>OU744318.1:30442261-31123893 GCA_916610145.1 Eristalis arbustorum
AATGGACACCACAGCTCCGGCCCGAAGAGTCCTTGTACCGAGCCAGACAGCGCAATAGAGGACATACTCACACGAGATGGCGCACACAAGTGGAAAAGGACCTCAACCAAGTTGGTGTGCGCAGCTGGAGGCAGCTGGCGAAAGATCGTGCTGGCAGGAGAGGCATGTTGGTTGAGGCCCAGGTCCATCCCGGACTGTAGCGCCAATCAAAGAAATCAAAGAAATTATGTTTGTTTCTCTATTAGGTTCCATTAAGTACTCGTGGACTGTATGTTGTAGTCACCCTCAAAAGTAAGTTTACAGCATTTGACAGTTGTCTGCTTCCTCAGCAAATTCAGACAAACTTCCGAAACTAATAATATTTAAAATAGGAAGACAGAGAAGGAGAACCAAACAACAGTGGGTCATAAAAAAAATCGCTTACCATGACGTATCGGCTATAACGACCGAATTCTTGGGTGTAGATGGTTGAAAACATATTCCATTGACATCGTTTACAGCGATATATTACTAAAAACGACCAAAGTCCGTTTAAGGTCGAAAAAACGACGACAACATTTGGGAATTGATATATAATAATATGAGTGGCGCTACAGCCCATAGGGGGCAAGGGTTCTGCTTCCCAGCATCCACTCGTGTTGTGCGTGCTATTGTTCTCTCACGAGTGGAAGGGACCTACAGTTTTATGCCGAATCCGAACGGCCAGATTTGAGAAGCTTTTTCTAGACAGGAAATACTCTTTGAGCATTGTCAGTAACTCGAAAGAGGTGGGGTCGGGAAAATTATTTGTGTCGCTCAGAGCTGGAACCGAACCTACGACGTCGAGGTTGGGGTCGACGCACATACCCACAACGCCACGGGCCACCACTGGTACGAAAATCTAGTATTATATAAAATCATACGATAATTTGCATGATAAGGGTCACCTGAGATGCAAGCGTCCTTGCGTTGTCCGACAGGTTCGGATTCGAATGCTCTTCGGTCCGGAGCTAGGAGGCCCGTGTGCGCTAAATGACCCAACCACCTTAGAAACGCTGTTTGTGACTAAAGCTCCCAATGCAACATTTGCTAAAAACTAGGCCTTATTGCTTCAAAGAACACATTTTTGAAATATTATTCTTCAAATTAATAAAACCACCAGCTATTATAGTATTTGTTTAATAATGCGTTACGTTACAGATATTTAACTATGATGCTAGAATAAACACATGGGCGAGGATATATGTATTTCCGGAACTGAAATCAGGCATTACGGCATTCGTGAACTAAAGCAGCATTCTAGGAACTTTCTGGCGATCAAGAGTCTCTTTTCGGGCACTGCATTTACTTTGGTTGGTTGCAGTCCATGTACAATTGAGCTGCAGCCTATGGAGAAACAAGAGGTACAGACGTCCCGAGTTACGAGTCAAAGTCTTTTACCTGAACGTATTTGAAAATGTCCATCAGCATTTCGTTGGGGTTTCGGCAGTTGCCGGGACGTGGATCGTAGATGCCAGAGGAGATTGATCGCTTTCCCCAACCCGGCGAGAAGGTTAGCTGATTGAGGCGAGTAGTGTCAGTGGATGTAAGTTAAATTTGTATCAAAGTGTGGATTACCTGGGAGTTGCACATGGCAAGGACGACGAAGATAACTGCTGCCAACAGGACTGTTTGATGCGAAGACATGGCGATGAATGTATGCACTGTAGTCGCTGCACTTTTCTTTTATACCCAAAGGCAACGGGTAGGGCTTCAGTTAATTGTTTTCGTCTTCACTCCATTGCGTGACGCAAATGGGCGATTGGTTGCTTCTGGAAATGTTTTGTTGATTGTCAAATGAAAGGAAATCAAGGGTTGAAGTTTGAATGCAATTCATACGGGGGCGGGTGGATGTTTGTTGACGTATGAGAATGTCAAGTTGTTGGCACGACTATGTGCGTGTGCTTATGTGAGATGGGTTACAGAAGGCTCGAGGAGACATTGCAGACATTTTTTTTCAGGCCAAAAATCTCTCTTAAGAATTGAACAAGAAGAAAATGTCAGCCTCGCTACCAGGATGAAGCAATTTTGTGGAAACTTTTGAAGGAAGTGAAATGAGAGAAGATTTCGAAATAATCCTATGAAAGTCATCGGGGAAGGATACACTATAGGTCACAAGGTACTGAAGGACTTACTTGCTACATCGACACCGCGGTAAACAGTATAAATATCATCAGTACCGAGATCAAACGCAGAATAACTCATGCCACTCTTGAGTAATAGAGACCTCTCTCAAAGGACAAACCTCATCTTGGTCCTCTTAATTGGCGCGAAAGTATGGACAATTTGAAGAACAGATGAAGCTCATTGGTCATTTCGAGAGAAAAGTCTTGCGTTCAAAATTTGGTTCTGTTTGCACTGATGGATTTTGGAGAAAAAGATTAAACAAACGAACTGTACGGGCTGTGAAGTGACATTGATGGTTAGGGAATGTAGAGTGCATGGACAATACTGTTGCTCCAGGCCAAAGAACCGTTGACACCAGAGGAACAACGCAATAGAGGACTCCCAATAACCCTCTTGAGCACACAATCGAAGAACCAACTTGACGTGCGGAATAGGGGGCAGCTGGCTAAAGACTGACGCTTGTTCCAAAATCCGACATCACAGTTGATTAATCACTTGCCCATCGACGAATTGTGATGGCTGTTTAGGAAATAATGTTATCCTGTAGAATGTACGGATGCAAAGTACGTTTTTTTACAAATCGGATAGTCGCTTACTCTGTAGACGTGCCATGGTTGAGTGTTTCTGCAGCGACATCAGCTGGGACTCATTTGATCGTGAGTTCAATGATGTGACAGAAGACATCCTCGTCGTCCTTGTGACGAGCTACCGCTAGAGATGGACCAGAATCTCTACCAATACGTCCCTCAAGCTTGTGCTTGGCTACCCCCAGTTATTATTAACTAACGTCATGTGCATTCTTCTCCACTTGTGTGCACCACTCAAGACGCATGCGTCCTTTGATGTGATGTCCCACAGTTTTAGAAGTCGAAGACTCTTTTGGCCGGAGCTAAGTTGTCCATTCAGACTTAGAGTCTCGCTCACAGATCGTTGTGCAAGTAACTAAATGGACTGGAACACGGTGCCACTAGTGCTGGTTTTTGAATTTTGCAGGCACATCGCTGGCTACCTCGAAGTTATTGCTGCATTGTGGCGCTGTGTCCAAGTCGTGGATATTTTATATCTTTTCTGGAGGACAGGACACTTGGAAAGTCATTTTTATGGATCAACGGATTCTAGGCTTAATTTCTTGGGAATTTCTCTAGCAAGTAGGCAGGAAAGTACTAAGCGTATTCCCCTCACAGTCAATAATCTCTTCATCATCACAACTACTTTGGTACGACGTTATAGTCAATTGGGAATAATTTTTTCCAATGTATAGGAAGATAACATTACCAACCTCTGGGTCTTAGCAGCTGCTATGGTTTCGGTAAGATGACTGTTACCCGTGTTTTTAGGCGTCTCACCCAGGAGGCATCTTGCAAGGGTACTTGATCTTTCCAAAAGAAGCTTTTGGCAACTTTGCCGATCAAACACAATTTCTAGAATACGTTCACAATTTTTTTAATATCTAGTAAAATCAGCGGAAACACCACGTCTTTCGGCGATCTTCACAAGACCTGGCTAGGCTTCTCTTTTTTAAGGTGACTGGATGTTTTTATAGGTCTTTCCACATAGCCGTAATCCGCGACGAATTTGATATGTGTTTGGCAAGAATGATCCATAAACCATATTTGGTTTGTTGATCACTGGAAGCAGCGTAGCCTGATCCTAGAGCCACTTTTTTGAGCTGGCATGATATGGATTCTCTTGCTAAAGACTGAGGCTTTCACGATGAACATTTATACCCTCTGCTGTATTTTTTTTAGTAGACACTCTACTTTAATTATCTTGACATCGGCCAAAGGACGTCATGATGCTTTGTCAACTTAGTGCGATTCCTAAAAAGACAAGACAAGTATTTTTCAGATCCAACCCGATTTGAAGAACAATAATTAACTTGGCTTGCGCAACCAGATTCAGACAGGCCAAAATAATTCAAGCTGTGAATCAAGGAAGACTGTATATTCGGGTAATAGTGGCCCATATTTCGATAAAACACGTTGAATTGAGTTCCTATTGAGTCAATTGATAAAAGGCATTCCAATGTTCCCGGAACCCAGGAAGAGTCCGGCGCTGAGCCCTTGGTGGGGAGCGACGATATTAGACTGCGCAGAACTTCAAAGATAGTTCAAGGAATGCAAGTATTCTCTGAATTTGATCGACAATTTAAATTCGCTAGGGTCCACTGACACCACAGGATGACTGAGCTTGCTACATATGGATAAAAGGGTGTACTCATAAAACCCGAACGTTGGGCTACCCGCGTCCTGAGGTAGTGATCACAACCGAAGACTATTTATGATGTTCACAAGTGTGCAAGTGCACGCTGTGCATGGTTCTTAATATTTGTAAGAAGTTCCCTTTATTATTGTTATACTTTGACAGAAACGGGTGCAGAAGACACTGCCTTACCAACCGGCCCCTACAGAATTGGCATCATCACTAACTTTGCTCAGTGCCGGTAGCAGTTATTTTGTGCCGATGAGGCAAGAGCTGATGATGTAGGCTCCTCATCACAAAAGCTCCTGCTGGAATTACTGAGGAAGTAAATATGTGATATTGGGTCTATAACATAATTCGTGCTGTTTTAAGAAAATAATGAACAATAGTATTATTCAAATTATTGCCCATCTGAAGCTGTGACATTTTCAACGACAACTTTTTACAATGATAATAGCCTCTAACGCATGTTACAATGGAATAATACAAGTTACGCCATCTCTTAACCTAATAGGGCAATTTAAGCACTTTCTAGTGTCCAAAAAAATTCAATTAATCATCTTACTGAAACAAGATATCATTAATGTCTACTCCATGCAATTGACCCAACAAATAGTGTTGCATCATGTTTCTGTAGTGATTTCATTGGCTATAACGTGATACTTACTTTATTAACAAAATAACCCCAATCACACTACCAGCATGAAAACCACACGTATTTTGTGTGGGTGATGTCTTCCTTGAACCATATGATCGCCTGATCAATAACGCATATTCTATTAATTGACGTGGCCGTTTAGCAAAAAATGCGCTTCGTCATTGAAGATGATTCCGCTAAAAAAATATCTTGGTCAACATCACCGACTCAGAATGTTGGTAATTAATTTTAATGGATTGTAAACGTTCATCGTTCGTGGTCTTGAGCATGATCAACATTTCTTTTAATGGAAGTTATTAGAATGACCGTTTAGTCATTTGTTTACGAATACGAACAGCACATGTGTGGACGGAACTCCGTTCCAGTCACTCAACTATTCTTAAGCATCAATAACAGTTAAGTGGTTTAGTACCCGGAGCGGAGTTACTTTCACAAAATATACCTTACTTGAAAACACTACCTTCATATTACCCAGGCTAATAATAATAATAATATGGGTGGCGCTACAGCCCGTAGGGGGCCAGGGTCTAGCTTCTCAGCAACCACTCGTGTTGTGCGTGCTGTTATTCTTTCACGAGTGGAAGGGACCTACAGTTTTATGCCGACTCCGAACGGCCAAGTTTGAGAAGCTTTTTCTAGACAGGAAATATTCTCTGAGCATTGTCAGTGACTCGAAAGAGGTGGGGTCGTGAAAATTGTTTTCGTCGCACAGAGCAGGAATCGAACCTACGACGTCGAGGTTGGGTTCGACGCACATATCCACAACGCCACGGGCCACCACATTACCCAGGCTATTCTTCGAAAAGATTTGCGTATCCCAAGATCATACTGGGGGTCTGAACATCAGACGCTCGTTTGTCCTCTATGAATGTTCTCAAATGGATCAATGACGGGCAGTGGTGAGGGAGTCGGTGCATATTCTATGGATGTAAGCATCCAACTGTCATCCCTACTACCAAATCACTTTATGGTGTTCCAGGCAGAAACTAAAGCCAATAAAGCGGCTCTGTCCTGACTAAGAAAACAATGTAATATAGAGCGGAGATATCGTCACCTGTTCTGACAGTTAGGCAGCGATAAAGTCTCTGGCTGCAGTCTCTTTTGACTCCAAGACTCCTTGCGCGAATCGCCGCCAATAACTCGGGAATTATTGTAGCGTCCTGCTTATGTGTGTCTCGGGCCACTGTGACATTCCGGGGAATCGTGAAGCGGACGAAAGAAGCAGCTGATGGAGACTTACCATCCATGCCTATAGCTACTGCTAAGCACCTACTACGGCTTCAAACGCTTACTCACAGAATTCGTAGGTGGTCTACTGGCCTCTATACAGCTATGGCGTACCGGCGGTCTAAAGCGCTCATGATGACATTGAGTAGACCCACCATCAGAATTTATCGGATTCGGAAAACACAGCCTCCACGGCACGATAAAAAATAACGACTTTCGACTCACTGGCTTTGCGACAGGACGCAATATGGTCATAAGAATCACACGGTTCCCTGGCAAACAAATTCACACAGCAACCTGGCAATCTCCGTATGGTCAAACCGCTAATCAAATCGAAACGCGTAAAATATCCTGGATGTGCGAACATTCAGGGGGGCAAACGTCGGACTTGCAGTCCAAAAGACCATTAAAACTTCAAGACTAGAGCATTTCTCGTGCAACTTGACCCCTTTAACCAATTCCTAGTCAGAATTTCTATTCCACTCCACCATCCTCTTCTTCAATTAAATTCTCATCAAATGTCGTCGTCAATTAATTACAACCAGAAAGAAGCCTTACACTTGAGGACTGAACATAGTTCTCTTGGTATAAAAGCCGGCACATCCGGCAAGACATCAGTTCAATCACAACAGACACATCCTTCAGACAAATCACCAGTAAATTCACAATGAATTCAATTCGTGGCCTTCTGTCCTCCATCGTCCTCTGTGCCCTCCTTGCTCTGGCTTACGGTCAAGTATGTGCATTCATAGAACACCAGCGACTTTAATAAACACAACACCCTCAAATTTCAGCTCACATTCTCACCCTATTGGGGAAAGCGTTCGGGCAACGATGGCGGAGTCTTTGAGACACAGAAGGGAAACTGCAAGAACGCAAACGATGTTCTCATGGATGTCTTCAGATTCATGCAGGTATGTGATAGATTAAGGTGATCAACGGTGTGTACATCCATGAATTCCCTTCAGATGCAGGCTCAACTTTATGTGGACTGCAACCACAAGGAATAAATGGACACCGACCTGACGGGTGGGACATCTAAAGGACACCAGCGCATGTACAAACTATATTCTGTTTAAATTGTTGGCACACACACACGCACAAATACCTGCTTTATTGCTAATTTTGCTATGAATTGCTTGAAATATATATTTGAAATGTTTTAAAACAATGTTGGGTCTTTTTTACTCCTTACTTTGGCATCGGCTCCTTAAACTGCTAGGCAGCAGCAGATCATTTGGGTCTGCAAATATTTTCAACGATTCCATCCGACAAATCAGTGGGAGTGCATTCATTTGATCCCAGTGGCAAATGGTGGTCTGCATTGTCAGTGACTCAAAAGAGGTGGGGTCGTGAAAATCGTTTTCGTCGCGAGCAGGAATCGAACACACGACGTCGAGGTTGTGATCGACGCACATACCCACAACGCCACGGGCCACCACAACTTATACCATTGAATTTAATTCGTTGTCTTCGTTCGACATTTTTCTGCGTTGTGCAGGTAGAACAGTACGACCGTAGCTATTTTATTGAAACTTCACACTTTTGCCAGTGTTACTACTAAAATCCAATGAACGGACCTTAAGTCGGCAAAATGTATCTAATATTGATTTGAAATTAGATACATTTTGCCGACTTAAGGTCCGTTCATAAGAGGTCGCCGCGAATTGCGAACTTCGCAAACGTTGACAACTCATTCATATGGAGTTTTCTCATTTGCAGAGAACTAAGGGTGCAAACTGACACATCCTGCCGTTGGCCGTGGTGGTTGTGGATTGCGTTTGCCCGTTTGTGCATTGCGATCTCTGCTTGACAGTTCGCAAAGAGAATGATTGATTCGCAGAGAAAACATTTTAAATCATTAATTCGGATACTTAAACCAACTTCTGTTGAGATTTGTGACGATGAAAAACTCGATAATTTAGTTACCGTGCCCTTTAGAACTGGCCAGACTCGGTCAGAAGAAACCGACATTTTTTGTCGCTGTCAGCTTTAAGACACAATATTTCTTCCCTTTTTTTGAAAAGTTTGCCACTAGGGCCCAAACATAAAATTAAACAATTTTTATTCCGAGAAACATGCCATGTCAGCCAGTTGTCTGTCAGATAGAATGATCGGCATAGGGAACGCAAGCTTTTAATTGAAAGCCACAGAAGCTGCAGTATCGTAAGGAAGTCCTCATGGTCTCCTTCTCTGCAAGACAAGAGAACAGACACTTAATCCTTAAATGTGCTGATATCTGTTGTTGCCCGTCAGTTTTTATAAATGGTGTTCAGATATCCTTCGAAAAAACCACTCAGAACGGTTTTCGACATGCAAGAGTAACGTTAAAAGTGAAACCTGTAGAGCTGGAATGTAGGCACGGTGATGTCAGTGGCGTCTCGTCATGGTGTGTAACATGTGCATTTCTTCGCAATGCGTCGTCGACGTCGGAGTCCGCCCGCTATTCGACAGGATTGGCCATTCATCCGGGTACATGGTCTTCACACTGTATCACGACGTACAGTTCCGTGACTCCGATCTCGGATATTGGAGATTTCAGCCAATGTTGCCTGGCCATGCCCTCTGAATACCAGGGTGAACAGCTGCACCCCCTACGGAATGCTTGAAGTACAGCGTCCAGTACCAGGAGCAAGGCCGACTCGATGACGTGCTTGACGTGATCATTTTCGGAAACTTCTACGCGGCTGTACGTCAACCGCAAGCAGCTTCTGCCAAACCAGGCCAGTATGAGGGCCGTGCAGTTCATGGCCAGAAACTTTAAGAAACCAGACGCCCTTATCGCATCACGTCCAGAAACCATTATAATCCAGGCCAATGTCGGGATCATACTGCCCTGTCTCAGCTACATCGCCAGCACCGAGAAGAAAGTCGAGGTGATCAACATCTTCATGAATTCGGCCTCTCGCTATCTCGTATCGGCGTCATGGGTGGACCAATACTCATGGCCTACGCTGGGACGATGAAACTACCTGCGAACGGTGCGCTCCTGCCTTCCAGCGGCAAACCGGCGGACCATGGTTGGCACGGTGCATTGAAGTCGAACCGGAGATCGTTGTTGCGGGCCCTGGGCCGAGGGCTACACGGGCAACTTATTCACTCTCTGCAGCTACTTCTATCCGAAAACACACAACGAGTGCAATTCCGACGGCACATGCAAGGGCAAATCCAAAATCACGGGAGTTTCTTACTTTCCTTTTAGCAAGTTTGCGAAGAAGGCATAAAACATAAAGTTCAACAATTTTTTTCGAGGGAAAGCAAACTGACTCGTTGTGGTCTGGACTCTTCTTCTTTCTTGGAGACCTTAACATACTCACCATCACCCACCGGGTACCGCGACTCTGCGTCCACGAACTTCGGACGAGCCCGCAGGACCACGGATTTGGTCATAGTCTACGAGGGCAGTAACGTCGTGCTGGTGCTTTTTTCGCCAGCCAACAGCCAGCTCAACTTCATTTGCTCCGTACGCAGCAAGGTTCTCAACTGGAGCCTGGCGGGGAACAAACTCAACGCCGGCGGAGACCTCAATGCACCCACATATACTGCCCATCGCCCGGTGGGTGGCCTAACCTTGAAGAACTCAGCGCCCGATGTCGTCATCAAGAGCGTAAGTTAAAGTGTCCTCGTCTCGACTTAACCTCGTTTCTCTGATCTTCCAGGCCAACAATCTGTCATTCTATCACTTTCACAAAGAGTATGTAAGTGGGTCTGTTCTCCGAAGCCTGAGCCTCAGGGAACAAGAAGTTCAGTGAATCGGGTCTGTACCTCGACCTCTGCCAGCATTCGACTGAGTGCGACCCTGAAACTGGTGTCTGTGCGGTAAGGAAACGCGATAGCCTTAGTGAAACTGGGTAATATCTTGTGTTTTTTGTAGAACTGCCGCGACAACACCACCGGAGACTTCTGCGACAAGTGCGCCCCGGCTTCGAGCGCAACACGACATTCCTAGCGAGACGTCTATTTTTGAAGATTGAGTTGCATTTTTTCAATGAACAGGACAAGAAATAAGCGTAGGGGGGTCTTGGGGGCACCAGACCAGATATGAGCGTTGTACTCAAGCTCCGCACATACCAAGGATGGAAGGTTTTCTGGTTTCAACGATGCAAGCGACTTTCATGGATGATGGCTGATTATTAGGGGTTTGCAGCCGATTTCCGATGAAGTCTCACTTGTCTTGCTTCTGGACCACCATAGCAAGCGGGAAATATGATCACTGATGAACTTGCTAGACAAAGATCAGAGGAGGACCCGTACCTGCGTTGGGACTATCCGCGTCTTTGGTAAAGGTTTCCATCGATGGTTGGGCTTCTTGTGAGCACATGGACTGCAACTGACATGAAACTTATGATTGACGCAATGAAAATCAGCTGAATAAAGTTCTCCAGTGCCAATGTATCTTCCTGCCGAATTCAGGCACATGCTTCAAATGGTTTTGTAGCCTAAAAATGAACTACAAGGTGTTAGCGTGGTAAGACCGAATCTGATAAAGTTTCCCGGTATCCATAATTCGGCCATCACATCGAACTATTACTGCGATGAGTGCTTTCGTATGCGGACTTAAAATCGGTCAAAAGTGTCGGTCTGAAACCGGAAGCCGCATTTGGACCGATGCGTTCGCACTGTATGCTAGTAAGTTTCTTGTAGACGATGTTGCAACAGTTCTACCTCTCTAATTCGTGCCAGAGGTAGGAATTTGGAGCTGGTTTCCTACTAGGACATCGTCGCTGGCCTTTAAGTTGCGACACTGCCAACCCATATGAGCTGTGAAAAAGCCATTGAATTGAATGCAATTGGAGTCTACAGCCAGGGAACCTATCCTAACCCACAACTGAACTAAAATCATCGCCCACTTGCACGTATTCAAACCCAGAGGTTCAAGGGAAACCTGACAGTCATAGAACCACTCAGCGGTTCAGGGGAAAAAGGCAAAAAAGCGCATCATCAATTATGCAATCCACTGCTGCGTAAAGTAAACAATTTTCATCAATAAAAACCTACCAACCCATCCACTGGATGGGGTGCGAGGAAAAAACACAAATTCATTGTCTCTGCACTCTAGTGTGACACTTTGTCAGGGTATTCCCAGTTCAACTCACTGTGAATGAATTTCAATGTTAAATGTGATTAGTTTCACAATTTTCGATAGATAATTACCGCACCTTCGGCGACACGGATGGAAGTGTTGTTACAAATCCATCAAATCGATTGTGATATCGACGAATATCAGACACGAAAGCGCAGCCGGAACCTAAAGTCGCGCGTTTAATTTGAGAGAAATGTTCCCAAAGTATCGAGCAGTCCTTCTGGTTCTCCTGGTTATCCTTGTTCGTTTCGCGAAATGTAAGTCTTTCTGAATGGAGTGGAAGTTGCACGGTGATTTGATTTTGTGCTCGAATTGAAAAAAAGTGAATTTGTTATTCAAATTGATTATGACTCAGTTCAGTTTGTTTGTCTCTGATTCCCTGTTTACTGGGAGGAGATAGTGATTAATCAAAGCTTAGGCATGGGAATTGCATTTCCGGTGGATTAAGTGTGCGCGGATTCCACTGAATCGGTCGGAAATTTAAGCAATTCATCGCTTATCACGCTCAAATGTTGTGAAATACATCTGGACTGACAATCGGTCTTCCCTGACCTTGAACTCTGTACTAGAGACATCCAGTAACTTGATTGTAAAGGGGTAGTCAAACAGGTTAAGAGTGTTCCAGTAAATGCAAACGACGGGTTGCAAAGTGGGAGAGGTGCTCGCCCAAAAACGGCAACTTGATGATTGATGGCGCTCAAGTCGGTTTACAGCATTATTTCGATTTGACTGTGGCAATCAATCTTAATTACTGATTAATTAGAAGTCATTAAGACGATTGTCATGAACCATTCAGACACGATCAAGTTGTTTAAGGATACCCCAGACAATGAGCCATAAACCTCCAAATTTGGGAGGGATTTATTGATTAATTCGGCCAGATGAATGTTGTTGCGATGCATGCCCATGTGTATGGGCATGAGGTAATGCTTCGTTGTCACAGTTATGGTGACGTAAATCGTGAAGAGCATGTGTTTTGTATTAAATCTGTTTGATTCTGATCGGCCACCCTCTTCACTCCAGGAATCTGAAGCTGGATTATCTAGATGTCGTGTGTCCAATGTAGCTGAATGTGTCTCCAAATTATCGCACAACTCGTGGAGTTTACAAGTTTGTCTTTTCCTTCTTTCGCTTTCCTTGCTGGTATTCATACAGCACAATGCGGGTTTAAAAACCAATAAGAAAAAGTAAGGAGATGAAAGCTCTTGAACAACCCCACAATGGTGTGTTAAAGTGGTGGTAGAGCCATGTTTTTTGGGTGGCCAGTACCCAACAGTTGATGCATAATTTTATCATCAAGTTATCAACAATCAGCACTATCATCCTGCTGCTCACTTAGTTTTCCAATATGCATTGGGAAAGTGGGGATAATACATATTAGAGTTTCAAAGGCAGTCATTCGAGTCGGAATTTCGAAAAAAAAATGTATAGCATGCATAACACGAGTGGTTGCTGTAGCGCCACCCACTGAATTTTACATTATTTAAAAGCAAACAATCAACTGAAAACAGAAAGCTTGAAGCGGTCGGTCTAACTTTGGTGACTCTGTCCAATATGTGAGCTTTTGTTCCGCGTTCGACAAAATTGGTTAGGTTTCCAGCGTAGATTTAAATTTTCTTCTTCTTTGTTTGGCCCTACAGTCCGGGGTGGATGTGAGCCTCAACCAACAAGCCTCTCCAGCTTACCTTATCTTTCGCCAGCTGTCTCCAGCTGCGCATACCAAGTTGGTTGAGGTCCTTCTCTACTTGTGTGCGCCTTCTCGTTCGAGGACGTCCTTGGTTTCGTTGTCCCAATGGCTCGGAATCGAAGACCATGGGGCCGGAGCTGTGGTGTCCATCCTCTCTACATGACCTAGCCATCTTAAGCGTCGGATCCGAAGACGCTTGACTAGGTGCATGCCGCTGTACTGCCTGCACAGTTCGTGGTTCAATATTTTCCGCCATTTCAATATTTCAATATTTTCAGAACATTTCTCTCAAAATGACCAAGAGCTTCTTCATCCGGTTTCAATAGGATGGAATATTGCTGGAACCATGTTAACCGTTTCCACTTCAATGCCAGCTAGGCCTCATTGCCGAAGTGTGAATATTTGGTCAGACCACAAGGCAAGTGGTTTCAGGCATTCACACAAAACGGCAGAGAGGATTTTGTACGCGATGTTGAGGAGACTGATTCCTCAATAGTTGGCGCAGTCAAAGGGGTCATTTTTTCGTGTGGACCAGACAAACGACGCTGAGATTCCGCTTAGAAATGCACGCCTGATGGCTTTTCTGCGACAGTATATTACAGATGAGATGTCTGAATACGCCCGTCCAAATCATCTCCACCTGCTTTGAACAGTTCGGCGAACCGACGGCCGGCCGCAGCAGCTTTGTTCGACAGCAGTCTTTATATTACTATCTTGTCTTAGTCGGGGGAACGGAATACTTGCCCATCATAGTCCAAAATAAATGGAACATTCTGCTTAGCGTCGGAATTTGTATCGTCATGGCCGTTTAACAGTCTGCAGAAGTGATTTTTTTCCAAATTCTCGGTATCGACTGCGATTCTGTGATTTTACTACTAGTTGTCAAATTTGGCCCCTACAGGCTTTGGTCTGAGGTCTATTCTATTAGGACCTCACTCCTGCGGTAACAGCTCTCCATCTCTTTAAGCGCGTGATGCTCGTCCGCTTTGTTTTTCTTCTGAGAAGCCTGTTCTCTTTCTTTCTCTTTTGTTCGTGAGCTCAAGAACAGCTCTCGTTTCGATGCAGCGTTGCCTTGGATTCTTAGATTTAAGACTTACGTAGATCCATACGCGCCGTGATCATGTGCTGCCACCAAAATTCTTTTTTTAAAATTTGGTTTGTTGCCTCGCTTTTATACCGTGTACGTCAGCGCCACCTACACACATTTGGGATATATCGATGTTCTCGAGGTCACAGAAGTCGGTTAACCGGATCTTATAAGAATGAATAGAATTAAGAATTGATTACACCACCACGCCGAGCATAGTTCGTGAACTTTCAAAAACTACCAGATTCCAACTTCCTTGGTTTGCTTCAAGATGTGCGTTCATTTTTGAATTTTATTTTATCGAATAAATTTCAACAATATTTTAACTGCATTAAAGGCAGTCTTTGTGTGTGAACGCTTGGTCAAACAGTTGTGGGTTGTTGCTTGCAAATATAGGCAAATAGAACCGCTGAGCCAAAAATGGGTCCGGTCGTCCAGTTTCAATTCCTGCGTCTGCACAGCCATATGTGGATGGATTAATGCGAATGACTCCCTGGATGGTGGCTTGAAGTTCAAAAGAGTGTATTCATGCTCGAATGGCTTGTAGGCTTGTCATACTGAAGAATACTGAAACCATGATTACGACCGACCTCACAACGAAGTGCACGTGGCGTGTTTATTTCTGATGTGAAACTTCGGTAACAGCTTCAACTAATTTTTACATCTTCGGAAATCAAAATCATAAAATGGTACGCCATACTAAACATTTGACAATTGGATGTCATTAGTAATCTTGACAGCTCCCGAAATATAAAAATTGGAGAAGAGTGTCATTGCTGTCTAATAACCCTTTAGGTGTGGCGGCCTGTGGTTTTGTGAGTATGTGCTTCGACCCCAACATTGACGTCGTAGGTTCGATCTTTGGTCTGTGCGACAAAATAATTTTCACGGCCCCACCTCGCTTGAGTCGCACTGACAATTCTCAAAAAGTATTTCCTGTCTAGAAAAAGCTTCTCAAACTTGGCCGTTCGGAGTCGGCATGAAACGTACCTTCCACTCGTGAGAGAACAATTGCATGTACAATATGAGTGGTTACTGAGAAGCTAGGCCCTGTCTCTCTGCAGGCTGTAGCGCCACCCATAATAACCCTTTATGTCATATCCAGAGCCAATCTTCAGAACAACATCCACTTTTGATAACAGTATACTATTGATTAGAGCCATTCTATCATCTCAACGCCATGTTCAACCCCAACTGTGGATTATTCATCCTCACTTTGAACGCTTTTAAAGCAATTGATCTCTTTCATCGTCAATAGTGACTGTCAACTGGTAACAACCCACATCCATTCTAAGACATGGGACGAAAAATCACAAGAAAGTTGGCATTTGCATTCCTCCTTAACTATTTTTTTGGATCATGTGGCTATTCAGAAGGGATATATGTAACTTGTTATCTGTAGTTAATGATACCTCATGTTTGAGTGGATGACGCTACAGTACGGCTAGACTTTCACTTATCATCTCAATTTTGCCGGATATTTCGTCGACTGCGAAAGGGAAAATTCTCTCCTAAGCTTCCTTGACATTTATATTCCTTGAGTATTGTGACAGTAATTCGAAGGAAGTTATATCCCAGAAATGAAGGTTGGTATCTAACATCGAACCTCGTGCCTTCAGCTTAGCAGTCGACGCACTTTTACCCCGCGGCGCATTTTGCTTATATATGCTTTCTTCACTTGATTTGAGCACGTTCCCTTAAAGACCTTCGCCACGAGGCTTGAATAACTTCGATTAGACATCGGCCTTCTTTTGAATTAATTAATTGGAAATAGAATTCATAGAGTGATGTCTACACTTCAAAGCTTATCTGTATTCCGATCCTCAGAACAAAAGCGACGCTTGAGTACGAAATAAAATTGTTTACCACCAATCGATCGGTTATGCATTTTAGGAGTGATCCCAATTGACGCGCCGAAGGAGCCCGCCGATGCCTCTTAACGACTACTCATAAAGCAGAGATCCGCTTGGACTTTATTGCAGACCAAAACCAAACGGCAATTAATAGAAATTCGTCTCCTCTCTCTAGAGAATCTGCCATTATGTCTGCAGTTTGTTATGCAAGGCAGTGGCTCGCAATTGATTACAGTCTGGGGCGATGGACTGTGCACTTTAGTCCTTCAAATGCAGAGAAGACAAGCCCCATAAACCTCACCACTGCCATTAAAACCATTTAACGTTCAAATTTAAATTCATTACTATTCCGCTCAGTGGACACTTTCACGCAAGAGGGCACTTCAATTTGAACCTACATAGGCACCGGCCGTCGATAAGTGGCCGCCGACAAATGCCCCCTCTGACCAGCGCTAATCCCCAAAAGGTCTACAGCACTCAAGTTTACAAAAGTTAACGCCCCATAAAGTCTAAGTTCGAGTGTATCACGGATTTCAATCTAAATCACTTGTGTTGTCAATAATATCTCAATAAAGCCGCCCACTTTGTCATTCATCGCGTTGGCACTAAAATCCGATGGCTATCGCCAGCCGTTGCCCATCTCAGTCGCACACGACAAATTATACACTTCCTGCAGGCAAATCAAATTGAAATCGCATTAAATTCGTCTGACACCACGGACTTAACGCCGCGCGGCCCATTTGTCCATCTGTCCATTTGTCTGTTCCGTAATGAGTGTGATCAATCTGCTCTGACATTGACTGGACGCAGCTAGTGGCCGAGTTATTTTAATTCCCGCCGACTCTCGATTCGACACCATTTGTCCAATTGTCAGCAATTGTGAGACACTCATGCATGTCGCCTCGCACGGTAGCCGGCGCAATGGGAAGTGTGGGCACCGATTAAAAGAATGGCCGGCACGAGGCCCTCACCTCCAGTGCATGCGATGGACTCAAATATGCTCTGCCGATGGTGGAGTTGCTCAGTTGTGATGCGCAGCCGTTTGTGGCATGAGGAACGATCAGTGCACGCGGCCGTTCTAAAGAGAAGTGTTCCGGTGGACAAGTCGCTGACAATCATGTTGATTGAGGACATTTGCTTGAAACTGTACGTGTGGCCGTATCTGTCTTACTTGGCGAACATTAAAGGATTCTGCCCGCCGCTGTACAGACCGGGCTTCTTCCCGATAATCACTCTCGCGCCTGGAGCAACCCTGGGCACAACGGTCCCCACTTTCCAGCCGACTCCGCCAACGACTCAGCCCACCACGCAGAGTACACGTCCAACGACGGCTGTCACAACAGCCTCGCCAACTCCAACAACGGTTCCATCCACATTCCTACCTCCGACCACGAGACCAACAACGCCTCGACCGACAACCCCGACCGTGCCATCGACATTTTCGCCAACACCGCCGACCACCCAATCGACGACCGCAGCGAATTGTCCAGCGTCTCCAGTGATCTGCATGCCAGGCGGGCAGTCTCCTCTTCCCAATTGTCCCTGCATCGATCCACGGAACACCAAGAAGCGCCAAGTTGGTCCAATTGGATCGGACACGATTGTCTTTTCGCCGCTGAAACGAAGGCGTCGTCTTGCCTGAGTGGTGTCCAGTCGCTCTCACTACAAAGAGTGTCAGTGTGTGCGTGTGCGTGCGTGTGTTTTTTTAAATTGACAGAAAAGAGAGAGAATTTGTGAATAGTTGTAAGTTTAAAAATTATGCTCAGATTAGTGTTAGTGTACGTGAACATTGTGATCAGCCTCGGAAGTGGTAAGTGAAATTGAAAAAAAATCACATTGCTTTCTTAATCATGAAGGGGGCTTGAACAAGCAAATTTTGGGCATGTTGCTTCGCTACCTTTAGATCCTATCGTGCTCCCTTTTCATACCGTGCACCGAGTTCCTCTTACAGGCTGTTCCTTTCAGAGTTGTGCGGAGAGTTCTGGACTCCTGTTGAGCACCGGTGGAAGTGATTTATTCTAGAGTATTCTCTCTTAACCGGTTTGCTTTATGCTTAGAGATTTCAATTCCTTCTTTGATATCAGGTCCTTGCCCAGATATTGTTGCCTTTTGTGGGCTAGCACCTCCCGAATTTCATTCTATTCTCCAGAGATAGAGAGAGACCAGAGACCAGAGACCTTCTTGTGACACGCCTAGTTGTCTTGGGTGCTCCTTGTAGGCCAATTATATTGGCCCATGAGTTTATTGGCTTGCTGCATGCCATGAGCATTGTTCAAGTTTTCTGTGCGTCCCTTCTTTCTATTCCCCCCAATTCTACTCTAAGAACATGGTCTCATACATCACAGAATGCATCAGGGCCTGTGTAGAGTGTTTCTTCTACTCAGTTCTTTGAGCTCCCGCAGGCATTCCCACTCAAGATTGGATTTGACTGTGGCCACCACATCAAATTGTTTCGATGTAATGCAACCGTCTTTTCCCATCCCATCCCATCAGCCTCTCTCATGATTATCTTGTTTGCACAGTCCGCAACCAATAGATACAACGGAGTCAACTGCAATCGCACTACCATGCCAGTGCCAGGCCGAGCCAACCATTGAACTGTATTGAGTGTCTCTCTTGAACTGTTCCTTAGACTAGTCTTGCTTATACACTTCAGGTGTACACCCACGTTGGTCACCTTCCACTTGTGTCGCAAATCTTAAATGTGGTTGGTCATCATCGTCTGTAAGTCCAAATAAATCCCAGTTGACTTTCTATTAACAGCACCCTTCGATCCATTCATCTTCCCTCAGCGAGCCTACATACACACTCTGGATGAAATCTGTCTAGTTCACAATAAATTCACACGAAATAATCGTAAATCGAACAATCCTTTAAAATCGTATTGAGCGACGGAATTGTGGCTTACACATAAATATCTACGATTTGAGGCCAAAAGCAATTTGCTGAGAATTGACGCGAACTGTCACGATCTTTATTCTAGATGATGAGCTAGACAACACATTTGTTATTTTAAAGAACGAACATGTCCCTTCAATGGGAGCTCTTTGACGGTGACACCAATTTTCAGTCGTAACTTTCGACTCAGTAAACAAACAATTTATAGCCCAATAAATTCTAGCATCCGTCACAAACGAAGCGCGCTAGCTTGACGGCGTTGTCAAGAATCGGACGATAAGGCCCTAAGTTCACACTCTGGGTAGTCTTAGGCAATGATATTGGCATGCACAGTTGTAAGTATTAAAATATTTTCATCATATGCAGCGACGTACACTATCTGACTTAGATCTAAAAATGCTACAAAAGAGGGATATTTTTGACCTCTCTTAGGTTAGGATAGGTAGTAGTGGCTGACTGCTGCAGAGCAGTCACACTTAGGCCAGAGTGATACCATGCGGATTGACTTCTCCTAACGCTGGAACCAGTTGGTGCTGCTAATGAAACGATTTAGATGGCCAATGCTGGCACTTTTTAGCTCGTTACGGCCGCTGAAGTAGTAGGCTCCTAGGTGAAGGAACCTACGACTGGCAAGAGCACTGCAGGAGCAGAGAAGGTGATGAGTGTTCTCTTCCTCCTCTTCATCCATGCAGCTTCTGCAAAAATCATTATATGGAGCACCCATCCTTCGAGCATGAGTGCCAATTACACAGTGCCCGGTTATGACTCCAATGAGGGTCCTTAATGAGGGCTTGCTGAAAGATTTCTTTTGTTTTAAGGCAGGTGTGGCCTTCTAGCCATTTGTCATTAGTGGTTTTAGTTGTGTAGATCTTAAGAATATGGTAAGCTGTAGCGATCAGTATGGAAGGCGGTACCCCTGCTAGGGTGTTGTACCAGACCTGGTGAGTTCGTCGGCTTTGCAGTTTAATGGTATGTCACAGTGTCCCGGCACCCACATGAGGTGAATGTTGAAATGCTCGGACATCTCGTTAAGAGACATCCTGCAATTAATTGATGTTTTAGATTAGACTACAAAAATCGTTTTCACGGCCCCTACTCTTTCGAATCACTGACAATGCTCAAAGAGTATAACTGCCTAGAAAAAGCTTCTCAAACTTGGCTGTCGAATTTGGCATAAAACTGTAGGTCCCTTCCACTCGTGAGAGAACAATAGCACTCACAACACGAGTGGGTCCTGAGAAGCTAGGTCCTGGCTCTCAACTCTCAAGTCAAGCAATTCATACTCCAGAGAACAAATTTGGCCCTCAACTTTAACTGCTGAATAACAGTGCCAAGAATGTTGGCCGAAGTGCCGAGAATATTGCTGCCATTCGAGCGTCAGTTTGCAAAGGAACCGGAATTGACTATGCCACGTCGTTATCAAGAGTTGGGCGTTGAAGCTCTAAGACTTTACTATGACGAACATTTTGGGAGGCATCTCGATCACATGAAACGACGTACTTTCGTCGAAAATGCTCTAGAAATCTTTTAAGACGACAAATCATCGCAAAATCATCTGCAGTGATGAAAGGCATTGTTTTTTTACAGAACTTCTACCACACTTGCTTTGTAAACATTTCACTTTTTAATGTTTATTATTATCTGCCAAATTCGTGAACCGACCAGGGGGCGATATACTCTGATGTCGATCGGAAACTTGTTCATGTGTTCTCATATCGACGATCCTCTTACGAGATTCGATATCGGCAATCGATAGACCGAGTGGGCAGCACTAATTGATTGCGCTTCCTTCTGCAACAAGTAAGAGTGATCGATGGTAACTGCCAGTTCAGAGCCCTTTACTGCATTATCGACCCAGATTGTGTAGAACGTAGCACATGCAAAAAGACAGACATTTTCTCCAAGCATTCGTAACTCAGGCACTGACTTTCCGAAGATGTAAGATGCCTCCAAGAGAAGAAGGACATGAAGTGCGCAACTCGGAGCCAGCTAGACTGGGACGACCCTAGCTAGAAAGGGTTCCAAGTCCGGCACCCAAAACAAGAGAATTTCTTTCATCATTTCCAAGCTAATCTGACCTTCTCTTCTTTTTCATTTCAGCTCAAAACTGTTACGACTCGAATGGCCGTATGGGGAATTGCGTCATCTTGGCCAGGTGTCCTCACGTGTTAGAGCAATTCTACGAAGAAGGCCGCCGACATGCTGACTCCATTGACTTCCAGTCGTTTGTGAGTCGTTCGCTGTGCGGGTTCGATGGTTTCAATTTTCTGGTAGGACCCTTTAACGTCTCACGCACCCCAGGCTCACACTTGAATCTCTTACAGATCTGCTGCACATACCGCCAGCAGCAGAGCGTGTGGTATGGAAACTACGTCAGTCCCTCGCAGGCGCCCCAACCAGCACAGCCACAGCCAGTCGCGCAAGCACCGAGCATATTTCATTTCGCCTCCCTGGGCAGTCAAGTGGACACCACTGCTGCCGCTCCGACTGTGCCGCCACTTAAACCATCAGGACCGCCAAGGCATACCGGCCGACCGGGGCCTCCTCCAACAACAACCACAACAACTACGACAGTGGCTCCAATGACCACGACGGGGCTCATTATAAACCCCGTTCCTGCGGTGCCCTCGACAAAGATTCCCATACCCAGCGGGCCAGCGACCACGAGCAACAGTGGCGAATGCGGCATTAGCACCGGACCCACGAACAGAGTGGTCGGTGGATTAGAAGTGAAAAGAGGTCTGTATTCAGAGTTCCCCCCGATAGGAGCTGACTATCAACGATTCCCACCCTCTCTAGGCAACTACCCGTGGATCGCGGCGCTGGGCTACTATGAGCTCCCCGAACCGACGGTGCCCAAGTTCTACTGCGGCGGCAGCCTGATCTCCACCACGTACGTCTTAACGTCCGCTCACTGCATCATTCCGACCCTCGCGCTGGTCCGCCTTGGAGCACACGATCTCTCTAAAACGGAAGCCACCGCAGTCGATGTGAAAATTAAGCGGAAGCTCGTTCACGAGAAGTTCGACCTCAAAACGATCTCAAACGACATAGCGCTGCTCCAACTGAACGACGCAGTATCGCTTACAGGTAAGCCCCTTCCGCAACCGCTGTCCTTGCATCTGATCCGCTGTTGACGCAATTATTCAGAGTTTATACGCCCCATTTGCCTGCCGGAGGACAGTAAGTTCATGCAGCAAGACTTCGTCGGCAGCAACCCGTTCGTGGCCGGCTGGGGCACGGTCCAGTACCAGGGCACCACGTCAAATGTGCTCCGCGACGCCCAGGTGCCGATCATCGCAACGAAGACGTGCATGGACAACTACACGGCTGTGTTCAAAACCACCGAGCTGTCTAACACCGTGAGTTGATGTCCTCGCGAGGCTCGCGAGTGAATTTCGAATTATCATCTCATTCTGATTTGCAGTTGATCTGTGCGGGGAACGCCCGGTACGACGCCTGCCAGGGGGACTCCGGTGGACCGCTGATGATGCCGCAGGTATGCATGCCGGTGAGACATCTCCGCGCAGAGAGTGACCTTTCGTTTCTTGCAATTCGCAGCTGGAGGGGAGGTCTTTCCGCTACTACCTGATCGGCCTTGTCTCGTACGGATATGAGTGCGCCAGGGCTGGTTTTCCGGGAGTTTACACACGAGTGGCCGCCTACATGCAGTGGATTA
Organism: Eristalis arbustorum; assembly: GCA_916610145.1. Lineage (NCBI taxonomy): Eukaryota > Metazoa > Arthropoda > Insecta > Diptera > Syrphidae > Eristalis > Eristalis arbustorum. The sequence continues at coordinate 30,464,781 of OU744318.1, forward strand.
AGAACAACATGTGAATTATGCTAATGAGTGAATTAAATGCCTTTTTTATACATTCTACTTGAAAAGTGGCTTGAATTTTGATTTTGAGAAAATATTAATTTGTGCTCGAAGCAGAGCATGTAATCATTCGTGGAACTTCGCTGAGTCAGCGAGTCTGAAGGTCGCTTCGATTGATCATGTGTCCTTCTCAGAAACCAGCGATATTCTCTGCGATCGTGGATAGCTAACGAAGAAGTGCGATTTTTTTGTTCTGTGCATGAGTCGGTGGCTTCTGTGCAAATGATCTAGAAGTCCGTTGTGGATGTTGTTGACTCTCAGGGAGGAGCGCATTGTGAATGCATGGCACACGCTGTCATTTAGCTGTCGGACCAGCAACTTATCAGATCCATCAGTTCTGAGCGAATGATCTCGCTCAAGATTGACAGTCCGGTCACGGTGCTTCCAGTTGTCGTGTGCTCACTTACTTCTCAGACCACCGATCCAAGGAGAGCTACCTAAAGTTTCCTTTCGTTCTTGAGAGTCGAGGGCAGTCTGCTTCCTGTCTTGAACTTGGGTTAGGTACAAATTGATCGCGTCGTCTCTGGAGAGAACTACGAATGTTTAGCTCTACCTATCTTGTGCTACATGAAATCCTTTTAGATAAGAGGTCTTACTGATCATCAAACTCCTGACGGTCCACTGTAATTTTTGCAGATGTATCGAAGATGGACGCAAGTGTGCGTGGCAAGAATCTAAACATCCAGCTGTCTATCTGATTACCGAACCATTGTAGCGTCTTTCAAGCCGGAACCATTGCGATAAAAGAAGCTCTATCCTAGCTTAAAAGTTCTTGTAGTATCAAGAACAGATATCGACATCTGTTCCGACAGCCAGGCAGCAATCAAATGTTTTCGAGACTTTCCGCAATTGCCGGCGGCCTCTTAATGGCTAAGTATTGTAACATACTTATATGGGTGCCGACACACGGTGATACTCCAGAGAATTGCAAAATGGACGAATTAGTTAGAAAGGGTCCAAATTATGTACTCCTTCCGGATGGCTAGCGACCATCCATACCGATCACTACTGTGAAGCATTTATTGAAGCTGGACGCGCTTGCTCAAGCAAATCGTTGCTGGTCAACTGGACCAGGTTGCCTCATAATAAAACAACTCTTGCGTATGCTAGACCCACATATAATTACTTGACAGTATTAACCTGACCTGGGGAAGGAGAAAAGTTCTGCGTGCGATCTTTGGTCCTGTTTGCGTTGATAGTCTATGGAGGAGAAGATTTAACCACAACTAGGTGCGCTAAGAGCGACATGCAGTCTTCGGATCCGACGCTTAAGATAGCTAGGTCATGTAGAGCGGATGGACACCACAGCTCCGGGCCATAGGGTCTTCGATACCGAGCCGTTGGGACAGCGCAACAGAGGACGCCCGCGTTTAAGCTGGCGCATACAAGTGGAAAAGGACTTCAACCAACTTGGTGTGCGCAGCCTGGCGAAAGATCGTGCTGGCTGGAGAGGCATGTTGGCTGAGGCTCAGGTCCACCCGGACTGTAGCGCCAATCAAAGAAGAAGAAGAAGAGTAGCATAGATGTCTATGGAAGTGGTGTTTTCAGAGATCGGATCATCTAGTTAGTAGCTTAATCGTGTCAAGCACTCAGAGGTGCCTTGCTGTAGGGAGAGACATGGATGATACATAGGTACCCAAAGGGTGGAGGAATGTGCAAGGTAGCCAACCATAATAAAATGCATCCTGATGAATGAAATATGTTTCAAAGCAAGTATAGTCTTATCCATCAGTATTCTCAGCTCTTTGTAAGAACCTCAACATCCCAGCTACAACTAGTTCTGCAAAGTGATAGTTCACCACATTACGAAAGTTAAAAACTTGGTTTCGATCAACGATGACTCATTCAACAAGAGCGGATGCGAAGTCGTATCCAACGATTAAAAGTAAAAACAAATTCAAGCTTTTTGTTGTCATTATTTTATACAGAATTTAACAATGAGTAAGTAAGTGTTCAAGCAAAAGAAGGAGTAACAAAGCTCTGACCCCTCCGCCCTCACCCAAATTCACAATTTCTACACACCCAGGTGAGGGAACAGCATGGGTGACAGAGGTGTTGTGACGGTAATTCCTTCCTGACTTCCTGTGCTTCCAGGAATCGTTATATCGTTGCCTTGAATCTGCAACAGAATTTCGGCACTCTATTTGCTTGGGGAAATAAGGAAATAGTTGCTTATCTTACTTACTTAAGGTGGCGCTACAGTCCGGGGTGGACCTGGGCCTCAACCAACAAGCGTCTCCAGCCAGCTCGATCTTTAGCTAGCTGTCTCCGGTTTCGCACGCATAGTTGGTTGAGGTCCCTTTCTCACTTGCGTGCGCCACCTGAGTCGCGGTCTTCCTCTACTGCGCCGTCCCTCGGGGGTGGATTCGAAGACTTTTCGGGCCGAAGCATTGGTTTCCATCCGCTCTACATGACCTAGCCATCTCAATCGTTGGATTTTCACTCTTCTGGCAAGGTCCATGCCGCTGAACAGCCCGTATAGTTCGTCGTTGTATCTCCTAATCCACTCACCATCTATGCAGACGGGACCGAAAATCACCGAAGAATTTTCCGCTCGAAGCAACCAAGAGCAGCTTCATCCGCTTTTGACAAAGTCCATTCCTCCGCGCCATATAGCAGGACTGGGACGATTAAGGTCTTGTAAAGCGTTACCTTGGTTGTTCGAGAGAGGGCTTTGTTTACCAATTGCTTTCGTAGCCCAAAGAAGCACCGATTGGCAAGAGTTATTCTTCGTTTGATTTCAGCGCTGGTGTCGTTGTCTGAGTTGATAGCGGTTCCTAGGTAGACAACGTTTTTAACTACCTCAAAGTTATATCTGTCTGCCGTGACGTTCTGATCGAGACGTCGGTGTTGGGTGTCCTTTCTTGTTGACAGCATATATTTGGTCTTACCCTCGTTTACCGCTGAACCCATCTTCGCGGCCTCCGTTGCAATACCCACAAAAGCGCCATTGACATCACGCTGCGTTCTTCCGATAATGTCAATATCGTCGGCATATGGAACTAGTTGGACGGACTTCTGAAAGATCGTTCCTCTGGTGTTGGCGTTCGAGTTTTTAACAATTCAAGAACGATGTTAAAAAAGTCGCATGACAGCACGTCGCCTTGGCGGAATCCTTTTTTGACATCAAGGGTCTCGGTTAGGTCTTTATCGACCTTAATGAGGCAGCGTGCATTCTCCATCGTCATCCTACACAAACGGACGAGTTTGGTAACGATGCCAAAACTAGACATTGCTCGACATTGCTCTGTATAGCTCAAATAGTTGCTTATCAGAAGAGTTGAATTGTTCTTAATTTATCCTCTATCAGTGTCAATGTGACGTGATAAAGGTAAAACCATAACACACATTGTCTACTCGACATGAACCGTAGTCCATTGCATGGAAAAATTCAGTGGAGAATCCATATCGGAGAATCATCACCTATGTTCGAATGTTTAGTATGTTGACTGACTGCTGCAAGAAAATACAACAACAGATCGGTTAAACGATCAATTAGGGCGAGCGTAGGCCAGAAGCTTTCAATACTACAGACGTTGTAGAAAATCAAAGGAGTCTCTGGAACACCAACTCGTTGAGAGTCAAAACCTGTCACACAAATCACAGTAACAGGACTAGAGTATCAGGACAGCAAGAGATCATACATTTTCTCAAGGTAGCTCTGAAGATCTATATAATCTATCATCGATAGGGGCTCGACCACAATCCGGAAAGCGTACAGACATTGTATTCTCTATATTAATTTCGTCCGCTTGGCAATTCTCTGAAATATCACAGTGACTCGGCTTAATTAAGGGATAAATTGGAGTTAAGGCAGACTGAACTCAGAGATTTGATAGCTGCAAGGCTATCTGAACAGATGATGATTGCTGTGCTCGATATAACATTGTTTGTTTTTGTTTTAGTCGGGACAGAGCTTCCTTAGTCGACATAGTTTCAGCCTGAAGTACGCTGCAGTGATTGGGAAATCAGAAAAAAAGCTGAGTATTCAGATCTTTGGAGTAGATGCCGGCACCTATGGCTGCATTCATCTTCGATTCATCTGTGTCTAGTGTCGGGGATTCAGTAAGATTTAGCTGGGATGCTGGTCGAGAAGTTCTTCTCGAGTGTAGGTATGGTGTGATCGGTCACTGTAGGTACAGAGATATACGTGCTGAGGATCGTTGAGTATTCAGACATTCAGCCAACTCTGCATGACTGCCGTATTTGCCCGTTTACCGACTATATCTGTCGGTGAAAGGTTGACGAGTATGTTGCGATTTGAGATTGATGTTCTTCTACGACTGTATAGGTCTGACTAGTCAAGTGGAAGTGTTAGGTGTGAATTTCAATTTTGTTCAATACTGTTGATTTTGTGAAAGCCGACAGTGAAATGAACAGACATAACATATTTTGCCCACAGAAAATAGACCACGTATTGCTGTTCAGTTGTTATGTTGGATCCTTACATGTCCTGTGGTGCCTGACTGTAAATACATTTCTCTTGACCATCAGAAACCGACTTTGGACTGTAAATATTTGCGCCGATCACCGAATGTTGACAGAAGGCACTTCAGCGAAAACAAAACAACAAATTGGCGTTGCGTCATTGGCCGCCTCTAACGAGACGTCTGAATACAAATCTCAGGAATAATTGCCCCATAAATCATATCGTCCTTGGCAGTACGGCTACGGCCAACGAACTCATGGCGAGAACTGCACATCCACTTGTTCAGTTCCGGTTTGCAGATGAACACATCACGCCACTGACAGATTCTGTGGTCAGTGGATGTCAAGTGCATTAAAATTGTTTTGCTACTGTGGTTACACGATTACCGGATCCATTATACGAACCCGAACTTGAATCAATTACACGCGGCGGCGCTGAAATCAATTCGCCACGACGACACTTAACGTCAGATCGCTTTAATAGCTGCATTAGCATCTGGTAACGAGGCCGGCTTACAGCTTAACGGATGAATGATGATCGTAAAAATAAAACACACACACGCCGCGCACAGAATGTGATCATAAATGTTTGCATGCAACACGTGGCGAAGTGATGCATCCTCCCGTTCTGGCGTTTGTTTTGCTGTCAAAATTCCAGCTCCGTCGCCCCGCAACAATTAATTAGTTATGCTGGTCAAGTGCGCGGACAAGACGTGTATCTTTCACTGAAATCGGTCACCGTCAGTGACGACGCGGCGCGGCTGTGGCCAGCAGAGCGACAGAATGATCTCAGAAATTCTAATTGACTGGATTTGTCAATTTGTGCAATTGCTGTGTTAGATGAGGTGTCGTGTCATACGGCACACAGAGTGTGTTCAAGAAGAATTTAGCATTCAGCAGCGAGTTGGTCAAGTGTGAACAAGTGTTGGGTTTTCCAGCTCGCGAGAGAGTCATGGAGAATGGTGACCTACTTTGGATCAACTTTTGCTCTGAAGGTCCAATGTGATGTTGCTATGGGAGAGACGGACATGACGCATTTATTTCGCTGAAGAAGTGAGCATGTTGAGAGGACAAATGAGGATGAAGGTCTTGTGGGTAGTTTGGAGTTGAATTCGACGTTTCTTTTTCCGGTCTTTATAATTGAGATGTTGCTGGTATGCTTGTACTTAAGTCAACCGTCATTTTGGTTCAACTCACCAGTGTTGTTCGTTTTTGTGTGGCACCACAACCATTACAGCTCCAACAAGCCTCTCCAGTTCTTCAGAACACCATTGGGTGGACTAGAAGACTATTCAGATCGGATCCAAGTTGTCCATAAACGCATGTCCCATCGACATTAGGCGCTGCGTCTGTAAACGCCTGATTCGACTCATGCCAGTGCAGATGCCATACAGTTGGTTGCATCTTTCCACCCTGATGCCAGTAATTTCGATGCTAATGCTCCATTTATCCATCTTGAGTAGCCTGGTCTCTCACGAGACTAAGTGCTCTCCTTGCAGAAATCACGAAGCTTTGCTGTGCGGCTTTCAGATTTTTTGCATCAGCCCGCCTGCAACCGTTGTCAATCCATGCCCATCAGTAGAGGCTTCTTTTGTGGGTTCTTGACAAAGTAACCAATAGTTTCTGGAGTTGGCAACGAACTTAGAGAGGCTTTCGAGAAGACGCGATCAGCAAATATCCTAGGAGTCCATTGCGATTGCAGCTTTCCAACGTCAAATTGAGTTTTTATCCTTGACTGCGGACTTCGATCCGAGTCGACGTTGGAATGGCATTAAGGAATTGATGTTCGAGAATCGTCCTTCTCAGTTGCCACCAAGAATTGCTGTAGGGAGATGATGCGGGCTTCTTCGTAAAATCTCTTTTTGCTGGGGCACTCTCTCTGTTGTAAGTTAGACCGGTGCATACCTGGGAGACCACAATCTTCATCATAAGTGTCTTGGAGATGGTATGCCATACAGGGAACCCCAACACTATGATTGGGCCTGATTGAGTTGCTGTAACACCTGCTGGCTTAGCCCACATGAGCCGCAAGATGCTATGAAATCCGAAGTTGGCTGGTTGTTAGAATTAAGTTTATCGGTGAAATTGTCGCCGAGATACTTTAACTTCTCTATTGCTGTTATTGCCGCACCATCCGAAAGTACCTTGATGCCCTCTTCTTTAACCCTCGAAGGTAGGGTCCGGTCTGTGCAGTGAACCTTGCTGAGGCTGTGAACGCCATAGTTGTCCTTAAGACCATAGGGCTCATCTGCCGCCAACTCTGTTTGAAGGTCCCAACTGGAGTTGGGGGAAAAACTGTTTGGAGCTGAGCCTTATATACGTCGGAGTAGCTCTGAAAGATGAGCGCATGATTCAACTCCTCTTGACTTGAGTTTTGTATGTCGCAGCAGCTCCGCAAAGCATCTCTGGACCGTGGCACCCAGTCCTCCTCCCACTAGCGCCATCCAACTTCGGTTGTGTACCCAATCTTCGATCGAAGGCCCTCGGCTATTTAAGTTTATTTATTAAATTTGTACAACATAATACGAATGCGATGGAATTGGGCCACGCCGTTGTTGCTGTGTAATTGTTTCGCCTTGCTCCAGATGGCGCGAAGACTGGTATTACTTTTGGAATGTTCGGGCACAAATTTCCTTGTATGTGGTTCGTGTACGTGAACGCATCTCTTGGTAACCGTGATCTTTCCTGCGACAACCCCCGATCGTCGACATGGTCTGGTTCTTGTGTTGATTTCTCCAACCGCGCTTGTATCCAGTGAAGACGGCCTTGGCGAAGAGCCATCAATGCGCCTTTCATTGACGCACACGTGAGTCCTTATCTGCAGCATTTTTAGATCTAGCTGTCTGTCCTGCCTTGATAGAAGCTGCTACTGATTTAACTGCTGTGTCAACAATTGTTACCGGAAACTTGACAATTGGCGATTGTCAGATTTCACTGCGTAAAGGTGAGGAGGACAGCATTTTTGCTGACAGAGCCTGTGACGAAGACTCCTGCGCCTACATCAGACGCCATGACAGCGCTCTAAGAATCAACCTATCGGCTGTCTCATTCCGTCCTGCATCTGGAATTTGTCTACGTCTCTGTATATGTGAACGGCCCTCCTATTGCCACATAATTTCCCCCCATCAGAAAATCCTCCATAATTCAACGACTTTTAATTGAATTATAATCATCAGCTACAAATTGTGTAATTTCTAGGGAAATAGGAAAACTGAAAGCAATTATATCAGCGAGCACAATTCGGATTCAGATTCAGATTCTCCCACGGTGAAGCACCCGCCCCGCAACCCAGTAAATATACCCCAGCGTCGTATCAGTGCAAAAATACGCTCGCTCGCCTTTATCAACTGCACGCCAAGCGGGAGATAAGGTATTTCCGAGCGCTCCTCGCTCATCTCGCATACGAACGTACTTGAGTCACGCAGTGAGCCGGCAAAATATTTGTCTACACTTCCAAGATCTAAACCGCTGCCGTCAAATCCGCATGAGTAAGCGTCTGCACGCACATATGGGATTTTCCCTCCCCCTTCTACACCCACCTGGTGGCGACCACGTTTCCGCGCGATAAATAACTCAAGAGCTGCACAATGCCCCGGCCACTTGTAGACCATTGACCATAGACCCCGTCGGAATCTTAATGGCGTGTCGTGAATACATTAGCCCGAGTCTAGGCCCTCGCCATTGGTGCTTTCCGAAGGTCGCGGTTTTCGAAACTGCCGTCTGTTTACAAACACCTCAGTCGGCGATAGTCAATAACTACGCCCACGGACGGATAAAGATCCGCCTTTCATGTGAATTTCTTAACACGGCAGCAGAACAGCAGAACAACTCAATCAATCAGCGGCTGATGGCGCCAAACTCTGTGCGCTGTGAGTCAGCAAGGTGACAGTTCAATTTGAAAATTCAATTCATCGGAACTCGATGACGGCTTGCATTTATGGTGCAGGTGATTAACGCGCCGCCGAAGGTCTTCAAGCAAAAGAGATGGTGCATCCGGCGAAGGCAGCAGCCGCGAATGCGATTCGGCACTGCGCTGTGCCTGAAAACAGGTATGCCATCCGAATTCAATCAACCTTCAGATAAACCGCTACTACACGGACAAGTTCATTAAGTCGCTGTTATAATTGCCTCCTCGTTCCCGCTATGCTTTCAAGATTAACACTGTCTCTAACGCACAGTGGCGGCGTGCTGTGTGCCCAGTGGCAACTGTGTTTGTGAAATTTAATTTTTGGGTATTTTCGGACGTTTGGGCACTGTTCACGAAGAAGTGTGTTTTCAGGTGACTCACTGAATACCACTGCAACATGCCCATTGATCTGAGGATCTACCACTCGGATCCTCCGTGGTAGTGGATTGGTCCCACTCTCTGAGAGGGTGACAGGTTCCTAGCTAACCAAGCGATGTAATGAAACCCGCTTACGTATGATGATATGATGCGCGGTGGTCCTGTTGACAAGAATGCACGGCAACTGGAAAAAAAGTTTGAGTGAGCTGAGGCAATTTCCGGGAACCGCACTCGATGGCAGATAGGCGTAGTAGAGGCCGTAGGACTTACAAGGAAGTACAGGACATACGTAAGTAAGAACCATTCTGATACTACGCTTTGATCTTAGTCATAAGGCCGAAAATCGATAAGAGAACCATTCTGTAGGCGGAATGTGCAGAAATAACGTCGATGAGAATTCCAAGAGTAGGACAACTTAGTCTGATCATGTAATGGTCTTGTGAGAAGATTGTGGCTAGCCCATAGTTCATTGGCAGTTCCTTCAAGACCCTCAACGGTTAGTGGATTCTATCGCTTCAAGCATTATGGGATGCTTTGAAGCAGCAAATTGCGGCTGACTGATATTCCTCGCAAAGAACAAAGAGTTAGTGTCCGTTCTAGCAAGTATCTCCATTTCACAGTTTTCTGGGATGTGTCTCTCAGTTCTGGTACTCGACACACATGTTCCGTCACCTCCGTTAACCAACCTGAAGTATCGAGACATTATAACCAGATCCAGATTTTAATGGCGACCAGGTCGATATGCAAATATTTGGTGATGATACAGGCTGGAACGATCGAAAAATTAATGCAAATGAAACCACAACAATGTTAAACATGATTCTACCTTTATTTTGAAGCCACATTCAGGTCATTATGTACGGAAGCACATTATTCAAATGGTAGACATGGTCCCATTGACGATGCTACAATCAGTCGCTTTAATTTTCGATGACTCCATCCAATATGTGCTGCCTCGAGCTCGTTCAAAGTGGTTTGTAGCGTGGGGTAAGGAATTGATGTGGCCTTAGAGAAAGTAGACAATTGCTGTCAAGTCGCAAGCCCGTAGTGGTCAATTGATAATTCAAGTGACACAGTCCTCAATTTTTCATATAAACCTAGAGCGCTTCCTCGCTTGTCTGGTCGGATAGTTCTACGCCTAGGACAATTGATGATAATGTTATGTCTTTCCTCCTTTTAAAATACATAGAGTCCTATGATGCCGCCATGCCATAAACTGCACCAAACTGCCAATACATGTGGATTCACAGATGTTGAGCCAAACACGATTGGGATTTCAAAATTGGAATTTTCGGAGTTCAATTGGCATTGTCTGGTTTTTCACAATCTCTTACAAATTTTGGTTGAGTCTCTGGCGATGTTCAATTCAGTTGATCGGCACCGAAACGTCAATTGTGTGTCTTCATCGATACTGGCAGCTACGACGTCTAAGTTTTCTTCATTTCGTACTAGTCTTAGTCTGGTTGCAGGCTGGAGGTCACAAAGAGTATACTCCTGCTCAAATGTGTTCACGGTGCAACGAATTGCTTGCACATTGAAGCGCCATAATGACGACCGACCTCACGTCGAAATTGATGTTGCATGGTATTTGGTGGTATTTCTGGGAATTGTCTGTTGAAGGACCAATGAATAACGTCTCTAGAATACGCATAAATGTGACAGAAGCTGAGAGTCGCACATCTCACACTTTCGTCGATACTCAGATAAGACGGCTCGGACGCTACCCTGCGACATAAGCAACTTATTAGTGGAGACACTTCATCGCAACACGATCTGGTTTTCCTACCATGAGTGTCATGTCAGGACATAAGCTACTGCTACCTAGCTGCTAACTCAGACTGCTGCATTTTTTAGCTGACTACGGGTAATTCTCATAACAAGACTTGTCACGCGATATTTTTAAGCTTCCAAGTATTCACGGCTGGATCAAAAAGTCTAAAAGGCACTGGAGATGCCATTTTCTGCGAATTTTTAAACAAGCACTGCTCCATCGGAATCCCCGACTATGTCAGTGTTTTTCAAGCCGAGGTTATCATTCTTCTTCTTAGGGCGCTACAGTCCGAGGTGAACCTGCGGCTCAACGTCTCTCAAACCAGCAGTTTCGCACACCAAGCCGGCTAAGATCGCCCTCGACTTGTGTGTGCCATTTTTTCTGCTACGTCCTCTGTTGCGTTGTCCCACAAGCTCAGAGTCGTACATTTTTCGGGTCGGAGCTAAGTTGCCCATACGCTCTACATGGCCTTGTCATCGATGTTAACATAATAACTGACAGTTCAGCGGCCATTAAAGAAATTTCGGCAGTAGAAGTCAAGTCTGAACTGATCACATGTTGCCACGAAGAACGTTTATTCCAATTGTCATTCCAGTCACACGCAGCAGCAGATGAACTTGCCAAGGAAAGGGATCGAAGCCAACGTGTTTCAGACAATGTCCTCCTCTTGCGAATATCAAGAGAAATGTGGACGACGCGATCATAGACACAGCAAAGAAAAGGCGGAACTGTCGAACAACTTGCGAGACTACTCGGATGCTCTGGCTCAACTTGAACAGTGAAAAAAAACCGAACTCCTTAAGTGCGACACTGCTTATAATCATCTGAAGAAAGAGACAACCGGATGAAGCTGAGGCGACGAAGATAGAATAGACGATGCGCCGCACACTACCACTCCTCTTTGGTCTGCCGGTTGGGACCTCCAAGGATCCTCCGTCAGGATCTTACAAAACTCACGCTAAATTCCAGTTTAGATTGATAAGGGCAGCTGAACACCACTTAGAGATGACTGCTACGAAAGGGGTGTCTTTCCAAAGAGCACCACATGGGTCCAGCTCGACACAAGACGTGACTATCACCCATCTGCCAATCAATCTAACCTTCACAGACGTCAGTCTATCCACTTCGAATTAACTAATAAATGAAAACAAAGGTTTAACATCCACCTTTCATAATTTACGACCCCACTGTGCTGTGTTGGTTTACCTGCCACAAATCGATACCCGAAAGCCAAGCACATCTATGTGTTTGCTGGCGAACGCCATCCCATTGCCTACAACAACACAAATCCACACCACACTTGAAGTGAAGTCCGAAGATCCGAGCGAAGTTATAATCAAATCAAATCGAAATGCTTTTAAACAGTCCGCATCGAGACGTCAACACAAGCGGTACGCGTTCATTCCGAACAAACGAAAACCAGAATACTAGTTCTACCAGTCTAGAACCGAATTTAGCAAATTTCCTATCATTAACTAGCGCGATTGTGTAACAGCGTGTGAGAAAAAGTCGAGTGTGAAGTGTGAAAAAGTGAAATAGTGAAAAAAGTGAAGCATTTTTGTCTTACGTCAAAATGCATCGAGTTCGGCGGGCTGAAGCTGGCGTGAAGCTAGTCGTAGCTTTGATTTGTCTAACACTAGTTGCACCCGGATTAACGCAACGTGGATTTCGCCAAGGTATACCGCGGTCTCCATTTTCACTTGTGTGCGAGCTCCGAGATGAGTTCAGGTTCTAACACCAACTCTTTTGCGGCTCGCACCTTCGTGACTAACATCCATTTCCATTTGCACCTCATCAAAATCAGCTTAAATCAATTGCGCTTAATTTTCCCGATCGTAGGCCTCCTAAGTGGGGTCACCTAATGAGCGGGCAGCTTAACGAGTCGTTATGTTGAATCGGTCGCCTGTTGACCGTCCCTGGGTGAGGGCAAAAGTCAACCGCTGTGTTATGGCATCTCGATAAACACCTGAAACGAGTTATCGGCCGAAACTGGTTCGGGCGAATCGTGGATCGCTGAGGCGGCTAGTCGCTCTTGGCAGTGACAAGCTTAATTGCTTCTAGTTATACGCTGTACACATATTTGAATGAATGACCGAGGCGGGGTGTGCGACTCTTCGCGATGGAGGCTCTCGATCTCAAGGTGATCTGCTTTCGGACGAGTTCGTTTGCCAAAGTAAAGTGACTTAGTAAATAAATAGCCGCAGGTGATTGAATTGTCGAGTGTTATTTGGACACAGTCTTTGAGGAACACAAGTGTGTTGCTGAGTTTCGGTTGCTAATTGTTTAGCAGCACACGCTGCGCGAGAGGAATGAATATTTATGAGCTCATGGGCTGGGGATTCCCTCGCAATGCAATGTCTTCTACCTGTCACAGAGATGAGGTTATCGTTCGTTTCAGGAGTGATGATGCCAATGAATCTTTGAACGAGGTGAGAAGACGAGTAGGGATCGAGTTTAGTGAGCGACTTTCTATCGATCGTAGTAGTAGTCGATCGACATTTTATGACATTGACATTTGCTGTCGTCAGAAAAATGATTTATTTTGCTAGAAACTACGCCTCAATTTATTTGCATAACCAGAAGTTAAGGAATGTTGTTGAAACATTTGTGCTGGCTACATTTCGGAACAGGTCTTGGAGAAAGACCACCGCAGTCATTTCCATTGATCGCAGTGGTTTGATGTGCATACAGACTAGACATCAAGGAAATGGTGTTATTTGTTCCAGGTGATGGTTATTTTTTAAAAATTCATTTCAACAGTTTGAAACCGTTGCTCCGGCATGATTCTATTCACCATTAATTACCACACCAAGCTAACCTAAAAATAAGCCAAACTTGTCAAATCAGCTGTCACAAAAAATGATGACATTTAACTATAGCTCATAGCTTACCTATAAATTTATTCCCGTGTTCTGGCAAACGTCAGTGATGTGTTACAAATCTCAGAAGCCTCACAAGAGGCTGGGGAGTCACTACTTGTGAGGTTTTCGTGTTCTGAGCAAACAGTGAGCATTCAAAATTGTCACAAACGTCGGAGTACATCACAAACAAAAATAAACACATTTGTTGTGCAAAAAGGCGAAACATGAAATGAATAGAGGATATTTTGAGCGTGAAAGTGACAAACACAATTCACAACACCATGGCAAGAATGGTGTATGCAATATTACGCTTTTAGAAAGTCCGCCATGTTTGCTGTAAAATTTTGGGGACGTAGTTCGAGATGAGTTGATATGTATTCTTTTTTATACAATTGAAAGAAAATGACATTTGCAAGCCTACGAGTCATAGTCAGACGTTGGATTTTTCTTTCAAAGGCACCAAGAATCACCTCTGCATTTTTACTTAGCGTCCAGCTTCCGGCTCTATAAAGCAGGACTGGCAAAATAAGACTTTTGTAAAGCATGATTGTGATCCTTTTCCAGGAAAAGACCCAAGAAATGCAAATCGACACTCACCATCTGTTCGTCGATTTCAAGGCCCCATATGACAGCGTGCATAGAGACGAGCTATACAACGCCATGTCTAGTTTTGACATTCCTGCCAAACTCGTCAGGCTGTGCAGGATGACGATGGAGAATTCTCGCTGCTCCATCAAGTTCGGTAACGAACTCACCGAGACCTTTAATGTCAAAAAAGGTTTTAGACAAGGCGACGCGCTGTCATGTGATTTCTTTAACATCGTCCTGGAGAAGATCGTGCGAAACACACACGCCAACACTAGAGGCACGATCTTCCAGAAGCCCGTGCAATTGTTAGCATACGCCGATGACATTGACGTGATTGGCAGAACTCAGCGAGCCGTCTGTGAGGCTTTTGCTAACATTGAGACGGAAGCGGCTAAAATGGGTCTGGCGGTGAATGAGGGCAAAACGAAGTATATGCTGTCCTCAAAAAAGGACATACAACATCGACGTCTTGGACAGAGCGTCACAATGGGCAGCTATAACTTCGAGGTAGTCAAGGACTTCACTTACCTCGGCTCCGGAGTAAACTGTACTAATAACATCAGTACCGAGATCAAGCGTAGGATAACTCTTGCCAACCGCTGTTTCTTCGGGCTCAAGAGGGAATTGAGTAATAGAGTCCTCTCTCGAAGAACCAAGTTGACTCTATATAAGACTCTGATCATCCCAGTCCTGCTATACGGTGCGGAGGCAAGGACAATCTCGAAAGCGGATGAAGAAGTCCTTGGTCTCTTTGAGAGAAAAGTTCTACGCACGATCTTTGGTCCTGTTTGTGTTGACGGGTTCTGGAGGAGAAGATTCAATCACGAACTGTACGGGCTGTACAGCGACATGAGCCTAGTTAGGCGTCTAGGGATCCAACGCCTACGGTGGCTAGGTCATGTAGAGCGTATGGACACCACAGCTCCGGCCCGAAGAATCTTCGATTCCGAACCTGTCGGGCAACGCAACAGAGGACGCCCGCGTTTAAGGTGGCGCACCCAAGTGGAGAAGGAAATCAACCAACTTGGTGTGCGAAACTGGAGACAGCTAGCCAGGGATCGCGCTAGTTGGAGAGGCATGTTGGTTGAGGCCAGGTCCACCCCGGACTGTAGCGCCACACAAAGAAGAAGATTGTGATCCTTCGAGTAAGTAGTTTCGAGATCTTCGTTTTGACAAACCAAAGTATTATCAGTTGCCGAGGGTGAATATGCTTTAGATCTCCACTACGATGTCATTCGTGGAGTTCATGTTTGGCCCGAGGTAGACAAACTTCAGAAAAACAGACGGCATGCGGCGGAGCACATGACCATTCCATTTATGAGAACGGCGCGAACGTAGTATGTGAACGTTTTTAGAAATTGAATAGGTAAAGCCGATCTACCACGCTTCTCTTTTCAAAACGACTGCTCATTTATTTGCAGATCTACCACGCTTTTTAAGTACAAACCCTGTACGTTAATAGTGCCATGGCCACAGTTTACTGGATTGCTCTCTTACGAGTGGAACGGATCTACAGTTTAATGAGCAATCCGATGGGCAATGTTTGAGAAGACTTTTGTAGAGGAATATACTCATTGAGCATTGGGGAGAGCTGGAGCAGTAAAGCCACTACCCTACGTAAAACGAGATGAGTTGATATTCATTTTCATATAATTTCAAGAAAATGACTGACATTTCCAAGCGTACGAGGCATAATCGTTTAGATTGATACGAATGAGGGACTTGCCAGAATACAAAGAGAAAAGCTGAAGATGCGCTGACCTGAAACCTCACAAGGTTGAAGGTAGGCACCACAATTTTCGCATTACAAACATGTGTGAGTTGTGACTACATCACAACAAGAGTATTGGTGTTTTGAAATATAGTCGTCTTCTACTTCTCTTGACGCTTTTACAATTTGTGACATACCGGGCAAACATTGCAAAGTCTTCAAACCAAACGTAACAATGAGAGTTTGCCATTGAAATGACACCTCATGTGGATGCCGGGACATTGTGACAAACCGGGCAAGCCGACGAACTGGCTAAGTGCGATAAAACCTTCCCTATAACAATTGGAGGTGGTGGCCCGTGGCTTTGTGAGTACGTACGTCGACCTCAGTGCACTTGAACCTCTTTCGATTCACTGACAATGCTCAAAGAGTGTAACTGCCTACAAAAAACTTCTCGAACTTGGCCGTTCTTGGCCGCCCTCTTCTTTCTTTGTTTGGCGCTACAGTCCGGGGTGGACCTGGGGCTCTGCTTTAAACAGTTCCGCGGACAATCCGTCCGCTCCAGCAGCTTTGTTCGACTTCAGTCTAGATATCGGGGGGACGGAATTCGTGTTCATCATCGTATAAATTGAATGAAACATTAACCACCCTCTACTCGTGAGAAAACAACTCTATAGGCTGTTGTGTATCTCATATATATATATTCAGATTAAAACAATCCATACCATTTTAAACTGAAACGGTCACTCAGTCTTCTTAGGCTCAGCAGACCCTCATCAATGTCATAACTCGACTGTGTTATTGACACTCATGCTCGCAGGATAGGTGTTCCATATAATGAATCCAGAATACAGAAGCTGCATGGACGAAGAGGAGGTAAAGGCTACAAATCTCTAACTCTGCTCTTGTAGCGCACTCGCAAGTCGTAGGGACATATACCTAAGAGCCTACTTTTTCAGGCAGTCTCAACGAGCTAAACAATGGCAGCATATGTCAGCTCAACCGCACGGTTCAATTAAGAAACTCACTTTCCAGAACCATAATACTCCAATACTCTTCCCAGCCCAATATTTCCCACAGACTACAATCCGCAGATATTTGAAACCAATTTGAGCAGGTACCTGGTCCCTCTATATCCCCCTATACCTTCGACACGTGTTGTGTCTTGATCCCGGACACTTAAGGCTATTAGTCATCACTTTAGAACACGCGAATTATAAAACAATCGGTTCATCAAGCTCAAACTGAAGCTAGTGTTAGCAGAAGTCATTCCGTCAATTACAATGGGCCTACTTCGGCCTAAGTGTCTTCTGCAGTCAGTCAATTTTACCTAACCTACCCTAGCTGTCAAAAATACCCTTAAAATCGTTGACGGACAGAGTGTGGACCAGTTGTGAAGTCGGATATCTTCTTATTAGTTGATTTTTGCTTCAGAACTTGCACTTCTCATCTCATTTAGTGATGATTATTTTGGCGAACGTCTTCTCTTACGCGAAGATCCTTCCTCCTCCCCTACTTCCTTAAGGTTCAGACTTAGAAAGTCCCTGGATCGATGTTCCTTGAAAAGCCCCAATGTGATATTATATGTAAGCTGTGCTGATCTTGAAAATCATGACTGCCCTCAAGATCATAGACTAGTCACATGTGCACAAGTGCTGTGGTTTCTCTCTTTCTCTGCTTGCACCCAATTCATCTGGGTGGCTGATCTGTTTCCTTTCAATTTCAGTTTGTGACTCTTCGCGTTTCCCGCGAAGTAGCTTTAAATGCAACACTCATTCCGTCATCGACCATCTGTTAATAAGACTACTGTCAAGCTCTGAGCAACCCTCGTCATTTAGTTTGACAGCAATTGAAAGCAAACAACCTCGTGAATTTTAATTTAATTGACTAAGCTTTCTTGTGTAGGTAAAAAAACCGTCTGAAACTAAGGACAAGTTTGATAAATGGCTGAATGCTGAGTTTCTACGACAATTTCAATGTTATTAAGTGGTTAACTTAGAGTACTTCTACACGAGCTAATTTCGACAGCAAGCTGTTACATCTTGTGGGCTAGAGAGGTGAGACATAGGAAAAGCTTCACCTCCCTTGCCAAAAAGATGGAAAAACTTGCTGTCGAAATGAGCTCGTGTAAAAGTACTCTTAGTTCCGTTTTGGAGTGGGGTCAAACGTTCCTATCGTCCACAAGAGTTCGTTGCGCCAGAAATAGTTTATGATCTACAATGCATAAAGTGTTGTACACACAAGTCGCGAACTACGACCGGGAATTCTCGGAAATAAACAATTGCCAGTAAATGTAAACAAAAAGATGACGTATTGTTATGAAAATAGTTGCACTTTTCATTATCGAGTTTCTTTTATAATCGACAATGATCTCCGCAAGAGTTAGCTAAAATATCCTAATTGAAGCTTTTTTCTGAGAATGAATCATTTCCTTGGTGAGTTGTCAAACTGAAGATGCGATCCACAAATGGGCAGACTAATAATAAAAATATGGGTGGCACTACAGCCCAAAGAGGGCCAGGGCGTAGCTTCTCAGCAACCACTCGTGTTGTGCGTGCTATTGTTTTCTCACGAGTAGAAGGGACTTACAGTTTTATGCCGACTCCGAACGGCCAAGTTCGAGAAGCTTTTTGTAGACAGTTACACTCTTTGAGCATTGTCAGTGACTCAAAAGAGGTGGGGTCGTGAACATATTTTTTTCTGTCGCTCAGAGCTGGAATCGAACCTACGACGTCGAGGTTGGGGTCGACGTACATACCCACAACGCCATGGACCACCACAAATGGGCAGACGCTGTCAACAAATTCGGGGCTAGAAATGAAAAATATGCAAAGGGAGATGAAGCGATGTGAATGAGAAAAGTTCGCTAGACTGTACAACACTTAAGGTCCGTTCATAAGAGGTCGCCACGAATTGCGAACTTCGCAAACTCCGACAACTCATTCAAATGGATTTTTTCACATTCGCAGGAAACTACGGGTGCAAACTGACACTTCGCGGCGAATTTTTTGGTCGTGGTGGTTGTGGATTGCGTTTGTCCGTTTGTGTATTGCGATCTCAGCTTGAGGTTGTTCGCAAAGAGAATGATTAATTCGCAGAAAAAAACTTTTAAATCATTAATTGGAACACTTAAACTAACTTTTGCTGAGATTTTTGGCGATGTAAAAACTCGATAATTCAGTTATTATGTTTTTGCATACCAAGAAATATAACGTATTGCTGGAAAAGTGTTGTTTTTGAGAGTTCAGATAAAGACAGCAGCCACACTTGGGCCAGCATAGACTCATTATGTTTCCACGCGGATTTAAGAATCCTTTTTCCGCAATTCAGTTCGTACTTCTAATAAAGCGAGAAGATGGCTGACGAGTGTTGGGACTTTACCACAATTGTGATAGACCTATTTCTTTGCAAATCGACCACACTTCCTTAGTTTTCTTCCTCCTTTTGTCATTTATTGTCGTTTTTTGGGTTCGTAGCCTCTCTCGGAACTGAATTTGAATGGAAAATGTGTACACAAAATTACAAAGACGTGTTCTAACTGACGACTGTGCTACGAAAATGTGATTACAGAGGAGAGTAAGGAGCTGCTCGTTTCGTTTATGAGGGCAACGTTAACGTGATTTGCGAAATTTCTTAGAAATTGAATAAATAAACCCGATCTACCACGCTTTTTTCAAATCGTTAACCCATATTCTTCGAGATCTACCACGCTTTGAAAAATGTAAGTCCCAACATTGTGGCTGACACTTTTGCTACTTAGTTGAGCCAGTTTATCAAAGTAATCATGGGCTTCCTGGAGTCTCCAGGGATGAGAGAGTGCTGCTGTTGCATAGAAAGCGTACACATTTCTGCAGCTTCTGCAGAAGGCATTGTAGGAAGGGCTAAGTGGAGTTCCAATGGTGCTATACTCTGTTACAACGTCAATTAAAGATACCTATAGTCTGTCTCATTGTTCCCTCAAAGTGGAATGGATCTTTAGTTGGATACCACCTAGGACAGGCGATGTTTGAAAAGATTCCGGTAGACAAATATACTCTTCGAGCGTTGAAAGGAAACCGACAGAGGTAGAGCAGTGAAAGTTAAAAGTTGTGCAAACGATTTCGACTTATTACCACAGTCCAAAGCCCATTTCTCGTTTCCCAGTCCGTACTGGTACTGCATGGTACTAGCCTTTGTAGTTATCAAGGATATTCCAAAAATAACAAGTCTTTCGTCAACATGCACAAATGTACGAATGGATTTTCCTGTTAAATGTATACACGGTGGTGACAAACTTACTTAGATGAAGGATGTGGCTCTTCTGTTTTCCGGTAATCTGAAGAATTTGTTAAGGAAGCGTCTTGCAAATCAACTTCTTTGTATTGAGCAATACTCCGCATTTCTGTATCGATCTTACACTATTATCAGGCAGAGGGTTGCAGAGACATGGACGCTATTGAAAGCGGATGAAGAAGCTCTTGGTTGTTTTGAGAGAAAAGTTCTGCGTACGAACCTGTTTGCGTTGACGGCGTTTGGAGGAGAAGGTTCAACCACGAACTGTACGGGCTGTACAGCGGCATGCACATAGTTAAGCGTTCCGGATCCAATGCTTAAGATAGCTAGGTCATGTAGAGCAGATGGACACCACAGCTCCGGCCCGCAGAGTCCTCGACACCGAGCCATTGGGACAGCGCAACAGAGGGCGTCCTCGCACTAGATGGCGCACACAAGTGGAAACGGACCTCAACCAACTTGGTGTGTGCAACTGGAGGCAGCTGGCGAAAGATCGTGCTGGCTGGAGAGGCATGTTGGTTGAGGCCCATCCCGGACTGTAGCGCCAACCAAAGAAGAAGAAGAAGAACCCATGGGGGGTCCCTGGACACGCTTCCAGTTATCAAGAGTTAGTTGTCTCGTGTTCTGTAGGCTGGGGACTGGGCATTCGGAATTCGGCTCAAAAAAGAAGGCTTGGATTCGGTGGTGACCTCTCAGATGGAGCATGGGTGTGCATGCTGGAGATGTGTAGTCGATGCGTTATTGTCCTCCCGATTGCACTCATATCTTGCTTCTAGAGTTCACGATTATGTCTTCCTTTCAATTCACCTCCTTTGGAGACGGGACCACATATCCGACGATACCTGCACACCTATCTAATCTAATCTAAATCAACCACTAAGTTCTTCCAATGGCGTGACACCAATAAAAGCGAAGTAACAGACGGAAACCGTAGAGCATCTGCTATTTTTGGTACTGCCCTGGTCCAAATCAAGCCCTCAACTTGAGTCATTCATTGACAACATCAAGCCCGTGCCATCTCGCATTCATTCCTCATGGTTAATCTAATAGCATGATAATTTCCATAATTATCGCCTAGTCATTCATTTAAGACATTCTTAAAGTTATCAATCAGACATTTCTGCTTCTCGAGGGTTCTCACAAGTTTGAAAAGCACATGCTCAGGCACATGAGTCACTTGCTATAGCAACCTTCATAGACGCGGAAGAATAGATTTATGATTTTTTGGAAAATGAACAGCAATAAATAAATACGACCCGTAAAATTTGTCGATGACCAATTTAAATGACTCAATACTCAGTTTAAGAGCCAGACTTGCTTTGGCTGTGAATGAAATGTTGCAGTTGGTCTTAAATATGCGCAAGTCTTTCAATTTGAAAAAATGTCCAGTCCTTGTAAACACAAAGGAGTTTCAAGACTTCTGGTGAGATCCCAAGTTCACCCAGGCACATGACTGAGGACTATTTTTATTTCTCATTAAATACTTTTAGGGGTTGTTTATGGGGTGGTGAGTTCACCACATATCAACATTTTTCTGATTACATCAATTCTGGTAGATGACGCCACTGAATGGTTGGTGTTCTGACTAGAACTTTGATTTTAACATAATTGATACCCATAAGCGCCGTCGATATTTTAGGTTTTATGTAGTTTTGATAGCTATCAGCAATGTGTACATACTTCTAAGGCCAGTGAACAATTGAGAGCGATGGCTTGGTCAGTTTCGCTTTCTTTTCGCACCAGGAGCCTCACACTGTCTAAGTTGCGGTATTGGTGTCCAAGCGCTCAGTGTGGCCGAGACTGTATAGTCGAAGGAGTTTTTCATTCCGGACTCGATCCACATCTTTGTGTACAGTCTCCTCTTCGATTCACCTTCCTTACCAATATCATAATTCATACCAAACAAAGGTAAAGGACCTCAATCAATTGGATCAATTGCGAAACTGGATGCAGCTACCCAGAGAGGCGTGTTGGCTATAGTTCACGTACACGCCGGACTGCAGCGCGAATGTAAGATGGACCAACTTTAACACATGCCTACATGCGAAACAGACATGGCCAAAAATGGACTTAAAAGAACTAGGGTAATACTCAGTTTACGTAGGAAAAACCTGAGTAACCTAGTAGGACTTCTTACAGAACCTTAAGCAATGGGTAGACCCACTGCAAGACTAGGACTTCGACAGCAGATGTATGGGTGAAGAAGAAAAGGAAAACCTTTCACACATATTCTGCAACTGCCCTTAGTCCATGGTTCCACGTAACGGACGGTAACCAGCTCAGTGGCACAGGATTCAGACGCTGAATAGGATATTGTAGGCGACGTTGACCAGACGTAGTCGCGGTTGGACTCACATAGTATACAAGGCATGTTATTCTCTTCTTCCAAAGTTCTGTGGAAACAGTTGGTCAGGTAAAAGCAGGTCAGTAAAAGCATTATCTTCAGTAGTGGCACTTTTTAACTGTTCTTCAGGCGTAAGCAGAGACCGACTTATTGTCGCCAGGAAGCCTTCTTTTGGTTTCGCTTGAACAAGATAATGAGGAAGTGGTCCTCATGTTAAGAAGCTGTCTGCTGGAGAAATATAAGGACGTAAGGTACCCTTAGCTCAACCTCAGAGCTTAAATTTGTTACTGACCTGAAAAGTCAGGAATGGTCAGTTTTTATTTCCTCACTGTCACATTTGAGCACTTCCGACCTTTTCTTCCAATGACACAAATCACGGATCTGTCCCTCATCTCAATGATACACACTCGAAAACATTTTGGGAATTTCCAAAATCTTGCTGGTCGTCGAATAGTTGTCGATTCCCAGCTTGTAGTGTTTTTTAGACATCCTATCAGCGGTTGACGCAATTGAACGGAGAGTTTTTAGGGGATTTGCTAGTTGTGACGCTCTCTCATTAATAGTCGTTGCAAAATGGAACAGAAGCTCACGAATTTCAAATGAAAACATTATGATTCTGAAGGCGCCACAGGGAACGCCTTTGCAAATTGTTGCTGCTAACAAAAATACTAACTAACTCAGTCCGTTCATCACACCATCTACATACGTAGCACTTAACTAACAAGCTAACATTTGTTTTGGGAAGTCATTGACGGCATCAATTAGTGGTCGCAGCTTGTATGTTTATTTTGCACTTCACATTTGCATTAACTGTCTGTCCACCTCTGCTGGTGTATTATGGTTTTATTTCAACTACACTTCAACGAGTACATTTTTTCAAGCATAGTTCATCAGAGTCTACTTCTCTTTGGTTATTTAGTGCGTACATGCATTAGTGAATGCGTGTGATTTTCTCATTTATGCACGAGGGGTTTTTTGTTGTGATATAGATCGCTGACTGACACACGTAGTCGGAATTAGTCCTAGAATTCTTAACACACGCCACATGGCCGCTACATAATTGAAATTTTGCATTTTATTTAAAAAGGCTTTCATTAAGCGCTTCCTTTCTTTGAATTTAAGTAAAACATTGTATGTTTGATGCAACATCGGACCTTTTCAATCTTTTTACAATGACTATCGATGTCATTTTTGATTTGGAGTATAACATCGGTCAAAGGTTTGTTGCGCCTTCTTTAGATGCGGCGCATCTCAATTTTCCATGATTCTGTCGCATAAATCAGACTGTATTTGGCCGATGGCTTTAATTTAGCTTTGCGGCCCACTGCAGCTTGTGGTTTATTCGCCTGCGACTACAAAAAAACTCTACCAGAAAAGTCCAACAGGTTCAAATTAGAGAGTCTCAGTGGCCCGTGCTGCGATATTTCAGAGTTTCCAAACTGACGAGTGGTGGTGGCCCGTGGCGTTGTGGATATGTGCGTCGACCCCAACCACGACGTCGTAGGTTCGATTCCAGCTCTGAGCGACAAAAATAATTTTCACGACCCCACCTCTTTCGAGTCACTGACAACGCTCAAAGAGTATTTCCTGTCTAGAAAAATCTTCTCAAACTTGGCCGTTCGGAATCGGCATAAAACTGAAGTTCCCTTCCACTCGTGAGAGAACAATAGCACGCACAACACGAGTGGTTGCTGAGAAGCTAGGCCCAGGCCCTTTATGGGCTGTAACCCATGAATTATTAAACTGACGAGTGCCGTATGTCACTTAGTTACCGGCGGAGTCTGTCAGCTACGGCAGAGAATACGTAAAATCAAATAAATTAAAACATTTTCCGTTCAACGATTCCAACTTAAAGTAGAGTAAAGTTAGGTTAACGCTAACGTGCGTCCTCGGCTATAATTGTACAGGCGCAGATCATTTGAAGAGAACAAATTGTTGCTTCTGATGAAGCTAATGTGATTTTTTACGAAACCCCTCTAACGCGGGAATCTGAGATGTTGCACAAGAAGGAGGATTAAAGTACAAGGCACGACTTGAAGTCTTGTTCGTCATTGTCAACTGCCGGTCGGCGCTACAGACCGAGGTGGATCTGGACTTAAACTTTACAACATCCGCTCCTTGTCTAAGTGCCCTCTCTGGAGCTACAGTTTTAAGGCGACTTCGTTGGAGTTTGAGAAACTTTTCGTCGAAATTTACATACTTTAAGCATTATCTGCAACTCTAGAGCGGTGCAGCCGTGACTTGTGAATATTGTTAGTGTCCCATATCGAATTCTGGAACCTCAGCATTGAAGTCAATGAAGCCAATGGTGGAACAAATAATAGAAAGAGAAATTCTCTCTGTGCACCAACGCGGAAAAAAAACCTGTGAAAATACTGGGGAACTTTCTTCTTCTTCTTTGGTTGGCGCTACAGTCCGGGGTGGACCTGTGCCCCAACCGACATGCCTCAACAGAAATACTGAGAAACAATGGATACAAAATGCGGAATAATGAAGGTTTTGAAAAAAAATGTACACAGCCACCTATTTGGCCAGTGGCATTGTCTGTAAATGCGTCGCCCACAATGCTCTTGATTTCTGGTCTGTGCGACGAACATTTTTCACGGCGCAGCTCTTTCGAGTCACTGACAATGTTTAAAGAGTATTTCCGGTCTAGAAAATGCTTCTCAAACTTAGCCGTTCGGAGTAGCATAAAACTGTAGGATACTTCCACTCCTGAGAGAACAATAGCACGCACAACACGAGTGGTTGCTGGGAAGCTAAGCTCTGGCCCTCTACAGGCTGTAGCGCTACCCATGTTAGTATTATTATTTTGGCTACCTATTTTAGCTACAAACCGAAAATTACGGGAAGAAAACCGAAAACAACATATCTTACATGCTTTGCTTCTTCAAATGAGATTGAACCACCAGTTAAGAGGTCTATCATAAGAAACCGGTTGCGTATGTACGATGTCTTACTTCAGGGAATTCTAGCTTGTAGGGCTCCAACTTTTCATTGGCAACTACACTTTGTCGTACTGCTGAATTTGTTGTGGTCTAACACTGCAGCCCGAGCAATTGCGTAGGTGGCGCCCTCTTTACTTGAGCATTTCTCTCAAGAAAAAAAAGCTTGGTACCACTTTTGAAGTTTTCAAATACTTTTAGCGACGAAATAATTAATTGTTACTTGTTAACTCTTGTTGGCCTTTTCCAACTGCTTAACCCCCTCAAGCCTAATTTATGTTCATTGTCCATCTTACTCAACACATTCGCAAGCCATTGCCTACGCTAACAGTGCTTCCTAAACCGCTCAATTCCCAACTAACTTCCCTCCTCTTCTTCTCACGCTATCCGCATGAAATCATATCGCAACGGTTAGGCTTAAGTGATCACCGAAGAGACGTCTGTCCGAAATAAATCTAACGCCCATTGACCAATTGCCATTGCAGAACAGCGATGCTATAGTCCCGAGAACGAGATCGGCCAGTGTCTCGCCTTGTCGAACTGTCCGCTGATCGCGAACGTCCTGAACGAATACCCGCGCAACGTGGCCATACAGTACCTCCGTGCGGCTCAGCGGAGCTGCGGCAACGCCAACTTCCGCGGAGACCCAGTGGTAAATGACCTCGCCCGATCGATGAATCACTGCATATTTGCATGGGAAATCCGAATTCGAACATAAATTGCTGCTAAATTTGTTTCCTATTTGTCTACACGCATTTCCCCTGCAAGTGCGCTTCCATTCCATGGGGCTGAGCTTTTTTGACATTTGACTGACTTTGCGCATGACTTTGTTTGCTTTCCCTCGCTTAGGTGTGTTGCAAGCTAAATCAGCAACTCATCGCATCCACAACCAATAGAAATCCATTTTTCCCAACCAATCCCACCACCGGTGGTGTCTTTGTAGAGCCCACGACGAGAGCGCCGCGGCCTGCTCCCACAACGCCCGCGCCGCGTCCAGTGGTGCAGACGACGAGAGCACCTGAGCCGACGACGTCCGCTCCTCAGACCACCTCGGGCGTTTCGATCACGGAACGAGCTGGTGACGTGTGCCGGGGGCCGGATCTCCTGTGGGGCTACTGCACGCGTAAGTAGAGAGTGCACGCTTCCGGAACAGTAAGCTAATTTGCGTTATTTTTTCCTGCAGCGCTGGCTCAGTGTACTCCTCTGGCGACGCGACTGCGGAACTCGCCCCAGGACACCACCTTCTACAGCTTCCTGAGGATATCGAATGAGATCTGCAAGAAGGAGTACGCCGTGGTGTGCTGCCCGGCCGCTGACCAGGCGCCATTCAAGCAAACTGTCGTCCTGCCGAAGAACACCGACGAGATCCCCAGAAAACTGCTGACGGTCAACGACGGCTGCGGGTACGTGGACAACTCGTTCAGGAAGATTGTGGGCGGCACGGCGAGCAAGGTCGGCGCCTGGCCGTGGATCGCCCTGATCGGGTACAACGACGGCATCCAGACGAGCTTCAAGTGCGGTGGCGCGCTGATCACCGCCCGGCATGTGCTCACAGCGGCCCATTGCATTGTGAGGGGACTGTAAGTTAAGGTGCCGTTGACGACGACAAACTCTGACTTGAGCTTGTTTTTTTTTTTCTAGGTCCTCCGTCCGCCTGGGAGAGCACGATCTGAGCACGGACTCAGAGACCACCCACGTGGACGTGCCGGTTGCCAAAGTGAGTTCACATCAGACACCGCGTGTGTAGCTCCTCTCATTACAACGACTTCCCTCCAATTTCAGATACTCAAGCACCCACAGTTCACGCCAGTCGATGGACACAACGACATCGCCTTGCTGTACCTCGACCGGAACGTTCAGTTCACAGGTAGGTCCACATTCACGCGACAAGGACTGGCCAGAATGTCAAGCTGATTGTGTGTTCTTTCTTTTTAGCGAAAATCACACCAATTTGCCTGCCAATCACGCCGCAACTGCGGACGGCCTCATTTGTCTCGCGAACGCCGTTCGTTGCCGGCTGGGGAAAGACCATGGAGAAGGGTCAGTCCGCCCAGGTGCTGCAGGAGCTCCAGATCCCCGTCTACAACAACACCGTGTGCAGGGACCTGTACCAAAAGCAAAAGCGCCTCGTGTCGGAGACGCAGTTCGACGATGCGATCATCTGCGCCGGCGAATTGGGCGGCGGCAAGGATACGTGCCAGGGCGATTCGGGTGGTCCCCTCATGACACCGGAGGTGAGTGGATCGCGTCTCTGGCTTGCAGGAGGAGGGGTCTTATCTTTGTTTTTCCTTTCAGCCCTTCAATGGCAGCTCGCGGTTCTTCATGATCGGCGTGGTGTCGTACGGCATTGGCTGTGCCCGAGCGGACGCGCCTGGAGTCTACGCGAGGGTGTCCAATTTCATCGATTGGATCGAGCAGTCTGTGGCCAATACTCCGTAAACTAGTTCTTATTTGTTAAATCCCTGTAGTTAAGCCATGTGAACAAATAGATGAGATTGTTTTTTTTTTAACGATGACACGGTGGTGTTTTCTTGAAGACATTCGGTGGAATGGCAGCATTGACATTTGCGTCTGACTTGGAAGTGGTCGCTTTGTTCGTTGGGCAGTTAGGTGCATTGTCAGGTG
This sequence comes from Eristalis arbustorum, assembly GCA_916610145.1. NCBI lineage: Eukaryota > Metazoa > Arthropoda > Insecta > Diptera > Syrphidae > Eristalis > Eristalis arbustorum. The sequence continues at coordinate 30,492,668 of OU744318.1, forward strand.
ATAAACCACAGCGGTGTTGGACGGTGATCTGTCTGTGGAGCGTAATTTGCTCAAGTCAGATGGTGTCCTAGTTGACATCCCAGGAACCACAAATGAGAGGCTATATGATGTCTCGGACAAAAAATTGGTCTGCAGAGAACTTCACAAAACTTGAAGGTTCGTTTCTTAGCAATTTATCCAAATTTACACCCGTGTATGCATGGTTCGACGTCTTGTACAGAGCGCTACAATGGGCAGCTGTAACCTCGAGGAAAATACTTAGTCTACCTCTGCCCCGGAGTAAACTGTACGAATTACATGAATACCAAGATCAAACGTAGAATACGTCTTGCCGACCACTGTTTCTTTGGCCAAAAGCGGCAACTGAGTAATAGACGCGTCTCTCGAAAGACCTGCTCTACGGCGCCAAAGCGCGAACAGTCTCAAAAGCGGATGAAGAAGTCCTTGGTCTTTTCGAGTGAAAAGTTCTGTGTTCAATCTTTGGTCTTGTTTGCGTTGATTGGATCTGGAGGATCTGGATCTGGACGCACATGTAGCCAAGCAGGAGGCCTACAAGGCAACGCTGCATCGAACAACGCGAGCTGTTCGTGAGCTCTACAAACAGAAGAGAAGGGAAGAGAACCGGGTTCTCAGAAAAAAAAAGAAAGACCACGAGAAGCGCGCTATAGTGGAGATGGAGAGGTGTTATGGCAGGAATGACGTCCGGAAGTCTTATCAAAGGGTACAACAACTATCCAATTGATCTTCCAGAAGTCCGTGCAACTGTTAGCATACGCCGATGACATTGACGTGATTGGCAGAACTCAGCGAGCCGTCTGGGAGGCTTTTGCTAACATTGAGACGGAAGCGGCTAAAATGGGTCTGGCGGTAAATGAGGGCAAAACGAAGTATATGCTGTCCTCAAAAAAGGACATACAACATCGACGTCTTGGACAGAGCGTCACAATGGGCAGCCATAACTTCGAGGTAGTCAAGGACTTCACTTACCTCGGCTCCGGAGTAAATTGTACAAATAACATCAGTACCGAGATCAAGCGTAGAATAACTCTTGCCAACCGCAGTTTCTTCGGGCTCAAGAGGCAATTGAGTAATAGAGCCCTCTCTCGAAGAACCAAGTTGACTCTATATAAGACTCTGATCATCCCAGGCCTGCTATACGGCGCGGAGGCATAGACAATCTCGAAAGCGGATGAAGAAGTCCTTGGTCTCTTTGAGAGAAAATTTCTCTCAAACGATCTTTGGTCCTGTTTGTGTTGACAGGTTCTGAAGGAGAAGATTCAATCACGAACTGTACGGGCTGTACAGCGACATGAGTCTAGTTAGGCGTCTAGGGATCCAACGCCTACGGTGGCTAGGTCATTTAGAGCGTATGAACACCACAGCTCCGGCCCGAAGAATCTTCCAATCCGAACCTGTCGGGCAACGCAACAGAGGGCGCCCGCGTTTAAAATGGCGCACCCAAGTGGAGAACGACCTCAACCAACTTGGTGTGCGAAACTGGAGACAGCTAGCCAGGGATCGCGCTAGTTGGAGAGACATGTTGGTTGAGGCCCAGGTCCACCCCGGACTGTAGCGCCACACAAAGAAGAAGAAGAAGAAGAAGAAGAAGGAATCCACCATCGATCAAATATTCACACTTCGGCAGATTTTGGAGACAACCCAGGAGCAACAAATCGATACCCACCATCTTTTCATCCATTTTAAGGCCACGTAGAGACGAGCTATACAGAGCAATGTCTAGTTTTGGCATCCCTACCCAACTCATCCGCTTGTGTAGGATGGAGAATGCACGCTGCCCCATTAACGTCGGTAAAGACCTAACCGAGACCATTGATGTTAGACAATGCGACGCGCTGTCATGCGACTTTTTTAACATCGTTCTTGAATTGTTAAAAACTCGAACGCCAACACCAGAGAAACGATATTTCAGAAGTCTGTCCAACTAGTCCCATATGCCGACGATATTGACATTATCGGAAGAACACAGCGTGATGTCAATGGCGCTTTTGTGGGTATTGCAACGGAGGCCGCGAAGATGGGTTTAGCGGTAAACGAGGGTAAGACCAAGTATATGCTGTCAACGAGAAAGGACAGCCAACACTGACGTCTCGGCTAGAACGTCACAGAAGGTAGGTATAAGTTTGAGGTAGTTAAAAACTTTGTCTACCTAGGAACCGCTATCAACTCAGACAATGACAATGGCGCCGAAATCAAACGAGAATAACTCTTGCCAGTCGGTGCTTCTTTGGGCTACGAAAGCAATTGGTAAACAAAGCCCTCTCTCGAACAACCAAGGTAACGCTTTACAAGACCTTCATCGTCCCAGTCCTGCTATATGGCGCGGAGGAATGGACTTTGTTAAAAGCGGATGAAGCTGCTCTTGGATGCTTCTTGGTGTGATTTTCTGTCCCGTCTGCATAGATGGTGAGTGGAGGAGAAGATATAACGACGAGCTATACGGGCTGTTCAGCGACATGGACTTAGCCAGAAGAGTGAAGATCCAACGATTGAGATGGCTAGGTCATGTAGAGCGGATGGAAACCAATGCTCCGGCCCGAAAAGTCTTCGAATCCACCCCCGAGGGACGGCGCAGTAGAGGAAGACCGCGACTCAGGTGGCGCACGCAAGTGGAAAGGGACCTCAACCAACTATGCGTGCGAAACTGGAGACAGCTAGCTAAAGATCGAGCTGGCTGGAGACGCTTGTTATTTGAGGCCCATCCAGGACTGTAGCGCCGCCTTAAGTAAGTAAGTAACAGCAACTCTAGCTTATTTATACTCTTAATACTGCAGCTCATTCAACGCAGATTATCCAGTGGCTGTGTTCCCAAGGGTGGATGGATTCAACGTTCCAACATATCTCTGTAGTGATCTCCTGTTATGGTAATAGGGTGACACCATCGCCATGAAATGGATCATCTTCTTCCCCAATTCAAGAACGTTTGTGGCTTCCTGTTGGATTGTTTGTAGTTCTTGAATTAAACTTCATCTTGTGAGAGTGCGTGCCAAGACTTTTTCGCACAATTCGTCAAAGTTTGTGCGTATCCACGTTTCCAACTCCGTGAAAGTGACTGTTTTGGTTCATCTGCAACGAAAGCTTGAACAGTGTGGGCGAACCCGTTGTCTCACTAGAGTGAAAGCATCCAGTAGGGAACATTTGTTTGTTCGAGAATTACGACCATAAATTGGTACTAACGTTCTTAACATTTCTGCTTGATGGCGCAGGTATTTGAGTTCCTGGCCTTTGTTGAGGACTCCCCTATTCGAATCCTAGTCAAAACAAAGTAATACGCTTTAGTGGCATCCCACTAACTTAACCTAGTGAATCGCAGTAGACTGTACCTGGGATTTTTAGTGAGCTCAGCTCCTAGTCTTTGAGCGAGTAGGTCCTAAACATTTGCTATTTACATAATGGACGCCATTACTAATCCAATATTGATTCTCTCTGCGATTTCAACGATTTTTGGTGGGGCTTTGGTTTGGCTTCAAGCGATTGTTGGGAACCGAGAATGTTGTAGGAAAAGTCCTTTCAATCATAGGATGTCACAGGCGGTGATGAGCGTGGTGGGCCAATGATGGGCTGATAAAAAATTCCATGATCTCCATTGTAAACCGTTGGCAACGACGAATACGTTCTAATTTCATTTAGTAAATGATTGTAAATGACAATGCCTGCATGACTGCATATGCAGATAACGCGCTAACAGTGAGCAGATACCTTCTTCGTCTTCACTTTAAACAAAAGGGGTTCGTCCTTCAGACCATGTTGGGAGAGAGAACCAATTTTTTTCTCGTTTATCCAAAAAAAAAATGTTCACAGTCGAAAAAAATCGCTTAACCCTTTCGATTTTTAAGGATTTTTTTTATTTCGTGCGATGAATAAGGATCGGACTGTTTTTTTTTTTTTGCTTATTAAACGCATTTGTCTTCCGTGCGATGAGGCAGAGCAAAGGGTTGTGTTGTGGACTCTGACCGTGGTCCGTGGTCCGCGGTCCGATTTTTTTCTGCTTCGTCTCTCAGGTAGGCTTTGAGTAGGGGAAGGGCCGGGAGGGCGACGGTTGACATCTACCGGCCATGGGAATGTAAGGAACGATGGCAGGGCCTACGGGGGATTTGCATACTCATTCGGGAAGATGATGTTATTTTTTTTGAAAAAAAAAGGAAATTTATAAAAAAAATGCTTCTTCGCTGCGTGAGAATATTTGAGACAAGATTTATTTCCGTCTCAAGGAGTAATGTGGTGCGAAGTGGAATGTTGATAGGTTTCAGGATCTCTTTTGCTTCACCAGCAGCGATTGGTGTCACCAAGGGCATCAAAGGCTGGAAATTGAAGACTGCGGGGGACTTGTTTCCCTTCTGGCCGCCTTCAGAGAACCCAGTCACATTGCCTCACCAGCCACACAACAGTTCATTGATTGCAATGGAGCCCAAATGAAATGATTGTAGTCCGAGGACATAACTGGGACATATGCCCATTTAAGCACATGTCTGCACTTGTGAGTCCAACTACGCTCCCAGCTCCCAGAAGGCTCACACTTGACTTGAACCATTAAAGCCCATCCTAGTCCAACTCAGTGGAAGGTGTTCATCCCAGACCCTGACTCTGTTTACACCATTCCCTCCATCGAAAGTCACTTTCAATCTCGTTCCCCGTTCTCCAAATATTTGATATAACCTTAGTCGACCCTCCCATCCCCCCGAGGCCAACGAAACCGAATCTTCCACCAAACAAACTTAATTACCATTCCATCCACACCGTGGCACTCGCACTCGCACTCACTTTCCCAGGACTCCTTCCCAAGCTCATCACCGCCTCCCCGAAGACAGCAGAGACAGACGAGAAGAAAAAAATCGAATTTGAGGCAAAAAACTCATTTCGTACCCAAAGACCGGGATGAGCGACGAAAAAAATCGAAATTCCCAGAGTCCGAGGGATCACCACGATCATCATCCTTTCGCTGCACGCACGCACGTAATTTAGGTGCACACCGCGAAGGAAGATCCTTCTTCCGTCAGAGCAACCAAACAAAAAAACACCAGCGCCTCACGTACTCACCGCGATTCAATATGTAGATCCACGTCTCATATGCATGCGGGGAGAGCAACAGGAACAGGATTTGTGTGTAGTGTGTAGTGTGTACCCATAGCGCGCACCTAGGAAGAAGGACTCTCGCTCAGATAATGCGGATGAGGTTATGTTGGTTGTTGGCTGTTGGCTGCTGGTTCACCCATTGTGCTCGGCGTCTGTGCGGATAAAAGGGTCAGCTCGTACCTCACCCCTGGCTGCTCGGCGTAATGAGGATATAAAAACCAGCGCCAGCCAGTGAACCCTTTCGTCTTCGGGTGTACCGTTCGCTGCTATCCTCCCTGCCTGCCTGCCTGCACTGCCGATCGACTGCTTAAGGTCACTTCCTTCGGCGCTCCTCATTTGCATATTGAGCGAAGAATGAGACTCCTAACGGGGATCCTTTTGTTTGCCGAAGACCATTTTTTATGACCATAAGTGATCTTCGATGATTTTTTGTGCACGTCTTGCGAGCTGCACCGTGGAATACGCTTAGGGGATTATATTGTCTCTACGCTCTGTCTGGGCATGGGAAACAATGAGGATGGCCGGCGAGGCCTAGCTGCTGCGGCTAATGATCCTTCAAAGTTCGGGGTCTTCGCTGTTTTTTTCGGCTCAATCAAATAATTAATATTGATGGTGAGTGCTCGGAGGATTTACTCGTTTGCATACGAAACTCATTTGGCAGATGTCGGGGGGTCCGATGGGTGTGAGAATGAGTTGATCGATCTCTGGATGGATGCACGATCAGTTCTGGGACAGCTTCCTTTTTGGTCCTCTAGAGAGAGTTGGCGCTTCCTCGTCCCGCATTTTGTATCCGTTACCATGAGGGACCTGTCCAATCGTTCATTTGGAAGTGAGAGCCAATGTTCACAGAATCCAGCCAAAGATCAGTCAGCGCGCCCTTCTGTGACACGATGGATGCCTGTTCACAGTCCAAGCGGAGGCGCCACATCAAATCAAATCACTTCCACCCTCAAACCCCAGTCAAGTGCCACAGAGTCATCGAGGAACATAAACTCCCTCCCGACACAATGGCAATTCATCTCCAATTTCAAACCCATTCTGCGTGGCCCCTAACATCCCCTCATCCTCTTGTGTGTGACAACAATCGAACAACGATCGGCAACAAGGCACCATTGTCCCCTCGCACAAAGGAGCACACAATCGGGCATTATTGGCAAAACCAACCCTCGTCTAGTTGCAATTACCGAGTGACGATGCGGCAGCACGTCAATTGTGTGCACCATCGGCAAGGGCTGCCAAATAAAGTTCGCATCCTTTCGCATGCGCTCGCAGGTAATCGGCCCGCTTTATGACAATTTAATGATATTGTGAAAACAAATCCTGCCAATCCCTCTTGTTAACAGCGGTATCATCGCGCGATTGATTCCTCGCTCTCCGTCCGTGGTGGCAGGACCCTTGCCAAAAGGGTGCTCGGTTATGCAAATAGCACGTCTTAGAGATGCAAATCTGCCACTTAAGTGTTGGGAATCGCAGTCGGGAATCGGAAATCTGCATCGTTCGGCGCAGCCCGCAGCCGCTGCGTCTTATGCAAATTGTGGTCTTATGAGATTTGCCAATCCTGGCCGAGTGGTGTTTTGCATAATCTGTTGACAAGTAATTAACAAGCGAGGGCCCGGCTCGAGTGTGAGAACGCGGGGATCTCTTGTGTGTTTATCAATATTTTGTGATTTGTGCTTAATTGAATTTCTCTGTTGTTCTCGTTTCAGTGGTCGCAACTTCCCGGCCTGGCAACGAAGCCGAGGTGCAGTTGTACAGGGTCCTGCAGCGAGCCAGCCTGTTGGCCTACTACGACACACTCCTCGAGATGGGTGGCGACGATGTGCAGCAGCTGTACGAGGCTGGCGAGGAGGAATTCCTCGAGATCATGGCACTTGTTGGCATGGCCTCAAAGCCGCTGCATGTGAGGCGCCTGCAGAAGGTCCTGCATGAGTGGGCCAACAATTCGGCCTTGTTTCAATCCGCGTTGCCTACTGTTGGTGAGTCGAAGTCGTTGCCTGTTTACTCATTGCAAGTACAAACCGACCGTCGGCACACTATTAAAAAGTGCTGTGGGTTGTCCTTCAGATTGAACCGAATTCACGCTTTATCACATCGTCACTGCCAAACAATTTGTTTTGACGGGACACATTCCATCTGGTTCTAATGCCTGCTAACAACACTCAGATCTCTCAAGTGGTTAGCTCAAGATTCTCCCTGTCAACCACCGACATGAAGCAGCACCCGCGCACTACCAAGTACGTCTCCAACGTTCCCCATTTGCTCTCCGCCGACGAGAAAGTCCTCCACAAGCACCATTAGTGTATTAAAATCACGTATCATTTATTTATTGCAAATCGAGGGTCTTTAAGTGATCAACGGCTCTGCGCGGCGCGGCAGCTCGGCGTATGCTGCCATGTAGTGCCACCAGAGTGAGTGCACTCGAGGCGAACTGATGGATCGTGGGGCAACTGGCAACCGACAACAGGTTTCTTCCGCGGCCTCCCTCGTCCAGCGACGCATGATCTAACTAATTTTTTGTCCGTTTCCATTCGCCGGTGCAGTGCTTTCGTTCTGCGAATCTGTGTGCTCATCGAGTAGCAGGTCCTCGCCAGACGCGCCTTCGAAGCGCTACCGTGTTGAACAATACCAGAACATGACGGAGATGCAATTTTTTGCTGAGTGGCTGTGGCTGGCTGGCCTGCAGCATCTCCTTCGGTTCGGGGACTCGTCCTGTTGGCCAGGAGCCGCGCGTCGTCGTTTATGGTCTTGCTTGCTCGGCGATGTGCAATATTCATAAAAGTAAAATCGAATTGACAATTAATTTAGAGCGTGTGTGCTGCTCGGTTTGTCATATTTAACAGACGCGCTCGCAGGCGCAGTCGCAGTCGGTGGACGTCAGGGAGGCGGTCGCGCGCAGTTTAATTGTTGTCAGGCTCGTAACTTTTAATGATTGCCTCTGGAAGAGTTATGACACAATTCGACTGGGCAGCAACTGACAGTTGTGGTGGCAGTGGTTGGCGTGGAATTGGAGTGGATGACTTCGATTTCTTGACAAATCTGTTAAGAGTCCGCGCGATTAGATCGGAATTGATTGGCTGTCATGGGGGGACACTTCAATTCGATTTGATAGACAAGTCCGACGTGTGTAATTGCAGGTCTCTGTGAGGGGTCCAGTGCTACGCTAAGTTATTCGATAATGTGGAATAGTTGCTAGTTCTTAGAGAAGCGCGTCTTCCGATGGAAGCTTCGAATGACTGTCTAGACAAGTAGATCGTTGGAAGGACATATGTACTTGGATTTGATTCAAAAGCGATTTTGTGGTCGTGTGAGTTCATCGAACTTGAGGGAAACATGCGCTATTTGGTCTGGTAACTGCAACCATCCATGGACATCCGTGGTATCACTAGCCGGCCCTTGACGAGCTTGCGTCGTTGATTTGATTTCACATTCAGGATAGAACAGTAAGCAAGTCAGACGATTTATGCACTCGTGATCAAGGTCGTAAAGTGAGTAGAATCAGCAGAATCACAATATGGGGGACTTAAATAACTCTGAGCTGATGAAGAAGCTTTGGTCATTTTGACAGAAAATTCCTGCGTGCGATCTTTGGCGCTGTTTGCTTTGATGGCGTCTGGAGAAGATGATTCAACCACGAGCACGCTTCAAATATCCTGGATGTGCGAACATCCAGGAGGGCAACTCTGACCATTTTCTCGTGGCAGCAAGATTCAGAGCTCGATTGGCGAATGTAAGCCTAAGCACACCAGAGCCTACGAGAGCAATTAAGCGAGAGACTGTCCAGTATGCCTGATATTCCAATCGTCGGGCATCCTTTCGTCTTCCCAAATTCGGCAAATGATCGGGTGCATGCTCCCTACCAGTTTATTGCCACCAGCACCTATGGTAAGCCACCTGAGCCTAAGGCTTTTTTGTTCTTCAGCCTTTTAATGGCTGTTCTTACTTCAAAGCTAGGTGGGGGAACTACTTAATCGAGTGCAGTTGGGATTTCCTGGTTCCCTATCACTCGCTCCTGGCCAGGCCCACTAAGCAGCTGTTGGAAGTGCGATACACATCCACTATTCCCTGCTGTCCTCTAACTAGATTACGCCCGCAATTTTGAAGAGCGTGCGAGCCTTACCTAAAGCCTGTCGCCAGGCTTTTGGCTTTTTTGTAGAAGGCTAGTATTTTTGTTGACTCTTGGATATCTTTGAGCTGGGTGTTTGCGAGAGACGTCTCGCCTTCTAGTCCGGCACTCCTCTTGCACTGTTCTTGTTTTCCTTTGCAGCGCTTTTTGATACGCCTCGTCGGTTGTACGTCATCATTCCACGGGTTTCTTGCCGGTGGTGGTAGGAAGTTTTATGTATTTTCTCTATCTCTTTGATGGCTGAGCGGCAATGCAAACAACGCACATCTCGTTGGCGTTTGTGATTGACGTAGGCATACTGGTCAGACTCTCGCTTAATTGCTCTCGTAGGCTCTGGCAATCTTCGGTGTGCTTAGACTTACATGAGAAAAAGAGTCGACGTTAGCCTCGCTGAATGTTTGCACCAGAAATAAAGTACTAGTATTTTATTTCTGGTTTGCACATCAAGGATATACCCGTCAATAAGCACATGGTTTATTATGTTGGCGGTTAGACCATCCGGGGATCGCCATGTTGCTGTGTGGATTTTTCTGCGAGGAAACCTTGTGCTACTTACGACCGTATTACATGCTGTCGCAAAGTCTGTGAGTCGGAAGTCGTTATAATATGTAATAGAGAGGAGTGGACCTAAATTAAATTACTGCGGTACACCGTACTCCATCTTTGTTTCGTCCTGGCCTGAGTTATCAAAACAATAAGACCCCAAGTTTTTTTGAGTGAGAAAGGCACTTCAAGGACGGAGAATGTGTGCAATGGTTTCCTTCTCTTCGTCATTATCTCCGCAGTAGGTCTTGAAGGCTTGTGTGCTAGTGTGAGCCCTTAGTCCTTAGGGCAGCTCGAAATTATTATGCCTTGTATCATTTAGCATGCACCGTGATGACTTCAGGTCGAGTGTAAAACATGTTTGTGGGACTGCTAAGACTGCACTTGAAGGAAGTGACGACTTGATGTAATTAAGTGTATCCCACAAGGCATTTTACCAAACAAAGCCTTGTATCAAAGACAGTGTGTCTTCTTCCTTGCATCCACAGCTAATCGAAATAGCATGAAGAGGCGGGCTTATCCCGGTTATATAGTTAGCACTTGCAGTCATAAAAACGCGAACGAACAGTTTTTAATTGGAATGTGGGGCTTTAGCGACATAGTGAAACCTACACTCGAAAATAATTATATCAAGTGCCCTGCATGCTCAAGAAAACTGCACATCGTCTGCACCACTACCACAGCCAGAACTATCAGGGCGATGTCGGCCGAGCAATTCTGGAAGTGTCAGTACAGGCATACGCGTTCAGCAATGATCAAGCCCCACGAGAGGACATTCAGCGAGCACAGGACACCAACGGAGACTGCCAGCGCATATGTCAAAAAGGACCTCCAGGAAATTAAGGAAACGCTGAAAGAGATCTATACACTGCTTGGCCAATTGTTACGACAGGACAAATCAACGATTTAAAAACACAATGCCAACAAAAAGGCATGATAACTACAAACATGCAAAGACAAATTAACAGACTGGAACAAGCGTCTATGAAGAACAGAAACAAGAATTTACAAACATTCATGTTAATAAGGACGAAAACTTGCTGAACGTGGGGAGGGATAATGTATATATATGCGGTGCTGTCTGAAATCAAAGAAACTTATGTTGAAAGCATTTATCACATGAACACAAAACAAACCTCAGAAGCACCAAAGTTAGTGATATCCTATACTAATTCCATGAGCAAAGAATGGAACTTGTGATGTCCAAACTATGTGTAATCTTAGCCAAAGCTTAAATGTACTAACAGTGGACGGCATGGGCCCGTGCATCCCGGACAAAATTGTTGATTGCTCTCAAGAGATGCCCGTAACGATCCTAGTAAATGAACAGGTTAAGGTGATGTACAGCCTCCTCGTGGCCATCTTGATAGCCTCTACAGCAACCGCTTAGAGGTTAACCAGAACCCTGTCCTCTAGGTTCGGGGGCTTCGCGTGGGGCTAACTTCCCCATTGCCTAAAAAATACTCTAGTTCTGAGACGGCAACAAGCCTAGATCTTTAAAATTATGTAATGAGTTAGTCTGAGTTCGATAATAAAAACAAATACTCTAAAATTTATATAAATTACTTCTCAATAATCTTCTTCAGAAAAGCCTCAAGGCTTTGCAGGATTTTTATTTTTCTAATGGTTTAAGTGCTTTAAATGTCCTTGTAAAGCCAACATGGCTCTCCATCTAGCATGGTCTTGTGCAAATTGCTTTCCAGCCACGCACGTGCAACTTGTTCAGGTTCCCGTCTGTCTGTGTGCACCACCGGAGGAGTGGTTTCTCTTTACCGCGTTGTCTCTCGAGGTTGGAGACGAAGACTTTCCGGGCCGGAGCATTGGTGTCCATTAGCACTACATGATGGCTCATCTGGCCATCTGAGACAAGAGATTCGAACTCTCTTGACCTGTGGCTGTACAGCCCGTAAAGCTCGTCGTTGAGTCTCCTCCTCCAAACACCAAACAACATCCGTACTTACGGCACCGAAGAAAAGTCGAAGGACTTTTGGAAGAAAAGTCGAAGGACTTTCTGTCGCAACGACCAAGAATATCCTCGTCCGCTTTAGTTAGTGTTCATGCTTCTGCGCCATAGAGCAGGACTAGGACTATAAAGGTTTTATTTAGAGATATCTTGGTTCTTCGAGATATGGCGACGTGTCTCAGACGGCACCAAATTTGTCTTTCGAAAGCGCTAAGAATCAGCTCAGCTGTGTTTTTAGTCGTTCAACTATTAACTCCATACAGCAGGACTGGCAGAATGAGAGATTTGCGGAGCATTATCTTGGCCCTTTGAATAAGGAGTTTTGAGCCTAGTTCTTTATTTTCGTCAGCCAAGGACGGTGCTGTATTGGGTCTCACTAAGATGTCATTTGTGGAGATTAAGTTTTCCCTCTTCCATCGGTGACAGTCCTGGGCACGCTGCTTTCAGTCATCAAGGCCAAGCTGTGTTACATCCGCGGCGACTCGGTCTCTGCACCAGACGTTCGGTCTTCCTCTCATTCTCGAACCAGGAGGCATGGATTCGAAGACCCTCTTTGGTGGAGCGTTGTTGTCCATTCGCTCGATGTGACCGTGTAGTTGCCGGATTTTTGCCTTCCAGACTACATCCACATCCTTGTACAGGTCGTAGAGTTCGCCGTTGTGTCTTCTCCTCCATTCGCCTTCCTCGCAGACGGGACCATATGTCCGACGTAGAATGTCAAGAAACAGCTCTGCAGTCTTACTTAATGTCCAGCTTTCGGCTCCATAAAGTAGGACTGACAGACAAACTCCTCTACTACCTTTCAATTCCCGACAAGACCAGGATCCGAGATCATTTAGAAAGTACAACTGATGAAATTAGAAACATCGAATACGAACTACGAGTTACAGGCAAGACAGCTAGATGGCGCAGTTGGTTGAGTGAGAGATGGTCATATTCTATTTGTTTGTCGTCTTTGCAAATAGCCTGTTTATGCCTCTCTCCTCTGCCAGTTCGTGTGGACCTTATGGACATCGCTTTCCCTCTGAGCAGCTATGGACGTCACTCTAACCTAACAAAATCGAAAGTCTCCACACTAGAACCTTTCACCATTCAGCCTAAGTCCATAAAGTAAAGAAATTCATCACCCCATCCCCAATTTCAAAGAACCACAAGACAGTTTAGCTTCAATGCACTTTATTCTCCCATAACAACTGGGCTCGACGCGCACATCTCGATATTTTAACTTAAAGTCAACTCTGTTTAGATTAAGGCTTCAATCAGTCCTGACTGCCGATAGCATCGTTGGCCAGGTTGTATTGTTTTTACTAGTTTAACTATGTTTACCATCACAGACTGTTAGTTTACGTAGAAAATAGAAGGTGTCCAGGCGTCTAGCCTGGCTAGCGTCGAGTTGAATCGAATCTTCGTCAAGTCGACAGGCACTTTGTATACTCAGTTTCAGTCTTACAGCTAGGGTCGTCTTAAAATGAAATCAGTTTTGTGCTCTGCGGGAACCTCTGGGGCTGTCTCGTCCGGACGTCGCGGGTGTCTGGCTCTATTGCACTCGGTGTACCAGTGTGTGGTGTAGGATGGTCATCGTTTGAAGGTAGCATCCTTCTTGTTCGTCTTCTTTTGGAGTTTGTTGGGTTTTTTTTGCTGGTTTTTGGTCTCAAATTTCTGGGGAGTCCGCTTCGCGCTTGATGCTGTTCATCGCCTCGTTCAGCGCTGGACTCATGGCCAAGGCAGGGTTGGCCACTGCGATGATGTGCCCTCCTGAGGCGGCGATGACTTGGACTCCCAGCGGGGATGTGGCCACGGTACTCGTGTCGGTGGACTTGTTTGGCGATTTTATGGAATCGTCTCGCACGCTGTCGCAGAACTCCCTTTCGTTGATCTGAAATGAAATGAAACTCATGACTGTCTGTGGGGAGTGGGGCTGACATTTGTCTTACCGGTAGCGGCGGCGTGCTGGAGTTACTGAACGAATACCTAGAGTCGTCGTTCTCGTTGTCCTCGAAATCGGATTTGTTCAAACTGCAATGGATATGTAAGAGCTGTAAGAGATTCCTGAAAACGAGACGAGATTTTTTCTTGATTTGACATTACTTACGAGAACTTGGCGATGTCCGTCAGGTCAAACGGGGGCTTGGTGAACTTCTGATACATCGTGAACAGGTTGTATCTGGAGTCCTCCAGGGAGTCCTTGAGAATACAAGAAATGGGTAAGTTGATCTGTGGGCTCAGTAGCAGAAGATGTTCTCTTACTTTTGACGCAGTTTTTTTTTCAAAGCCAATAAGCGATTTTAAGCCAGCATGTTCCGAACGTTTTTGCATGATGAAGCGGGTATTATTAGTGGCGGTTAAGGAAAAGCACAACCTCTTATTTTCTATGATTTTAGGGGGGTTTTCCAATTGGGACTGACAACTTTTAACTTTAACTGAGAATGCATCCTTAAACAGGGAACAAACGTTCTTACTGTTAAATGTCAAAATGTTCGATAAAAACGCCATTACTCATCGAGGTGACGTTCATAAACCAAGATAGTTCAAAAATCATTGAAATTCGGATTTGGTAGCTTAGTTAACAATTCATGTATCATGAACACATTTGGGTCTAAGCATTCTATGCTGGCTGTTCCTGTGCCAGTGAGACATTGGCTTGGTTGAAGTTCCGAGAGCATTGCTGACTTTCAAATGTCTTAGCAAAAAAAATAAACAGTCGATTCCACAGCAGAGTTGTAAAAGACTGAAATCTTTGGATTGTAAAAATCGATTGACTTCATGTTTGGGATTTTTCAACTCTTCAAGACTTCAACGGAATGCGGGTGACTTCAAGTGAATGGTAAAGACTTCAAAGTGAATGCACTGTCAGTCAATAGACTTGCATTCAATTGATTTCGAATCAAAAGACTGGTCATAAAGATTGCTCCAATCAAGACTTCAAAGAGAATGATGACTTCGATGCTGAAGTCCAGAAGTCCCAAATGAAGTCAATTGATTGAATCACAAAACAGAAAATTCTTTCCTTGAATTCAGAGATTGCATTCTCAAAAGGTTGCAGTCTTTTACAACTCTGTTCCACAGTGTTCTCAAGAATTGAGCATTCAGGCCCTAAGTCTTGGCTTGCACTCTTAGAGTATGGAGTTGAAAAAAAGAACCAAAACATTCTCGGACTGGCTTCCGGAAATGGTTGGAAGGTAAAGACCAATTCCATGCTGAGGGTGTCATTGCTGCATTACTAGCCTCACAGACATGCTGCAACGCTAATTGCTTGGTCCATTCAATGGACTCCGCCTTTAGTTTCAACAAGATGCTGCCACACAATTGGCTGCTTAGATCGTGAGATTATACAGCTCTTTTATGTGGTTGCGATAATTCACGTCAACAAGCCAGCGTTCGAAAATAAGCTCAGAGCCTGTATTGAATGGGAATAGCAGCTGTTTCTGTAAAAATATATTTTAAATTTAAGCACAAGTTTTACAAGGAACAGTGACCGAAGCAGTCCGTAAGAACGTTCGCAATTGAATTAACAACAAAGAATTGCCAACGCTTCTTTAGTAGATGCTATGAACAATGGATCTGGTGGAATTCATGCAATCGTTGCTAATGGACGAATTAGTAATATGTTCCTAATTTCATTGCTTTTGGCGAAATGAAGTTGGCCTTGCAATGTCTTCATCTGAAATAGCTATGATTGGACATTGTTTCTTGATATTACCACTGACATGCGAATCAACGAAGTACCAGTCTGCTAGAGACGATTCTACAGGTTGGCTAATTAATCGTCTGAGAGTGCACTATACGACGCGTTTAAGGTGGCGCACCCAAGTGGAGAAGGACCTCAACCAACTTGGTGGGCGAAACGGGGGACAGCTAGTCACAGATCGCGCTAGTTGGAGAGGCTTGTTGGTTGAGGCCCAGATCCACCCGGACTGTAGCGCAACACAAAGAAGAAGACGAAGAGTGCACTATAGCCCACACGAGGTCACTGGCGACTCAGGACAGTACGTAAAATGATTTTCGTGACAGGCAAAACAACACTTTGGCTTAGTCATTATTCTGTTGTCGGGTAATTTAAGCCAGCTTCTTCTAGTAAGTCCTCGATCAAATGAAGCTGACGAACTACATGCCTATGTGCACATAAATGCCTTTGCGGCGGCATGTGCAGACACTATCATTGACGCCTAACACGCCAGTGTTATTGCAACAAGATCAGAGTGAAAATGTGTCTTGGAAGCAGTTGTCGTAGTTGCCACATTACCCA
The DNA here is from genome assembly GCA_916610145.1 of Eristalis arbustorum. Taxonomy (NCBI): domain Eukaryota; kingdom Metazoa; phylum Arthropoda; class Insecta; order Diptera; family Syrphidae; genus Eristalis; species Eristalis arbustorum. Next base: position 30,508,634 of record OU744318.1, read on the forward strand.
CAGATTTCTGTCGCTGATGCAGCGTTTAAGCTTGTTATGTAGAATACCGCGGTTGACTGCAAAGTTCTTAAGGCCCCCGACTACGTAAGGTAATCAAGCGAACCGGCTACATAACGCTAGAGCTTTTTGAATCCGTATTTGTATTATTTGTCTTCAATTAGACTTGAATGAGTATCCCCCAAGGGGCTGAATGGTATTTGGTGAAGGAAAATGAATACAAATGTAAACATTTATCCGTATTTTTACTGTCCCCAAATGAAATAATATTTCAATTATAATAATAATATGGGTGGCGCTACAGCCCATAGAGGGCCAGGGCCTAGTTTCTCAGCAACCACTCGTGTTGTGCCTGCTATGGTTCTCTCACGAGTGGAAGGGACCTACAGTTTTACGCCGAATCCGAACAGCCAAGTTTGAGAAGCTTTTTCTAGACAGGAAATACTCTTTGAGCATTGTCAGTGACTCGATAGAGGTGGGGCCGTGAAAATTGTTTCTGTCGCTCAGAGCTGGAATCGAACCTACGACGTCGAGGTTCGGGTCGACGCACGTACCCACAACGCCACGGGCCACCACTAATATATTTTGCTAAGAATATTATTCCGCAGTGAATTCGTCAGCCAAGCATTTCGTTTGCAAACTACATTGCAGGGAGCTAGGAACATTAACTTACGAAAAACTAGTGTCTTCTTATCTTCTTAATCCGATTGCATTACATAAGAACAACTTTTGGAATTTGCTTCCTTTTTCTGCTAAGTATACGATTGTACAAGTATAAGTACGATCATTGGATCGTAAGACAAGTCGTTAGAAGCTTACGGAATTAACATACAGTTTCCTTGACAACTTTATGCTGTGCACTCATTTTTGGGGTGTAAAATGTGGTACGTTGACTATTTGTCGCCTTTCACAATTGTCAAAAATAAGGAAATATACATGCATACAAGTAAATTTGTTAAGCCTTTCTTGAGTTCTAGCCAGACAATCGAACAGCAATCGATTTTTCTAAATGGTGAATTTTTAGCTATTATCTTTTCGGCAACACTGGTTTAAATAGCTGACTCACGTGTAGTGTTTTGTTTCACTGTCAAACATCTTCAGTTTGGTCTATATTTTAACCATGAATCGTCTTAGAAAAGGAACTGCGCTTGCAAACTATTGAATTTTATCATCAAAATGAGTGCTATGTTAAGAAAGTTCATCGCGCTTCATTCATTCTTCATTCTTCTTCATCGACGAAGCTCATTTTTGGCTCAATGGGTACGTAAATAAGCAGAATTGTCGATTTTGGAATGAATATCAGCCAGAAGCATTGCAAGAGCAGTTTGGTTTGGTTTATGGGCTGGTGGCATCATTGGACCGTACTTCTTCAAAGATGATGCGAATCGTAACGTAACTGGGAATGGTGAGCGCTACCGTGAGATGATATCAACCTTTTTTTGACCAAAATGCAAGAGCTTGACTTGCATGACATGTGGTTTCAACAAGACGGTGCCATATGCCACACAGCAACAATGGACTTATTGAGAAGCGAGTTCGGTGAACATTTTATTTCACGTTCGGAACCGGTCAATTGGCCACCTAGATCGTGCGGTTTAACGCCTTTAGACTATTTTTTGTGGGGCATTATTAAAGCTGATGTCTATACAGACAAGCCGGCCTCAATTGACGCATTGGAAGGCAAAATTGAAGCATTTATTCCTGAGATACCGGCCGAAATGTTGGAAACAGTATGCCAAAATTCGCTAAACCATATGTATGCCAAATATACTAAACAGTCAGCCTGTATGGCTGTATGGCGCGGAAGCTTGGACTATCTCCAGAGCAGATGAAGACGCACTTGGTCTCTTCGAGAGAAAAGTTCTGCGTTCAATCTTTGGTCCTGTTTGCGTTGAAGGTTCTTGGAGAAGGAGATTCAACCACGAACTGTACGGGCTGTACAGCGACATGAGTCTAGTCAGGCGTCTACGGATTCAACGCCTAAGATGGCTAGGCCATGTAGAGCGCTCCAGCCCGAAGAGTCTTCGACTCCGAGCCAGTGGGACAGCGCAATAGAGGACGACCACGAACCCGATGGCGCACTCAAGTGGAGAAGGACCTCAACCAACTTGGAGTGCGAAATTGCAGGCAGCTGGCTAAAGAACGTGCCAGCTGGAGAGGATTGTTGACCGAGGCCCAGGTTCACCCCGGACTGTAGCGCCACAAGAAGAAGAAGAAAACAGACAGCCTGAGTGTACAGCATAAGTTGTCGGCGTTTTCGTGAAAAAATAAAATCCCAGCGTAACATCCCAAAAAATGTAGTGTTCTACAGTTAGGAGGTATAGCATAAAAACTAATTAAATAGAAAATTTATCAAAATTCACGTGACATATGTTAGGTGTAGTAAAACGAACAAGCGGCACGCTGTCATGTAACTTCCTCAATATAATACTGGAGTAGATCGTTCGAAATTCAGCCATCAACACCAGAGGCACGATCTTCCAAAAGTCCGTTCAACTGCTTGCTTACGCGGACGACATTGACGTGATTGGACGAACACAGCGAGCCGTCAATGAGGCGTTTGCGGGCTTAGAAGCGGAAGCGGTAAATATGGGTCTGTCGGTAATTGAGGGCAAAGCTAAGTACACGCTGTCGTCGAGAAATGACGCACAGCATCGACGTGTCGGACAGAGCGTCATATTGGGCAGCAGAACTTTGAGGTAGTCAAGCACTTCGTCTACCTAGGCTCTGGAGTAAATAGGGACAACAACATCATTATCGAGATCAAATCAGAATCACTCTTGTCAATCGCTGTTTCTGTGGGTTCAAGAAGCAATTGAGTAGTACAGCAATAAGCTGGCATTGTATAACCTCTTGATTATCCCAGTCCTACTCTATGGCGCAGAGGCATGAACGCCATTGAAAGTTGATAAGGAAGCTCATGGGCTTTTCGAGAGAAACGTTCTGCTTGCGATTTTGGGTTAATGGCATCTGGAGGAGAAGATTTAGCTAAGAACTCTATAGGTTGTATGGCGGCATGCCCCTAATCAAGCGTCTACCGATGCAACTTAAGATGGCTATGCCATGTAGACCATTTCATCGCTCCGGCCCGAATTGAGTTATTGTGACAACGCAACAGATGGCGCACACAGGTGGACAAAGGCCTCAACCAACTGGGTGTCCAAAATTGGAGGCGGTTGATAAAACATCGTGACGGCTGGAGAGGCATGTTGGTTGAATCCCAGGTGCATCCCGGACTGTAGCGACAGTCCAATAAAAAGAAATCTATTATTTTTGAGCGAAATTTGGAAAAAAATGGTCCGATTTATGTGAATAATGCGCCGTTTTGTTGGACTATTTGTTGCCATTTTTATGGTAATGCCCTCGTCCACACGTATTGTTACGTCTTCTTCCAGAAAATGAACAGAAACAGGTGGTAAATGCTTGGTGCTACGGCCGGAATATAAGAGTCATGCATAAGACCTTCATACTAAGAAGTGTGTGGCTTCCCGCGATTGCTGCCTTCAACTGCCGTCCAAGTGTAAGCAATACTGATTCCAAGCAAATCCACCAAACACACAGCAAGACCGTCCTCGTGATCAATCCTGGTTTGACCACCGTTTTCGCAGACTCACCGTGATTCGACTACGACCCTTGTCGCTTGACGTTGTCGTTAGTGATCCACTTTTCATGAGGAGTCAAATTCCACCTCAAAAATGGGTAAATTTTAATTGCAAACGTTTTCCACACAGGTTGTTCTTGAGATTGTTCAAGCATCCGAACCCATCACAATTTTTATAAGCGGACATTGAGTTGTGGTCGCTAAATGCTACCCTAAGACCACATATTTTAGCATCTTCTGCTATGGGACTCTCTTGATAGTTACATTCGAGGTTTTCCCTTGAGCCCCTTTTGTATATAATTGTTGTTGATAGCGTAGGCAACTTTATGGTGTACACTCACTTTTGAAAGGCACAACGAAGTTCACTAGGTTAACATTGAAATTTTCGAGGCACATTTTTTTGCATTTTATTAAAAAGAAAGTTGTCAAGTCCTCATTGGAAAACCCGATAGTTGAACGGACGGATGCTCTGGCGAGGACAAGTCAGTGGATTCACATTCTTGAAGCCACTGACTGGGTCTTCCTCGCAAAGTGAGCCACCAAAGCTCTACCCCGCCTCGTCGACAGTTCACAGAAAAAAGAGGAAGAAAAACACCAAAAATCGTTTCTACAGCACACACACTCAAGCTCAAGCTCCAAAGAGGGTGGCTTCAAATAATAAGCAGTTTTTTTTATGTTTACTTGGATAAAGCATTTATTTCGTCAACAGCAACAACAACTAATAGCAACTCTACACGCTACGTTATGTGACTACGTCTACAAGCTAGGAAATAAATAGATCACAGTACGAATTCCTACAAGACCAGTCTAGGAATACAAGGCAACGACTACACAGAGAAGGGCTACTCAGCTGCTTCTCGAAATCTACACGACTCTTGCCGCCCGGCAATGATTCGCCCTGAAAATCAAGCCCAAGTAGGAAGCAGTTCCACAGTCCACCTGTAAGGGAAGCTGCGAGGAGAACATACCTACAAAGCATAAGCCCGATTCTTGGTTCAGCCCAAGTTTACCACAACCGCGTGCAAGCAGCGTTAAGCATCGTACGTCAGCGTCTTGGCACCTGCAAACTGTGACATACTCACCTTATAGTCACCACTTGTGGTCTCCGTCGAGGAGAGTCGCATTCGCTTGGCCGCGCTCTCCGACTGGCTGTCGTCCGTCCGCTGCGACGGCTGGCCTAGGCTGTACCTCGCTATGCTGGCCGAGTGCCCGAAGCCGGCGTCCTTGACAATTTGCCTTGCTAGCGGGAACAGCTCATCGCGGCGCGTCAGCAGGGCGGGCACAAGCTTGCACAGCTGGGCGGCGGCCTCGTTGACGCAAACCTCGTGCAGAGTGAGTGGCTTCTCGGGACGCCGCTTGCAGTCGAATCGACCGTATATCGCGGAATACTTACGGATCTCCTCCATGCGCCTGGGATCGCTTTCGCTCATCGCAATGACTTGCTCCAGTTCGCGGGAGGTGCGCTTTTTGGAGGTCTGCGGGCGAGGTTCACGCTGCGGCAGTTGTCGGGCGATTTTCTCGGCTCCCAGGGCGATGCGATCGACTTGGGTGCTCGTGAGAATCGGCGTCAGTTGGGGGGAGCTAGAGGTTACCTGAGAGGAAAGACCTGTGTGGGTTGGAGTGCCTCCACCGGCGCCCAGTGAGACAACCGTCGCGGGCGCTGTGGTGGGGATCACTTGGCAAGAAGTCTGCACCGTGCTCATGAGGGGCGTGGGGTTGAAAACGGGCGAGTATGTGAATTTGGGGCGCACTGTGGACGGTTCCGGGTGGTAGGCGGGGAATGGAGTCTCTGAGAAACCTGAAAGTGAAGAAAAAGAAGGAAGTTAGTGAAAAGTTCTCTTGGGTTGCGGAGCGCTTGTCAAAGTTCGATGGTCAACTCTTTTGTTTGCACATAAAGTGCTTGTACTCACCAACAGTAGGCAACGCGGATTGAAACAAGGCCGGATTGTTGGCCCACTCATGCAGGACCTTCTGCAGGCGCCTCACATGCAGCGGCTTCGAGGCCATGCCAACCAGAGCCATGATCTCGAGGAATTCCTCCTCGCCAGCTTCGTACAGTTGCTGCACATCGTCGCCACCCATCTCGAGGAGTGTGTCGTAGTAGGCCAACAGGCTGGCTCGCTGCAGGACCCGGTACAACTGCACCTCGGCTTCGTTGCCAGGCCGGGAAGTCGCGACCACTGAAACGAGAACAACAGGCAAATTCAATTAAGCACAAATCACAAAATATTGATAAACACACAAGAGATCCCCGCGTTCTCACACTCGAGCCTGGCCCTCGCTTGTTAATTACTTGTCAACAGATTATGCAAAACACCACTCGGCCGTGATTGGCAAATCTCATAAGACCACAATTTGCATAAGACGCAGCGGCTGCGGGCTGCGCCGAACGATGCAGATTTCCGATTCCCGATTGCGATTTCCAACACTTAAGTGGCAGATTTGCATCTCTAAGACGGGCTATTTGCATAACCGAGCACCCTTTCGGCAAGGGTCCTGCCACCACGGACGGAGAGTGAGGAATCAATCGCGCGATGATACCGCTGTTAACAAGAGGGATTGGCAGGATTTGTTTTCACAATATCATTAAATTGTCATAAAGCGGGCCGATTACCTGCGAGCGCATGCGAAAGGATGCGAACTTTATTTGGCATCCCATGCCGATGGTGCACACAATTGACGTGCTGCCGCATCGTCACTCGATAATTGCACCTAGACGAGGGTTGGTTTTGCCAATAATGCCCGATTGTGTGCTCCTTTGTGCGAGGCGACAATGGTGCCTTGTTGCCGATCGTTGTTCGATTGTTGTCACACACAAGAGGATGAGGGGATGTTAGGGGCCACAGTGAATGGGTTTGAAACTCGAGAAGAATTGCCATTGTGTCGGGAGGGAGTTTATGTTCGTCAGTAACTCTGTGGCACTTGACTGGGATTTGAGGGTGGAAGTGATTTGATTTGATGTGGCGCCTCCGCTTGGACTGCCAACAGGCATCCATCGTGTCACAGAAGAGCGCGCTGACTGATCTTTGGCTGAAGTCTGTCAACATTGGCTCTCACTTCCAAACGAACGATTGAACAGGCCCCTTTTTGGAAACTGATACCAAATGCGTGCCGAGCAAGAACCAACTCTCTCCAGAGGACTAGAAAGGAAGCTATGCCAGAACTGATCGTGCATCCATCCAGAGATCGATCAACTCATTCTCACACCCATCGGACCTCCGACATCTGCTAAATGAGTTTCGTATGCAAACGAGTAAATCCTCCGAGCACTCACCATCAATATTAATTATTTGATTGAGCCGAAAAAAACAGCGAAGACCCCGAACTTTGAAGCATCATTAGCCGCAGCAGCTAGGCCTCGCCGGCCATCCTCATTGTTTCCCATGCCCAGACAGAGCGTAGAGACAATATAATCCCCTAAGCGTATTCCACGGTGCAGCTCGCAAGACGTGCACAAAAAATCATCGAAGATCACTTATGGTCATAAAAAATGGTCTTCGGCAAACAAAAGGATCCCCGTTAGGAGTCTGCCTTCTTCGCTCAATATGCAAATGAGGAGCGCCGAAGGAAGTGACCTTAAGCAGTCGATCGGCAGTGCAGGCAGGCAGGCAGGGAGGATAGCAGCGAACGGTACACCCGAAGACGAAAGGGTTGACTGGCTGGCGCTGGTTTTTATATCCTCATTACGCCGAGCAGCCAGGGGTGAGGTACGAGCTGACCCTTTTATCCGCACAGACGCCGAGCACAATGGGTGAACCAGCAGCCAACAGCCAACAACCAACAACCAACATAACCTCATCCGCATTATCTGAGCGAGAGTCCTTCTTCCTAGGTGCGCGCTATGGGTACACACTACACACTACACACAAATCCTGTTCCTGTTGCTCTCCCCGCATGCATATGAGACGTGGATCTACATATTGAATCGCGGTGAGTACGTGAGGCGCTGGTGTTTTTTTGTTTGGTTGCTCTGACGGAAGAAGGATCTTCCTTCGCGGTGTGCACCTAAATTACGTGCGTGCGTGCAGCGAAAGGATGATGATCGTGGTGATCCCTCGGACTCTGGGAATTTCGATTTTTTTCGTCGCTCATCCCGGTCTTTGGGTACGAAATGAGTTTTTTGCCTCAAATTCGATTTTTTTCTTCTCGTCTGTCTCTGCTGTCTTCGGGGAGGCGGTGATGAGCTTGGGAAGGAGTCCTGGGAAAGTGAGTGCGAGTGCCACGGTGTGGATGGAATGGTAATTTGGTTTGTTTGGATGAAGACTCGGTTTCGTTGGCCTCGGGGGGATGGGAGGGTCGACTAAGGTTATATCAAATATTTGGAGAACGGGGAACGAGATTGAAAGTGACTTTCGATGGAGGGAACGGTGTAAACAGAGTCAGGGTCTGGGATGAACCACTTCTGCTGAGTTGGACTAGGATGCGCTTTAGTGGGCGCAGTCAAGTGTGGGGCTTCTGGGAGCTGGGAGCGTTGGGCACACAAGTGCAAACATGTGCTTAAATGGGCTTATGTCTCAGTTCAGCCTTCGGACTACAATCATTTCATTTGGGCTCCATTGCAATCAATGAGCAATGAACTGTTGTGTGGCTGGTGAGGCAATGTGACTGGCTTGTCTAAAGGCGGCCAGAAGGGGAACAAGTCCCCCGCAGTGTGCTCACAAGTGCCTTCAATTTTCAGCCATTGATGCCCTTGGTGACACCAATCGCTGCTGGTGAAGCAAAAGAAATCCTGAAACCCAACAACATTCCACTTCGCACCACATTACTCCTTGAGACGGAAATAAATCTTGTCTCAAATATTCTCACGCAGCGAAGAAGCATTTTTTTATAAATTTCCTTTTTTTCTTAAAAAAAAAAAAACACATCTTCCCGAATGAGTATGCAAATCCCCCGTAAGCCCTGCCATCGTTCCTCACATTCCCATAGCCAGTAAATGTCAACCATCGCCCTCCCGGCCCTTCCCCGACTCCCAGCCTACCTGAGAGACGAAGCAGAAAAAAATCGGACCGCGGACCACGGTCAGAGTCCACAACACAACCCTTTGCTCTGCCTCATCGCACGGAAGACAAATGCGTTTAATAAGCAAAAAAAAAAACAGTCCGATCCTTATTCATCGCACGAAATAAAAAAAAAACCTTAAAAATCGAAAGGGTTAAGCGATTTTTTTCGACTGTCAACATTTTTTTTTGCTGGATAAACGAGAAAAATTTGGAGAAAAAAAATTCGTTCTCTCTCCCAATGTGATCTGAAGGACGGACCCCTTTTGTTTAAAGTGAAGACGAAGAAGGTATCTGCTCGCCGCCGTCGCGCTACCTCATCTGCATAAGAATCCAAATGAGGCGAGCGCAACGCGCAACCAATTTCGCCTCGAGTCGCGGATACTCGTTTTGACGAAACGTGAGACTTGCTCGTCACACTGTCAGGATGCCGCCGTGGCTGAGTGGACTACCTAGTGGTGTTGTATTTGTGTGCATTGTTTTTTTTTTTTAGTAGCGCATCCTTTTTTTCTTGTTTTCCTTTTTTTTTCTATCACTTTCGATTTTTTTTTTGGTGTGGAATTGCCGGTGTGGTGATCTTGAGGATGCGTCTTTTTGAATATTTAAATCTTCCGTGTAGCGTGTGAACTTGTGAGTTGGTCCTTTGAGAGACGGTTTTTTTTAGTTAATTTGAAGTCTGAGAGAAGATTTGTTGGGAGTTCGTGTTTTTTTATTGTTTGTTCACTTTTTGTAGCAATGGGCAGGAAGGGGTGTGCAGATTGAGCTATGGTTGTGGGAATGGATGTGGATGAGTGGTGACTGGTGACTGGTGACCATGCTTGTGGGGATATGAAGTTGAGCAGGAACTGTTGCCGTGAGACTTGATTTTTGTGGAGCTTGAGAACCTAGTTGGTGAGGTTGGGTCTATTATTGAGAGTCAAACAGGAGGGGTTGCCTTATGTTATGCAGGCGCACTCTGGCAGTGAATCATGACTGTTTCCTGCTTATGGAATCTGTACGGGCTAACAATGAAGGCGATAGGCATTTTGTAGGAACTTGCTGACGTTGCCAAGTGAATGTATTCCACGCTTGTAGCGAGCGACAGAGCAATATGCAATCGATGTAGGAACCAAATTCTGCCACCTGACCTGACGTCGATGAGAAGGCTGAGAGTAGTCATGCTAGGCAGTAGATCTCTTTTGGCCTAAATATCCAGACGATCGTTTTTTTCTTCGGTTTTTGCAAAGCCCCTAGAATCTGGTGCACGCGTTGTCGACGACCCATGAGCAACTGGGTCCGAGCCTGAGCAATTGCTGCCTTCCATCGGTGACGGTCCTGGGCGCACTGCTTTCAGTCATCAAGGCCAAGCAGTCTTACATCCGCGATGACTTCGTCTCTATACCGGAGGTTTGGTCTTCCTCTCGTTCTCGAAGCATGAGGCTCCGATTCGAATACCCTCTTTGCTAGAGCGTTGTTGTCCATTCGCTCAATATGGCCGAACCAGTGTAGTCGACGGATTTTTGCCTTCCTGTCTACATCCACATCCTTGTACAGCTCGTAGAGTTCGCGGTTGTGTCTTCTCCTCCATTCGCAGACGGGACCATATATCCGACGTAGAATTTTTTTGAAAGGCTCCAGGAATCAGATTTGGAGTTCTGCTTAGTTGCATGCGTTGCGTCTTGTCAGAAAAATTGACAACTCATAAGACCTAATAAGAGGGAGCAACACAACGAATGTGGGCCATGATTGGGACACATCACGACGGATGAAGTTGGCGAACTTTTATCTTTTTCTCCGTTTCACAGTTCATTCTCACATGTATGCATCATTTTACTGTGATGTGTCTTGTGGGATTGTATATTTCGGACGCAACGCAAAGAAAATATGATTTTTTGTGGATTTCAACTGCAACGCACGCACCGGATTCTTATGGCTTATTCCCAGACAGTAGGATAGTCGCCAAAGCATTGAATTTACTCTCTCTCAATTAAGAACTTTCGCTTGTCTCTAGAAAAGTTGATTGAGTCGCTCAACAGAGGCTTGAGTTGGGCGCCAGACTTTACAAAGACAACAATATCTAGACACGCCATGTCAATAGGAATGTCCCTTGTCACATAAGAACTCTCGCTCATACGCACTAAATTAATCGAACAAGACCAACCCGAAATGGCTTGCCTCATAACATGCCAAGCCTCCAAGGTGAACTTTCCCAGAAAGGACCGTGATTGCGTTTTGTTTATTCTGTCACGTCTAGCATGTGTTTAGTTTCATTACAAGACTTTGTTTCTGCAGAGGATACACCAAGACGCGCCGAAAAAGACTCATCACCACCTCAGCTTCGGTTGGTTCGTTACCAGTGGTTCAAGAATCACTTAACATTGTTCCCAGCTTCAAGTACAGAACCAGGTTAAGCCAACCTACTGATGCTGTTTGCATTGTCTTTGTGCCTTCCACTTGAGCAAGAAGACTCAGTGCCAGAATTTCTGTGGTTGGTAGTCAACAACACTTGAAACTCCCGTTCTAAGTCAAGCCTTCGTTTTTTAAAACGCATTCTACATCCTTTTGGACATTTTGATCTGAACTTCCAGAACATTATTCGAGTCCCGTGAGTTCAGCACATGTTTGCTTCAATATTCGGTGAATCCCACATCACACTAAGGTGATTGGGTAGAATTCTTGTGGTGCTCTGTCTTGTAAACGACTAAAACTGCATACAATTTCATCACTTCATCCACGTTCTGTCCTAGGTTAGGTTATATTGGCTGACTGCTAAAGGGCAGTCACAGTTAGGCCAGGGTAGGCCCATTGTGATACCACGCGGATTGACTTCTCCCAACACTGGAACCAACTGGTGCTACTAATGTAGTGATTTAGTTGGCCAATGCTGGCAATGCTCCACAAGAAAGGAGACCCCTTCAACTGCGCCAACTATCGAGGGATCAGTCTTCTTAACATCGCGAATCAGATCTTCTCTGCCGTTTTGTGTACCCGCCTGAAGCCGTTCATTAATAATCTGATAGGTCCGTATCAGTGTGGCTTCAGGCCAGGAAAGTCCACAACAGACCAAATCTTCACACTATGGCAGATCCTGGAAAAGACCCAAGAAATGCAAATCGACACTCACCATCTGTTCGTCGATTTCAAGGCCGCATATGACAGCGTGCATAGAGACGAGCTATACAACGCCATGTCTAGTTTTGACATTCCTGACAAACTCGTCAGGCTGTGCAGGATGACGATGGATAACTCTCGCTGCTCCATCAAGGTCGGTAACGAACTCACCGAGACCTTTAATGTCAAAAAAGGTTTAAGACAAGGCGACGCGCTGTCATGTGATTTCTTTAACATCGTCCTGGAGAAGATCGTGCGAAACACACACGCCAACACTAGAGGCACGATCTTCCAGAAGTCCGTGCAATTGTTAGCATACGCCGATGACATTGACGTGATTGGCAGAACTCAGCGAGCCGTCAGTGAGGCTTTGGCTAACATTGAGACTGAAGCGGCTAAAATGGGTCTGGCGGTGAATGAGGCCAAAACGAAGTATATGCTGTCCTCAACATCGACGTTTTGGACAGAGCGTCACAATGGGCAGCTATAACTTCGAGGTAGTCAAGGACTTCACTTACCTCGGCTCAGGAGATCAGTACCGATATCAAGCGTAGAATAACTCTTGCCAACCGCTGTTTCTTCGGGCTCAAGAGGCAATTGAGTAATAGAGCCCTCTCCCGAAGAACCAAGTTGGCTTGATCCTTGATCATCCCAGTCCTGCTATACGGCGCGGAGGCATGGACAATCTCGAAAGCGGATGAAGAAGTCCTTGGTCTCTTTGAGAGAAAAGTTCTACGCACGATCTTTGGTCCTGTTTGTGTTGACGGGCTCTGGAGGAGAAGATTCAATCACGAACTGTACGGGCTGTACAGCGACATGAGCCTAGTTAGGCGTCTACGGATCCAACGCCTACGGTGGCTAGGTCATGTAGAGCGTATGAACACCACAGCTCCGGCCCGAAGAATCTTCGAATCCAAACCTGTCGGGCAACGCAACAGAGGACGCCCGCGCTTAAAATGGCGCACCCAAGTGGAGAAGGACCTCAACCAACTTGGTGTGCGAAACTGGAGACAGCTAGCCAGGGATCGCGCTAGTTGGAGAGGCATGCTGGTTGAGGCCCAGGTCCACCCCGTACTGTAGCGCCACACAAAGAAGAAGAAGAAGAAGAAGAATGCTGGCAATGCTGGCTCCTAGGTGCAGGAACCTACGACTGGCAAGAACACTGCAGGAGCAAAGAATGTGATGAGTATTTTCTTCCTCCTTTTCATCCACGCAGCTTCTGCAAAAATCATTATATGGGGCACCCATCCTGCGAGCATGAGTGCCAATTGCACAGTGCCCGGTTATGACTCCAATGAGGGTCCTTAATGAGGGCTTGCTGAGTCCAAGTAGACTGAGCGACCGTTTTGGGTTAAGTGATTGGCCAGAATTCTTTTGTTTTAAGCAGGTGGTTCCTTCTAGCCATTTGTTCGTTCTGTCCTAGCAGCAATGCAAAATGTGCTTGTTGAGTTTACTCAGCACTATCTCACACTCTTTCAAGGTGGGTCTTCCCTTCTGCAGAAATGACGTCGAAGAAACCCTTGCTCATATTCTCCGTTCTGGTAGTCTCCTTTACGCGCAAATAAGGAACCACTTGGGAAAACTTAGGCGAACACTAATTGAAGGTCGAATAAGATGTTCCAGACGAAACGAATTTAGTTCCACTTCAATTTATTATGTATGTCAACGAATAAGTGTCAGTGTTAAGGTATAGTACGGGCTATGCGTATACCGATGACACTGCTATCGTACTTAACCATAGGAGCGTTGACGAAACTGCATATATTAAGCATTTAGGCTTCAATAGAGACGCAGCTTCTGCTAATATTCCTTGGTTTCTTAAGTACTCCTGACCTTGCTACTGTGAGCTGTTGGGAAGCATTTGAGAATATGGAGACTGTTCTTGCTCATTTTGATAAAATGCCTCGCACCAACGACTTTTAATGGAGTTACCATGTAAACACTAAAATGTAGAAATCTTTTCATTCTCAACAGTAGTCCCTGACAACAGCTAAAGGATGCAAATGGTGCAGATGGCCTACGCCAGAAGACGGTATATCTGCAATGACGATGTCGCAGAACGTTTAAAGGAGCAATTTCTCTACCTTCCTTAACATTTAAGCCCTTTATAATTCAATTCTCCGCATTCTACAGTTTCGACAAGTTTACGTTCTTCATCACTGGTAAATACATCGTCTAACTAGCATCCCGGGCGATCCAGAATGTGAATTTAAATTAACGTCCTAAATACGCTCGTCAAAGCAAGGATGATCGGTTGAAGTTACCAGACCAAATGGCGCATGTTTCGCTCAGGTTCGATGAACTTACACCACCCCGAGATCGCTTTTAGATCAAATTGGAATATGTTCTCCCAATCATCTATAGTCCAGACCAATTCATAGTAATTCGAAACTAATTTCATCGAATGACGCGCTTCACTCGAACCTTGAAGCTATTCCACATTATGGAATGACTTAGTCTGCTGCACAGAGACCGGCAATTACACACGTCGGACTTGTCTATCAAATCGAATTGAAGTGTCCCCGCCTGACAGCCAATCAATTCCGATCTAATCGCGAGGACTCTTAACAGATTTGTCAAGAAATCGAAGTCATCCACTCCAATTCCACGCCAACCACTGCCACCACAACTGTCAGTTGCTGCCCAGTCGAATTGTGTCATAACTCTTCCAGAGGCAATCATTAAAAGTTACGAGCCTGACAACAATTAAACTGCGCGCGACTGCCTCCCTGACGTCCACCGACTGCGACTGCGCCTGCGAGCGCGTCTGTTAAATATGACAAACCGGGCAGCACACACGCTCTAAATTAATTGTCAATTCGATTTTACTTTTATGAATATTGCACATCGCCGAGCAAGCAAGACCATAAACGACGACGCACGGCTCCTGGTCAACAGGACGAGTCCCCGAACCGAAGGAGATGCTGCAGGCCAGCCAGGCACGGCCATTCAACAAAAAATTGCATCTCCGTCATGTTCTGGTATTGTTCAACACGGTAGCGCTTCGAAGGCGCGTCTGGCGAGGACCTGCTACTCGATGAGCACACAGATTCGCAGAACGAAAGAACTGCACCGGCGAATGGAAACGGACAAAAAATTAGTTAGATCATGCGTGGCTGGACGAGGGAGGCCGGGGAAGAAACCTGTTGTCGGTTGCCAGTTGCCCCACGATCCATCAGTTCGCCTCGAGTGCACTCACTCTGGTGGCACTACATGGCAGCATGCGCCGCGCCGCGCAGAGCCGTTGATCACTTAAAGACCCTCCATTTGCAATAAATAAATGATACGTGATTTTAATACACAAATAATGTTCGCGGGGACTTTTTGTCTACCACCGGCCACAGATGGTGGCCTGGTCCGGAGGGGGTCCAGCAGGAGGATGCGAGCCGTGTTTCAGTTTTTTTGCGATCTGAGTTTAGCACTTTTAAGGTCCAGCATTGAGATGCATAGCTACGAGCAGCCGATCCATGATGACAACAAGACTGCCATCAGACTCGGCTGTTTTTTAGTCCCTCTCTCTCCCTCTCTACCTTATCGTTCGTCTTCCGCCGTCCAGGATCACATCTCATTCCTTCTGTGCTCTCATATGGGTACGTAAAAATTAAACTCAAAGGCAAAAAGATACATCACCACCATAGCCGCAGAAGGCCGGGTGAGGATGAGCGCGAACAAGATGACACGACAAAAAAGTCAAAAAAACAACCAAGACGCGCTTGTACGCAACAGAGCGACGACCGACGGCCCTCCTCCTCGGGGCTCGCGGTATGTCGTGTGATATCGAAAAGTGCGCGCAAAAACCAAAACTATTTCGCAAATACTTATAAATTAAGGACTTTAAGACGAAAATTCCTGTCGATCAAAATTCCATCCGCCTATATGGCGGTGGGGTAGCCTCGGCAAAAACCCATCCCAGCCGTGCCGTGATGAAGAAGCGCTAATGTCTTTCGGGCATATCTGTCGATACGAACAACATTGTTTTTTTCCCGTCTCTTATCTGTTCGGCTCTCTCTCGCAGCCTGTCTCCGCTTGAGTATTTGATAAAGAAAAACGTCTTCAAGGACTGCAACGGAGGGGGATGCTGGAGGGCTCGCAGACGCTCGCTCTGAGCCGAGGATCCTTGACGATTGGGGTACCGAAATTCCAGCAGCGCTGCCACGTTCAATGGACTTCATTACAAAAAAAAAAACCGAAACCAAACCAACCGATTTACTTTATGTACAAGAGAACCCTTATGTGGTGTTGGCTTTTTTTCCTTCGTTCATCTCTAAAATTCAATTCGTACACGCAGGCGGCGTACAAACTACAAGCGGGAATGCTGAATCGGCCACGGTGACGGTTTGCCAATCGAAATGGAAGCCAACCAGAGCGTCAGGGGTTGGTACATGGAGTGCTGTGACCCTCATGATCGTTTTTTTTCTCTCCCCTGGCGTACATAGTGTTCGCGCCCGTGCCTGTGGCGGGTAGAGAGGCATATTCAAATCCTATTGGCAAAGCCACCACTGTTGGTTACCCCCTCAGAAATTCAGTGAATGTGCGCTGGTTGTGTGAAGAAATTGACAATAGTTGAAATTAAGTTTTTTTTTTCAGCTTTTTTTTGTTCATTTAACGTATATTTTTGAACCAGTTTAACGATTGTAACGGTCGTCGTTTGAACTGTGATTTGAAGGGAAGGCTTATTCTCACAATGAGGAACGTACGAGTGTTTCAAGGTGACGCAGATGCGCCAAGAGGCAAGCCGAAGTTGGAACTTTTAAGAAAATATGCGGAATGTCCTTGATGAAATGTCAGAAACAGTGGGGCACTCATTTCGAGAGGCTATTAGGCGCGATGAACAAATGCATGATCCCTTGGGTGTCGCATCAACAAAAACTATGCCAAACCCCGCGCATTGTGAATTTCGGTGCAATAGCCTGCGATTGTTTCAAGATCTGCAGCGGTTTCGACAAGGAGGTGGACTCTCGTGCGATTTCTCTAAAGTGGAACTGGAGATGGCGCGGAGGCATGGACTCTGTCAAAAGCGGATGAAGCAGCTCTTGGTTGCTTCGAGAGGAAAATTCTTCGGGTGATTTTCGGTCCCGTCTGCATAGATGGTGAGTGGAGGAGGAGATACAACGACGAGCTATACGGGCTGTTCAGCGACATCGACTTATCCAGAAGAGTGAAGATCCAACGATTGAGATGGCTAGGTCATGTAGAGCGAATGGAAACCAATGCTCTGACCCGAAAAGTCTTCGAATCCACCCCCGAGGGACGGCGCAGTAGAGGAAGACCGCGACTAAGGTGGCGCACGCAAGTGGAAAGGGACCTCAACCAACTATGCGTGCTTAGCTAGCTGGAGACAGCTAGCTAAAGATCGAGCTGGCTGGAGACGCTTGTTGGTTGAGGCCCAGGTCCACCCCGGACTGTAGCGCCACCTTAAGTAAGTAAGTAAGGAACTGGAGAAGATAGGGCGGCTAGTAGCTGTGAGAGCGATATAAACTGCTTTAACTACGGAAGGCATTCTCTTTCACAAATTAGCCCAACTTTTGACTTATATAATAATAATAAAATATGGGTGGCGCTACAGCCAGTAGAGAGCCAGGACCTAGCTTCTCAGCAACCACTCGTGTTGTGCGTGCTATTGTTCTCTCACGAGTGGAAGGGACCTACAGTTTAATGCCGACTCCGAACGGCCAAGTTGTCAGTGCATTGTCAGTGACTCGAAAGAGGTGGAGCCGTGAAAATTATTTTTGTTGCTCAGAGCTGGAATCGAACCTACGACGGTCGACGCACATACCCACAACGCCACTGGCCACCACCCAACTTTTGACTTACTTTTGCAAAATTGCGTATTAACACCGCACTGCGCTAGAAGCACTTATATAAATTGTAGAACAGTCAAAAGTAGTTGGTTTCAAGGTAAATGAGGAGACGTCGTGTACGAAAAAAAGAGATCCTTCGTTAGTCAGCCATAATGAACTCTTAAAATTTTGAGGAAGTCAAGGAGCTCATTTGTGTTGGAGCAAACGTGAGAACCACTAATGGTGTCTTAGTAGGCATTCGACGAATAATCGCATTTGGCAGCCCACTTTGGTTTAAATTGATGCAAAGTACCAGACGCGTGTTCTACAAAATTGCTGGCATTGGGAGACATCAAAATGGATTCAAAAATGGGCTGAGCGATTGATTTCGAGACCACTTAAGAACCTACAGCAAAATTGAACGAAACTCAACGAAACCAAGGGGGATTGTGGTTTTTATGGTCGTTATGGGACATAGTTCCGTTTTTGTGTATATTCTGTCGTTTTCTTTTTTAGTTGCTTCACATGTCCTTACTTCTTCCTCTTTGATAGGCGCTACCGCCAGAGCTGAATCTAGTCTTCAATAAAGAAGCCTCTCCAACTGACTCCATCACAGGGTAGCTGTCACCAAGTTGTTTGAAGTCTTTGATGCGCCACTTTAGACGCGGGTGTTCTCTGCATTGTCTCACGGGTTTGAGCGTTCTTCTTTCTATGCAAAGTCAAAAACTGTACGACGAAGAAGAAAAAGCAGCGAATTCTTGGTGGCTGCGAGAGACATATTCTACATAGGATATTTGGCATAATCTCTGAGGAGAGTTAATTAAGAAGTAGACACCTCGCCACCACAAATCAGCCATGACTAGAAGGTCTAAGATATTCTGTCTACCAATCAAGTAAACGCAGACGCAACACCGTCAATGTTTAAACGTTGAAATGAGAAGGATAAAGACAGGATTTAGGACTACATCCTCTTCCTCTAAAGCTTGATGCCTCTGCCAAATGGAGAAATGTAAGAGCGCTAATAATGCAGAGGGATTGACTGCAGGAATAGTCGCTTTTTTCACAGAATAATCCCGAAAGTAATAACTGACAATGCTCAAAGAGTATTTCCTGTCTAGAAAAAGCTTCCCAAACTTGGCCGTTCGGAGTCGGCATAAAACTGTAGGTCCCTTCCACTCGTGAGAGAACAATAGCACGCACAACACGAGTGGTTGCTGAGAAGCTAGACCCCGTCCCCCTACGGGCTGTAGCGCCACCCATATTATTATTTTAACTGCGCAAGGCTCTGGCTCTGAACCAACGATTTTGTTTCTGGTTACAATGCCACACCGGCTCCGTATGGCGTAGATTTTTAAATCTTAATATCCGAAGAAAGGGTACAAATTTGCGGCTATCCAACAATCTGTGTAATTTTAATTTAAATGAAAACTTCGGCATTTTTGTGGCAAATTTTACACTTAATCTTGTGTCTAACCTCTGCGAAGAGTCATTCTCTTGACGGAATTTATCTATCTGGCTTCATTGAGTGTCACAAAGTAGCTCTGATAATTTCTAGTCTGAATTTTAAAAGTGGCATAACCTCTCTATTTTTAACATAAATCCAAAGGAAATTTCGTACAGCGTTGAATCCGACCCTAAAGACCATCAAAGTTGAAAAATCGGAAATTATGCATATTGGGAGGACTGGTATACATTTGCTTCATCATCGTAATTATGTGTGATGCCAGGGAACTCTACAGAACCTTTGCTGTTAGGTGCACATGTCTGTCATGTGCTCGAAAGGGAAATGCAACTATGCTCAGTTGCATTGTATGTAACATCGTCTTGGTAAGAAAATATGTGATTACCTTTCGGAGCATAAATTTAAGGCAACAAAAAATTTAACCTAATCCATTGACCGAAACGATTGCATATGGGCCGTTTTAAGAACTGCAACGCGCTCTTGAATGACCAATAGCCAAAAAGACGATAAGTGCGTACCATGGATCATTCATTCCCACTGATGAGGCACTCAGCGAAAGTACGACACTCTGTGGTGCAAGTCTTCTATCAAATGACATGCATGCAGGTGCCAAAATGTGATACAAACTGTGTCCCTAGTCCAATGGACAGAATTCTACTGTTTGACGGTCTTATCGAATTGAACACATACGCAGCTTCTATGTTGCTTTCGAATACTGAGGCACTATTTTCAGCTCTTTGAGAGCGGGCTGAAATGAAAAAAAAACTAAAGCTTTTACAGCTGCAGTTTCAATTTTAGCGGCAACTTCATCCGGATAACTCAGATCATAATGAGGTTTCTGATCAGCCCAGTCCCTGTAACCGCTCTCAAATGGAGACGTATAGGCTATCAATCAGACTAAAAACTATGACGACGACTTGTTTGACTGAACGCAAGTCTTCACATCACTATCTTTTCCGATCGAATAATTTAATAGCTGCCGTGCTCAAAGGAACCTTTAAATTACCAAAAGCAGTGCGAAGTCTATTTTGTTAACTTTACAAAAAGAAACTGCTTGTACGGTCTACGCCTGCTTCCTCTGTGGATAGGTTGACCTCTTCCAGATTTCCTTGAGAGTTTTCCTGTTGGCTTATATAGGGGAAAATGCGTTGCGCATGCGTACGTTTCTTTTTCAGATCAGGAACTTCAATTTCTTGTTAAGGGAAACTTTGCACAAGCTCTAATTTTTCTGTTCGTGCATTATTTAAACACGAGCAATAGCCTTAAGCACAACACGAATCTTGGAAAGGTTTGTTGGAGCTCTACTGGCAACTTGAACTAAGCGCACACGAATAAGCTCATTTTTAATGGCTTCGAGCTGCTTGGTCAGCTCACCCTTCGATTCGGTTCTCAGGTCGAAGCACTTTATTGTGACCATCTTGGCGTATTTTCTATTTGAAGATAGGAAGTCTGTGAAATGTGTGAGTGATTGAAGGGAGTTTACATCGCATAAGTATTTATCACACTTGCTGTTTACTTGTCAACATTTGCTATGATGTTCAGTTGAATGATGAGACATCACTCATGACGGGGTATTTAAAATAACACCTCTTGTTGGATGAGCCTATTTGCAACGAAATCAGTAAATACAGGCAATAAACAAAAGAAATCGTCCGCAGTTAGAACTTAAATCAAAAATCAGTTCAATAAATATGACGACACAGCAATGAATTAAAAAAAAAAAAAAACACCCGCCAACCCTCAGGACCATTGACCCCATCAGTACTCCTCTCTGCTCGATCTCTAATCCAACCACGAAGCATATGCTCATCGTCAAGGGAAATGTCGTGATTTCATGTCAGGATGCGATTAACAGATAAACCGATTGAAATGAAATTTCTCTTTCAAACTCTTTCCCCCCGCACACAAGATTAATATCAATTTAAATATGCGTAAATGAACCTCAACCGAGCCGAGCCGTGTGTAAACACCCACCATTCAAGCGCACAGGGACTGTGAAACCGAAAGTACACCGAACCACGCACAGGACATGTGCACTTGGGCAAACAGATGCCTTTAACCTTCTTTTTTTCTTCTGGTAGCCCCTTTCAACGAATCTCTCGGATCCATATTGCCTAACCCTTTCGGTCGAGGGGGGCACCAGCATGTGTCCGAAAATTTGTTTTGTTCCACTCTCGAGGGGTCTGCGCTCCGAACGGAAGGGAGACCAGTGATTGTTCACCGTTCCACTGGCGCTTGTTGATGTCGTGGATTAAATGTGGAACTCTCCTTCTTCTTCTTCTTTTTTTTTCTCTCCTTACTTTCAATTCGAATCCTAATGAGTTCTCTGACGTCACGTGATTAGTCGACTCAGTAAGAACACTTCTGATGTCATAGATACACACATCTCGTCGGGCGGGGGTTTTCCGCCGCCGCACAAAAACTGGTGAGTCTTGTATCAACTGGATTTCTATTGCATCTCCCTACTCCCCAGTGCAGTGCAATCGTAGGACATGAGAGTCGGACGGTGGCAAAAACGCCGGCGAGGAACAAAAAAGCAAGGGCATGGATGTGTGTGTGGCGGAGCATAGAAAAATCTCACATGAGGTATCTGTCCGTCGTAAGGGCTTGTGGGGAATAAGTCTCAGAGCGAGCAAGAAATTGGCGACTGGGTGGCTGAATTTTTTTCCTGCATTCGAGTCCATGGTCCCGCCGTTGAATCCTTAGCGTAGCGTTTACATTATTTCAATCGATAAGGCTAATAACAAAAAAAAACTGTATCCGTGTCTTTTCTTCTTTCGAACAGGACTCACGAGTAGGTTTGATGTGCCACGACAAGGAGTGAGAAGTGCTCACATCTAGTAACTGACAGTAGTTACTATTCGTTTGAAGATGTTTAATTTTGTAAAATAATGCATGCATTGGGAATGTGCCTGAGGGCGGGAGATTCAATTAATAAGAAATGTTTTCGAATGGAGGGGAGGTGGAGGTTGGCCTGATGTGGAATTTTGCTAGGATTGGGATAGGTATGTTCCCCATAGGGGGATGGATCAAATCTCAGCAAATTGACGGTCTTTAAGGCCAAGGCCCAGTCATGAACTTAAGCTGATGTCAGAGCTGGTCGAAAAGAAGCCAGAAACATCACAAAATGTCAAGGTGCACATTAAGGTATGTAGAAAGGAGATTGATATCGCTTTCACTTACATAAGTGGGCAAAACTTAACGAAACTCAACGAGACTAGACTAAATTCAACGAAACTGAACGAAACTCAAGAAAACTGTACGAAGTGACATTTTCATTTAATTTCTTATTAAAGTGACAGTATCTCATTTTTAGACATTCGCGACTTAATTTGACCTGCATTAGGGTGGTAGGTTGGAGTGGCTGACAGCTGGTTGGCGGCAATCGCAGGGCAGAGTAGTCCAGTTATGTTACTACGCGGAGCTCACTGATCCTATTCCGCAATCAGATAAGGCGTCCCGTCATGTTGTTAAAGTAGTAAGCGTCTAAGTGGCTTCATCTCTAGGATGAGAGAGCCTTGCCAGGAGAAAAAGTGCAATAGTTCCCTTCTTCTCCTCTCTCATTGTGGGGAAGACCATATCTGAAGGTGAGAGTTTTAATGACGCAGTGCCCGGCTATGACACTGATAATAGTTCTATGATCCCGCTTACATCGTCTGCTCAGGCTTCTTGACCGTTTTGGATCGAGAGTAGGGCACAATTGGTTATATTACAAATATTACAAATAATGAGGCAGTGGCGGTAGACCATCTGCGATGCGTATGAGGAAGTGTTTCAAGCATGACTAGAAGTTTGGCAGGCGCTGCAGGCGTGGGTTGCAAATCTCCATACGGAGAGAGTAGGGAACTAGTCCCCTTTCAAGCGAGTTCATTCATAGTTCTCAGCTTTTTTACAGTATTCCGGTAAACTACCTCAGTTGGATGAGAAAATACAGACTCATCTCGTGAAAAGATAGGCGGCAATTCGGGGAAATCTTTGAGGTGAATATGACTGCTGCCTAGCTGTCAAGACAATTAACGATGTATGCGCTTGAAATGACATTGATTCTTAGCCAGAACAGAGCTTCATTTATCTGCCTCTGTTAAGCGCAATTACTAGAGCTATAAGGTTTGAAAATGATGTGACCATTATTCACAGCATTGAAATTTAATTGAGTAAACAGAAAAATTCAGTGCCTTTCAGTGGTGAACTGAATTTAGTATCAAATTTGTATGTACAAGTGTGATGATCGTGTCGCTTGACCATCGTTTCTAAGTTACTTGTCCCTGATGGCTTGGCTCTAGCCTTAGAGGTGATCTATTTTTAAATTTGCATCATGTTTTGAACGGCGGACTACACTTTAAACAGGGATTGATCAGACTGTAGGAGCAGGAAAGGGCGCACGTACACATATGCTTGGTGCCTGGGATTGCTGCATACACCTGAAACTTTGTTCGAATTGGATGATTGTTTTACACTTTGGTAAAAGTTTCTGAAATGATTCACCTCTCCCCCCTCCTCCGCCTCCTCCATGAACTTCTCAAGTTCTTCATGCTTCCCCCGGGAAGGCAGATCCATTGGTAACTTCTCCTATCGTGCGTGCTATTGTTCTACCACGAGATGTTGGGGCCGATCCGTGAGACAAGACAGAAATACTGTACATTGCCAGCAACTCACTAGAGAAGAAGGAGCTAGCCCCTGATACAGACTAAGCCTTGCCGTCCGTGTCCAAGATAATACTTTGGAAAAAAATCACACACAAGCGATTTGGCGAGAAGGAAGGATATAAAGTTAGAAGCACTAGCTAAGTTAGAAGGACACCTAGCTATGAACGAGACTGTTTTCAAACTATACGCTTGACTATGACACGCTTCCCGATTGCTAGCAGCTGTGTACCTTCAAGAAGATGAAAGTTGGTGGGTGAATGGAAACATAATTGATTGCTCTCCAAAGTAAATGCCATTTAAGCTAAATGGTTATTACTCGCTGAACCTAGGAATGCACAAACAGATGACTTGTTCGAAACTCAGATAGATGGCTTAAATAAAGGTCCAAGACTTCACTTAAAAATATAGGCGTAATCTTCAGCGACTGACGTGGTAGTACGTCATACACTAGTTTGTGACAGAAAGTATTTTCAAAATTCGATTTATATTCCTATTCTTATTTTTAATTTAATATAAGTCTCGTTTTCTTGTACGCTAACTCGATAATAGCACAAAAAGAACCCCACTGTTGGAAAAAAACTTGGTAGCACACCTAATTCTGTTTATGCACGGTCTTTTTTTACACGGTTTAATTCCATTTAGCACGATTTAAAGTTCTTTGTGCTTACATTTTGTTGTAAGATTTAATTTTTGCGAAGCATGTTCTTATCACAAATTTAAGGGAATTCCCCTTTTGCGCGTACACGCAAGTTAACTGGTCAAAGCAAATGTAAGTAAGACAAATTTAGGGGAATTCCCAATGTCCTTGTTTACACGGTTTTTTCTGGAACCAATCTGCCGTGTAAAAACAGGAATTAGGTGTACATACAATTTGTTGACTTTTTCACAGCCAAACATTTTTTGTTTTTCAATTCGTTTCAATCGAAATGTCAAATTGATGTAAACAATTATTTAAAATTTAACGATTGGGGAAAAACAATGGCTCTGGCGGCATTATTATTTACGTCCCTTAGGACTTAACGTCGATCATTTTCCCTGCTAGATAACGCTATAATATTGTTGTAAGTGACACATTTTTAAGTGTAGTTGGTGACCTTGAGCCCGAGATTTGTTACCAAGACCTGAGTGGTACAACCAACCTTTGGGATCTAAGGGTGATACTCTCTTCTCTTCTTCCAATCCACAGAATCAGTGAGTCGTGCGGGCAAGTTGCTATGTAAAGTGTACACTTATTGGTTAAGGAACTCTTCGTATTTTGTGCCTAGTTCAACTTATCGATCAAGAGCACACACAATTCCAGTCAAATAAGGGAACGTTTTCAACTTCTTCAAATGCTTAATTTGAAGGTCCTTTTGAAGATGTTCAAAGACCAATTATAATGTGAACTATCCGTAAGTCAAACCCACCCTAAGTCGAACTCCCTCTAACTCAAACTATTTTTGTTGTTATGTTGCGATTGAAGAACAAAGTCAAGTGAATTTAGTCAAGCAACTGAAACTGAATCCGAATGAATTTAGGAACCGAGGACTTGTTACTGAATGCCAGTCAAGTCAATTCAGAATCAAATATATCAAGGCAATCTCGTGTGTTTAAAAAACAATAAAAAAAAAAGAAAATAACAATAAATTCAACTTACTTGTTCCATTAGCGTTGCGCCCGAATATCTTGCCCGGAGGACTCAGTATAGGACTCGACGAAGCTGACGGCGCCCCGGACAGCGACCGCTGTCCCTCGGAGAGAGCACCACTGGGCAGGGATACACTTGTGTTGACATCCTCCGGAAGTGTGCCCGTCACAATGGCACTACTGGCAACCGCTGGCACCACCACACTGGTCACCGTGGCCGCCGTCGAGTGTGAACTTCCCGATGGTTGTTCCATTTTTTGTTTTCGAAAAAAATAACAAATAATTCCACTAACTAAGCCCAACACATGCACTAAACTGAACACCACACCAAGCAACAAAAGAGATTCACACACAAAATTTATGAAATTCGAAAACGCAAACTAAATCAAATTTCTAATCGTTTTGTTTTGTTTTGTTTTTTTCGGTTCGCCTAAAACAATCACATTTACGGTAGTCAATCTGCAAGGAGTTCTGCTCAGATAAGACACCACGCAAAACAGAGTGAGGATAGAGAATTTTCAACCGTTCTTGCCGAGGCCAGACAAAGTTCTGTTCGATGTTGTGCATCCACACAGTACAGACCGTCCATCGACCACCGTCTTGGAGGGAAATCTTTTTCCCTTTTTTTTTGTGTTCTTCTCCGTTTTGTTGTTGTTACCCTTCCACATGACTTTGGACAAGACGACGATTAAACCAAGAGGAAGAAGAAGGATCGAAGAAGGGAGAGCAGCCACCGGAGAACAAGGAAAGGAGGGAGAAAAAAGAGGGACGTCCAAAAAAAAAAATGAAAAAAATCCGTGCGAGTCGTATACCTAGCTAGACTCATGCTTCACAAGGATGGACCCTTCCATTTTTTTTGTGTGCGTGTTTTTTTTTTTGCCGAACCCCGGCTGAGATTGGGCATGGGTAGCGGACTAGGGATGTACATATATAGGACGCATACATCTTATTGGGAATCTGTGGCACAGCCAAATAGAAGGACCCTGAGAAGAAATTCCTCGGAGCCCCTTGGCCAGAGTGGCAATGCTCCGCCCTGTGTGCCGGCGATAAGGGGCCACGGTCGGCTGTGTTGTAGGAAACACATCTTCCTCTCTGTAATTACCCAAGAGGTGCGTATATTATGTTTACCGGCAAAAAACGCTTTACAGCTTGATGCGAGTTCACGAAATCGAAGTAGAAGGGTTGAATTGGACTCGGTGCACCCATGCTATCTAGGAAGCGTGTGTACCCACGGATCCTTATGTACTTCTTATGAATAAATCGCGATTAAATGAGTTTTTTTCTGCCAAAAAAACGCTTGGTAACGCACGCAAATGTGAGAGGAGACGATTCAGGCGGTTGGGTGAGAACGGTTTTTGGCGCGCTTTTGTGTGCCACTAACGGAGGAAGAGGATTCAATTTCTATGGTTGCCACAGCTCAGCCTTTCTGTTAGCGCTGTGATCCGTTGTCTGTGATGAATTATGATATGCTAAGCAGGGAAGGGGTTTGATTGTTTGAAGAGACACATCCTCGCCAAAGAGTTGCATGATGTTTCTTTCAAGATTCGATGCATGGCTTTGCAAGGCCGTCCATTAAACTTGCGTTAATCTTCATCCATTGACGATCACTTTTAGTCTTCGGTGGGAAGAGTCACTGAAACACAGTGACTCTTCCCACCGAAGACTCACAGGTGATGTGCCAACAGCTGAGTCGATGGCAGTTCAAACCAACAGCCGTGTGAAATCACAATCAGTGCAAAGCATCAGCAAGCAGAGTTGTTTGAGTCAGAGTGGCGTCTGGGTGTTTTTGGTGTTTTCTTACAATTTTTGTGTACGTAATTTTTTCAAATTTTCTAACTTTTTGTGTATTTTATCGATTTTTAGTGCTCATTACGTACTTACGTACTTACTTAACAGGCCCGCCATCCAAGGGTCCGAGCCTGAGCAATTACTGCCTTACATCGGTGACGGTCCTGGGCACGATGCTCCCAGTCGTCAAGACCAAGCAGTCGGTTTTCGGTTCGGTTTTCCTCTCCTTCTCGGACCATGAGGCTCGGTTTCGAACACACTCTTTGCTGGAGCGTTATTGTCCATGCGCTCCATGGCCTGTGTAGTCGATGGAGTTTTGCCTTCCGGACTACATCCACATCCTAGCAAAGCTGGTGGAATTCGTGGTGTTGTCTTCTCCTCCATTCGCCTTCCTCGCAGCCGGGATCATATTTTCGAAGTCGGATTTTTCCTTCGAAGGCACCAAGAATCAGCACTGCAGTTTTGTTTTGCGCCCAGCTTTTGGCTCCATAAAGCAGGACTGGCAGAATAAAAGTCTTGTAGAGCATAACCTTAGTCCTTCGAGTCAGAAGTTTCGATCCCAGTTGTTTTGACAAACCTAAGTAGCATCGGTTGCCAAGGACGATTCTACGTCGGATCTCCACTACGATGTCATTCATGGAGTTTACGTTTGCCCCGGGGTAGACAAAATCCCTTAGTACCTCCAAATGTCGATTAAAAAACGCATTTTTTGTATCTTCAAAAAGTTTACGTATTCTGTGATCACAGACAGGTGTCTTTGCCCTCGCGACTGATATTTCAATGGTCAATCAAACCTCAGCGATTGTAAAATACTTAGATTTCGCGTCACCACGCGCTGTCGACCTTGTCCTCTCTCTACGAGTATCGTTGTCGATGACAACCCGGTAATTCGACGATTTAGTGTAGGCTACTGCGATATGGTGTACACTACAGCGATCATTGATATGCCTGAGAATCTTGGCGATCACAGAACCGTGGGTTGTGTTGGTGTTTTTTGAATTGAAATTCCGGCATGATATGCTTCGCTTGAATATGGGGTACACAATCGTAACTTGCTTATGCTCCGGATAGTGTACTGTACTCAGAACTTTGTTAAGGATTGTGTGCAAATTATTATATTTAAGTTTGTACTGTGGCGGCCCGTGGCGTTATGGGTATGTGCGTCGACCCCAACCTCGACGTCGTAGGTTCGATTGCTACTCTGTGCGACAAAAATAATTTTCACGGCCCTACCTATTTCGAGTCACTGACAATGCTGAGAGAGTATATCCTGTCTAGAAAAAGATTCTCAAACTTGGCCGTTCGGAGTCGGCATGAAACTGCAGGTCCCTTCCACTCGTGAGATGATAGCACGCACAACACGATTTCGGTGGAGTGCATTAATTGTTGCAAGATGCTCACTGAGATTCACGAAATTATTCAGGTAACCCTTTTTCGGGTTTGCGTCTGCCAGCTGCAGTCTTACGTAAACCAACAGGGGATCCGGAAAAGAGACGCTTCCCCACGATCTCCGATGCTTTTCAATCGAGTCTATAAATTTGACGTTTCAAATGAAAAAAGGATGTATATTAATGATAGTATCGATTCTCGCGTTGAAATCCATTTGTAGTCTTCGTGCGTTCAGTTTGAGATCCTTAAAGGTTCCTTTTGGTTTGGTTATTTTTAAGAATTACTTAAAACTCTTGCATCCTTACTTGATAATGAAATTTAGCGTACTGCACATTTGTGTTGTCAATTGCAAAAGAGATCATTTATTATTTTATTGCGGAAGTGACCTAGGGGTTCTCTGAAAAGGACGCGACGATCATGCATGTGCATTCCAATACTTCCAGTCTTTTATCGCTTATGCTATTTTATGGCAGAAATTGTAAAGCAAAACCCCTTCCGCAACTGTTTCATTCTTCCAATTTCCGTACCAGACATTAAAGACGCTGCGCCATCCAAAATGAAATAGTTCTTCCCCGAGTCTAGTCTTAGACACAAAAAGAGCGAATCGAGCTCTGATACAGTCGTTCTTCTCCTTCCTCCCATTGCGGAGAGAAACGCACACGATGTAGGCCTCCAGCTCTTGAGAGCTTCAGAATTCAGTACTATACAATAATCACTGCTTTGAGTTTAGGTAAGCTTCGGAGACAAATCATCCAAGTTGCCCATGCGCTTATTGAGACGTCGTGGATTTGTACGCGCTTCGCCAGACTCGGCTATGCTTAGTGTTCTTCTCCATAGGCACAGTCAAAAAAAAGGACCAACGATGTCGTGGTGAACGTTTCTCCGAAGAGCAAGTTCAATTTACCGAAAATCTTTCACAATTCCAGCCCACCTCCCTCGATGCACTCACACTGCTCAGACGGTATGGCTACCAAGAAAAACCTTACCGACCCGTTCAGAGTCGTATGTCATTTAAACTCGTGAAAGAAAAGCGTGTGCAATACATGGTGAAGCCAACCCAGATTGTATTAAGTCACATTGATCCTTCAACACAACCGAGACGAAGAACTTCTCATTGCACACATCCCATGCCTTCTTCATCTCCTTTCGATATAAACGATGCCTTTGCAATAGGTCAAGCTTAGCATATTATTAAGCACCTTCTGCGGCACTTCAAACGCGATCAGGTTGTCTTGGCTAACTAGTCCAACACCTGTCGTGTCCCTGTTAAGAGAACCACTTTAGACGCTATGCCAGTAGACGCTCCACAGTCCAGCCACTATGCGCCGACAGTCTTACCAAGAACCAAAGGCATTTTCTTCGTTTGCATACACGCCTGTACACCGTGCTCGGGGACGAATGTAAGGGTGAGGGCCTAAAGAAACAGTGATTGCGTGTGCCTTCCGTCGTCCGAGTTTAGTACTCGCAATTTCACAACGTCCCTCGATATCCCAAAGTTGAAGCAACGCATTGTGACATTCTATCCTGTGTTCTGTGTTGTGCGCCACTTTTTTGAAATCATCGTTTTTGCCTCGTTTGTTGCCAGACCCAATACAACTGCTTCAATTTCAACCAACTGCCTAAATTGGGGTATCGTCGCGCAATCGAGGTGATGGATATCACACAGAACAAGAAATTTCTTTGAAAAATCTCACGGCAGCTCACCAAACAATGTCGTTGATACTTTTCTCTCATGACATAAATAAATACGTTCCACAAGTGGATGCCATCTCAATCCAACTGGAAAATGTCCCCACATAAATTCCAGTTAGAAATAAACACCGAAAGCAAACAAAATCAATTTCAAAAGTACGTTCGGTTTTATTTATATACATTTTTCATTCAATTACAGGACCCTCAAGTCGAATACCTTCAAAAGAACCACCTCGAAGCTGCTCTCTGTGCGATGGCCCAAAGATGCGAGTTCCCTTCTGAAGGTACCAAAATTCTGCTCGGGTTTAAATTAAAAAAAAGACATCGGACACCTTCAACGAGGTCAAAATGTAGTTCTTCCAAAGAAGGACACTTGATACACTGGTATGCAATAAGTTAACTAATACTAATCTAAAACTTCACATCCCCTCCCCTAGATCCTTAAATTTTGTGCTTCAGTTCGTGTAATTGAAAAGTAATTTCAGTGACAAGTCTTAGTCGCTTAGAACTATAAGTTATTAACGCTAATGATTTGATTTATCCATCCGATAAACGATGACACCTTCACGTAGACGCCGGGCACATCCTGTCGGCCGCAGCCGAAGCCCCAGGACACAAGGCCGGCCAGCTCGTAGAATCCGTCGTCTTGACACACCAGTGGACCGCCTCCGTCACCCTGTGGAGAGAGAGAGAGAGCAGTGAGTGAGTTGCCTCTTGACTGAGGGATGTACGATTGACTCACCTGACAGGCGTCGTTTCCTTCTTCGCCACCCGCACAGAAGCTGGACGCTGGCAGGATGAAGATCTTCTCCGTCACGGCGTTCACCTTGCGAATGCACTCGGTATCGCTCACGATTGGGATTTCCGCCTCACGCACTCTCAGTGGAATTGGACCAGCTGTGTGAGAGAGAAAGTTGTTCTGTGTGAGCACACGTCTAGATCGTCGATCGCGGTTACTCACCTTCGCCCATGTACCCGTAGCCAGTGACGGTGCAGCGCTTGCCCGCAGCGTGATTCACTCCTCTCGCGGGTAGGCAAACCTAGAAAATGCTCGTTGGTTAGTCTGAGCAGATGTGGAGAGGCGGCAGAATAGTCTTACCAGGCAGACTCCGTCGCGAAGTTCGGCTTGACCGTGCAGTTTCAGTAACGCAATGTCGTTGTCCAGGGTCTGGCTGTTGTGATTGTGGTGGATGTACGTGGTTGCCACTCGCAAGGTTTGCGCCCCGGGACTGCCGTACTTCCTTGTCAGATCGTAGTCGCCAACGCGAACATAGATGGCGTCACCTGAGCGAACAATGCTGCAAAAAAGAAAAATAGTGCGTTTTTGTAGAGAATTGGAGAACATTTTACGGCCTAAGCTTAAGGGACGTCAGCTAATTTAACTCAATTCCAAAACGAACGAGACATAAAAACCACTTCGTTCAGTTTCGTTCAATTTCGCTAACTTAAGCGAAAGCCAAACGAATAGTCGAATATTTGGACAGATGGTCCAAATTAGGTTAGCTCATGTTTCTAGAAATGAGGTATACTACCCTCTTCGTTGAGTTTCGTTCAATTTCTCTCTAAGCTTGCAGATGGTTTTCAACACAAATGACAGCTATATTAAGCTCAAGTTTGTAGAAACAAAGCATAATAACTTTCTTCGTTCAGTTTCGTTAAGTTTCGTTCAATTAAGCAAAACAAATTTCAATTTCAATTAAACAAAAAACTCGCTCTGTTGACAGATGGTTTTCAGCTAAATTTAGCTCAAGTTTTCACAAATGAGTCATAATAACCTCTTCGTTCAGTTTCGTTCAATTTTGCTAAGTTAAGCGAAACGAATCTCGCTATGTTTACAAACAGTTTTCAACACAAATGACAGCTGAATTCAGCTCAAGTTTGTAGAAAAGATACACAACTTTCTTCGTTCAGTTTCGTTAAGTTTCGTCCTATTAAGCGAAACTTATTTCGTTATATTGACAAGTGGTTTTCAACACAAATGACATCGGCTTAGTCACCACTTCGTTCAGTTTCGTTGAATTTCGCTTACTTAAGTCAAATGGACACGAATTCAATACATCTGTAATGCTAGAAGGATCTAGCGATGTTTCTTACTACGTTTCGTTCAATTCAAGGCCTTCCCCAACCAAACGTCGCTCTCACTTACTTGGTAACACAATGCGCGGCGGTCAAGACCCACTGAGTTCCGATCAACGCGGCTCCACACAGGTACTGATTCAGAGAATTGATCAAAGCCACTTGCCAGCACCACTCGCCGTTGTCGCCGTCCTCGCCTCCGACGACGCGTCCACGTCGACGCATGCTGTAGTTTTGGTAGACCGTCGGCTGTTGGACCAGCGCCTTGCCACTGTCAGCCGACTGCCTGATCAGATTGTTCTCGATGAACTCGCCGTAGACCAAGTCGCCGAGCTTGTCGTTGTTGATCTGGATGGGAATGAGGGTGGATCCGAGGATGAGGCGCTCGGTGGTCTTGGTGATTCCGTTCTGTGGTGTCGGCGATGCACTTGCGGTGTACACCGGGTGGCGCAGCTGCTGTTGCAGTTGACGGCGGGCACGACCGTATTTCTCACGACGGTAGTCGACGGAGTTCAGACGGAGACCTCGTCCTGTGCGCCGGGTGCCCTTAACGCCGCACACGTACTTCGAGTAGACCGGTGGACGTGGAGTGGTGGTGGTGGTGGTCGTCGTTGTGGTTGTTGTCGTCGTCGGTGGTGGCAGCTGGGGAACTGGGGAAGAGACAATCGGCGTCACGTCACAGATTCAGAGAATTGCTTAAAGACTTTCAAGATTACCTGGCATTGGTGGTGCAGGGATGGGTCCGTATTGTGGCGCCATCGGGTAGAGCTGTGGCATCGGGGTCTGGTAGGGGACCACCTGCTGTGGTGGTGGAGGCACGCCAGCGGGCATGTAGTTCTGGTACTGGACGCCGGGCTGGACCTGCGGTGGGTAGGCATGCGGTGGTGGCGGCTGCGGGTAGTGGACGTAGGTGTCGTTGCGCGACATGAACTCCTGCTTCTCGAGGATCTTGCTCTTGGGCGCACAGCACATCTGGCCGGATCGCTTGCACTTGAAGAGGTTGGTCATCTCGGCGTTCTCTGCAAGTGGAGAGGGAATTAGTGTGCTGCAGACGATGGACAAACCGCGGTGACTCACTGAAGCAGGTGAAGCTCAGGAGGCTGACGATGCACGAGCCGGGGCACTCCTCGCGTGGGTCTGGGCTGGGTGTGATTGGAACCACGTATGGGGGAGCTGTTGGTGGGGGAGTGGGTGGTGGACCTTGTGGTGGCGGGCCGCCTGGGCGCTGCTTTGATGGTCCAGCTCTGAAAGAAAGTGTTTAGTATCTGCCAGGGGGCATGACTGAATTTATCTTACCTTGTGTTGTCGCAGCAGATTGAGCCCTTCTTGCAGGTGGTGGTCTGGGGAATCAGGACGGATGGCCGCTCGCAGAAGGCCTCCATGATGTTCAGCATGCAGAAGCCCGGGCAGCTCGGGATTTGGTTGTGGTGCTGCTGCTGGTACTGCTGGTGCTGCTGCTGTGGTGGTGGTGGTCTCTGCTGGGAGTTGCTTCCGCCACCGCCGCCTCCGGTCAGGGTGTTCTCCGCCAGGTTCAGGATCTGCGAGAAGAGCATGTCCGACACGGCGGACTGCAGCGAGGGTTGCTGTACCTGCTGTGGCGGGGGTGCGGTCTTTAGGGGCGTCTTTGGCGGTGCCTTTGGTGGGGACTTCGGTGGGATCTTTGGTGCCGGTGCCGGGTGCTTGTGACTCGGGGTGGTTGATGTGATTTTGGTCGCTGGAGCCTCAGAGTTGGTCCCGGTTACACAGCAGCTGCCCTCGCCGGGGCAGTACGCTTCCGAGTCGATCTCGTCACAGAAGAGCGCGAAGAGGCCACTTGTGCATTCGCCGTCGCACGCTTTCTTGCTGTTGCCGTCCGACTCTTCGTCATCGTCGTCAGCGGCTTCCTCTTCTTCGGGGGACTCTGTGCTTGTGGTCGATTGGGGGACTTTCTTGAGGGCTGCCTTCTGCGGCTTGGATGGTGAGTTAGTCTTCACTCGAGCTGGCTCCGGCGTGGTTGTCACTGAAGCCTTCGTCGTCGTCGTACTCGCGGAGGTGGATGTGGCCGAGGTGGAGGTGGCTGCTGACGTTGACGCCGGCTTGGGTGCTTGGCTGGGCTTGGCAGCTGTCGTGGTCTTGTTCAGCTTGTTGTTGCCCACCTGGTGCTCTGAAAAAGGGGGGCTCTTGTAAAAAGTTGAGCTAAAGGGAGGAGGATGTGGCTGTAATACTTGCTGGGATGTAGATATCCTTCGGGAGCTTTCCGTTCGGGAACTCGTCCAGGGAGACGCAGCACTTGGTGCCGCTCTTGCAGAGGCCTGACGTGGTTAAGTAGGCTTCGCAATACTCGGCGATCCTGTCGGCAACACAGACACCGTGGCAGCTGTCCTCTGAAAAGGAGAGAGAGAGAGAGATAAGTTTGACACCAAAGAAGGGATGCCTTCTGCGACTTACTTGAGGGATCAGTTTCAGCCTTTTCATCGGCCTTGGCCGGTTTCTTCGTGGAGACGGGCTTCTTTGTGGTTGTCGTTGTGGTCGGGACCCGCTTCTGTGTGGGCTTTGGCTTTGGTGTGGTCGTAGTTGTCGTCGTTGTGGTTGTTGTGGTCGTTGACGTCGAGGCCGTTGTTGGCACTTTGGTCGTTGTGGTTGGTTTAGCCGTTGTTGAAGGACTCTGATGTGCCAGACTCACATTTTTGCCCGCCGCACTTTCGATGCAACACTTCATACTTGGCGATGGGCAGGGTACATTGTCGAGGACCTCATAGCAGATAAGTGTTGCCAGTGTGTGCACACAGACCCCAGGGCAGTCCTTTGTGTCGACTGTGCTTGTGATCGTGTCTAGGAGACCTGAAAAGAAATAAAGAGAATGCTTGTAGTGTATTTTTAAGAACTGGAAGCACAAGCACGCTTGGTAACAAGGCCAGGAATTGTCTCATAAGATTTTGGGTGTCAGCCACCGAGCAATGTTACGCAAATGAGCCTGTCAATCTCGTGGATCATTGGGTGCTAATTTCGTCTAACTTTTTAGGAGATGTGCACTTACTGGCATGAACAGCTCTGTTAATCTCCTTTCTCGGCATTGCTTGACCTCGTTGTGATCGCATATATTGAGTAGATCTTGTTTTTCTAACATTGCTGGGAGTTAAGAAAAAAAAAACTAGCCGAAGGTTCATATGCAAGAGGACACAGGTATTTGTGTGGTGCGTCCAAAAGCCTTCCTAGAGTGACGAGTATTGCGGGTGAAGTTGGGAACGCCAAAATCTATCTTAATTATCGTTTGCCTTAAAAAGGACGTACGATGAGTTAATACATCGGTATTCAAGCGACGTTGACTCTCAAGTTTAATTACTCGTTTAAAATGTTGCGTAGAGAGGTCAAAGTATCAGATCAGATGTCAGCCCTAGCTTCAAATTAAGGGCGTATATAGGGTGACCAGATAAAAACAGAGGGGAACAACGTTTATAAAACCACAACAATGAGAGATACGACTTTTAATCTCTGTTTATTTTTAAGCTTCATTCAAGTCATTGTGTATGGAATAGCAGATACATACTAATTCAGAAGACAGCCTCTACTTCGCTGGTAGTGCTTTAATCAGTCTGTTCAGATATTGATGACTCGGTTCAATTTGTGCGGCGTTATTCGGGAACCACGTCACGACTATTCTAGGCCAACAGCTCGTCCAAAATAGTTGGCTAGTGTAGACTAGCGTTGAGCCCACGAGAGACAGGCGCGTCCGCTTTAAGATCAAATCTTCTCAGTTACAACTTCGAGTGTTGTCGACGAGTGCGTCGGTTTTATTCCATTTAGCATCTTCATTTTGAGGCGGAAATATGTACATCGACGTTGACGAGGTCTGGCGGTATCGATGTCTTCTTTCTCATTTCGAAGTAAATAATGTCTAATTACGCTGTCATGTCATAAACCGCACCCACAGACAGTGCATGTAAGTGCACTGATGCAAGAACGAATACTTGTGTATTGTGTTTGCGTCAACGTCCATGCTTGGACTGGTCGCTGTTGCAGATTTGGTCCTAGTCTGGATCTTCGAACAACATTTCCACCCCTTAACTATCGAACTCATTTCGTTATGTATGGTTGTTAGACTCCAATTGGCTTCAACACCGCTCCCATAAATGAGATGAACAGCTCCTCTAACACTTCTTGTGTTTAAATAAGAAGTAGATCGGGCTTAGTCTGTTTCTGCTGATTTGGGCTGAAGCGAAATTTCTGGTATTTCATTTTTTTTTTCGATAATGTTTGAGGCTAACTGAGCTGGAATTCCTATCAGATTTTCTTCAATATTGCTGTTTCGTGATACGATGCATGAACAAATGGACAACGCCATCATTGGTATCTCGTCAACCTTTACGAAGCCGTTTCTGACCCTGAATTCTGGAGCGGACTTGAACCTAGCCTTCAATTCATAGGAAATTTTCATGGAAGAAGGGATTCTCCGACAATAGCAAGTGCGGTCGATGAAATAGCACGATCTTGTTTCTATTTATTGTTCCCTCACGTGGGGGCCTATCGTTTTTATGCCGACTCCGAACGGTGAAGTTTGCAAAACAAGGCCGTAAATTATTGCTTGTCCTACCAGAAAACGATACCAATATCCAATTACGCAGGAGTAGGAGTTGACGTATACCAGTTACGAAACAAAAGACCTTGATGCTAAACTCTGTCGAACATCTTGGAAATTTAATTCCGTTTATCGGAGATAGGGTCTTTTTTGCTGTTAAACAGTCTTCCGAAGTGATTTCGCTACATTCTCATTTGTTCAGTATTGACTGCAACTTATTCTTCACTTTATTCTCGGCAAGCATTGGTCCAATTGGTAAACCTTAACTTTATTCCTAAAACAGAATTTATTCTATTTAGATAGCGTGTTTATTCTTTTTTAAGAGCCCACGAACACCGCTCGTAGATCAAACCAGCCTAGCCTGGCAGGCTTCCAGCATGCCTCCATTTCAGGAAGATAATGTGGGAATTCTTGACATCATCCAGTGACTGTCAAGTGTTGGCATCTTTAATGGTTTCTTCTTTGATTGTCTGTGCTCCTTCAAAATGACGGAGATGTTCTCGCAGACGATTGCATGTCTTCCCTGACACCTTGGTATCCATGTTACAGCATTGGTCGAAATCAATGTTGGGTGGAGCATCAGAATATCAAATAAGTGTCCGACGTCGATCGCATTACTCCGATCAGATATCAAGAATCAATCGGGTGAGGGTACCGCGTCCATGAGAAGGCTCACAAGCCTCATAATGTCTTAAGGAACATTTTTCTAGCTTCCTCCGAATACAAATAAGTACAAATTTAGAACCTTTTCATGTATTCAATTTCTCGCCACCGCTCTACCTGTCATTTGCGTAATGTCACTCTCGTCCATAACTGACAACATTCAGCAAGAATTTAGCACAACAAATGTGTCATCGACTCAAAAATACCCTGATACCTGTCACCAGCATTTAACCTAAATTTCAGTTACTTACCCGAAAGAAAGCTGCCGGCCAGTGAGTCTTCCTCGCCTCGCACAACTGTCGGCTGCGCGGTGAGTAGACACACCACGATTATGCTAACTGTTACCAGTTCATTCATCTTCCTCTTCTTCGCCTTCCGCTGAATCGTATCTGAACAACAGAAAAAAACACGGCTCCGATCAGCCGCCTAATAAAGTGCTTCGTCGTCGCCGTTCGCCTCGCGTCGCGTCTCTTTTTGTTGACTTATGGTATCTCAGCTCGCTGAAACGCTCTCTCTTTCAATTTTCGCGCACTCAGCACTTCATTTCACTTCACACACTATGCCCTTCCGTGTGGCACTGCTTCGAGTCCAAAAAAACAAAAAACCCCGCCGCCGCCGCAATGGATGCACATCCAGGTAACCGATCTGAAAAAAAAAAACGAAGAAGAAGAAATAAAAATAAAATGAAACGAAACTAAATTAGTCGGTATCTCTTGATTGGAAAGACCACAAGAGACGAGCGAAAGAAGCGAACAACTTTCGATTAATTGACGTCGGACGCATGTACAATGGTGTGACTTCACTTTTCCGGGCCGAAAATTAAATTTCTTTCTCTCGGCCATCCATCATTTTGGACCGCATTCCGAGATCACTTGCAGGCATGCACGCTCACATCGCCGCTAGCCCACACACCAATTGACGGGCGCACACACAGTGACAGTGTCCATACGCCTCTTGCCACACACAGAGTGTCAAGGTCGGTGACGTGAGATGGCGACGGTGAGCAGGCATTAACGAGACGCACTCCGAAGAAAGTAAGTTAAGCAGATAAGCATCTTTCGGATGGAAGTGCTTGCGTCTGGTTTCACTTTGTGGACAAATTTTCCCTTCCTGCCCATCGGCATACCGTCCACGCACGTGCGCCGGGATCTACTATTCGCCCAGTGCGCAGTGCCCCCGCCTCCAAATTGAAAAGTCATGGACTCTGAGCTTGTACCCACGCGGCGGTTCCTGCGCTCTGTTTTGTTTCGGACTGTTTATCTGGGCTTAAGTTCGCCGACCTTGTTGTTCGAAATTACGGTCGAAAATACTGTTATTTCGCTTCAGACCGGTTCGCAACGACGCACGGACGAGCGAGTATGTGGGCAAATCACACGCAATCTTCTTTCTCCTTCTCTCTCTCTCTCTCTGTGGAACCTGATTAGCGTGTCTATCAATTGGAGTGGGTTTCGCAATTCTCAATGGGTCTCGAGAGCGGCAGAGCAACAGAGCGGGTAGAGTGTATTGGAATTTCATAATTAATATCCTTTTTTGGTGGGATTCATAAGTGGGTTACCGTTATGGCTGAGACGCTGGTGACGGAATCCGTGGAAGATCTTGAGCGTGAGAAATTCCAGCGCGTTGACCGAGTTACGTGGTTCGAGTGGATTCCAGTGAATTCTGGAATTTGATTAAATTCATCCACTTGAGTAGGCTTGTGAATGAAGATGTCATTTAATATTCAAGTGAGTGAGCTGGATAACTGAATTTCAAAAAAGCCATCCGCTTCTGTGCTTCTGTGCGGTGGCATTGAACTACCTGAAGTTCTGG
Organism: Eristalis arbustorum; assembly: GCA_916610145.1. NCBI lineage: Eukaryota > Metazoa > Arthropoda > Insecta > Diptera > Syrphidae > Eristalis > Eristalis arbustorum. The sequence goes on from OU744318.1 coordinate 30,547,805, forward strand.
TTTTTATTGCGTGAACGCTATCAAAGACTGTTTTCTGAAGATGAAGCATTTGGGGCAGCACAAGAACGGTGAATGGATCGCGATATCCAGTCTGTGATTGGCAGATGGGACTCGGTGGGAACGGTCACCTAAAGATGCAAGTATGCGCTAAGGGGATACAGTGTCCAGGATTTCATGAGCATTCTCCGCGGTATGCATATTTAATTCAAAGACAAGAAGGCCGTTTAACAGAACCTACGTTGCTCTTTGGATTTGCGTAGAACTTGCTGGGCAGATTGCCTACTTTCTGCATTACGGCATGGGAATGAAGAAAACAAAATATCGTAAATATCGTTAAAAAACCCCAAATATCATTTCTGCGAGGTATGACGATGTTAGGATATGCAATGGGAGATCTGTCAAATTCAATTCAATTCAATTTATTTGAACCGAAACTATACAATTGCTGCTCATGCTAAAAGCTTAAGCTAGCGAAATAGGGGTTGGCTCAACAATAGAGGCCCAACGGAAGTACAATGCTTACAAAGTTTACAATGTTGTCAATTATAGTATTAAAAATTTATCAGTTATCAGTCGAGATCTTTAAGATCGGGGTGTTCAAGTCCGTGTGTCCTCTAGGGATGGGGTGGTGGTAAGACGGCTCTGTTAGCCGCGATTGTGACTGCTATCACTGTATCATAGCCCGTTGCTTAATGTCCTTGGGAATGTCTGCTCATTAAACAGATTCAATGCGTTGAGGAATCGTTTTCCGAGGGTCGAACTTCTCAGATCCCTGATAGCCATGTTTGGGTGGTTGTGGATGTCATGTCATGTAGTCTCTGGAACAGTGTCACTAAGTACTCTTGTATCGGGACGATGCGGGCTTCTCGTAGAGTCTCTTGTTGCTGGGGTACTTCTGCCGGTCTCTGTCATAGGTGAGAACGGTGCATACTCGGAGTATCTTCCTCTCAAATATTGAAAGCTTTTCCATGCTGGTCTTGGAGATGGTATGCCATATATGGAACCCATACGCCATGATTGGCCGAATGAGTTGCTTGTAGAGTAGCAACTTCGTCTTCTCGATTTGTCCATTTTGCTTCCGCATGAGCGGGTAGATGCAGTGAAATTCGAAATTGGCTTTTTTGAGAGTCAGCTTCGTGTGGTTGTTAAATTTTAGTTTCTCAGTGAAGTTAATACCGAGACACTTCACTTTGTCATTTGGTGTTATTGTCGCGTAATTGGGAAGCACAATCCTGATGCTTCGGCATTTTTTTAAAATCTGAATTAAGAATAAAGCCATTTCATGAATACATAAGATCTGTCAAAATCACCAATGACATCCAGTGACCAAAATATTGCACGAGATTTATGCGCAAAGTCGTGTTTGCTGAAGTTGTGGTAGTTTTTAAATCCGGCTCAGTTGTAAATACGCGTGAATCTCCTCGTGGAATACTGTAAAAGGCTTAATCGTGAGTACACTCATTTGGACCTTTGGTCCAGTTGCTGTCTACTAAACCAAGAGAATTGGTGCGGAGTGAAAAACAGAACATAGTAGAAGTAGAGGGCAGAGGGCCAACGTAGAAGAGAACCCAGAAATGTCGCCTCAGCGCCGATTATCTTATCCTTTTCACGCCAGAGAATAGAACTGGAATTGGGAATAAAATCTAATAAAATGTGCAGACACAAGAATTCGATTCGAACAACCATAAACAAACACATGCTGGAGCAAATACAATCCACGTGGTCAATCAAGCACCAATGTAGCCACAAAGTTTGGCTGTTTGGGCCGGTTTATCCCATGACGTTGAAATAAAGAAGGAGACATAGAAGTGAACTAACTTCTGGCCGCAGAAACACGACAAAGTCGAGCTACAACAAGACAACAATGCTTCGATGTTCTGCGCACAGGGTCAACTCACAGTGAGTGATCATCAACTGAACGCCGCGATCGTACGATTTGACATCTCTCAATTGTTTTCTTTGGCGCAAAATTATAGTCATGGGCTTAACTCTGAACTAATTATAAGCAACTTTAAACTTGGAAGCATGCTTTAACTTTTCCTCGAAAATATTCGCTTTTTAACCTGCCGCTAACTAGTCTAGTGTAAAACGCACCTATAAGTAATTTGAATCAAACACTCCTAAAAATTACAGTTCGGATAAACAAATTTATCCTTTCGAAATCAAACGATTATATTTCGGTCTATGCGAGAAAGGGAGCAGAATTGGGATAGGATGGAAAAGAAATTATTGCGACAGTTGACCAAGCAGATAATCGAGGACAAGGCCAACGACTTGCGAATGATTGGCAAAAAGAAGGGTGCTTGGAAGGCAATCAGAATCTGCATGATCGATCGGCTGCTGGATACACAAGAAGCACTGATAAAATCCGTCAGTAATGGACGCGAATGAAGGTAACTGCAAAGAAAGCGAAATCAGCTACTACGAACATACGACAATTGCCCGAAAAACCTGTAACTAAGTGCCAGGTAATGTCGGCAAGTGAAATTCATATTCATGAATGAAATTCCCAAGCAGTTGAATGTCACTTGTTGCATGTGTGTCATGCACAAGAGCTTCTTTTAAACGTTAAGGAAAACACTGAACGTGCGAGGTACTGGACATTGCACAGCGAAAGGAGTTCCACAACCCAAGACTGAAACCTCTTAAATTTGTGGAACAAACTTCGTGCAACTGCAACAAGTCGTCCTAGTCCACGCTAACCAGTCAACCACTTTGGACGAGCTAGAGGGCTTGAGAGCACGTCGCGTATATTGAATTCAGGCATCAACAAATGCCCCGACCGCTTGAAGTACTGGCAGAAGCAGAAGGGTCTGTGCTGTTCGGTGCATAATGGCATGAATGCAGCTCCAAGATCACGAACGGACAATGATTAAGAATATTATTTCCTGGTGTTACTGCCTAAAAGAAGCTTTAAGAAAAACTTGAAGTCAACATGAAACTGCTAGTCTCTGACATTCGTGGTAGAAAATAGCGTTTACAACACGAGTGGTTGTGGAAGAGGCTCAAGTTCGTCACGTCACCCTGTACTTTGTATGTGTGTTAAAATTATGTAGGTTAGTTTAAAGTGGCATTATAGAGTACACTTAGGCCAAAGTAGGCATATTGTACTGCCTTGTGAGTCAATAACAGGGAGTTGGGTTTAGTATTTCCTATAACCACCAGCCAGTTGTGCCAGTGATCTGCAGTATTAATTTATTTTTGACTTGGTGAGAACGCTTACATTGTCGAAAATGTAGGGGCCTAGTGTGACTTTCCTGATTGAGGCGAGTTCAGGGCAGCTGCAGAGGAAGTGTTGTACGTGTTCCTCTTCTTCTTGATCGAGGCAGCTTCTGCAGAAGTCATTTGAGAGTAGTCCCAGCCTTTTTCTTGAGGACCTAAAAGGAAGTGTCCGGTAATTACACCCACTGTAGTACTAATTTGTCTACCTCGGGGCAAACGTAAACTCCACGAATGACATCGTAGTGGAGATCCGACGTAGAATCGCCCTTCGCAATCGATGCTAATTCGGTCTGTCAAAACAACTTGGCTCGAAACTTCTGACTCGAAGGACCAACATCATGCTCTACAAAACCCTTATTCTGCCAGTCCTACATCAGAGCTGATTCTTGGTGCCTTCGAAAGAAAAATTCTACGTCGGATATATGGCCCCGTCTGCGAGGAAGGCGAATGGAGGAGAAGACACAACCGCGAACTATAAGGACTGTACAAGGATGTGGATGTAGTCCGGATGGCGACTACACTGGCTCGGCTACATCGAGCGAATGGAAAACAACGCTCTAGCAGAGAGGATCTTCGAATACGAGGCTCCTGGTTCGAGAAGGAAAGGAAGACCGAGCCTCCGGTACAAAGGCCAAGTCATCGCGGATGTAAGTCAGCTTGGCCTTGATGACTGGAAGCAGCGTGCCCAGGACCTTCACCGATGGAAGGCAGCAATTGCTTAAGCTCAGACCCTTCATGGTTCGTCTGCCTGATAAGTAAGTAAGTACTAATTTTGGATCTCTTAAGGAAGATCAGGCTGTCAGATCTTTTAGGATTAAGGTTGGACCAGATTTGCTTGGAGATTCGACATGTGGTACCTGTTTATTATCTGGCATTAACTTCTTGTTTGTTAAAGAGTCTGAGCTGTAACTTGAAGGCAGCTAAGCCAGTACCGCGCCTATATCACAAGAGATTTCAACGACTGGCAGTTTTGTAGCTATTTTTGGGAGTTTGTCAGCTTCACAGTTTCCCATGATGTCACCTTGTCCTGGCACTGAGCACAGGCTAATTTTAAACTGTTGTGTCTCGTTAAGAGATGTGCCGGAGTTTATGACTAGTTTTAAGGAATTTAATAGCTGCCTGACAATCCGTAAAGATGCAGATACCACGTTCCACTTCAAACAGAACACGGCTTTTCTGATTGCAATAATTTCAGCTTGGAAGACAATGCAGTGTTTAGGTATACGAAGACATTTGCTTAGTTTAAGATGTGCAGAGAATATGCCACTTCCTACTCCGTCATCCGTCTTGAATCCGTCTGTGTAGAGTTATTTGGCATTGCTGAAAGGAATACTTTCGCCATACTACAGGTCTCCTTCCGGAATCAGGGTTTCGAAGTTGCTCTCTGGGAAGAACCCAGTTTAGTGTAGTCAATAATAGTGAAGGTAAGATATTGTTCTCTTCAAATTTTAGCACGTCCCAGAGTGCAGTCAGGACATTGAGAACATGCAAATTATGTATACGATACTCAGCATTGATTTTCCCAAGAAGCTATTACTGGCAGAATATTTTTTTCAATTGCATCCTCAGGTGCAATACTCTGAAAAGCCACTAAAACAACAAATGATTTACAAGCTCGATTTAGGAAACAAAATAAACGAGCATCGACTTTGTCACTCAATTTTCTTCGCAACGACACCAACCTCGGGTCACCGACGTCTTTTGCCTCAAGCTCTCTTCGAAGAATATGTCGCAATCAGCATTATATCCACATTTTAATGGAAATCTGGCAATCAGAAGCTAGATGGTCCTCCGCAAGTGTGTGACTGCAGCAGTCTCGAATCGTTAAGGATGGTGAGCCATGTTATTTGGGCTCAATGGCAAGTACGTCCTTAATTTATACTAAAATCAATCTTCACTAAATCCCTAAGGATTAAAAATGACTGCATTACATCCGAGACTCTTAGCAAATCTCAAGTTAATCCTCGTGCGACATAAATCGAATGTCATTCAAGTTGAATTGAAAATCTGTCAAAAATCTCTTATTCTGATCTGATCTTCCGATTTCTTAATTAGCTCCACGTGCCGAAAATAGACCAATACCCCGTAACACACCAAAAGCGTGCGAAATCGTACCAAACTCTCGCCGGACACACCCAAATTTCAAATTCCACCGTTGAGTTCTAAGAGCTGTCACGCCGCCGACATAAAGAATCGCAGCCACAGAACTCCCCCCGATTTCACACTTCAAGGCGTTCCCCTAACCAAACCGGCCGCGGTCGCACATTCATCGAACGTTCCCACCGAGGTACTGCTAACAAAACCTGATTACGACATCACACATGAAATCGATTTGTATCAATAAACCGTCATCACCACCCATCCCTGCTCCTCGTGATATTTGATAGTCATGAAAATCTTCGAGGCATCTTCAGCGACCAAGGAATTACCCAGACCTTAAGTCGTTACTTCTTTTGTTCGGATGCGTATTCCCACAGCCACTAGTCGCTGGGTATCACCAAACTGGTATTTTGTTGTAGTTCTTCTTCTCCGGCGGCTAACGGTACAATCGGCAATAGTATTGGTAAATGACATAACGTCCAGCGCATAATAACACACGGCACATCCGACCGCGGCTCGTGTAACTGTTGCACGCTACCATTCCCAGATGTGTGTACGACGCGGGAGCATTGGTTCCGCGCATTTCAGGTTCTCCTCCCATAACCACCGCCTTGGTGACAGACAGCCAGCAACCCGATCAACAGTACAGCGGTAAGAAATGGTGGCCTGGCCGCGCGTCTTCCGTTTCACTTGAGTTCCACACGCCAGTGGAACCAGACCAAAACCAGAATGTTCCGTCTGTCTATGAGCGTGTGTCGAGAGAGTTGGCACATAGCGCGCTCCAACCCATTTTTTTTGCTAAAACCCCACAACCCGCAGCACCAGCACCGAAATTGTGAAAGAAACTCCTCGCTTCGTTCTAAGCGATGTAAGTATGTATCTAGGTTACGCGTTCCCAACTTGGTTCTGGGTTTTGTTTTGGAATTCGAATTGCCACTGACTGTGGCTACCTGCGTGTGTGGTGTGACCGTTGCCCCGCGACAGCAAATGAATGCAACTAGTTGTCTGACAGTAGCAACTGACAGATGTATGTATACGGAGTGGAGAGTCGTCTAATTAGTACTCCAATCTCCGTGACACGGCGCGGCGCGGTACGATTTAATTGAAGTACACACGGCAGAGAATAAGATTCCGTCACAGTGACGTCCTAATTTTAAGAGGTCGCAGCGCGCCGCCGAACTACACATTTGGATGTTGTGTGCTGGAAACGTTCGAAATGGTTGAGCGAAATTGCAGGGGCGTACTCTTGTGTGTCGCGTTGTTCGCTGTTGTTTATTCTTCGGGTTAGTGGGTCGGCGGTGGGTTCGTTGAACTCCGCCACTCAGCGGGGGGAGCTTGCGAGAGACTTTTTTGTTTGTTTCTTCTGCTTTTTCGGGATGATTGGGCTGTTGGCTGAATTTATTGGCAATTACTTTACTACGCTGTTTGGTGGCACAGGAAACGCTTTGTAACTTGTAACGGAAAGGTGTTCTCGTGCTGAATGCCAAAATTACATTATTTGCCATCGGAATGGTTGGTAGAGTGTCCACACGTGTGGTCTGGAAAACTGGCTCAGGTAGACCGAGAGAAAATCCTGATAACAACAAATTCACGGAACATTGCAAGGCAGACGCATTAATCAATCGTCGACTGCTGGTCGAGACGACGAGGAATACTTGACCCTGACCTTGGCTTGGCTTGACTTTCTAATTTCACCCGGTTTTGATTGACCATTTGGATGTGTACCAGCGCGCTTGGATATTCTGGTCAACTGCCGAAGAGGGGAAAGAAAACACGTACCGTATTCCAACCGCAATTTCCATCTGTGACGATGGCCATTTGAGTTGGACTGCCGTTGGAGGTTGGGCAAAGGAACAGTATGGCGGACCTAATATCCAACTGACAGTTTAAGGGCCGCGTCACCGCACAATTGCACACAGAAGTCCGATTTTTTTTAGTGAAGTGGAAGTACAATAGACCTCACGAATATTAAAAACAGAAGTCGTAATACTTTGCGTGCATTCCGATGGCAACAGACTTAAAAGCGAATTTCTTGTACTGCATTCTGATCGAACTCGGAATTTTCGAATTCACTTTCGAAATATCACACGTTTGTCAGGGTGGTGTATGCTTCCATGGAGAATTCAAAGTTCTTTTCATGCAGCAGTCGATGAAGGTCCAATACCTATAGAATACGTTGCGTGAGTTGTGTCATAGTTAAGTGAAGTACAAATGAGCTGCAAACGTAACAAAACGCAGCGGACCCTTTATGTTAGGCCCTTAACTCATTAATGAGGCAATTTATGATCTTGCTAGAAAAGAGACTGACATTCACCTATCCCCCAAGATCTATAGCTACATCCTTTACTTGAAAGTCGGTGAATAGTGGGTAATTCTTTTGTGGGACAAGTTTCTGGTCTTTGTTTACGAGACAAGAGTCCTTTTTTCGAAAATGATGCCAGCTTAGCTAGTTGAAGCGCTCATTGACCACACCGGAGTTAGGTACTTCTAATAAAGGCGTTTCCATAGCTCACTTCCTCATTGCCCCAGTCTTTGTCAATTAAGACATCGAGCACTGAGGGGACATTTATTTTTTCCATGCCTTCCGAGCCAAAGGGAACTGGTGTCTACTCTGTCTTTTCGGTTTAATGAAGGCATTGTGATGGTTGAACACACTTATTAAGGTAACACATGGAGGACTATTTCTTACTTAGACAACAAAACGGATCAAGCAGGACACTTCTTTCACTCAATCTCCTTGCAACTGCTACCACTAAAGCAGGTCGTATGAGAAACTTTTCACATCACATATCGTGCGACAGCCGGGCAACGAAAGTCTCTGCAAGTTAAGGAACTTCTCAACTATGACGAAAGATGTACAATAATTGGCGGGCCAAGCTTAGTTTTTAGGGGAGAGGCAACGTCAGCCGTCTTTATCTGCGACATTATTCGTTACCACATAAATTCACCAGAATTACTCTTTCAGATGAATATACGCTTCCCAAAGATCTCATAGAAAAAGGTGTATACACTGACACAATGATCTTTGCAACGAAATCGATTTTAGCTTGTCACAATTAGAGTTTTAAAATTTAATTTTTACATTGCTAATTAGAATTTATGAATTTAAGATATTGTTTATTTAAAGTAATCTCTGAGATTGCGATACTGAGAGATAACACTTAGACCTCTGTGATGATGGAAAAAAAAGCCGGAAAATGTCATCCTTCCAGTCCAGTCGAAACTTTCCGTTCCGGTGAAAAGTTAAGGCCGTTCCTTATTTGCTACTTGCAGTCTGAACCCCTTTTTCCCCAAAGAGACATTTTTCGACTGAGAATGAAACTTTCCCAAATTACAAGTTTTAGCTAAATCAATTCATTTGTACTACACAAGTTCTCATTGCATTGAAATAACTAGCCAAAGCAACCAACAAAATTACATTTGACTACAATTCGAAGGTAATTCTAAATGCAGCACAGCTCATTTTCATTTCCGAACTTTCAATTACGCACCACAATTTCGATCAGCTGCACACACGCATTTTCACTTTGACAACCGGAATTGACAAGAAGTGAAACGACGTTCGATTTGAATTAACAATCACTTTCCTAAGCTGGACCACACAAGTCGATACTAGACGTTAGAGGTGCGCCTAAAACAGATCTCAGTTGCAATCTTCTGTGAAATTGGACGGTATGCTCAAAAGAGTAAATAGAAATATAAAGATGTACTTCTTGGTTTGCCAAGTGAAGCGCATTTCTTATAAAGAAAAATCTTCGCAAAAATTACATAATCTTTCGTAATATTTAATCAGTTCTAAAATGTGTTCTTAGCGAGTTAAGGTCATTCACAATGGCAATGAACTGCGTACGCAAACTTTATGCTCCTTGGTATGCAAACATTAGGGAAAATTTAACTATCGAAAAGCTCAACAAAGCTTGGTTTAACTATGTGAACAAACGATGTAGAAGTATTTTCCTTCAAATTAATAATTTCGTTTGGCGAACTGTCAAGCTGAGTTCGCAATACACAAAGAAGCAAATGCAATCTACAAATTCACGAACAAACAATTCACAATCAAGTTTTAGTTTTTACCCGCAGTTCTTCGCAAATGGGGTTTGAATGAATTGCTAGTGTTTGCAAAATTCGCAATACGTAGCGAACTGCGAACGCGAGCTTTCAGAAACAACCCTTTTTTAGCAAATGTAAACAAAAAGTTAAACTTCTTGGTATGCAAAAAGATTGTAACTGAATTATCGAGTTTTTTCCTATACAAAAATCCCTATAAAAGTTACATTAAGTATCCTAATTAATGATTTGAAAGTTTTTCTCCGCGAATCAATCATTCTCTCCACGAACTGTCAAACTGAATTCGTGATACACAAACGCAATCCAAAGACGAAAACGCGATCCACTAACTCACGACCAAAAAATTCGCAGTGAAGTGTCAGTTTGGACCCGTAGTTCTCTGCGAATGAAAAACCTCCATATGAATGAAACGTCAATGTTTGCGAAGTTCGCAATTCGCGGCGACCTCATATGAATGGGCCTTAAATCATTATCTTGACGAATTTCCAAAGTGAGCAAGCGATCCACAAAGAGGCAGACGTGGTCCACAAGTTGATGACTAAAGGCCCATTCATATGGAGTCGCTACGAACTGCGAACTTTGCAAACTCTGACAACTCATTCACAAATCCTGATTCAGTTACAACATACCAAGAAATATAACTTCTTGCTTGCAATTGCTGGAAAAGGGTTGCTTCCGAAAGTTCGCGTTCTCAGTTCGCCGCTCATATAATTGAGCCTAAAGCATTCTAGTTCCAAACAAATTGTTCGGCTTCAACGCCATAAATGGATTTCTGCTTTAATAGTGTTAATGTCCCATTTGATATATATTTGCAAGAAAACGCAGCACACACACGCCCAAAAGCCACATTTGCGACTGACGTTATGATTGTCGTTATTTTAGCATTAGCTCAAGAGCTGCCCTCTGTACTGTGTCGGCTAGCCCACTACAAATGACTCAGCTTCATTAGAAACGTGCAACGTTAATCATTTTTTAGAATAAACATTATGCGTATCAACAACAAAGATGTCTTAGGGCATGCGAAAATTCAATTTTAAAGTAGGAGTAAAAAAGCCTTGGGCAGTCGTATACGATCAATAATTAGGGAATATTAATGTCGCCACACTAGAACTTGCATATTTCTGCCCTTCTGTCCTTAAGCAAGGAAAAGCGAAATACACCTGTTCAAAACGACAGAAATTTATTAAACGATTTAATACTGAACACCTTCAAACTATTTCAGTTCGAATTATCAGGAACTTCAGCCTAAATCGATATGTTGTTTTTTTCTTAAAGAGACTTGTGTGATTTTTCCGGACATATGCAGAAACATTTGGGTGGTAATTTAAATTAAACTTGGACATTTCTTAGAAATTCACGTTTTGCTTCTATATTGCCCAGGCTTGTTGCCGTCTGTGAACTAGAGTATATTTTACACGATGGGCAAATTAGGCCCACGCAAAATTCCCGAACATGGAGGACCGGGTCTTGGTTTAAGCCCCTGTACTCGCTGCATACATTGGTCCACGTCTAAGCAGTTGCAGTAAAGACTATCAAGAGGGCGTCACGAGGACACTGTATGTCAACTTGACCTGTGCATTCACAGGGATCGTTGCTGGCATCTAGTCAAGTTGAGATCAATCAACAACTTTGCCCTGGATGCACAGTTTGCCTAATTTTACTGTGAAAGCATATAATTCCATTTTTGATTTAAGCTTGGGTTCAACGATTTATTTTGTTTCACAGTGTTGTTTAAACCAGACATGAAGCAGTGCAGAGATAGCCATCTTCTACCTCTGTTCTCTCTTTGACGTCGTTTTTTTATATCGTTTTGTCTAACCTAACTCACCAATCAGAGAATGAAATTTACATTATTTCGTGATTAACTCCTCTGAGCTCTCAAGAGCCCTCAAATTCCTCGGTGGACAGTAGATTAATCAGCTGCCAAGTCGGCTATCTCTATAATTACTGATGACTACTCTGAATCCTGAAAATGCATGACTTGAGTTGTTTTTGCAGTTTATCTTAAGCGTGTGTATGCTGCCGTTTAAGTTCTCAGTTCTGCACATCCCCTTGATTTCATTTGATGTTTTGCAGGTCAAGTTTTCGTGTTTTAAGTTCAAGACATCTAACGCTCGGTAATAGGACCTAATCCTTGAACTAAAATCATTTGCACTTAGTTGCCATACCTCAGCTTTTGGCTTCCCTTTCACTTTTTCGCGTTTTTTTTTTGTGATGGTGGACGTGCTACAAGACTACCAAACATATTTCATCGTCATGATCACCTGACCCACACGATCCACCAAAGGGCTCACATTAACAGAGCACGTACGAAAGATCTTCAGACCACTGTTCCTCTGCCATCCACTCTTACTCATGTCCAAGCACAGCCATGCGAGTTTTTGAAATTGGTCCAGCAAATTCTTCCTGTGTCTGCTGATGGACTCGCAATCAAGAAATCCCATCTTGGAGCTTGTGCCACGTGACCAAACCAAAGTTAAATCAGTTGCTCAACGTTCCGTTTCTCGTGCACTGCCGTAATTCTCAGAAATCTCACAGGAGTTGGAATAAGCACGAAGTTAAATTCGCTTTGCCACTAGCTCTGCCTTACTGATTACAGATACTCCAAGCTGTTTTGAAGTGTTACACCTCCGATAGCTTTCGGAAAAGTACCCCGAGGAACTTAAACTTCACCACCTGCTTTAAGGTGACTCAACCAACATGTGAGAACTTAGGAATCCTCTGATTTATTTAAGTGCACGATACATTTTAAATCTGGGAAGGATAGCGTCGCATCATCATACATCCAAAACCCCTTCAGACTGCTACCAGTACACGCATTTTTTTCAAACGCATTTCACAAACGATGTTCAGCTGAACTAAAGACTGAAGTTCAAATTTCATTACGAAACTGAACGAAATATTGAACTAGATCAGTTGAACTTAAGTGTAAGGTCTTAAGTGTGAAAGATTCTGATGTTGGCTATTAGGGCTATCCTGAAGTCAATGCAAATGAGTGCAGTTTCGTTTTTTAGGTTCTGCTGAAATTAGGCTTGGAAACGAAAAGTGGTTGGGAATTAATATACCCGAAGTGGAGCTTTGGATCAAATAGAAAATGTATGCTTGACTTCATTTGAATGACGAACGATGAATGAAAGAATGAGTGATGCACCAAAACCTTCCTCCTTTCTATATAGACTTCCATATTTGAAGTACAATATAATTACTTATAAATTGACAGCCAACACTTAACATTCCGTCTCCCAAACCACGTAGGCTAAAAATGAAACAAATTTTCTGAAATGCAATGCTCCTCAATGCGATGACATTGTTCAAGTCAAAAGTATTCAGTGAAAGTCAATGAAATAGGTTGAATTATTCAACGGCTTTAAAGAGGTATTTAAACACTCATTTGACAGCTGGTTTGGTAGTTTCATTCTAAATCCAATCTCAGAGACTTTCTTTTGAAACAGGTACTGTTTTGAGCAACGGAAATCGATCGTGGTGACTGATGTTACGGCATTCCTGTCAAAATTATATAATCTTTGGTTATTTTTCAGTTTTCAGCCGTTTCGGTTGTTGACTTCAAATTATTAGATAACATCGTTCTGTGGAGGCAGTTGAGTAATAGAATATTTCTCGAATGTTGACTTTATCCAAGATATTCATCGTCTCAGTCGTGCTCTATTGTGTGGAGGCATATTGAAAGGGAGTGAATGATTCTCATGTGGTTAGGGGGAAGAATTTGTTGGTCAAGTATCTTGAAAACTTTTTTTGGACAGTGCATCGGATGATCAATTAAAAGTAAGTAATAATGAAATAAATTGCAAAGAAAGATGAAACAGGGCTTGGACTTCTACACCAACTCCCCGCTTTGTTGCTTATGAAGCGGCCTACAGTTTAGCGCCACGTCTTGAATACCTCTCTGGACTTTTCTGGACATGTACACCCCTTGAGGATAGTAATGAAGTGATATTACACTTCTAACTCCCTTGTCCGTTGATTTCACTTGACTACGTTTTTATGTCAAAAATCATAGACAAGGTCTAGTGGATGCGACTGACCTTAAGGGCAAAAAGGGTTGCTCAAATGAAATGTGCGTGACAAAATGTTAGAAGAGGAAGAGGTGGAACTGTGAACTATTAAAATGCCTTGTGTCGGGGATTGAATCCTAAAGCCTCATAGCGGTAGGTTTTGATGACACTGCCGTGTGCAAGTGTCTCTTGCAAGTACTGCCAGCCATAATTTTGTCACATTTGCTTCTAGCTCTGGATATCTTCTCTGAATCTGGTGGTGCATCGCAACAGAGGATGTCAAGGACCTGGTGCACAGAGATGACCCTAACCACCATTTCGAATTAACTTGAGACGCTCTTAATGGGCAGCAGAAAGTTTGAGGTATTAAGTAAACATGGACAATTACACCAGCCATCGCTGCTTCTTTGGGCTAAGAGGCAATCGAGTAACAGAGCCATCTCTTGAAACACCAAGAGGAGGAGTTTAAAAAACATTCTGATCACATCTGTTCTGCTCTATGGCGGAACGAGCGCTACTGAAAGCGGGCGAGGAAGCTCATGGTCGTTTTGAAAGAAGAGTTCTGCGTGCGATCTTTCGTCCCGTTTGCGTTGGTGGCGTTTGGAGCAGTACTATACGGGCTATACATGCACCTAGTTGGGCATTTTCGGACCCAACGCTTAAGATGGCTAGGTATGCGAATAGAGACAACAGCTCCGGCCTGAAGAGTGTTCGTCTAAAAGACCAAGTCCATGAGATTTCAGACCATATTGACGATGCAATTTTTTTTCAATACGACGAAAGTACAGATATTTCTCTGTTAACCTTTGTATAGCAACACGACTGGGGAAGACATTTTTTAAGTCGTTGATCATTTAATGAGTAGGCTCCATATTCAATGGACCACAAGTGTTGACGTATGCAGTGATGGAGCAGGAGCTAAAGGGCCGGCAAAATAAAACGTACTGTGGCCAGAATAACTTAAACAACTTCACTTACCTCGGCTCCGGAGTAAATTGTACAACTAACATCAGTACCAAGATCAAGCGTAGGATAACTCTTGCCAACCGCAGTTTCTTCGGGCCCAAGAGGCAATTGAGTAATAGAGCCCTCTCTCGAAGAACCAGGTTGACTCTATATAAGACCTTGATCATCCCAGTCCTGCTATACGACGCGGAGGCATGGAAAATCTCGAAAGCGGATGAAGAAGTCCTTGGTCTCTTTGAGAGAAAAGTTCTACGCACGATCCTTGGTCCTGTTTGTGTTGACGGGTTCTGGAGGAGAAAATTCAATCACGAACTGTACGGGCTGTACAGCGACATGAGCCTAGTTAGGCGTCTACGGATCCAACGCCTACGGTGGCTAGGTCATGTAGAGCGTATGGACACCACAGCTCCGGCCCAAAGAATCTTCGAATCCGAACCTGTCGGGCAACGCAACAGAGGACGCCCGCGTTTAAGGTGGCGCACCCAAGTGGAGAAGGACCTCAAGCAACTTGGTGTGCGAAACTGGAGACAGTTAGTCAGGGATCGCGCTAGTTGGAGAGGCATGTTGGTTGAGGTCCAGGTCCACCCCGGACTGTAGTGCCACACAAAGAAGAAGAAGAAGTGGCCAGAATAAAGAACTGCGTTTCACATCGCGATGCTCTTGTCGCTAAGAAAAGTTCTTGATCAAGCCGTACAAATGATCAATGCGGTCTAAACGCGTCCAATCTACTCTAATCTTTTTTAAAAAGTGTGTGAAGATGTAGGCAGTCATCATCAATCTCTACTTGTAAACATGAAGATGAGAATTTGTTCAACGTGCTCAAGAATATCCCATTTCATCATCCGCATTGGCCGATTTATTCGATAAACTCAAGGTAATTTGCCAGTCTTTACAGGGCACAACCAAATTTCCGGGTAAAGCATAATATATTCACTTTAAACCAGACTTTATTTTGTCGATACAACGTCATTCTTTACGTTAAATTAAAACGTTAAATTCTAAACGTTAATTAAAACGTATTTTTGTTGTCAATAAATGTTTTAAAAGACAGGAAATACTCTTTGACCATTGTCAGTGACTCGAAAGAGGTGGGGTCGTGAAAATTGTTTTCGTCGCACAGAGCAGGATTCGAACCTTCGACGTCGAAGTTGGGCTCGACGCACATACCCACAACGCCACGGGCCGCCAAAGAAGCTTCTCAAACAAAGAAGTTCGGATTCGGCATTAAACTGTAGGTCTCTTCCACTCGTGAGAGAACAATAGCACGCACAACACAAGTGGTTGCTGAGAAGGTGGGACCTACTGTAGGGCAACTCATAGTATTATTATTAAATGTTTTAAAATAATTATTTTTACATCATTTATTGCTTTTGTTTTTGTGAAATAAAAAAATATGCTTTGGGTCCGCCAAAGAAAATTCGATCATACAGGATCCACCGTTGCTGGATGGTTGGGCAGATGTCTGCTTCATTCACACAAATCAGTTCCATCGAAATTATGTTACTTCAGGCAATGGTGTGAATGTTGGCACTCACAGCTCCCAAAGGAGACACGCTTGTCCAGTACCTGAAGTTCAAGCGAATAAATGATAACGATTTGGGCAAAAATCGAACCAAAACTCTCAGAAACCAAGCAAAGATCCTTCTAGACGTCTTCCCATCCATTGATGGAGCAGAAAGAAAAAGAAACCCTCATCACTGATCGCGCTCACGATCACGATCTTCATGATTTTCATTTATCGACTGGTTGCGATTGCGATCACAGCCAGCCCCGTTCGCTTTGTGGGTCATTCACGCCCCCTTTCGGTGCACATTCATGCGCTCCACTGTGCCGTCATAAACGCTCACAACTCGCCAGCGCCAAACGAAAGCAAACTGAGTTTTCTAAATCGTGCAGTTACACAAATCAACACATCCCCCCATTATCACAAAGCGAAAACGCCATTCCATTCAGAAAATCAAATAAAAAAAAAAAAAAAAACTACACTTCAAGAATGCAAAGATATTTCAGCGAAAGTTCCTCTCATTATGCCCCCATGCGTGTGTTATTCTTCAAAAATTCTTCAGCCACTTCACAGATTCATTTTCAAATACGTTTGGTTATTTTTTTCATTTCGTTTTTCATGCGCATGATCGATGGAAAACGATTCGTTTCACCAACAGATACTCTCTCAATTAGATAATTGATACCTGTGTCGGTGCGCTCTTTATTTCCCCGAAAAAAAAAACGAAAAAATGACGGAGAAAGAAAAACCCAAAAGAAAAGAAGTTTTGCTCTTCGATTACTTTCTTTACGCGCTCCTCCCCCCCTGGGGCGCATGCGTGCACATTCGGAATATCTGCGGAATCCCAAGTGTGTGTTTCTTCTTCCGGAAAAGTGTGTCACATATGCATACACGAAGACGAACGAACGGACTTAGGCTACATAAAGGAAAACGGGAACATACTCTGTTTTTCGTTGTTTTTTTTTCTGAATTCCACACAACGTCCAGCAGCAAGAACGTAGATCAGTCGCGCTTGTGAAGTTCTTTAAATTCCACCCGCACTCGCACGGATTTTAACACGTCGTCGTATCTAGTATACGTATCTGTCTGCATGCGCGAATGTTAAGTACACACTGAGAGACACTTGGTTATACTCTCTAACGGTAATTTCTTCTTTGATTCTCTTTAACCGTGAAACAGATACAAGAAGCGTATCTGATGGTCACTCTGTCACTACACAAGGCACACCAAATAACTAATTAGACAGTAGTTTCTTCAAATCAAATCGATTCACAGATTAAACACTAAAAACAAACAGAACACCAACCAGAGTCCTTAGTGCGCGAGGTTAAAACGAAAAGTTTGCGAACAACTCGAAAGTTCAAGACGTACTGAGGCCTCGTTGGACGACTGATATCTGAGGAAGGTGTCTTCTGCTTCTTTTCGTCGTGGCATGAGGAGCAGCAACAAGTGGAAGATGCAAGAAGAAAAAGAACAACCGACGACGACGACGATGACCAAATCAAACGAACACCATCTCGCTCATGGCCAGTGCGCAGGTGTGCGTGTTTGCATAAGTGGAAAGAAGAAAGCGCAGAGGATGAGTGGAGAAGAACCATCGGTTAGGTAGGTGTACCGTCGGACCGACCGCGAGGGACTCAAGAATGATGTGTGCCGTGGCGGCAAAGAAACACGCACACATTAGCACTCGCTGAATACCTGGCGACGATGGACTTTGAATTGTGAACACACACACTGTACCTCGGTGTGTCGGGACGGTGATCACCTGTCGGTGTAATCGATTGCATTGGACTTGTGGCGTGTTGCGCTGCGCCCAGAATCACCGGAATCAGATATGCAAAAATTTAAATCAAACATCAAATGGCATAGGATGGGAGGAGGAGCAGGAGGAGAAGGAATACCAATCTATTTGCTGTTTACGATTGAGTGTCTAATTGCGTTTTAATGCGAACATTTGGTTCTGGAAAGTGTGGTGCTCCCTCTCGGATGGGATTTTTGCATGAATTAATGCGTTGACGTGACGTGTGCGAGGCGAAACGGCGAAAAAGAGGTACATACATGGACCCTAAATTTGAAGTGCCGCTCCTAGGAGGTCGGCTATCATATTTCAGCGTTTGTAATTTCAGAATCTTTCGCTTTTATTTTTACAAGGTCAAGTCGGCACAGTGAGGTTATTACTCAATAAAAAAAAGGATGGTGATCCTGCAGTCCGTCGAGGGATGGCTTAAGCAAAAAGTAGGCGCAGTATGTACGACATGCCATTAATGACTTGAGAAGGTAGTCAAGGACTACGGCTACCTCGACGAGAAATGACATCAGCGCAGAAATCAACCGGCGAATTAGGGTTCAACCGCAGTAAACACAGGCTGAGGTGTATTCCAGAATCGAATGAAAGGTTCACAGAAGGGTTGTCAAACTACAAATTGCCCACAATTGTTTCTGGGAACTCACGCAAAACTGATACCAACACCAGGTGTAATTTAGGCATGTAGAGGAGGACACATTTGTGGATGTAGGCAAAAGTGAACGAAGCTTGACGAAACTAAGAGAAGTGATTTTTATCGTAACGTGTAAAGTGTAGAGTATAGATTAGTTGTATTCCTTAATTTGCGTTTCCTTACAGCAAATATGTTTGGTCATTAACTCTCGTTAATCGGTGTGTCCTTTTACCAAACGTACAGACCAACGGAAGTCCGCTTAAAGGCTTCTATGTGCCGGAATAGAATAATTTACGTGCGTCAAAGCATCCGTTGACTTTGGAATACCCAGCGCAAGGGTGGTACAATGAACACTTCAACACACGGCTGAAGTCATTGGCAGTCTGTCATATGCATATAAAAACGCACAATGGAATATTATTTGCTCATTAAAAAAAACACAATTACAAACATTTGTTTACATTTGCACGTTTTTTTTCAAAACTCCTTCGACAACAACCAATCCTCAGATGTTAATTTTAAATTCGAATTCTATTGAAGTGTCACAATGGGATGATTGTCAACGCTGAAGGAAAGAGAACATTTTAAAGTTGAGCAACAACATCCGTTGCGTCGACTTCAGCGTTGGTCTATGTGTCACCTTCCATAAGAACGCATGTATTCTATGTATCTGTCAAAGTAGAAAACATGCGTTCTTATGGTAGGTGACACATAGACCAAGGATAAGATTAAATTTAGCTTAGAGTGCATGCAGAGGGCCAGTAAGTAAGAAATAGAAAAATAGTACACCCAACTAGTTGCAATTAATTATGAATTATTAATAAAAATAAATTAAAATTAATGAAATCTGTCAAAGTTACGCTGACGCATGTAAAGTATTCTATGTGCCGGAGCCTTAACTCTTACATCGGAATGATTGCTAGAACACAGCGCGCCGTTGATGTCACTTTGAGAGGGAGGCTTCTGAAGTGAGTCCACCGATGAGCGAGGGCAAAATAAAATACACTTATGAATTATGATCTATTCAAGAAAGGTCGCGTGATGTCGAGGCCTTGGAGAAGGAGGCACAATGAGCAGCTGGTAGACGGGCGTACCTCCATCTAGAAAACAACTAACTTCAGTGGAATAACCCCACACAAGCTTGGACCAATAATGAAAATAAAATTCTCTTAGTGAAGCTGACTTCATGCAGACCAAAGATAGTCATCCCATTTCTGCTCTAAACTGCTGAGGCTCGGACAACTTCAGAGGCGAATGAAGAACACTTTGATCTTTTCGATTTAACCATGAACTTTGCGAACTGTGCGGAGCTAATACTTGAAGAATCTTCGCTTTTGCGACTTCTTCTGTGACAGAATGCAATAATGGACATTTTGGGTTTATGTGGAGAAGGACTTCAAGTGATCTGTTGTGTGCAATTGGAAGCGTCTAGTCGGAGAGAAATGAAACTAATATCACAAGCCCGCTGAGGATGTTTCATTGGTTGAGGGATTAGTTTATTGGACTGCCAGCGAAAGTGCCAGCACTCTTAGACCATCGTTGGTCCATTGTGACACCCAGTGTCGTTAATTCTATCCAAACGGCAAATGGTGACTGTACCAGATTTGAAAACCAGATAAAAGCATATTAACCCTTGCTTTCACTGAGATTCGAACCTGGCACCCTTATAATCAGGGGCAGGCACTCAACCAACTGCTCCATCCTGCCGTTAAGGTTCAGGCATTACAAGCAGTCTCTCTCAACTCATATAGCATGCAGCAAGCTCTCGGTGGTGTCTTGGGGAGCAAGTCAATATTTGCTGTGTTGGACCACGACCACGGAAGTCAGCTATCACCACAATTGTACAGAAGCTGCGTGGACCACACTTCTTCCGCCCATCAAGAGCGTTGGGCTTAAGTGTTGTTTCTATGGCAAATTTACCTCGATATGTCATTGGCTTTGGCTTGTTCTTCACCATTTATTGAATATTCAACTCTAAGTGATTCGAGTAGCAGTACCAAGGACCAGTCTAAATGCATCCCTTCAACCGAATCTTCCATATCTGTAGTGCAATGGACACAAGTACATTGTTCCAAAAGAAATGAACATGCTTCCATACATTTGTACGCCGAAGTTACATAGATCCAATTCTGATACACACAATTTGCTGTACAAGCCAGTCCTACGTCCACCTCGGGCTGTTAAGTTAAATACGAGGACGAAATTTGAGCACAAGCTCTACTATTTGTAAATGACTTGCAGCAAGTTTCCCTTATTTTGTACCAACATTCTGATAACTCTCTAGTATCTAGACAGTGTCAGGATCCCCAGAATGATGACTGGAACCGGCCATCCTACCGTTCAAGGATAGGAGACAGCTTTAGGTCAAGCTTAGGCCCTCGATAGGCTGCTGGCGAGAGGAGTGAATTTTGAAATTCTTTTTCTTTGAATAGGAAAGGCGAGTAGTTATTCAAACCCGTCGACTAATTAAATCAAGATCTTCAAGACTTTTTGGTGACCCGTGGCTTTGTGGGTATGTCCGTCGATCCCAAACTTGACGTCGTTGGTTCGATCCCCGGTCTGTGCGATGGATATAGTTCATGGCGCCACCTCTTTCGAATCACTCTAAGAGCTCAAAGAGTACTTCTGTCTAGAAAAAGTTTCTCAAACTTGGCCGTTCGGCCTCGGCATAAAACTGTAGGTCCCTTCCACTCGTGAGCAACATGCACAACACGTGTGGTTGTTGAGAAGCTAGGCCCTGGGCTTCTACGGGCTGTAGCGCCACCAATATAATATATATTAAGGCTTTTTGGAATGGAAGCGTCTTTTAGGAATGTGCTATCCAAGAACAAGCTAGATTTAAAGAAGCCATCAGTGGCCGATGGTTCTTAGACAAACGTGTAAAAATCGTCGCACAGAGCAGGAATCGAACCTACGACGTCGAGGTTGGTGTCGACGCACGTACCCTCACACCACATGGCAGGAGTTATGATGGAGTTGTCCTGGAGTTATGATGACGTAAATTATGTGTCACTGCACCTTCCACTTCGTGCTCATGTTGCGTAGGCCCCCTTGACGATGGAGAAGTAGATGAACGAGAAGGTTGATGCTGCAGTGCAGCCCGCAAACAATGATCGCTCTCTGCCAGATGGGAAAGCTTGCTCACCCCTTTTTGTAATTGCCCATACTCCTCCGTTGCGAAGCAGGACTATGATTAATGCAGGACTATGCAAGGAGTCTCTTGCCTCTGCCTCCTGAGCTTAAAGAAACATTGAGTGGCGACTCAGCTACAGATGTTGTCTGAACTGTGCATCGCGGGGACAATATCTGTGTCTACCTCGTGCCACGACAGGTCGGTCGGCTGTATATCATTCCATGAAGACATCACTTACAGTAGAGCATACGATTATCCGAACTAATTGGGACCGAGGCAACCACCGTCGTACAATCGAATTTGATCAAAAATGCATATAATCGAACACAAGCGAATCGAATAAAAGTCAGGTGTGTCAAGTCGGTCCTCAATGCAACTTTTTTCACACTCAAGTAGACCAGAAATATGATCCCCTCCAGACAAATACTTAGCCCTTCTCAATTTTTTTGTGCTTTTCTTTATTCATCGTTGTTCTTGTTATTGTCCCATCTTGACTGTCTATCTTCAATGCAAAATTCGAATTTTGCAATTGCTTCTAGAAATGTCTATCATTCTTTCGATTGATTGAACGATTGAACGTCTCGGTTACCTTTTCCTTGTTGACGACATCTTAAAAATTGACTTTCTTAACTGAACCACAATTCACGAATATAAATAGCAGTGTTCACGTGGATAGTAGGCACATACGAATTCGGACGTCTTCATCTGTTACAGTGGGCCGTCAAGTCAGGAACTCACTGTTAGTTTCTATTTTATACTTTTAAGGCTTTGTTCGGATAATTGACTTTGCGGCTGATTGTGGTCCGACTAGCTGACATCCATTTGCTTCCGTTTTTGCGTTCGGATAATCAATGTTGCGATTAATTGGCGTTCGGATAA
Organism: Eristalis arbustorum; assembly: GCA_916610145.1. Lineage (NCBI taxonomy): Eukaryota > Metazoa > Arthropoda > Insecta > Diptera > Syrphidae > Eristalis > Eristalis arbustorum. Next base: position 30,570,128 of record OU744318.1, read on the forward strand.
CGTACGCTCTACTGTACATGGCTTCAATTTATTCACCAACGGACTCATTTCAGCAGTTTACTTCTCAATGTCTCATTGACGGTGCGTTGAGTTCCACCAATCACGGTTGTCTCATACGATTAAAATAACGCTGGTCTTACACAGATTTACTTTTGTGATGGCAAATCACTTTTTCATTTAAAATCAAGCGAGTTCCGATCCGCGATCTATGTTTTCGCCGTCAAACCTTTCTCTCACATCCATCACGCGACACGATCTTCTCCTTACTTGCTTCAGTCAAGAACATATAAGAACAAGTTCAACAAGTCTTCTAAAATTCAAGTTGCAAGAACTTCTAGAAGACAGCTGAGGCTTGAATTTTGCCCGAATGGCTTGAGTTTAAAGCCCGCGAGTAACATCCGTCAAAACAACTAAAGACAAAATATCTTTTAAGATTCGATAAATATTCCACATTAAAATAAACGTCCATCCTGATTAACAGTCGCCGTCAGAATGCCCAGTCTCCTTCGTTTTTCCCTTTTCTACTTCCTTGCTGCCAATAGTTTCGTTTTGCGTAACATTCTGCAACATAAAAATATTTATTTTTCTTATTAGTGTATGCACTTCACTACTTATCTAAGCAAACCTAATAATTCACCAATGGCAAGTCTCTCTCACACACTTTCTCCATTGTGAACGCCGTTTTTCCAAGACACACTCCATTCCCATTCACAGTGCACGCCGCAACCATCGCCACCAACCCATCGGATATCATATGTTTTTGACAGCACTCACTCAGTCACCGTGTTGTTGCTGTCATCCTCATCAGCTTTCACCCACAAAACAAACGAAACGAGGAAAGAAAAAAATATACGACGTCCATTAAATCTTCGGAAGAGAGTACGTGTCCCTCTCGGCATATTTGTTTCACCAGCGTTCGGCTTATTACTCGGTTTTGGCTTATTTTTCAAATAAATTCCGTCTGCTCGCCGCTGTTAGAAGTCACCTTTAAGTCGCTCGGGTCATTGTAATTCCACAATCCGCCGGAACACAAGGATCCCCAGAGCTGCGAACGCAGACATTTGTCGTGTTGGACGCGCGAACTAAATTCTAGTTTACATTCATGAAAAATTGCCCGTGTTTAACGGCGAAATCAATGTGCTACGAGATCTGGATTAAAACGAATTAACAGCAGTCGCGTTGGAAGTTCGGTTTAAGTGCAGTGGAAAATTTTGGATAATCATCACAATCGTCCGAGGGGGCGGATCAGGTTTATTTTGAACTCCAAGCTAGACCGTGTGCGGGCATAATGTCAGTGTCAAGGCAGCTCCGTAATTGTTTGTTTGTTTATGTGCTCGCGTTTTTGGTGTACACCGCGTTGGGCTACTTCTCAGGCATTAACAACGACGACAAGACCTGCTTCTGCGAGGTACGTGAAGTGAAAGGCTGTGGAGTGCAAGACCAATTCGGCATTTTCTCTATTTCCAGCTGAAGGGCTCGATCAACGATTGCAGCTGCAGCGTGGACACAGTGGATCACTTCAACAATATGAAAATCTATCCGCGCCTCAAGAGTCTGCTGGTGAAGAACTACTTTCGATTCTACAAGGTCAACCTGAAGCAGGACTGTCCGTTCTGGCCGGACGACAGCAAGTGTGCGATGCGCTTCTGTCATGTGGAGCACTGCGAGGAGCAGAGCATACCGCAGGGACTGAAGGAGCACAGCGATGAGGCGCCGTCGTTTAAGGTGGGTTTTTTTGAGAGTTGCTCGCGTGGAAAGTGCGAAAATTAGCATTACTCGGGTGTTAATCAGGAAGTGAGCAATGCTCGTTGAGTGTTTTCTAATCTACGTACATACAAGCACGAAATTATCGGCGAAACCAGTCTCAGGTGCTTGTGGTGTTTTCCTATTGGCGGGGGTCTCTAATTGAAACTCGGTTACAGATAAGACAGTGGAGGGAAGTGATTCTCGTTTGCGACGGCGGGCGGTGTACGCTGTAAACGCGAATTATCGGTAAGCAACCCATTATTGAACGTGCAATAAGAGCAAATGCAGCGGCGTGCGAACACGCGCAGTTATCGCTCTTGACACAGATTCCGTGCGAATCATGTTGAGCCCCGAAATGATGAACCACTTTTCACGTGTTGGACGAGTGAATTTTTGTGTAAATCTAACAAGGTCTCACAGTGATGGGGGCGGTGTGTCGTTGTGAGGGCTCATTTAAGGGCGCCAGTGTCAGGAATGTGGAGGTGTGTCAAAGTTGAACTGGGTTCTTATCAGAAGTGCATTTTATTGTTTTATTGGACACGCTACTGAAGAAACAAAATCTGGATAGCATGTGTGGTGTCAAAGTGCCCATTGAATGGACACAATGCTGTGCGCTCGCAACACATGGCAGACAAATGTTGTTCTGCCACCGTGAAGGCGTCCCTTTGTTCTTACGAAAGTAACGCACATAAATTCCCTTCAATATGAGCCACAAAGTGAGTTCATGACCTACCAACAAACAAGGCTCAACTGTACTCAACAGACGACTGATTTGTAAGAATGCTCGACGGACACAGGATTTGCAACTTTTGGGACGTCAGTTAACGACTCTTGATTAACCAAGCGAGCAACCAGTTCCCCCAAAGTCTTCATCGCCTCTGAGTCACAGAGCAAGTCGTTAAAATGTTACCTCCACGACGACGTGTTAAGTGTAAAGCTGCACTCAGCCGTATGCACATAATCGTATACGTGCCCTGCAGCTCGTCAAAAATTGGTGGGCGATAGTGGAATTCCATTCAGAAATGAAATACGTGCCACAGTCAGTCTTTCGCTTGAACCTTTGGGTGGTGTACGTCAGATTGCACACTCTTCTCCGTCAGAGCAGTGTTTTCCCTCGTAATTAGACTGTTGTAGTGTCTTATCTCTGGTGGAGTTATTGTTGACATTTGTAGAAAGGCACTGGTAATGAATTCCCCAAACATTGTACCAGCACCTGGCTGTGGGGAGGATGAAGGTGCGATGTACCAGCACCTGGCTGTGGGGAGGATGAAGGTGAGATCGCACAGTCTGTTCAGTGTTGAACCGTAAACAAAGAGTCAAACTGTGCTGTTTACCTGGACCGCCTTGGTGACGACTGTTTGCTTTTCTTGCGCAACTTTGTTTCTGATTGCGTCAGCTTTGTTTTTTTGAACCGTGAACGATTCACGGAAGGAATCTCCTTATTCCTCACGAGTACGTCCTAAATCACACTTCTGCCATCTGCTGCCACTTTCAACGGGGGAACTGCCATTCGGTATTATTTTGTGGAGCTGGCTAGCCTATCGCACTGGGGATTTGTCTTACTTTTGCAAGACTTCTTAACTCGATCTGCACGCTAGTTAGAAAAGGAGCAGTTCTTCAGCCATTTGTTTGCTGACTCTGTCATGTGCCTGACTAGGAGGTCATGGAAACGCTGATAAATCGTCAGCTTTTGAAATATCTTGAATCGCGGAAGCTTTTTAATGACCGACAGTATGGCTTCCGCAGCAACAAGTCCACTGGTGATTTGATAGCTTATCTCACCGAAAAGTGGAACCAATCCACAATGCAGGCGAAAGCAAGATAGTTGCGCTTGATATTTCCAAAGCATTTGACAGAGTTCGGCATCAAGGTCTTTTGTCGAAAATGAGTGCTCACGGTGTTAAAGGGTCTCTGCTTCTATGGATTAGAATATACCATTCGAACCGTTGATTGGATGGGTTCATGTCCGATATCCACAAAATAAATGCTGGTGTCCCCCAAGGCTCTGTTCTATCTCCGACGCTCTTTCACATTTTTATAGATGATCTCCTGTCTGCCACTTCTAATCCAATCCACTCCTTCGCTGATGACATCACCCTCAGCTTTTCATATTCGTTCCGAAATGCACGACCCTGCCCTTCGGACGTAGTATTGGAACGGTAGCGTATGTCAAGCACACAGCATAATTGACAGCATAATTAGCTGGGGTAAGAACAACAGAGTGGAATTGAATGCTTCCAAGACTCAATGCTGTCGGCTGTCTCTAAAGCGAACCCCCGATAATCAGCCATTATCCATGAATGGCGCTTGTATCGACGACACCGGAAAACTTTCCATCCTTGGTATGTGCATCAACACAACACTTAGTTGGAACGATCACATATTCGAGGTCGCCAAAATTGCTGCGAAATGTTTAGGTTTCCTTAATCGATGCAATAAATACTTCACCCCCTCTGATTTGGCTTTAATCTATAAGGCGTATATTCGCCCTAAACTTGAGTACAACGCTCATATCTGGTCTGGTGCCCCCAAGACCACCTTGCACCTACTAGATAGAATCCAAAAGCGAGCGATAAAACTTACAGGAGACAACGATATCGCGGGTTCATTAGACTCGCTCGAACATCGGCGTACCGTGTCTTCTTTGTCCGTGTTTTATCGTTATTTTAACAAACGATGCTAAAGTGAGCTAGCCAACTGCATTCCTCCTCTCCTTGAATTCACCCGCAATACATGTCTCGCCAGGAATGCTCATCAGCTTACCCTTAAGCCTGCTTTCGGACACACAGTGAAATTTAGAGACTCGTTTTTTTAGCCGCACCACACGAATATGGAATGCTCTTCCCAGCTCAATATTTCCCATAGATTACAATCAGCAGATGTTTAAGACCGATGTGCACACGTACCTCCTCTCTCTCTCCCTCTATGCCTTCGGCCCGTGCTGTGTCTTGACCCCGGACAATTAAGGGTATTAATAAGCCCTTGAGCACGCGCAAATTATAAAAAAAAGGAGCTCGGCAGTTGGTAGACGTGTTCTCACTACAGCAGTGAAAATGCATGCTCTACATCTTCCTCTTTGCCCGCACATTGTGGACAGTAGGGTAGAGTTATCGTGATCAAATTCGTGGAGCTTCTGCTTATATCCCCCAAATATGGCCTCAACCACGAGAGCGCGCCATTTGGTTCAAACTTCTGCAATGCATCTTGATTCGTCTTTAACTATTCTGCGCCACGTTTACCTAGAGCGTCCCTCTATTCCGCCAGATGGATGCCACTGCAAAGCACACTTCACGCCTTAGAGTGTGTCCAATCTGCTACCACTGTTTATAGATTCTTGATACGTTGTCGGGTGGTGCTCGTTCGAAATACGGTTCGGCCAAAAAAATCCCAAGGCAGTGCCTAAGATTGCTAGGCCATGTAGAGCGCATGGACAACACTACCCCAACACGATGATTGTTCAACACCGAACCCGCGGAACAACGCAGTAGAGGACGACAACGAAGGCGATGGTGAACACAAGTGGAGAAGGACCTCAACCAAATCTACGTTCGAAATTGGAGGCAGCTGGCTAAGGATCGTGCCAGCTGGAAAGGCTTGTTGGCTAAGGCCCAAGTTCACCTCGGACTGTAGCGCCATAAGAAGAAGCAGAAGGATGTTCCTTAAACATTTGCTTGCGGAGGATTGCAACTTTCGTGTGGTAATGATATCCAGTTTCCAGCATCTGCCTCTATAAACCACCACCGATTCTACATTGAAGCGAAACAGTTGCAATTTGGTCCGCAAGCTGATTACTATTCTTCTCCAAGTAGTGGATATCATTCCGAACGCAACTTTAGCCTTCCCCATTCTGCTGCACACATCAAGTTTATTGCGACCGCGGTTAGTCGAGACTCGACTCGTGGTTCAGTTGGGCGTTCTTGTCAGAAATGCTATGGGCTTTGGTTTTTGCTCTATTTATTTAAGCCTCACTTTGTTTGCCTCAGCTTCTAGCTTGTGATCAATTGAAGGTATATTATCCGATGTGCGACAGTAGGCTAACATTGTCTGCGTAGTGAAAGTGTTGAGAAAAAGACGTCATAGTCAATCGAATGCCACACTTTCCATCCGTCATTGATCAGTACACATCGCTGAGAACAATCAGGAGCAATAGTGGTGAAAGTATGCACCCTTGACATACTCCACTTTGGACCCTCTGGAAACTTACCGTTGTACAAGACCTCATATCTAGCTTTTATACGAGCTGAGTTTTTTCCGTCAAGGCCAAAAAGAATGCGTGTCGATTCAAGCTGCTTTCTCGAAATCAACGAACAGTTGATGTAGCAGAGACGTATGGATGGTATTTCCGATAACCTCGTTGGTCCGACAAGAATTGCGTGAGGTGGTAGTTGCACTTCCCGTGAGCTGTCGATGTCCACCTGCTCTCGATTGCCGTGTTCCATCAGGCTTCACACACTGCCGCAGATGTTGCCCTTGACTCTTTGAATCTCTTTGGCGATAATGTTGATAGGAATCAGCACTCTGTTTCGTCCGAGATCATTCAGATTCCGCTGATGGTTCTTATTGCTCGGACCTTGTGTGTTGACGAAAGCATCTTTGCTGTCTCCTTGGTGGTGAAGGCTTCTACCCATACTGGTGTATCATAAAGAAGAAATGAGCTTACCACTCCGGAAAGGAGGCTTCTTCTAGCCTATCCAGGTCCTCATATGTTCGGTAGTATTTACAAAAGCGCTGCCTGCAGCCTTGACGCTTTTCTGACGCAGTCCTCGATGGCGGTTTTCGAGTATTCTTCTTCTTTCCTTGGCGCTACACTCCGTGGTGGACTTGAGTCTAATCCAACAAGCAACAGCCAGCACGATCTTTTCTATCCGAAGATTAAGTGAATGCCGCTGTACAGCTCGTTCAGTTCGTGATTGACATTCTCGCCCACACGCCAACAATGCAAACAAGACCAAAGATCGCGCACACAGCTCTTATCTCAAAACGATCAAGAGCTTCTTTGTCCACTTTCAATAGCGTCCATATCTCTGCGAAGACAGGCGCCACAGTCCGGTGTGGACCCGGGCATCAGTCAGCATTCCTCTACAGCCAGCACGATCAGCTGATAAAGACCTTTTTCCAGCTGGTTATTCCATCGGAGGCGATGTCTTCCTGTATCGCGTTGTGCCTCAGGGTTGGTTGGTGTGCATTCTCCCTACATGACCTGAGTCGAGACAATCGAATTTGTTGGACTAGACCAATGTACAGCTCGTAGAGTTCTGCGTTCAATCTTATCCTCCAAACAACTTCTTCGCAAACGAGACTGCATACGATTCGAACGATTCTCCTCTCGAAGCGACCAAGCATCTCTTCGTCCTCATTTGACATTGTCTATGCTCCTGCGCCATACAGCAGGACTGGGACTATCAAGGTCTTATATAGAGACAGCTTGGTTTTCTGAGGTAGAGCCTTACCTCAGCCCCAACTTAGGCGCTCCCTTCTCGATACTCGCAAATGCCCCACTGACCATTGAGTTCTTCCGATGATGTCAATGTCATCAGCATATGCGAGCACAGTTGCACAGACTTGTGGAAGATCGTGCCTCTAGTGTTGGCGTGTGAGTTTTGCACGATCTTCTGGTGGAAGACTAAATCCCATGACAGCACGTCGCCTTGCCTAAGACGTTTTTTGTCATTTAAGGTCTCGGTGAATTCGTTAGCAACTTTGATGGAGCAGCGAGAGTTCTCCCTCGTCATCCTGCGCAAGCTGACGAGTTTTGCCGGGGGGCCAAAATTGGAGAATGTTCTATGCGTCTTTGCCAAGATCTATCATAATGTGAACATTTGGTCAGTAATCAATTTTACTGGTTTGAACCCGCACCGATACTGACTAGTCAGACTGTTGACGTAAAGTTTAAGTCACTTACACAGGAAACACAAGCAGTGACACCACCGCGGAGATAAAACGAAGGATCACACTTGCCAATCGCTGTGGTCTTGGGCTTGGATGCCAATTGAGGAATAAAGCACTCTCTCTATATGAGACCTTGATAGCCTAGTCCTGCTGTATGGGGCAGAAGCATGGGCACTAATAAGAGCACCTGAGGATCTTCGTGGTCAGTTCGAGAAGAAAGTCCTTCGCACTGTCTTTGGTTCCTTATTGAATGGTGTTTGGAGGAGGAGACGAAATTAACGGTCTATACAGTCACATCGATCAACGAGTTCGAGTCTCAGATGGCAAGATCACGTAGAGCGAATGGACACCAATGCTCCGCCACGAAAGTCTTTGATCCCATCCCAAAGGGACTACGCGGTAAAGAAAACAACGCCTCCGATGGTGCATGCACCTGGAGAGGGACCTTACTCAGTTAAACGTGTGCGGCTTGAAGCAACTAGCACATGACCATGCTGGATGAAGAGGCATGTTAGCATGAAGCCCAGGTCCACCGCGGACTGTAGCACCAGTCAAAGAAGAAGGAGAACCTGGAAGTTTGCGATTTACACATTCATTCAGCTGTTTATTGAGATCGCACCTGTCTCGTGGTCAGACAATTCTTGGTCAGTAAGAAATAACTCTTAGTCGTTGAAAATCAAGTTAACCGATCAAAGAAAAGGTGAATAAAGTTGAGAGACTGTTTCATTTATCTGGTCAGTCGTCCTAAGAAGGCTAGGCCATGTAGAGTCAGCCGAATGGTCTTCGACTACGAACCAGCAGGATAAAGCAATAGAGGACACTTTCGAAACTCATGGAGAAGCACCTCAACCATTGGAAGCAGCTGGCTAATGATTGTGCTAGCTGGAGAGGCTTGTTGGCTGAAGCCCAGGTTCAACCCGAACCTTAGCTCCTTTAGAACAAGAAGAAGAAGAGACCGTGCGGGGATAACTTGCGGTGCCAGATATTCCAGAATAGTCGTGGCATCAGTTCATAAGAGGTCAACTCCAAGACAGATTCCTGCAAAAAGACTTCATTTTGTAACTTCTTGCAGTCCCCTCACTAATTCAATGCATACACCTGCTCTGTCTCAAACGACCAGCTCTTAAATTCGACAGCTTCAGTGACCCACTTTCCCCACACATTCATTCATTGATTCACCTGAAAAACAACGTTTTCGGCCCGGCGTGCCATTCTATTTTGGGGCCGCATTCACAACTGGGTGAATCTCTTTGCTGCCATAAATGTGTGCACACAAAGTGATACTCCCTGCAAACAATTATTATCTCGAACAACCGCAAATATTGACTCAAATTGTGTTTCAATTAAACAAACAACAGTTCTCATAATTATCGCCGGCTTTCCTGCGAACAAAGACAAAAGTGTGTTGCCCGCTGAAACCTGGTTCGTATCGCATGTGGCATTTTTACTTTCGTTTACGTGTCCCACGGAAACGTGTCTCCATCGCCTAGCATTTTATCGCAGACAAACTATCCAATTGAGAATGCTATCAATGTGAATGATTAATCAGAGATTATCAACGGCGGGCGGCAGCTGTCGGTTCGCACGTTGGCCACTCTTTCAGAAGTGAGGAGTTGCAATCAAAAAACAGGGGAAATCTGCTGCTGAATCTGAAGATTGCGTAAGCATCTGTGCTTTCCATACTCACGCCGACTACTCGACTTTAGACGAGGACTGCCGATAGGGAATGTGATTAATGGGGGACCGGAGACAAGTCTCCAATTAGTTCAATTAAGATCCTCCGTCGCGATAGGAGCTATCATTATTTTCGATGAAATTCGAAGCCACCGGATGCACACACCTCGTGCCGCAGTCGTTGCCTTTTAAGTGAATTATCTAATCGACTTAACGTTGCTCGCAATTATATGCTTTTCGAATGTGTAACGACTTTGGTGAAACTGCAGGAGTTTAAGCTTGTTTATGGATTTTGTTGTGCGTTTGGTGACCTTGCCACTGAGCTCGGACGCCCACAATGGTGACGCATGGGAACTTCGGCTTTGGCGGCGGGTGTTGTGACGGAGGTTATTTTTGATGGTGACGAATGTTTGTTTACAGAAATGTCGCCGTTGAGTGGTTGTTCCATTCCGAACCTTTGGCTGAGAGTATGAGCTATGTTCACACAGAGTGTGAGTTGTTCAAGGCTGGTAGATGAACCTTGGGTGCACCACCTTAATCGCGGGCGTCCCCTGTTGCGTTGCCCCACAGTTTCGTATTCGACGATTCTTCGGGCCGGAGCTGAATTGTCTATACGCTCTACATGGCCCAACCACCGTAGGCATTGGATCCGTAGACGGTTCTGTTGTTTTAGCTGTTGAGTCTGTCATTTCGTTTCCTTGAGATCAGGTTTTTTCTCTGCTTGTCTGCACCACATTAGGGATGCATCTTCCCAGCATTGATCGATAGACTGAGTCGAAGTCTTTTTGGAAGAAAGGCAAGTTGTGGTACAGACCGCAGACGGCCAGGGTCTAGTTTCTCAGCAATCACTAGTGTTGTACGTGCTGTTGGTATCTCACGAGTGGCCAAAGACTATGTCGTGACTGAATTGCCTTCTGCAGACGCCCCCAATGCACACACGGCTTAGATTCACCAAGTACGACAGACTTCTTTATTTTGTGATTTCAAAACAATCATCGTTCGCCTCTAACCACCATCAAGAGTCCACCAATATGTAATGAGTATTCATCTGTACGATCTTTGGTCCTGTTTGTGTTGACGGGTTCTAGAGAAGAATATTCAACCACGAACTGAACGGGCTTTACAGCGACAGGAGCCTAGTTAGGCGTCTATGAAGCCAACGCCTACGGTGGTTGGGCCATGTAGAGCGTATAGACAACTCAGCTCCGGCCCGAAGAATCTTCGAATCTGAACCTGTGGGGCAACGCAGCAAAGGACGCCCGCGTTTAATGTGGTACAAACGAAACTAGAAACAGCCAGAGATTGCACTAGTTGGAGAGGCTTGTTGGTTGAGGCCCAGGTCAACCCCGGACTGTAGCGCCACACAAAGAAGAAGTTGATCTGGTCTTCCTCCTTCGTTTCAAAGATCTACCGCAGGGTAAACATCTGGTGAGTTGAAGCCTTACCAAGCTCTCAAGCTGTTTATTGACGTCGGGCACGCAAAACGCCAGATAAGAGAGAAGACGTTGGGTATCCCCTGATCCTCCTTTTCGTGGATCAAACTTACATACAACAACTCCAGGACTCCAACTCCAGCACTGTTTCAGTGTAGGTGCGGGTAGTGCGTTCGTTTTCAAACCCTTGGCGGTTGCCTAAGTCTGCCTTTAGGTAATTCGGCGTCCTGTCGGCCTTATGTTTGCGGATCAATTAGGCCGACGGGTTGGCTGCATTGTTCCCTTGTTTGGCAAAGGGTCAGGTTTTTTCAGTTCAACACCACTTAAGTCCTCCAGGTCTACAAAGAAGTGCGTTCCTAATGACTCCCTCCTTCGCAGAGCAGATGTTGCATAGGTCCTGTTTATTCCTAGGGTTTGCAGCCTCTGCAATAGTCGTTATGGAGTGTGTTGAGGGACGAGTGCTGGTTTACGCAGTAAATCCTTGCGACTTAAACCGATCAATAAGGCAGATCTCTCTTTGCTCATCATCGTCCGTTGAGACCTTGCAACTGCTCCCAACAAGTTAATTCTATGGGTGTACACGGTCGTTCCCCAGATTCTGAGTGCCATGGTGGACGGTCCTGAGAAAAAATACAATATTACAGAAATCGAGAAGCTGCAAGGAACAGTATGCATTGAAGTGCTTTTCAGTCGACTCCAAAAGACGCTCTACTACATCTTCTAACTGTAGACGCAATAAAACCATTACAGCACCCAACCCCCTGGGCCCAGAAAGCTGGTTGGTGGATATAAAAATCCTGTTCTAAGACCACCATCCTAGACTTTCTACCGAGATATCTCGTAACATCCTCCACAAACTATTCTGTCCCCAATCCTCGAAAGAGTGGATAGGTATGGGCAATCCCAACTGACGGCTCTAAGATCGACGGAGAAGTCGATGTGGAAGTTTGGTCAGAAGCTACATAAACTGCCGGACAATTGGTTGGGCAATGGTTTGGGCTCTAAGCACCTTACTAAATGAGGCCTTGAATTTGATGAATATGTGGTGAGTGTTGATCTGATGCCTCAGCGTAAACATCCGATTTCCCGTAGACTTCCGTGACATGAAACTGCACTAACCTATCTGATTGTGTATTAACGTCTTTAGGCGGACATACAAATTGGAAACAAGAAGAAAGTACGTGATGAAGAGGAGACATCGCCCTTAATCCTCTTTTTGTGAACTGAGATGCCACTAGTCATGCACTATTTTTTTTGTTATGAGGCACCCTGTGTCAGTTGTCTGTCTACGATGTGCTTGGGCCAGTTTCATTAGATGCTTTACAGTTGCGATAGGTGTGCATGGTATGTCGCCATCCGGTAATGTTTACAGAATCTATCGGGTTCATCGGCTCTGTGATTCTCTGGAATGTCATAGTGTCCTGGCATCCACATAAGTAGGATGTTAAATTTCTTGGTCACCACCGGTTGTAGTTCCCATCTGCATATACGATGAAATTACACACGGTCCTTGCTAATGTTAGAAGCAGTTTGCTCACCACTACCTTCCACAAGATAGGAGACAGTGCATCGCCTTGCGGTATGCCTCTGTTGACTCTGTTCTCCAGTTTGTGGTTTCATTTCTATTCTGCATCCGTTGATGCCGATGTTATTGCTATGGACTCGATATTGCTAAGGGCTCCATCGATGTTCACAACGAGAGTAAGGGTCCATGTACTCAAGAGATTTTTCTATGTTGCCTGTCATCACGTGAAGTGCAGTTCTGACAGATCCATTCCTTCCGATCCGGGCAGATATTCTTCGAGGTTAGGGTTGGAGGAGGAAGGTTCCAATGTTTGGTTGAACGTTGGCTTAATCCGGACCATCTCTAACCCATCTTCAATCAATGCTGCTCGTCTATTCAATTTTACCACATAAAGGAGTTCCTCCACATAACCTAAGTACAAGCGCCAGTGCCGTCATAAAAAATATCGTGTCGACGCTTTGAAATCTCAAATAAGCACTTACCGACGACAACATACCAAAATAAATCCATTCCCACATACCTTGACATCATTTGCCTTTCAATTAACATCTTCCTTTCCTTTCATCATTTCAGTACAGCAAAGAAGGTCAAATGCTCGGCTGTGCCGAGGACGACTTCAACACCGAATTGGGCTTCCTCGACACGAGCATAAGTGATCACGTGCACGAGGAGTTCGCCAAGTGGGCGGTGCACGACGAAGCCGAAGAGGATTTCTGCATACTGGACGACATGCAGAACGGGGCGCAATACGTTGATCTGCTCCTCAATCCCGAACGCTATACCGGCTACAAAGGCGATTCGGCGCATCGCATCTGGAAGAGCATATATCTGGAGAACTGCTTCGAAATAAACAACCAAACGAAGTCCCTCTCGGCCTACATCCCACACTTGGATCTGCGAGACGTATGCTTGGAGCAGAAAGCCTTCTACCGTCTGATTTCCGGCTTGCACACGAGCATAAACATCCACTTATCGGCGATATACTTGCTGTCGGAGTCAAGCGATTTCATCAATCCCAAGGGCGTGTGGGGTCACAATTTGGCTGAGTTCAAGCGACGTTTCAGTCCGGAGAGCACCGAGGGCGAGGGTCCTCACTGGCTGAAGAATTTGTACTTCATCTACTTGGTCGAGTTGCGGGCACTCGCGAAAGCCGCACCGTATCTGAGGCGCGAGGAGTACTTCACTGGGATCGAGGAGGAGGACGGCGAGGTCAAAATGGCCATTCAGGACTTGTTGAGTGTCATTGAGTGAGTGAAGACATGGCAATTCGTGGAGTGAATGAGTGCTGAGCTGTTTTTGATTTTCAGATCATTCCCGTCCCACTTCAACGAGCACGTTCTCTTCGCCAGCGAGTACGAGGGGATAAAGCTGAAGAACGACTACAAGGAGAAGTTCCGCAACATCTCCAGGATAATGGACTGTGTTGGTTGTGACAAGTGCCGGCTGTGGGGTAAACTTCAGGTAAGAAGGAGATGCAACTCACATTGGATGCATTTTTGACATCAAATCCTCTCTCGACAGACACAAGGCTTGGGAACGGCGCTGAAGGTTCTGTACTCCGAGAAGTTTGAGATCGCCACCGAGCACGGTCTCTGGGACAGTCAGGAAACCACAGCGGACCCCATATTCAGACTGACGCGGTCCGAGATAGTCGCCTTGTTCAACGCCTTTGGAAGGTAAGTCGTCTGGTTCACCTAAGTGCTCACAACTCATTCCTCCCCTCTTTCAGACTCTCGAATAGCATATACGAGTTGGAGAACTTCCGCAAACTCCTCAGATAACAACGTTCTTGTGATCCATCGCCCATCTATGACACTTGCATTCGATCAGTGGGAAATCAATCAACGAACACTTTTCCAAACCAAATTAACCAACAATCCTCCGCAAATCATTAAACAAAAAGACAAGACACTCACCGGGTACATTATACGTGTATTCATCGTCAAATGACCACCTGAACGCATCCAATGCAACGATCTTTCGATTGGTTTCGGTCATTCCCTCCCCGTTTCCAGTTCCGTTTCCTCACAATTCAATGAAGTGCAAATCCTGTCAATTTACGTGTGCTGTTAGCCGGTAACGTGTGTGCCACGTCACCCCCGCCTTCAGCCACTGAACAAAGAGATATTTGTAACGTTTAAGTGAAGCCAGAAGAAAAGGAATGTATTATTGTGCTGCCCATCAGAGACTGGGCAGTTGACTTACATCACATTGCTAGGTAACGAAACAGAAAACAATTTACATATATACTTAATCGAATTTGTTGACATCTTTTTAGTTAATGTTAAGTAATTTATTTGTATAAAGAAATTTTCTATGTATATTTTCTGCATTTTTTTTAAATGAATGATGAAATTAAACATAAGTTTAACAAAGTGCTTTGAGTTTCCTTAACCGTTGTGCCGGGGATGTGGCGATGACCGCTCTCTGCCTTGCTTACTTAAGGTGGCGCTACAGTCCGGCGTGGACCTGGGCCTCAACCAACAAGCGTCTCCAGCTGCCACGACCCTTAGCCAGCTGCCTCCAATTTTGCATGTCAATTAGGTTGAGGTCCTTCTCCACTTGTGTTCGCCATCGCCTTCGTTGCCGTCCGCTACTGCGTTGTCCCACTGGTTCGGAGTTGAAGAATCTTCGTGTTGGGGCAGTGTTGTCCATGCGCTCTACATGGCCTAGCAATCTTAGGCACTGCCTTGGGATTTTTTTGGCCGAACCATATTTCGAACGAGCACCACCCGACAACGTATCAAGAATCTATAAACAGTGGTAGCAGATTGGACACACTCTAAGGCGTGAAGTGTGCTTTGCAGTGGCATCCATCTGGCAGAATAGAGGGACGCTCTAGGTAAACGTGGCGCAGAATAGTTAAAGACGAATCAAGATGCATTGCAGAAGTTCGAACCAAATGGCGCGCTGGCGTGGTTGAGGCCATATTTGGGGGATATAAGCAGAAGCTCCAAGAATTTGATCACGATAACTCTACCCTACTGTCCACAATGTGCGGACAAAGAGGAAGATGTAGAGCATGCATTTTCACTGCTGTAGTGAGAACACGTCTACCAACTGCCGAGCTCCTTTTTTTTTTTATTTGTCCGGGGTCAAGACACAGCACGGGCCGATGGTATAGAGGGAGAGAGAGAGAGGAGGTACCTGTGCACATTGGTCTTAAACATCTTCTTCTTCTTCTTGTGGCGCTACAGTCCGGGGTGAACCTGGGCCTCGGTCAACAATCCTCTCCAGCTGGCACGTTCTTTAGCCAGCTGCCTCCAATTTCGCACTCCAAGTTGGTTGAGGTCCTTCTCCACTTGAGTGCGCCATCGGGTTCGTGGTCGTCCTCTATTGCGTTGTCCCACTGGTTCGGAGTCGAAGACTCTTTGGGCTGGAGCAGTGTTGTCCATGCGCTCTACATGGCCTAGCTACTGTAGGCGTTGAATCCGTAGACGCCTGACTAGACTCATGTCGCTGTACAGCCCGTACAATTCGTGGTTGAATCTTCCTCTCTAACCTTCAACGCATACAGGACCAAAGATTGAACGCAGAACTTTTCTCTCAAAGAAACCAAGTGCGTCTTCATCCGCTTCTGCCCGAGGGTCAAATAATGGGCCTGTCCTACCAGTTGTAGGTTGTGCGTGAGGCTAACTCCCTCAGCACATAAAAAATCAACGGTTACGAACCGACAACAGGCCTCGGATATGGACGGATTCAAAGTTGACGACCCCAGCAAACGATCAAAGGACAATGATTTTCGGTTCTGCACGTGGAATGTGAGGTCCCTGAACAGACCACGTGCAGCCGATGAACTCGCGGAGGCCCTGGACTGCTACAAAGCAGACGTCACCGCCATCCAGGAGATGCGATGGGATGGGCCGGGCAAAAGGAAGATGAGAAACTGCGACATCTACTACGGTGATTGCTACAAAGAGGGAAGGCAGCGCTTATTTGGATGCGGATTCGTAGTTCGAAGCAGACTTAGGCAAAAAGTCTTAAGCTTTGTTTATATCAGCGAGCTCCTGATAACAATCCGCATCAAGGCTAAATTCGGGAACATCAGCCTGATTTGCGCACACGCCCCAACGGAGGAGAAGGATGACGATAGCAAGGATGGCTTCTATGATCTCATAGAGAGAACATACGATCGATGCCCCAGCTACGACACCAAGATCGTTCTAGGAGATTTCAACGCACAGCTGGGCAAGGAAGAAATCTTTGCTAGAGTCATCGGAAAACACAGCCTGCACGACAACACATCCGGAAACGGACTCAGGCTGGTAGACTTCGCCTCGGGACGTAACCTCTCTGTGATGAGCACGCGGTTCCCACACCTCAACATCCCTAAGGGGACCGTTCGGTCTCCTGATCAATCAACCGTCAACCAGATTGATCACGTTGCGATCGACTTCAGACACTCCTCCAATATTCTCGATGTCCGAACGTTCCGAGGAGCCAACATCGACTCGGACCATTTCCTTGTTGTAGCCAAGGCGAGGATGAGGATATCGAGAGAAGTACGGAGTCGAGAAAGAACACTACGGTTTGACGACCGTAGTGTCCTACCGTCGTACCGATTGTAGCTTTCAATCGCAGCTGACCGCTAGGAACTTTGCTGACCGAGTCTCCCTGAAACTCTCTGAAAGTTCGACGCTGCCTGCACATTCAATAGAAGAAGAATGGAAACGTTGTCAAAAAGCCATCAAAGAAGTGCTGGGTTTCACGATACCACCCAGAAGGAACTCATGGTTTGACGACGAGTGCAGGCAGGTACATGCAGCCAAGCAGGAGGCGTACAAGGCAACGCTGCATCGAACAACGAGAGCTGTTCGTGAGCTCTACGAAGAGCACTGGCTTGTCAGAAAGAAAAAAAAAGAGCATGAGAAGCGCGTTACGACAGGAAGGAGGTCCGAAAGTTTTACCAAAAGGTAAAACAAGTGTCAGGAAGATACAGACCTCGGACCGAAGCCTGCAGGGACGAAAATGGACAACTAGTAGTAGAATCGCAGTCGACGCTGAGAATTTGGGAAAATCATTTCTGTAGACTGTTAAACGGCGATGACGACACAAATTCCGCTGTCAGGCAGAATGTTTCACTCAATTTGGACGAATGATGAACACGAATTCCGTGCCCCCGACTTAGACGAAGCCAAGATAGCGATATCTAGACTGAAGTCGAACAAAGCTGCTGGAGCGGAATGATTGTCCGCGGAACTGTTTAAAGCAGCTGGAGATGACCTGGTTGGGCGCATGCACCAGCTCATCTGTAAGATTTGGTCGGCGTCTTGAGCCCAAAGAAACAGCGGTTGGCAAGAGTTATTCTGCGTTTAATCTCGGTACTGATGATGTTCGCACTATAAACTTGAGAGAGACGAAGTCCTTTACTATTTCGAAGTTGTAGCTGCCTATGGTGACGTTCTGACCGAGTCGTCGATGTTGTGTGTCCTTTCTTGATGACAGCATGTACTTTGTTTTGCCCTCATTCACCGCTAAACCCATTTTGCCGCCTCCGTTTCAATTCAAGCAAACGCTTCATTGACGGCTCGCTGAGTTCGGCCAATCAAGTCAATGTCGTCCGCGTATGCTAGCAGTTGCACGGATTTTTGGAATATCATGCCTCTAGTATTGGCGTGTCAGTTTTGCACGACCTTCTCAAGTACAATGTTGAAAAAAGCACATCACTGGATGCACAGGCTGTCATAAACTGTCCACCCTCTCTCGTATCTTACTGACCGAGTCCAAGTCGTTTTCCATAATTCAAGACATTCGTCTTTTTGTGATGTACGTTGTGGTGTCCTTCAAGGTTCCATTTTCGGCACGTTGTTATTCTTAATGTTTATAAATGACCTTCCGACGGTGTTGTCGTATAGTAATTTTCTATGCATCTTTCGGCCGTACCAGGGGGATGTTCAGCAAGTATGGATTGGATTTGAACGGGGAGTCTGTCGATCCAAATTGCCTTTAAAGCATCGTCAGTCATTGTGCCTCCAGCTAAGTCTTTCAAACGTCGAAGAAACTGAGACGGTTTTCTGTCGCCTAGTTGTTCTCGGTCAAGCAATTGCCTTATCTGCTTGTCTCGAGAAGGAGCCAAACTAGCAATTAGTTCTTCCTTTAATCGAACGTATGCATTACCTGTTGGTGGGTTAATGATGACGTCTTGTACTTCCATAGCCGTTGTCTGGTCGAGATGTGCAATGACGATATTAAATTTTCGGGCATCAGATCGCAAGTTCTCAAGTAAAAACTGAGCTTCGAGTTGTGCGAACCATAACTTCACGTTTTCTCGCCAAAATGATGGTGGTCGTACACGTGCATGGCTTGATTCCACTTCTGCGCCTGTTACTGCTTGCGCCTGCTGGGAAATCAATTGCTGTTGCACCTCTTGCAGCCGGTTTAATTGTGCTTGCACAGAGTTTTCTCCTGATTGAGCAATAAGAACACTAGATCTAGCTCCACTCGTAGCGGGAGTTTGCTGTTGCTCGTTGTCTTCGGACATTTTAAAGATGAATGTGTGCAGTGTATATATTGTATTGATATATATTTTCGGCGTACGCGTCGGGGTCACCAATTTCGGTGCGAGCTATTTAATTAATGAAGAAAACCGAAATTTATTTAAATTCTTTTATTTAAACTTGACAGACTCAGATTCAACGGATTACTCGATTGGAGGTTAGATCAAGACTGACTACCGAAAATGTAAAAATATAAGAAAAAGGCGGGTTGCTTCGATGGTGCCCTCTTGCGTTCGTTGTCTGAATTTCGCTTAGAGGGCGCCCTCTTATGTCCAATCGATGATACTGGTGCAATTGGCTTTTTGACTATTTATCGTTTAGATACCCACACATCTATGCAGGCTATGTTCAGATCCACATAAGCTGACCTCTAGGTAGGGTTTGAAGACTCTGTTGCAATAATAAATGGGGATTTGAGCTCTAAAGCCAATTGGGCTACCGACAATTGTCTGACAAAACCAAAGCCACCCGGTTCTCGAAACAACCCCCTTCTTTATCCAATTTTCCGTCAATAGAACACAACTCAACGACGGAAGAATATGTTACATGAGTAAAAAGCCTTGGAATTGTGTGCAATAGTAAGCTGACATGGACTGACCACATCAATAACGTAATTTCCAAGACTTATACATCCCCAAGAGGCTTGTCAATCAGCAAACATATTCTCCCTCTTAATGTGAAACGTAAACTCGCCAGAGCGCTAATAGTGCCAATATTGACATATGGATTTGAATTGTTCGCTGACCAGTGTTACCACAGGTTAAATGATTTATGAGTCCCAGAAGCTCAAAAAAAGAGTGAATTAGAAAATAAATGATTCCCAACAAAAATGTTTGATAACACAATGATAACAAACGAAACTAGTATATTTTTTTGTCGTCATGGGTTTTAATACAATACTGGCTAACTCAGGCTCAAGACTGGTCCATTGTACTGCAAGGTAGCAACCTACAATTCCGTCGAAAGACCAGCAAGTGCTTCTGTGATGAAGGCTCCCATAACATCAACGCCGAAGACCTGCCAGCTGGTCGCAAAGAAGGGACAGTGACAGAGGAAGTGCTCTGCCATGTCGTCGTCCTCTCCACACTCGTCGCAGAGGGTATCCTCGCTTTAATCAAGCACGTTTCTGTCAATTGACAACGAAAACTCCGCGGATTTCTTACAGACGTATGGGGGCACACGCTTGGTCTATCTACTAGGGACCCAGATGAGTTTCAGTGAATTTTGACCGCCAATCAAATTCAGAGAGGGGATTTGCATTACTGAACTATCGTGGAAGTGGTTGAAGGCTTGAGTAAGGCCTAAAGCCTGGCTTTCACTACAGACACAGATACGTCAACCCGTCTACCTGGCCATCACAATATAGTCTGATGCCATTTAGGTTGCAAAGGCTTCCGCTTGAAAAACCGACGCAATTTTACTTAAAGAGGTGTACAATCTAATGTTGTCGACATGCAGGAAAGCACCAGCGCAGGACCCTTCATTGGTCTTGGAGCCATTCATGAAGATACAATTACATTAAATTCCTGGCTAGGCTAGGGTTGCTGCAACAGTTGGAAGATGAGCTGCGGAAACCACCAGAAAAGCCTTACTAACCACTGTCAGTTTTTTTGGGTCAAAATCCCGATGTCGGCAAATCCTTGCCAAAGTCTCAGGATCGACTAGTAGACACGCGAATACGTGAAATCAGGTGTGCGCAAGTCATGGGTAGGTCGACCCACGTTGTCGGTTAGCCCGTAGAGTTGAGCGTATCTTTCAATGCTCCTTTCTGGCAGGCAGGACCAAACACATAATGAACTATTTTGCTTATAGTCCAGCAATGGATGTTCCATTGATTTATTTTGGCGGTAACGCCCTTCGATTCAACATTCATCTTCCGCGCCCCATTTCCCACTGTTGCCTGACGCAGAAAAGCACTTAGTGACAATCTTGACAATAAACTAATTAAGAAGGTCTCATGTTCCAAGACATTCACTAACCTCACGTTGAACGACTACACTACAAGTCTGGGACACTGCGTCAGTGGAGGACACTCCACACAGTTCCTTTTCCGCCAAACAAAACAAAAACACAAACAAAGTTCATTTAACCTAGCAACCAGTCGGACATTAGCGTTTGTTTATTGTTTATCAACAAACAAATTCATCTCGAATTTTCCATTTAGCCGCACTCCCGCAAGCACACCGCAACTGAGTTTTCATTCGGCGACGAGCAACCCTCAAGTATGGTTCGTTTACAAGTGAAGCGTGGCGACGAGAACCAGTTCCTGTTTGACACCGAAGTCGCAGCAGATGTGACATCGGTGCTCCAGGAGATCGTGGCGATTTTCAACGGCCGCTTGAAGATAGACCGCCTCGGCTACAACATCGAAGATCTGGCCGAGCATGGAACAATGCTGCCGCCTGAAATGATTGGGCTGACCGAAGAGCAGATTGAAGAGCTGAAGCTGACGGACACTTGGGCCGATAAGTGCGTTCCCTCGGGGGGCTACGAGTTCAATAAGGACCAGATGGGAAAGCGGAATGGCCACCGGCCCAACGAGGCCATGAGAAATGTACTCAGGAAGGCTGTTGCCGATGCCAGAGCTGCAGTGGATAAGGTGAGTTCGTGGAATGTGCAATTTGAGGTTGTGGGTGGATGATGGATGTCATTCCAGAAACTGGTGCTCGTCAATCAGCCATTGACTCTGAAGGCTGTGGATGAGGCCATCGCTTTGCTAAGGGGTGCTGTGACAATTGTCTATCCGATGAATCTTCCGCCTCACGATGTTATTCGTATGGAGTTCACCAACACCGAGGATCTAAGTGGAATGCAGGTAAGTGAAGACACAAACTGGGAGGAGAACTTCTCCAGCCTTCAACAGTCCCCTTGTGTTTGTAATTAAAGGTTTTAATTGATTGGCGTCAGTTAAGCACAGTTGTGCTCAACAATGATGTATATTCTTCTTCTTCTGGCTCTACAGTCCGAGGTGAACCTGTGACTCAGCCAGCAAGCCTCTCCATCTAGCCCGGTCTTGTGCTAGTTGCTTTGAGCCACGCACGTTTAACTTATTCAGGTCCCCTTCTTGCTGCGTGCGCCACTGTTGGCGTAATCTTCATTTACCGCGTTGTCCCTAAGTGTTGGATTCGAAGACTTTCCGGGCCGAAGCATTGGTGTCCATTCGCTCGACGTGACCTAGCCCTGTGAGACGAGAGATTTGAACTCATTTGACTAGATCGATGTTGCTGGCTGTAGCCCGTACAGTTCGTCGTTCAGTCTCCTCCTCCAAACACCATCCGTACACGCCTTAAACGCGGGTGTCTTCTGTTGATTTGCCTGACAGGTTCGGATTCGAAGACTCTTCGGGCTGGAGCAGTGGTGTCCATCCGCTCTACATGACCTAGTCACCGTAGGCGTTGGATAGACGCCTGACTAGACTCATGTCGCTGTACAGCCCGTACAGTTCGTGATTGAACCTTCTCCTCCAGAAACCGTCAACACAAACAGGACCATCGCACTTAGAATTTTTCTCTCAAAGAGATCAAGGACTTCATCCGCTTTCGAGATTGTCCATGCTTCCGCGGCGTATAGCAAGACTGGGATGATCAGTGTCTTGTATAGAGTCAACTTGGTTCTTCGAGAGACGAATCTCTACTCAATTGCCTCTTGAGCCCAAAGAAACAGTGGTTGGCAAGAGTTGTCCTACGCTTGATCTCGGTACTGATGTTATTTGTATAATTTACTCCGCAGCTCGGCTAAGTGAAGTCCTTGACTACGTCGAAGTTATAGCCTCTCACTATGACGCTCTGTCCAAGACGTCGATGTTGTATGTCCTTTTTTGAGGACAGCATGTGCTTCGTTTTGCCCTCATTCACCTCCAGACACATTTTAGCCGCTCCCGTGTTGTTAATGTTAGCAAAAGCCTCACTGATGGCTCGCTGAGTTCTGCCAATCACGTCAATGTCATCGGTTCCAAGAGTTCTCCATCGTCATCCTGCACAACCCAATGAGTTTGACAGGAATGTCAAAACTAGACATGGCGTTGTATAGCTCGTTTCTATGCACGCTGTCATATTCGGCCTTGAAATCGACGAACAGATGGTGAGTGTCGATTTGCGTTTCTTGGGCCTTTTCCAGGATCTGCCGTAGTGTGAAGATTTGGTCTGTTGTGGACTTTCCTGGCCTGATGCCACACTGATATGGACCTATCAGATTATTAAAGAACGGCTTCAGGCGGGTACACAAGACGGCAGAGAAGATCTTATACGCGATGTTAAGAAGACTGATCCCTCGATAGTTGGCGCAGTTGAAGGGGTCTCCTTTCTTGTGGATCGGGCAAACGATACTGAGATTCCACTCTTCGGGCATGCTTTCCTCAGACCATATCTTACAAATGAGCTGGGCATGCGCCCTACCAGACCATCTCCAGCTGCCATAAAGATTTCAGCGTGCAGACAGCAGATTTGATAGACTTCATTGATATTGGTACCCTGACCTCGTCTAAGTCTGGGGACGGAATTTTTTTAGTGGAACATTTAGCCTGATAACGATATCTTGTCTCTCATCGCCGTTTAAAAGTCTACAGATGTGATCTTTCCAGATTTTCAGTATCGACTGCGACTCTACTACCAGTTGTCCATTTTCATCCCGGCAGGCTTCTGTTCGAATTTTATATCCATTGGATAATTGTTTCACCCTTTGGTAAAACTTTCGGATGTCATTCCTGCCATTAACCCCTCTCCTCGACCGCGCACTTCTCATACTCTTTCCTTTTCCTTCTGAGAAGCCGGTCATTTTCCCTTCTCTTCTGTTCGCGAAAAGCTTCGTTCGTAAAACCAATCGTTTTAGAGATGTTAAATCTATCACCTTAGGCACCTACTACTCGTGTTACAAACAAACGGAGGAACATTAACATATTAATACTTTTATCTTGTGATACCTGCTTGTCCTTTTGATTGTTTCTCAGGGCAATTATAAATATATATATTTTTTTACATTTGTAGGCATCCAAGGAGGTAATTGAACCAGCAAAGGCACAGCTCTGGTTTGCCGGGCATCAAATGATTCCGGGAAAGAAGCTGTCTGATTACTTGGGCAAAAATGATAAAACTAAGGTCTGTACTATGAAAAAAATCCAATAATCAGACCATCATTTGACAATCGCTGTGTTCATTTCTAGGTCATTGTGAAATTAAATAAACATGGAGACGGCCCTCCAGGTCGTGAGGCCATCATAACCGAAGACATCCAAAAACGTATGATGGCTGAAGCTTATCGTCGACAAGAGGAACTTAAGGTATGTACGAGTACTTGTGTTATTTGCTTAAGTCGACGACGGTCCTAGGAGGAACAAAATAGGTCTGAGCGAAAGCTCTTCTTAGAAACTGCTCCGAAGTGCTTAAACAGACATGTTTCTCGTGCGAGAAGTCGAATTTCTAGTTTTTTTCTTCTACGGGCGCGACAGTGTGTGATGAACGTGGGCCTCAGCCAACAAGTCTCTTCAAGTGACACGATCTTTAGCCAACTACATCCAAGTTTCAATCTGTAGTCCTTCTGCGCTTATGGTGATCATCGGCTTCGTGAGCATCCTCTTGTCCTGTCACACTGGTTTTGAGTAGTATTCTGACTGAAACATTCAGCTCTATCGTAGAATCCTATCGTACAAATCGAAGTTACTATACAAACTAAAAAAAATTATATCACATAATCACATAACGCCACGGGCCACCGGAATTTGAAATTATTTGCTTTGAAAAACGACACGATAAATCAATTGTACATCGATTCTGATAACAAATTTAACTTTGAATCGACTCTCGAGGCGGTGCGCCACTTACCATTTCATTTTCATCCTAATCCCCACCTGCCTGTGACAACCGAGTAAAACGCATCTAACATAAATTTTCAATTTTCATTTTATTTTTATTTTTTGGTGTCTATTGACATTGGAATTAGTAAGAAGTATTCGCTATCGCGCCAACAGCTCATTCACAATTTACGTAAATTAATTTTGTAGAAACACTTACAGCACAAGGTAAATACATTAATTTCTCATAATATTAAACGCCAACGACGACACGCCAAATGCCGCCGTTCCTCCGCTCATTCATGTCTATAAATAGAATATAAGTGTGTATATTATATAAGTTTGGTGTGAAGTTTCTGTAACGTGGGCCCTTACATTGCTGAAGTTGTTCATTTTGTGTTCGTTTCTTATAAAATCACCACATTTAATTATGAATCCGTAAATATACAATTTGGTTTGGGTTATAATTGGTTAAACGTGTGCACTGGGACATTTATACATACAATATACGATTTCTTCTTAAATATGATTTTCTCTTATGGTAAGTCATTGTTGCTATAGTTTATTTTATTTCTTTTTTTTTTGTCATTTTTTTTACTGTAAAAGGCACATTTTTCTAAAATTAAAAAATGTGTACAAAAATTAACCTAAAGAGTACAAATACTGCTTAGAAACTAAATGTGCTTTGAGTTTGAGTGTTGTTCTTGGATTTGGAGAGAAAGGAGGAAAAGATGTAGGTCTATGAAGGTACCCATGAAGTGTTGGAAACGATTGAATGAGATTCTTTGGTTCAGTAATGTCCGGTGGGCTTTGTTTTACTTAGTTTGAAAACGTTCTCGTAGTAATGAAAAGAAACAAAATTTACTAACGACCTAATGAAGTGGTGCTTCTATCTACGATGAAGGATTTGCATTTGAATAAATAAGCTTTAAGGATTAAAAGTAGTAAATGTACGATATACATGCATATCTGGGGAATATTCATTCGTTTTGTTGTGTTGTTGGTCGCCGGGGATGTTTCCAGTTTGTTGTTCGAGTTGAGTGTGGCACAGAAGCCGATGATTGCAGGTGAATACGTCGAGTTCAGTCGAGTTGTGTCCATCCAATTGGGAGATTTTCAATAGCGTATGCCTATCGAGGAATGTCTGAAAAATGACTGTGATCGTTCTTTTGAAAATGATTGAAGGTGGTTACTCGAGACGAAGATCAAGAAATGCAACCAATTTTTTCGCCTAAGCCTTTAGCAGTAAATATTTTCAAGGCAAGCACCTTTTCATTTTTTAGCATCAGTAGTCTTTGTTGAGTGTCCAAAAATACACGCAGTGAAAAGCAGCAGACAGAATTTCGTCAAATTTCATATTTTCTCTTACTTTCACTGAAGAAGATGTTGCCACGGCCAGCTGCGAACACAGAAGAAGCTGAACACACATTCAACAAGTCAGGCCAATTGTTGTGCGTGCCTTCCGTTTCCCAATGTGCCCTAATTTAGGCTTTGGAAAACAGCTTAAACTAGATGGTTTGAAAGTCAGTGAGACCAAAAATAGTACAACCGACTCTCGCTAATTCGAATCGAAGTCCCGAGCCCGTACAGCCCGTACAACCCGTTGCGTGCGTTGCGCCATATCAAAAAATTTACAACTCATAACACCCAAAAAGAGAGAGAGACGCAGAAAATGTAGTCCATAAGTGGAAGGCATCAGAACGGATGATCTTTGAACTTTTGTTATGTTGGACAGTTCGCTCTCACATGTGTTTATTATGGGTTGGGAGGTTGCAAGTGGCGTCGCATGTAACTCTGCAATCCAGCAAATACGATTCTTGGGGATTGTCAACGCAATGCACGCAACTGATTCTACGCACCGGAGCCTTGACTTTCTTGAAATGACCTTGATAAGTCGAAATAACAATGTGAAACATCGCTTTTATTCGATATCAGTGGCTGGCTTTCAATTTTTCGTAAACTTGAATTTTTGTGTATGCTGTTGCTTAAGTTCGAGAAGGAGATGAAGACTAAACCTCCGGTATAGAGAGAATATCAGCGCGGACGCAAGACAGCTTGGCATTGATGACTGTAAGCAGCGCGCCCAGGACCGTCATCGATGCAAGGCAGCAATTCCTCGACACTGATCCTTCATGAGTCACTGGCCTAGTAGGGAGCGTCAAAATGCGCCACTGCGATGTCAGCGGAGTCAGAAACTTGAACGACGTATTTCATAAATAATTAGATTGCTTGTAATAGAGACCTAATGCATGGACAAATTTAATTTTTAAAAAGAAACTTGTATTTGGTTAACTCTGTGTACATGGATGAAGTGATTGATCAAACACAGCGAGATGTCACAGCAGCAATTAGAAGCATGTTAATAAAAAATGAATTGATCCGTCAGACACTATCTGAGGCTCGAAAGACCAAATCCATGAAAGGGGACGGGGAGGTGTGAGGTGTTCTTATGCACACACCACCGCGCCGTCCACCACCCTTCATGTATGTGCTTCCAGTAGACACTGAAATGCTGAAAAAATATGTCTATTGCACTTGACACGTGTGTTGAATGTTGTTGCATGCTTGACATGAATGCTCAGGCAACTCCGGCGAGAGTGAATCATTTCGTCCATCGAATCTAGAGGTGGCCAACAACTTGCGGCGAAAGGTAGTCTCAATATGTACGCAAGATTTGAACTTGCTGTCATTTGTGCATTTACTTGTGTCACTTTTTGGTGCGAATTTTGGACTGGAGGTGTGTGCTGTCCATGGCCAAGACACGCTAGGGAGAATATGAGAGGACGTACCTGTGCGCATTGGTCTTAAATGTCTGAGGAATGTGTGTGCATTCCATATTCGTAGAGAAGGATATTGCGGCTAAATTTATAGTTTGTTAAAAAAGCACTAAAGGCCCGTTCATATAAGGTCGCCACGAATTGCGAACTTCGCAACTCTGGCAATTAATTCAAATTTGCTGGAAAAGGGTTGTTTCTGAAAGTTCGAGTTCGCAATTCGCCGCTCATATGAATGGGCCTTAGAACTACGACAAAAAAGACACGGTACATTAGTTCTGCAATATTGTTGTCTCCTATAAGATTAATCGACCGCTTTTGTAGGCCACATCTAGTAGGTGCCCAGTGGGCAGATATGAGGGATGTAGACAACAAAGGCCGAAGCTTAAGCATTATAAATTGAAGCGAAATCACAGGAGTTGAAATATTTCTTGCATCGATTGAGGAAACCGAGAGATTTCCCCCCATTCTTGGCAACCTCGATATGTGATCGTTACAACTAAGTGTTCCTGGTTTCATCGGTACAAGTGCCATTCATGGATAATGGCTTTAGTGACGCTAGAATTCCACAGAATTCTACTTTTACTCCAGGTTATTGGGCAGTAAAGGTGGAAATTATTAAATATGTTTAATATACGCTGCCGTTCCAATTCTACGCTTGAAGGCAAGGGTTGTCTTGGTCTTGAATATAATAATAATACGGGTGGCGCTACAGTCCATAGAGGACCAGAGCTTGGCTTCTCAACAACCACTCGTGTTGTGCGCGTACTATTGTTCTCTCACGAGTGGAAGGGACCTACAGTTTTATGCCAACTCCGAACGGACAAGTTTGAGAAGCTTTTTCGAGACTCTTTGAACATTGTCAGTGACTCGAAAGAAGTGGGGCTGTTTTTTGTCGCATAGAGCAGGAATCGAACCTACTACGTCGCACATACCCACAACGCCACGGGCCACCACTGCTGCTGCTTATGCAGTAGAACAAAGGCAATAGCTGAAAGCAGTTGAATGTGACTGCTTCGACTACTACCCACTGAGAACACATTACTGCTGCTTCAAGATGTGCAAAATGCAAAATGTAAACAAGAAAGAAAAGCAAAAAGACTGCAGTAATTGCTGTGTGCTTCTTCTTCGACTGTGACTGCCGATTTTTTCAGCAGCGTTCAGTTCAAAAAATTAAAGGCAGCCGAAGCAGTGAAAGGCCAAAATTATACGACTATTGCTACTTCAACTGAAGCAATTAAAACGCTGGTCTTGAGCGAGTGTCTGCTTAGCCTAAGCAGACAACGTGATCTAGTGCTGGTCATAGTTCTTTTGGTTTGAAGTAAGTGATGTCTGCTAGCCATTTATGATTGGTTATTTCATACATGTGAATCTATCTATCTCCACGCCTTGATTCGCAGCCAAAGGCTTAGAGACCGTAGAGAATGGCTACACATTTGTAACAAGATTACTCATATTTTTGAGTTTAGTTTTCTTTCGTGCAACAATCCTCGCCTTCACTGCAAACACCGTCTGTCTGAAGTTTTTGTTTCAGTATTTCAGTATTTTAGGTGGTTTCAGGCAACAGTCTTCTTCTAATAGTCGTTGGCCCAAAATCGTAGCTAATTGCATCGTTTTCCAAATCTTCTTGGAAGGCACATCGGCAAACTTGCAAATAAATTTCGAAATTGTTGCTTCTTTCCGTACATCCGTTTGTAAACATTGAGACCAGTTGCAGGATAATCTACTATGGCATTGAGCTCCTCATTTCCAGAAGCTTTAGTCTGTACATCGTGGCACACGGACTTTGTTTGACTGCGACGTTTGTACGGCGTTGTTTTGGGCGTTTTTTTCTGCAATTACGCTTTCTAAACGTTTTTTTTTGTGCTTTTATGATTGCTTACCATTTTTTCTCTAATTTTTAAAAGAATTTGAATTTGAAATTTTAATAATATGAGTGGCGCTACAGCCCGTAGGGGACCAGGGCCTAGCTTCTCAACAACCACTCGTGTTGTGCGCGTACTATTGTTCTCTCACGAGTGGAAGGGACCTACAGTTTAATGCCGAATCCGAACGGCCAAGTTTGAGAAGCTTTTTTTCTAGACAAGAAATACTCTTTGAGCATTGTCAGTTACTCGGAAGAGGTGGGGTCGTGAACATTGTTTTCGACGCACAGAGCAGGAATCGAACCTACGACGTCGAGGTTGGGGTCGACGCACATACCCACAACGCCACGGGGCACCCCAGAAGCCTTGGGGGACACCACCATTTTTGGTGGGTATCAGACATGGACCGATGCAAATGAACATAAATTAGATGCATGGAAGAAAAAAATTCATCTATACCTAACATTGGCTAACTATCTTGACTTCGACTGTATTGTGCAAACATTGGGTTCACTTTTTGTCGAGACAATCTTTCAAATCATCGGCGAATCTGTTTAAAAAGCTTCTGGGATTCATGACTGACCCAAATATTTTTGAAAACGGGGCTGGTCAAGCACTGGTGCTCGATAGTGATATATGATAACAAAGCTCTCACTGCCGAAATCGGATGATATTGATGTGACCCACATGTGGTTTTCATTCGCATTCCAGTCATGTGATGTAAACAGCCCATAACCTCCCGTGCATTACAAGAAATTCCTCCGCATTTAGGCAGATGGTCAAAATAGCAGCGTCGTGCAGGCTATTTCATAAAAAGCTTTAACAACTAAAGACTAATTATTTTGTTTTCGTTCAAATTTTTGTCCAGTTTTGGGACATCCTTTAGTAGCAAGGTCTGGACCATTTGTAGACTTGACTGAAGAACTTGTCAAGCATGTAACAACACTGAACACTACAACGACTCAATTGCGACAGAGTACCCTGGCCATTCTCAAATACATTGGACGCCCAGTAAAACGAAGTATATATTGCTTAGGCAATTCTTTATATCGAACGATTCCTTATATTGAATCCTGTTTTCCAATATTTTGTAGCAATCTTATTGGTTTTCTCCTATCCATTGGTTTTAAAGCAATCATTAGATTCTTAGATTAAACAGCAACTCGGTCGTCGCCTCTTTCTCTTCGCCGATGTTGATGACTGTCGCTTTTCCTTAAAATTGAACAGCATTTGTTAGAGTAGTAAAATGGTTCGTTCCATGCGTTTTTTTTAGAGATATCAATAGACCTCAAATGGTGATTCGTTATGCTAGACTTTCGTTATACCGGACGTCCAGTGTGTATTGCACTTTTTCGCAGAGTTGTGGTAAAAATGCAACGACTTTTCGTAGAAATGATCCCCCATTCCATCAGTTTTCAAACCTCCCTCTCATAAACTTGATCCGTTGACTCAAGGCCACCATCAACCACACCCCTGTAGGTTGTCCCCGATAAGTGTTTACCCAATAAACAGAAAATTGACACAGATTCCTTGTTACACTGAGTAACTGTTCTGCAGGACACAAATTCCCTCCCCTAAGGGAACCTCCGTGATGGACAGACTTCGGCGTAATTGGTTTATGCAAATTTTCGTCTCCAATTGCTGGCGGTAATTAAAAATCTCCAATCCACATGAGATTACACGGCAGACAGATGCCAGCGAACTGGAATATCAGTCTCCTTCCGTGCGTAATCCACTTTGCATCCATCCCCGGCCTCGCATAGGCCCCGTCGTCGCCCATCGCCTCGTGTGGAGTCCTGCAATTTCCTGTCAGTTGGTTACTCTCACTCGATGTGATTCAATTTAGCTTCGGCTGTGTGCCTGTGTGTCAGTGTGGTGTGTGTCTAAGGCAGTCGTTGTCGGATATTAGAAAAATATTTGTTTTTTTTTGTGTTTGATCTTCAACAACTCACAACGATGAGTAGTCGCGAGCAGACATATAGAAAAGTATATATTATATGCTTGTACAAGTAGTTGGTGTGTATGTGTGTGTGTATTGTTGATTATCGATGGTGCCGGTGGGTCGGTGGTGATTCGATTAAATGACCACTAATGGCTTCTCTGGAGCATCGCACTTGGATGCCTTCTCGTCGTGGAACGAGTTATCGGCTGTTTCCTCGCATGGACTCAGCGGTATTAGTGATTTTGTACTTCCAATCATTTCGTGAGTGTCGGCGGGATGGTCTTCCTGTGTGCCGCGGGAAAAGATCGATTTTGAGAGTGGCCGGTAGATTGGGTGACGTGCACATTACTTACCGTCAGATCGGTTAGCCCCAGTCCGGGGCAGTCATCGTCCGCTTGGTATCGCGTGTTGGCGCGTTGGCCGGGTGCGAAGGTCCCATCACCGTCGGAGTCGCCTGTCAGGCACACACATCGCATCTTTGTGTCGTCTCCAACCTTGAAGAGGACAAGACAGGAGTTAAATTGGAATCAAAATTATTGTAAAATGGAGATCAGCAAAAAATTATCGACTTCTAGAACGCGCATGATACACCTGCCAAGCTAGTTACGCGATGGAGACCACTCGCCACTTCATCAAGGTTGGTAGTGAGCTAACCAAGGTATTTGACGACAAAAATGATTGACATTGAGATACGTGCTATCGTGTGGGTTCCTGGGCTCATTAGTGTTTGAGATCGGAATTACAAGAAAAATGGGTCCACCTAAAGTCCATATACAGCTGGAAGAAGACAGGCGAGTGCTCAGAGATGACTTGAATATATATTTCTG
Source organism: Eristalis arbustorum (assembly GCA_916610145.1). Classification (NCBI taxonomy): domain Eukaryota; kingdom Metazoa; phylum Arthropoda; class Insecta; order Diptera; family Syrphidae; genus Eristalis; species Eristalis arbustorum. Next base: position 30,602,085 of record OU744318.1, read on the forward strand.
GGTGGCTGGTGAAGAACGAGGGCAAGGTGAAGAGTAACGCCTCCCGAAACCTGGTGCTAAAGTGCAATGTCGACCAGCTTCAGCTTTTACGTCAATCACTCGTGTTGTTCTCTCAGGAGTGAAAGCGACATGTTTTATGCCGGCTCACAACGGCGAAGTTCAAGAAGTTTAATCTAGACAGGTGGAAACAATGATCGTTGAGCGTAGCAGGAGGTAAGTCACGAAAGTTGTTCACTTAAAGAACTGATATCCAGTTTTGGAGCCGACACGCGTCCTTCAACCTTTCTCTCTGCGAAGATTTTAAAAATCATTCATGTTTTTAGAGCTGCTTCGGAGAGAGTAGTGATTTCCACGAAATCGAGAGCTTTGTGTAATTTAGCTTCACTAGACTCACCCACATTGACAACGAATAAAAACTGTGCTTCAACAATTAGCTCCAATGGCATAAAAATGCCATCGATAAGGCACAGACTTCTTCGGATGCAAAAGCTGAGGTGTCAGTGTCAATTTGACCGAATGAACAGCATAACTTCGTCTTGGGGTGTCCTTCAGCCTCTGTTTGAGGCAGGCTGCAACAAGATACAACCAAAAATACGTTGGGGGGGTAAAGTTTGATTTATTTGCAAAACCGCCTTCAGAGAGCAGCCAAAGGCATAAATTGGATATGGAATAATTTTAGTGGATCAATATGCTTACAAATTCAATAACATAGCCACTTATTGCGTCTAGCAATAAATTTGCAGATGTTACATGAGTCGCTTTGTCTTGGAAACAGATTTATCAACTCTTCTCATGAGTTCCGCAGTGTGCAGCGTTAACATTATGCTTATCTTGTAAATTCTTGAAAACGATGAACGAGAATATGCATCAGAAAACAAGGCAGTCGGTGACAGCATGTTTTATTGTTTTACTCTGCAAACTAGCCACCAGTCACCAATGACCGTAGTAATCATAAGCCAGCTCGCTATTTGCCCTCCCCCACTCGTCAATCACTTCTTCTTTCACATGTTCTTTAAGCAATCTCTGGAAGTGCTTATATTGGGCAATACTACTTGTTGATTCTCATGAATTTGAAGCACACTCCATCATTCGTATTTACAAAAACTAAGGCTGCCGCTTATTAAAGCCTGTTCAACGGTTTGGTTGAGAGGTGGATAGGATCACCAGGTGTCGGATTAGCCTTATGACGTATTACGGCTTATTTTGCATTTGGATTTACATAACGCTGTAGGTGAGCCTGGGTCTTCAGTCAACATGCGTTCATCCAGCACAGGCTTGTGATGACTGACTTCCAGACACATACGTTAAGCTTATTGATGTACCTTTCAGCTGTGTATGGCAATGGAGGTGTGATTAACCGCTTTAATCCACGGGTTTCGAGACGAGATTTTTCTGGGGCGGAGCATTGATGTCGATATACAGCCAACAGACAAAAGGAAGGACTTTCCACTCAAAACGATCAATAATCTTCTCGTCTGCTTTTGATTTACTTATCTACTCCCTTATAAACTCAACTCACTAAATAATTTAACCAGCTCACTGCAGAATGTGTACAACATTAGCCGATTGTGTGGATGAATATTAGTTAAGGGTGACCAAGATCCATCCAAGCGTTGAGGCGTATTTTTCACTCTCAGCCGATATGTTAGCAAACTAACCTGTCGGACCTACACTACACTATTGTAAGGTGTCTTCCAATAAGGGCCAGGGAATAGCTTCTCATCAACCATTCGTTTTGTGCGTGCTATTGTTCTCTTACGAGTGGAAGGAAACCGGTTTTAACGGCTTCGATCGATGTTAAAAATTGCAAACATAATTTGTTCGGCGTCCAATGGATAGATGTAGACGATATATGATTTCCACAAGGCAGTCCCAGCTCACACAGTGCGGAGGCAAAAGAGTTCACGGGCACCAGTCAGAAGAAATTGGAATACTCCCCGTTCGCTTGAGGGTAAATCGAGAAAAGAGCACCACCATGCGGACCGAGCTGACACGGAAAAAAGGATGATCCCTAGGAGCTATGGTTCTAACGCCGCTTAATTTGCTTAAAAGCATTGAATCTGTTTCCACAAGATCGTAACATATACCTTTCACGTCTGAGTATAGCAAAAGTTCATAGCCTCCATGGACAAAATTAACACGCAGGTGCTACTTTTCCCCGCGATTTTGGGCTTTAATTTACCACGACGCTTCCACTTGGAGGTCAATCTCAAGCGATCAGGCTGAGACTTATGCGGGTCTGATGGGCTTATTGCTGATCTTCCGTTGCACCAGTCTATAGCCTATGGTCAGGCTGCCAGTAGGATGCCATAACATTCCAGGACTGGCCGCCAATGCTATAAAAAGCCAAGCCTGACAGTGCACGATCTGTATAAAGGTAAGGTACTTTCCATTTATGCCTTTGTTTGCTAACTTGAAACCGTTTAAACTAGCTCCTAGCTCAGGATTTAAGTCTCTAGATCTCTCCAGTGCCTTACCTCGGGTATATTCGATGACCCCTATCTGAAGTAGGAGGTAAGAAGCACAGTACCGCGGTGTTCTACCGAAGTACGAAGTTAGTTTTCGTTGGATGGCATAAAGCCCTGATTGTACGTAAGTTCTTGGCTGAAAGAGGCACCACAAGACTTGAAGAACAGCTGTACTTGCCAGATCCAGAGTCATGCGAGTCTTTTTGTCCATTTCTTAAATTTAAATAAGTGGGAGCACCTATAATACAATTCTCACTATAAAGAAGGCTTCCTTCGCCCTCTTCAATGCCATAGCAGTTAGAGAGCACCGGTCAAGTACTGATGAGCTGCACTGACAAGTTTAAACAAATTCATTTGCTCAAGAGCAGTCATATGGATAGGAACGGGAACTACTGCGTTATAGTGAAGTCTACAGTTCATCTCGACTTTGTGAAGTTATGTAAAGTAACCGCCCACCTGAGACGCCTTGAGAGCGAATATTGTGTGACTGCCTGACTCGGCCATAACTCAATGAATATATGGGAGCAAGTAAGTCATCAAAAATCCTCTTCCCGAACCGCAATCCTCTAATGAATCTCATTAAATGACGACAGGATCAAAAAATTATCGAAATTTAAATCAGTGGCGAGTGTCTCTTGTTTGAATTCACTTTCGGAGCCACGAAGTGGATGACCATAGTCTGCAGTTTCTTCTTTAAATTAAAACAAAATTAGTCCAATTGACCTACCTTCACAGTGTTGGTAATGATGCACAACGATATGGACGAGAGCACGAACAGAACAATGGGCAGGATGAGTGCTATCAGCAGTTCCTTGTAGGTCTTGTCCAAGTCGAATCTGGCCACCACAAAAGGAACGTTCTCGTCCTGCAAAAAAGACAAGCATCTTTAACCACCCATTCGCCACTGCACTTAACTGCATCCTCACTCTGTTGTAGAAGCACTGGTACCTCGACTGGGCCGTGTCATTGTCCCCATCGCTGCCGTATCGGGCCACGAAGTCCTTGCACTCACCCCGCAGCGTGTTCACACACCCCTCCAGGTTGATGAACAACTTCTTCCAGTTGTAAATGGTCAAGTTGTCCTGCTGCGGCAGGAACTTCTGGTCGGGATCCATGATGTTGTTGCTCTTCGCGTAGATGTCCCAAAACTGTGTGAAGTTCATGTACGGGTGCGGCAGCGTATCGTGGTCCAGGAGTGTTCCATTTAAGCAGTCGGTTGCTCTGAAAAAAAAAAAAACAGCATCCGGTAATCGCGCAACAGATGTGGGAACCCAGCACTTACACAATTTTATCGCCCTCCCTCGCGACTGTCATGCAATTCGCGAGAAGCGTGCCATCGTCCTCCTTCCAAAAGTCCGTCGGCGGGATGCGTATCCCTTTGATCGGCCCCCGCGCCTCGTTGAACGCCACCCCGTGGTCGCACTCTGCCGTCAATAGGTTATCATCCTGAAATAGAACTCGTTATTTTCGTCCTCCCTAAGGGATGGCTGCCAAATTACGCACTTGCATCAGCAGAACGTTGATCCGCGTCGTCGTTATCCGCGCACAGTAGCGGTCGCACATGAAGGGTCTCTTTATTTTCGTGCACGTTATGCCCTGGCACTCGAAGAAGCCGTTCAATTTGGTGTTGTCCTTCTCCGAGTTGAGGGTGGGGCCGTCGGCTCGGTGATGGCAGAGGAAGAACTCTGACATATTTTTGCAGTGACCTGTTGGGCGATTATGTCATTGTGTCCGAATGAATGAATTAATTTGAGACAGGGAGGGGCCAGTGACACATACCATTCGAACAGTTGAACACGCCCCGCAGGTTGTTGCACGCAGTTCCATTGTTGCAGTTGAACTTCTTCAGATTCCTCAGGTCCACCTGGAATGTGAGAACGTGTGGGCTGGTGAATCAAGTGTGGGAGGGTGCGTTCATTTAAAGTGTGTCAAATTGAGTCATTTTTTGTTTATTCGGCGGAAATTAATCAACTCTGTCGCGTAACTTGTAATGATGCATAATGGATCTCATCCGAGTGCTTAGCAAACACAATTGCCATTACGGGGGCAATGTCGTCCTTCGCAGGAGGGGGATGCGATGCCAAGAGAGCACACACTCGTAAGCACACAGCCAACGGGGTTAACTGGGGAACGTGCCCCGTCGCTCATCTGAAATACCGGCCCGAGTGAGCGTAAAAAAGATGATTGCTCGATTTATGAATGTTGACGAATCAAACTACGTGCTCACAGGGTTATGCGTCAATCGTATGAGGTTATTGGTAGTAAAGTTGATTCGACTGCACATGAGTAAAGCTTCTTTCTTCTCTTAGTATCGTTGGACATCTGGCGGTGGACACCGGACTCAAACCCAGGAATGAACCCAGAATGAATTGGAGAGTCAATTGTTTACTCGTTCTTATGAGCATAATAGTGTAGTTTGTAATTATCTTCATAGCTTTCAAATGAGGTTGACATTTCGACAAGTTTGAGGACAGTTTAAAGGATCTAGCCTCCTATTCTCTTCTCAACGAACTAGTCTTTCACATTTTTGATGGAACCAAATAGTTTGCAAGCTTGTTGTTCGGACTCAATACCCTCCCTGATAAAAAAGCAACAAGGTTCGACTTTGACACATGTCACAAGTTACGTGTGAGCTCTCAAAAGTAAAACACTGAAAACCCATCCATGGATTCACTAAAAGATCCCTTTGACTGCCCAACCACAGAGAGATAAGTCTCCTTTACACCGCGTCGAAGACCTTTTTTACCGATTTTTGTACTCGCTTGAATCCATTCGTTGACAACCTGATCCATATCAGTGTGCCTTTAGGCCCAAGCAGTCTACAACATACCAGATCCTTACACTAGGGCAGATCCTACCCTACAGCCACCTCATATTCGTCGACTTCAAGGCCACATATGACAGCGGGAATAGGTACGAGCTTTATAACGTCGTGTCTGGTTTTGATATTCTTGCTAAATTCGTCGAACTGGGCAAATGGACTCTCTCTCTGCTCCATCAAGTTCGTAAACGTACTGTAGTTGCCCGTAGCTTCAACAAAGGTTTTAGATAATGAGACGCGCTGTCATATGATTTCTTGATCAGCTTAAGATCATCCTAAAGATGATCGTTCAAGACTCAATTGCCCAAGAGGCACGATCGATCAAGAAAGGAAACAACATTGATGTCTTCAACAGAGTGTCACAGTGGGCGCTTATACTTCGAGGTAGCTCGGCTCCGAGATAAATGAATAACTCTTCACAACCGCTGTGCGTATTGGCAATTGAGTATTGGTGCTGTTCCTCGAAAGTCGAAGGACCAAGTTTACTCAATAAATTGATCATCTCAATCATGCTCTAATGCGCTGAAGTCTGGGCTACCTCAGGAGTATATGAAGAAGCCCTTGGTCTTGTTTGATATAAGTTAGATAAGTTAATCGTTTTTGGGGATCAATTAGGCGTCTGCAGATTCAACTCCTAGTATTGATAAGATAAGGATAGTGCATTAGAGGTGGCCCGTGGCGTTGTAGGTATGTGCGTAGACCCCAACCTCGACGTCGTAGGTTCGATTTTTGCTGTGTGCGACAAAAATAATTTTCACGGCCCCACCTCTTTCGAGTTACTGACAATGGTCAAAGAGTATTGCCTGTCTAGAAATAGCTTCTCAAACTTGGCCGTTCGGAGTCGGCATAAAACTGTAGGTCCCTTCCACTCGTGAGAGGACAATAGCACGCATAACACGAGTGGTTGTTTAGAAGCTAGGCCCTGGCCCTCTACGGAGCACTACAGCTCTACCCATAGTATAGTGCATTGACAACACTACTTCACACCGACTTTGAACTAGTGGGAGAAAGTGGTTGAGGACGCCCACGAGGCTAGTTGGAAAGGCTTTTTGGACTGAAGCATATACAAAGAAGAAGAAAAAACCAAGAAACCAAACCAGTGACCATTATTTCTCCGTCTCAGAACTATTTTATGCGCCGTCCAAAAGAACGCAAATCCCGCTCATTCGTTTATTTAAGCATTTCCTCGTGCAATCTTGAGGCTGAAGACTATGATATACTGGTTGAATTATTTCTCACAGTGTCTCTTGTGTATGTCATTAATGTCGGAGACCATTTTGACTAAACTAACTATGAAAGAATTACACAAGAAGAATGTCTCAAACCATTGTTGCATTAGCACAATGGCAACTGTGTCCACCTCAGAAAGTCAACACTATCATATTGTTGCTTAGCTACTTAAACATTGAACGACTTACCTACTGGATGATTCTACTAATTACCGCCCAGAAAATTAGATGAAAGTTCGTACAATCGCTGTGCAAGCTTTATTCTACCAAAAAAACAGGTGAAATACAATTTGCCGAAGAAACTATCGAAGGCTAAAGAAATTCCCAGGAAAAAACATTTTCGCATTTTGGCAGCTCCTGGATAACACACATAAAACGCAGATCGTTTCTCCTAACACCTCTCAAACCAGAGCCTCATTTTAACACCACCATGTCGAATAAGGTTAGGTACTTGGTCTGGCTTCAAATTCGCTAACACACTTAGACCGTCTTATACCGTTGTGATACACATAGTCACACAATTACCACTGATCGACAATTTTGAAAACCGTATAAAGCGTATTCAATTTTTATTGGGATTTGAGCCAGGGACCAAGTCCATGCATCCAACAATCAGCTCCATTCACCATAATTCCACTGAAAAATAAGTTATCTACGAGAAGGCAACGCATTGTGTTGTGACTTCTTCATAGTCTGTATTCAAATGACAGGAGACGTAAGCTGCACGATCTTCCGGAAGTCTATTCACTGGCTGGAAACCGTGAAGCGTCAATGAAGCGTTTGGTGGTATTGGCACACTCTTGGTCTGGTGGCAGCATAAAGCATATCTATGCAATCAGTGGGTGTGTCCATATCGTCCTCAAACTAAATAGTGCAAGAGCGCACGGATATCAACCGCTTCTTTGCGGCAATTGAGAAATTAACCTATCTTGCAAAAATGCATGCTAACTCTGGCATTTCTAAAGCGGATGAACAAGAAGACCAGAAGAGAGATCTACCAGCAATCCTCGATCCTCCTTCTTCCAGGATCGAAGATTGCAGGAGGACGTGGGACGGCGAATTGGACAACTATCTATATGAGACTAACCAGGTGTCTACAGATCCATCACCCAATGTGGACACCGAATGGGTAATGTAGAATCTGTCCATGTTCCTCGACCCGATGAGTTTTCGACTCCTAGTCTGTGGGATAGCGCAACAGAAGAGGCACGGGATTATGATGGTATAAGCGAAGAAGAACATCACCCAACTTGGTGTTTGCAACTGAAGTCACAGATCCAGAGAATACCATAACAGGAGAAACTTGCCGGCATGAAACACCTGGATCATGCCAGACCAGTAAGAAAAAGAAATTCTATTACTTACTTTTTGGTTAACAATACCAGCTCCCGATTTGTCCAGCTTCAAGTTCATTGAGTGTCAAGTTTAGAACTCACTAGCAAAACTTGGAAATGTGCGAATCGGATTTTCTGAAGGGTCTCAAAATCTCCAAACCCGATTTCGCAGGCATCCCGAGTCTATTTAAAGGTTTTCACGCCAAATTCTTTTCTTTTTTAGCCTAAACTCGCAAAGACTAGAGCCAGCACTTAGATCTTAACCGTCCGTACCGATCGTAGCTGCGCGATTGTCCCCTCTGACGATTCAGTGTGTGATGTCAGCTTGCGATGAGTCGTCCCCCCGATGGTACCACACGCACGTCGAAAGTCGTAACACATCATTGCACTACAATGCTCCCGACTTGATTTCAGAACATTTCCAGACAATTACGTCAAAAAATGTACACATTTTTAGCACCTGGCACTCTTTGATGTTGCCAAGGTTGAGAGCGTTAGTAAGTCCTCGTATGCACTTGAAGGAGTAATGGGCACTTACTTCCACTTAATGTAACCAACAGTCGCCAACACTAAAGCGGTAATCGGTTAATGGTTTCCCCTGTCTTTAGGTAAGAGGAGGATAAATGCGTTATAAAAGTGCGACTGTACGTGTTTACTACTCACATTACCTCTAGCCCTCGATGTCTATCTTGACTTTTAACAAAACATTTTGCCGAATTCTTGCACGACATTCGAGGGTCTTCAATTAAGTGTTTGAGGGAGTAGATGACTTGCTAAATTGTGAAAATCTGGAGGTTCTTTTGTTCAGAAACTCTTGTTTGAGTTATCCGCCATGATAGGGAGAGCAACATCCCAGCACATGAGGATTGCGCGAATGGAGAATGCTATGCTTCGATAGTTTGGTCTTCTTCTTCTTTGAATGGCGCTACAGTCACATGCCTCTCCAGCCAGCACGATCTTTCGCCAGCTGCCTCCAGTTGCGCACACCAAGTTGGTTGAGGTCCTTTTCCACTTGTGTGCGCCATCTAGTGCGAGGACGTCCTCTGTTGCGCTGTCCCAATGGCTCGGTGTCGAAGACTCTTCGGGCCGGAGCTGTGGTGTCCATCCGCACTACATGACCTAGCCATCTTAAGCGTTGGATCCGAAGACTCTTAACTAGGTGCATGCCGCTGTACAGCCCGTATAGTTCGTGGTTGAACCTTCTCCTCCAAACGCCATCAACGCAAACAGGACCAAAGATCGTACGCAGAACTTTTCTCTCGAAACAACCAAGAGCTTCTTCATCCGCTTTCAATAGCGTCCACGTCTCTGCGCCATAGAGCAGGACTGGGATGATCAGGGTTTTATACAAGCTCAATTTGGTGTTTCGAGAGATGGCTCTGTTACTCAATTGCCTCTTGAGCCCAAAGAAACAGCGATTGGCGAGAGTAATTCTGCGCTTGATCTCGGTACAGGTGTTGTTGTCCCTATTTACTCCGGAGCCTAGGTAGACGAAGTCCTTGACTACCTCAAAGTTTCTGCTGCCCAATATGACGCTCTGTCCGAGACGTCGATGTTGTGCGTCCTTCCGTGATGACAGCATGTACTTAGTTTGGTCACGTGGTACAAATTCCCCCTTCTTACGACTTCCAAGATGTGCCCTGAATGCGACTACATGAGGTAGGCTACAGATTGACGGAGAACGAGGTGGTTGTTCAAAGAGACCAGTTCCTTGTTCAAGGACACTTTGGAGGATCGAGCGGCAACGAGGTCCATAGTGTTAACTCCTTTAGTGGGTTATGTTCGTCAGAACATGAAGATGATGAAGACCGCGAGCTAAATGCGCTTTTAATGCCATACTCTGGTGATGATTTAGTTCATTTTGTTGATAGGTTCATGTCGTTGCAGGTGCCTTCTCTGAACTCGTAAACACTTCCAAACCTCACAGATGGCCGCACAATCGTAGTGTGTTACAGGCAGAGCTACTTGCGATTCGGGAAGCCTGTCGTGTACTCATTTTACCCAAATATCTTGTCAAGGCAGAAGGATGCGATGTCAAAGCCTCCTTTACTTCACGTTGTAAGCTAGTGAAGGAATGCTGTGCTGATACACAGTAGCAATGTAGAGGTAGTAGGTTCAGAAGTTTCTCTAACTCGTCGTCTTACTGGTGACAGGGAGTAGGAAGACCGACTACTTCGACTTGTCGAAACAACTTGGGCCAAGGCTACTGACTCGTTCGACCGCAATAACTCTTATTTTGCGGATTCGCCCAGTTGGAGCTGAAAGCTGGATGATAGCAAAAAAAAGCAGAGCTGATTCTTGGTGCCTTCAAAAACAAATTCTACGTCCGATATATGGTCTGAGAAGACGTGGATATATTCCAGTTTTACGTCGACTCTGAACGGACAAGTTTGGGAAGCTTTTTCTAGACAGGAATATTCGTTGAGCATTGTCAGTGACTCGAAAGAATTGGGGCCGTGAACATAATTTTTGTCGCACACAGCAGGAATCGAACCTACGACGTCGAGGTTGCGGTCGACGCACATACCACAACACCACGGGCCACGCCTGTCGATGGCAGCTACTGAAATGGTGTCCCAGAGCAATATTCATTCGAACATCTGGTACAAGCGTGTATCGATGTTGGTAAACATTAGCTGACACCTTACAAAAGTCATCGTAATGATTCTTAAATTCAAGCACTTAAAGAGTAGAACAGCTCAAGATTAAAAATGACACGTGGATGACTTCTTGGATTCCACGTATTTTTGCCACGCGTACAGCATTAATTAGTAAATTATCCAACGTTCATATGGAATCCATACAACCTCAATCCATACAACCTCTTCTGTGTTTGCGGCTGATTACCGAATCAAAGGAATCTTTGAAGAAGCCCTAAAAGTCAATCACACGCATTCGGATACTCAGTGTATCCGGCCAGAGGGAGGTGTGAAGTGTGAACTGTGAAGCAGCAAAACATAAGTCCTTCTTTTAAGTTTAACGATTAATTGAGACTTTCAAAGGCTTCATTGGCACTTAACTTTGTTTCGCTGTGTTGATCCAACATGGAAATCTCTGCGATGGTGCAAAAGCTTTGAAATTGAGCCTTTACATGTTCGCCACTCGTACTCATCCCATGGCCTCACACGTTCAGGTGATAAAATATCGACAGTAAGCTATTTTGACTCATAGCTGAGAATACAGGAACAAGAAAGCAAATTCGAATGAGAGCAAATGTGAAAGAGCACTCGAAATCTGGAGAGACTTTGCTCTTTTCACCTCCCTTGCTGACACATACTGTAGTCCCTTCCACAGAACTGGAAAGTGTGAAAGGGCCCTCACCGAAGCTGTTGCGTGATGACAAGGACCACGTAAGAAGTGCCAAGTGTCATTGAAGGATTACATTGACGTGAACGTACATATATCAGAAAAATGTTATGGAATCTGGTTCAACATCCCGCAGTTCACTTTTACAAACTCTTTGAATTCAAGTTTCTGGGGTGTATTGCATAAGTTCTGTTTGCCCTTTATGCGAGTAAAATTCTAAATTGATATCGATGTGGAATATTTACTTGTAAAATCATTTTGAGCTGACACGCTGGCTGCTTGAAAGTGATTTAATATTGAATAAACTGTACTGAGATCTATGTCACTACTGAGAGGACTTCAAGTGACAGTGTGGAGAAAAAGGCAAAAAATATTTTTATCTGGTGCCAGTTCAAGTTGTCAGGCGGCACATTAGAAGTTAGATGGAAATTGCACAGGTTATAGCCACAATAAGACTATGTCCGTTGCATGGTTTGTATTAAGCTAGCTGCAAATATCATCATGTATATGGTACATCAAAAAATTTCTCATTTACTCTATAAATTGTGACAGCTTAGAACATTGCCTTAGTGAGATATTTGAAGTGGTAGGCCCCAAGTTGAAGTAGTGTGCCAGCTGGCTAATAGGCAAATGTTAAATGTTGGCCCTATGTCCGTACATCAACTTCTTGAAGTGTTTTTTGGCCAGATCATCCTGGACGTTAAGCATACTCTACAGTCCATTAATCTTGTATTGTTCGGTCTAGTGGGCTGTCGTCTCATGTAGTAACTATATACCAACAAAGTTCGTTCATTTTGGGCTCAACAAGGACTCAACAGAGGGTTAGTAGTGTTGTGTATGACGAAGCAGCCTACATCCGGTGGTGGCTCGCAGATGCACTCTTCCTCCGGCCAATTAATTACTCGTAATGTGACTCCCCCGTGCTTCTTGAGGTGAGCTCTCTGAACGCCAATCTCCAGAATCTTAGGTCAGAATCCTATTCCGTATGAGTCCACAAATTAATTGTGTTTTGAACTGTGGAATGCTCTTTCGACTTCACAACTAAATTCAATAGGGAAAATAGCGGCTAGGGCCATATTCGTTCCGATTTTGACATTTTAAGTAGCGCACACGTAAATCATTTGTGTCAGTCGAAATGAAGCGGTCAAATCTCAAAGCAGCCTGTGTTTCCGAATACCGAACAATTGTAGCGTCTTCCAGACCGAAACTGTTGCGATCAAGGACGCGTTATCCTGACTATCTATCAAGAAGATAGACACCAGATTCCACATTAGGTATTGCCATCTATTCCGACAGCCATCTATACCTTCAACTCCAAGACTTCTCATAATTGCTGCCTATATCTTAACGAGATGGCCAAGTATTTTAATATTCTACCCATGTACATAACATGGGTCTGCGTCTTCCCAGAGAATTGCCAAGTTCACAAACTCCCTTGAAAAGGTACAACCTCTGCACTATCTGTGCTTTTTTTCGTGAAAACATCTACACATGCTAAGAAACATCTCAGACCGTCGATTGGTAACTCCTAAACGATCGCATAGCTTGATGAGCAGGCCTAAACTCAGAACCCTCATCAGTATCATAACTGGGCATTGTGTCATTGAAAATCACGGCTCTAGAGTAGATCTTTCCTATAATGACTTCTGTAGGAGCTGTCGAGACGAGGATGAGGAAGACAACTGCAGTGCTATCTCATACCGATGTTACAGACCTTGCAAGCCTACGATTTTAATAATGTGGTTGAACTAAGCAATGTAAGTGACGGCCATCGTTTTCGCTCTATCAAAAGGCACGGATCTGAGGACAGAATGGGCTTAATCTGTCCTAAGTGTGGCTGGCTGTGGTTTTTCCATCAGAAGTCAGCCACTTCAACCTAACCTTACCGAACCTTGTCAGTTTAATGCTGACTTCGATTGGCGTCGGGAAGTATTCTCTATGCGCATTGTCCGCGACTCAAAGAGATGAGGCCGTGAATTGATACCGAAAACTCTCAGCAAAGAAGTCGAAGCATTTAACTGGCCGTTTGCTGATTCTACTCTCTCATCTGCATCATAGCCCAGTGGCACTTTAGCTATTCTTCGTTGGTCGTAAGTAGTGACTGGAATGGCCTGTAGAAAGAGCTGCGATTGACAATGGTATTGTATGATATTTATATTGTGTTATTTATGAGTGGCCAGTGTTGAGTTCGGACCACAATCGGAGTGTTTTGAGTATCAAGGCTGTGCTTGCTGCTGTTTGTTTCCTGAATATTTGTGTTGAAAAAAATGGAGGAGAATATTCAGTGCGTCTGACGGAGTACTTCTCAGTGCACCGCTGATACACAGGCAGGCCAGTCTTTGTACTCGGTTGAGTGCATTGCAGTTGATGACCTTGTTTAGTGCTGTCCACCAAACTGAGACTCCATACACAAGTGTCGGTCTGACGATAGAGGTGTAAATCCAGTGAGCGTGCGTGGTGGAGATTAATCTGTGTCACCCGAAGCATGGCTGTCGGGTAACGTGTCCGTCTCTATTCCAGACACAATCTCTACCACTGTCAAATTAGCCTCAATTGCCGAATTCGGGAGGACTAAAGCATGCCCGACGACTGGAATAGCAGCTCCATAAGCCCCACCCACATAAATGACGATCCAACCTCTCGCAACAACTACAGAGGTATATCCCTGCTCAACGTCGCCTATAAAATTCTATCCAGCGGACTTTGTGAACGTGTCGTTTTGCACCGCTCTAATCGGCAGGTAACAGTGCGGCTTCCGGTCTGTTTAATCGACAATAAAGCAAATCTGCTACGGTTCAGATTATCAAGTCATCGCGGATGCAAGACAGCTTGATCTGACTGACTGCCCAGGACCGTCAGCAATGGAAGGACCGTCAGCAATTGCACACTCTCGGACCCTTCATGGGTCGTCGGCCTGACAAGTAAGTAAGTAAAAAATTAATAAAAAAGTATTGCTCCAATCCCAGTACCCAGGATGTGGTGAGGAGTCCTTTGCTTTAATGTTGAACTAGTTGATTGGTAGGCTTACGAATTATTTCTTAAAAATTCATGTTCACATAATTGTAAAGACCTGTTGAAAGGATATTCTAAATTTAATAATATCTGCTGTAATCAAAGACATAAGCTTGATTGTTGGTTATATATTTGATTAGCCGAAAATTAACGAAAGTTCGTAAAGATTTATAAATATTCATTTCTGTAGTAGACCTGACGAGACACCCAATTTTCTTCAATTTTAAATACTTAATCAAGTCCAGTAACTATTGGATGCCATTTTTGCTGAGCTTAGCTTAGAGTTTACTGACTGACTGCTGGGAGTGATTGTTCAGGCCAAACATAGACCAGGTTGACAACTTTAACCTATGAAGGGTTGTACCCGGCTTACGCTGTTGTTACCCATTTCCCTAAAACGGTCGTCCCTTAAGTGTGCCGGCTCTCCTGAAAATCTTCAAATGTCATGCTTCAATAAAAACCTTTGCAAGTAGAGAAGTTGCTACAAAAAGCAAGAGCATTTCTTTTCAACAGAAACAAAAAAATCAATCGTTCAGCCAAGTACAGAGAAACTTCCCCTTGAATGACGTCCTAGATATACACAAAGCGGAGTTCCTCTTGACATTCAGAATATCGACGTTCCCCCTCCCCACATCTCAGCAATCATTAAGATGTGGCGTGGAGAACATCACTTAACACCCTTCCCTTCCCCGAAATGTCTTCTCTGAATCACTGTCTCCGTGAATGGGTCATTTCCAAAAGTTATGTCTCCATCAAAGTCGCCCGCAAGGTGCACCAATCGAGTTGGACTCTCGGGCGTCCCTTACAGCATCCACGGGGCAGTGGTTGCAAAGCATTTATGTCATAATGGGATACACAGTGCGCCGGGCAAACGTTTTGAAACTAAATCACTCAGTTAATAAGCCCAAAAATAGCCGTCGCCATCATCGTCTAAAGGACAACTTAATTATCTTAGCTCACCGCCGAGGCACCAGTTTTATGAGTTCCCCTCCCCCGGCTGCATTCCACGAAGAATTTGTGTGCCACCAGCGTTCAACTACTCCCCAGAGATGTGCCATTATCAAAACATCATCACAGCACCCACAGTCGCCGTCGTCGCCACATTTCTGTGTCAGTGTACTAACGACACACACCAGCTCTCCTTGTTCATCTTCACGTCTTCTCCGATGACTCATGCTAAGGATAAACAAAGGCAAAGACTACTACTCACCATCGGGCACGATGTGTTTGCTATCCTTGTGCAGTTGTTAAGCTGGATATCGGTGCCATTGCGTCGCACGATGGAATGTATCTGCGGACAAAAGCCACTCGTCTTGGTCAGGCACCATTCGCCGCACGACGCCCAAGGGCAATTGTTTGGCATTTGGATGTCGACCGTTTGGCACATAACCGGATCAGGTTCAAATCCCGACTTAAAGGCTCTGCAACACGAAATTAAATTGTATCACCACATGCACGCACACAAACA
The DNA here is from genome assembly GCA_916610145.1 of Eristalis arbustorum. NCBI lineage: Eukaryota > Metazoa > Arthropoda > Insecta > Diptera > Syrphidae > Eristalis > Eristalis arbustorum. The sequence continues at coordinate 30,617,723 of OU744318.1, forward strand.
TAGCAAAACTGGGTCAGCGGTTAGGGGAAACACTTACTGAAAGGAAGGTGAGTAAACTGCAACACTGAGGTAAACAATGGACACACACGACAGCACCATTGTCAACTGGCACAGGCATATTGATCTGCAAATGCGCTTATCCTGCTCCGGTATCAGACGTGGCTTGTTCTTTCGCCTGCCCATGGTTCTCTGTCTCGGCTGGCCTGCTCACGAGAAGTCTGTCTGCCAGCTGATGGATACGGCGGCGCCGCTGCCAATTATCTAATTGAAAGGTGCCCAGACGCCCAGTTGCCCACACTCCCTCGCACTTCAAGAAAAAAAAAAAACGCACAACGTGCTGTGAATTCAGGATAATTGGATGGGGATTTCACGCGTCGCGAATCACTCCACTGGCTGCACTCGGCCTGAACTTGTTGATGTTGTGAATCCCTGGGTGCTGCCCGAGCCGTACACACCCAAAAATTTACTGCACGAATGTCGAAAATGAATTTTTCGTTTTTTTTTTTCGTTTTGTCTGCTTTGATAGGCAAGGCTAGGGGATAAGCTTTACGTGACCGGTGGGGGGAAGGGGCAGGAGGGCACTGGGTGAGCTGGTGGCTGGCTAAACAAAGACACAATATTCAATGCCACACAGATGATGAGCTTTTGATTAAATCTAGCACTGGCCGATGACCTTGTTGATGGACCGACTGAATTTATGAATCAAACACAATTGTGGTGGAATATGCAAAAATGAAAAAATGTGAGATAAGGCGACACACTCGCGTAGCCGCCGTCGAAGCCAAGCAACTTGCACCGGAGGAATCTAAGTCTAAACTGAAGAGGCGAACTAGTTTTCGAAACATTCTCAGTGTCTCTCTGGTGTGTGTCACAGAGTGGACGAAGGAACTGTTCCAATGCCACTTCCAGTGGGGATGGATTGGGGTGTACAGCAGTGGCGTAGAGGAGGGCTGTTTTGTGTAAAATTCGGGGGTTTGCTCGGCTTGCAGGGCTTTCGTTGGGTTTTATCGATTTTTCACAACGATGTGATGTGCCAGCCAGGAATGGCGGGAGTTATTTGTTCGTTGCATGAATTCAATTAAAGAGAGTGGAAATCGACTTATAGCTTGTTGCAGCCTAGTCACTTGTCCTTTGTGAGGATGTTTGATTGATTTCTTCAGTTGGTTTAGAAATACATTGGCGGTTGGGCTGTCGAATATTAAAAAAACGGCAGCAAAGCGTGCTAGACCTATTAATTCATTTGGAAGAGCCACGTTGTAAGGGTCAGTTGTAAGGGTTGATCTAAGTCAACGTCAGCTTATGTCAGAATTGCACGAAAACGAGGCCAAGCGATCGTCAAATTTCAAAGCGCCCATAAATGGTTTGAAACTTAATACAATCAGATGTAGTTGCTGCTTTCTTTCAAGCTAAATATCATTTAGATTCCTAGTGAACGACTTACTTAGCCTCCATATCGAGTAAGCCAAAACGAACGAAACTTAACGAAAGTCTGGGATGAGTTTATAGTGGCCCCTGTGCATCATTTCCGTTTATCTGTGTGACTGCTTACGTAAAAGAGAGCTACTTACTTAGCCTCCATATCGAGTAAGCCAAAATGAAAACCTAACGAAAGTCTGAGATGAGGTGGCCCCTGTTCATCATATATGTTTATTTGTGCGACTGCTAAACTTCAGTCTGCGTTTTTGCGTCCAGTCTGATTGATTGCTAAAGATTTTCTTAAAAAGTGATACTGAATTTACTCCTTGTTGGTCCACACGCATCCATAGTCATCCCCTCATCCTTTCAGTTTCGACATTTCACTAATCGATTAATGTTATATGGGCGTCGCTACAGCGAGTAAAGAGCCATGGCCTACCTTTTCAGAAACCACTCGCGTTGTACATGCCAATATCCTCCCCACATCCGAAGCCATCTCTGGCAAATTATTAATTTCTAAACCAGACTCCTGCGCATGCCTCACAAAGGAGACCCACACAAGTCGATACAGCTGGTTATTGTTTGAAAATATTAGGTCAACGTAAGGTTAAATGGTTTGTTATCTTTGGGATGCCATCGGATCGCCCCCTTAAAGGGAAAGTTTTCGTGCTCTTCGCTTACCTCTGAATTGGAACAGATGTGTTATGGGTTGGTAAACAAGTGGTTGATGGGGCGTTTGTGGTGGGAACTCCTTTGACATTTATACTGTCACAGTTTTAGATAACATTTCATGAATCCATATTCAGTTTCATCTAAATTTAGACGTTGTTCTGACTTCTTTCGGATTGAATTTTTCATTCAACGACGTCTCATTTATGTGAATGTCCGTGGTGGAAAAATCACCATTCCTGTCCCTTTGGCATAAAAAGACTGAGTAAAATGTTATCGATTATGTCGAGTCCGGTGGCACTGATGAGTATCCTCTTGTGCATCTCCACTTCAGCCCAACACCAGGGTATGTGGGCACTTCTAATTCTTATGCCATGTCTTACTTAAGCGCACCAACCATAACAAGGTGGTTCTTGTGGCACTGAATGCATTGCAATTATTGTACCTAGGCTACAGCGTCTCGCAGCGCGTTAAGAGAAACAAAATTTTAACATTTGGTCCGTCAAAGTTTTAGATAACATTCTTTTTGGTGGTGTGTAAATATTTCCCGCGTCTACGTAGCGCCCATGTCCATTATAACGTTCATCAATTGCCCCCTAATCGGGCAAAGAAGGTTGATGATGCAACTCCTTTCTCTCTCTAGCTCTCTCCCTATTCATGTGGCGCAATTGTTCATTGTGGATCACAACCCAAAAACGCGGCTAGCTGCCACCAGTTGCGAGCGCTTTGTTTTTTGTCTTTTAATTTGGATTCGCCAATGTATACGGACTCTTCTGCAAGATACCGGTAACCCGTATTACCAGCACGAACGATTCACGGGATATTATTCTCCTTTGTCCTCGCGCCTACGTCCTAAGCCACACCCCTGCACACTTCAACCACTCTCCCCACGAAACTGTCGTTATATAGGAGCAGAACTGCTGGCATATGTTTGCTGACTCAGTGCCGACTAACCAGTAGTTCTCTGTCTCTGCAATGGAATATTGCGTGCTTTGCGTTTTTGTCGTAACCGAATTTGTTGAAGTATTTTCGGTAACCTCCGTGGCCTGACGTTGAGAACAGCGTGAGATGGTAGTTGCAGTTTTGAGCTGGTTGTGGTTGGTTGTGGTGCACAGCACAGAGTCTGGAAGTCGATGAAAGTTTCTTTGTTTTCTCTCTCCTTGAGGGCAGGAGCTCTCGCCCACACTGGAGCAGCATTAAAAAGGATTGAGCTAATCACTCTAGAAAGCAGGATCCTTCTCGCGCATCTTGTACCTCCGATGTTTGGCAGTGAGAGGGAGCGCTGCCTGCATCCTTGAGGCTGTTTTACTGCAGAATTCGACGTGAGCCTTGAAATTTAGCCGGTTGTTGCGCATTGTCACCAGATAACCTGCGCACACCAAGGGGGCTAATGGCTATATGCACTTGTGTACGTTACCTTAGATCCGAGCGTCCTCGGGCGAAGGTTCCACATGCCACCACCCGAAAAAGGATCTAAGACACTTCTGTATTCATATACCAATTTTTCTATTGACATCGTTCTATGAGCCGAAAAGCAGGACTGAAAATTGGAGTTAACTCGACACCTCCACTGATAGGTCTATTAGGCAACTGTCTTTTGACCTCACATTAACAGCGGCTGGCAAGAGTTAAGTTGTTTGGTGTTTGGATCGACAAGCCGAATTCCCGTCAGACTTAGGTCATTGTAGACCCATTGTGATACCCATGGGAATCGTTTTTTGTTTGGCCCTTCCTCGTACCTCGGACGCACACTCACTTCCTGGAAAGAGTTAGTCTGCATTTGATTTTTGTACGGATGTTACTTGTATTGTTGTGAAAGTCTGTAAATACCTTGAAACTCTATGTGTCTTTGTTGAGGATAGCAATACAGCTACTTTATTCCTCGTCCATCGCCAGACCCATTGCAGTCCTTTCTGTCACAATGCCAGCAAACGCCTCATTGATTGCTCGCTAAGTTCTGAAAATCACGCCAATGTCATCTGCTTATTCTTACAATAGTAGGACCTTCTGAAAAATCGCGAGTTCTCCACGACGGTCCCCAGAGAGATATGGAAGAAGTCACTTCACACTGCGTCGAATTTTCTGCATATTTGCTTGACACTGACAAGACTGCTGGATGAGCAGGAATCCTTCTTTCCCATCCGGCACAACTCGACTAGACTAGCAGAAATGTGAAATGGCGGTGAATGCGGGGCTCTGACGCTGTTATATGGTGCCTCTAAATTGAAGAATTGGTAGCTTTTTTCGAAGATTTAATCATGAGAAGTTCCTTGACTAAAAACCATACAGATATGAACCTTTATATGAACATTATTTATCAGACTGTTCATAAATCCCAGATTATTATTATTGTTGAGGTTATTATTATTCCTTGTGATATATTTCGTTTTTTTTGACACTTTTGCTCTCTTGCGAGTTCCGCTCAACCACAGTTCTCTTCACAGTTGTATTGAGGGCTAGCAAGTCCTACTGCGCCTAGTGCAAGACATCTATTCTAGAGGTATACTTTCTAAGTCAGTTTCGAGATGTTCTTAATGACTTCCATACATTACATACCATACATTACTTACTTATCAGGCAGACGAACCATGAAGGGTCTGAGCCTGAGTAATTGCTGCCTTCCATCGGTGACGGTCCTGGGCACGCTGCTTCCAGTCATCAAGGCCAAGCTGTCTTGCATCCGCGATGACTTGGTCTTTGCACCGAAGGTTCGGTCTTCCTCTCCTTCTCGAACCAGTAGGCCCGGATTGGAAGACAATCTTTGTTGGGGCGTTGTTCTCCATTTGATGTGGCCGAGACAGTGCAGTCGACGGATTTTTGCCTTCCGGACTACATCCACATCCTTTTACAACTCGTAGAGTTCGCGGTTGTGTCTTCTCCTCCATTCGTCCTCCTCGCAGACGGGACCATATATCCGACGTAGAATGTTTCTTTCGAAGGCACCAAGAATCAGCTCTGCAGCCTTACTAAATGTCCAGCTTTCGGCTCCATAAAGTAGGACTGGCAGGATAAGGGTTTTGTAGAGCATGACTTTGGTCCTTCGAGTCAGGAGTTCCGAGCCCAGTTGTTTTGACAGACCGAAGTAGCATCGGTTGCCAAGGGCGATTCTACGTCGGATCTCCACTACGTCATTCGCGGAGTTTACATTTGCCCCGAGGTAGACAAACTCCTTTACTACCTCGAAATTGTAGCTGTTGATTGTAACGTTTTGGCCTAGGTGATGTGCGGCGGATCGTTTTTTGCTCGACAGCATATATTTTGTCTTGTCCTCGTTGACCTTTAGACCAGCTCGTTTCGCCTGTTCCTCAATTGCCGTGAAAGCTTCCACTATGGCACATTACATACATTATATCCTCTGAAATTACTGCCTTATAGAATACCAGAAGCTCTGCTGGAATAACATTACATTCCGCACACAATTAGCAGAAACTTTCTTCTGATAACTATAGCTTCCTTAAATTGTCCCTGCGACTGGAGTGTCCTGTTTGGAAACCTGGAGGTTCTTTTTGCTCATGTCTCTTTGGGTTATGCTGACCTAAGAATTTCCTCTTTCATGACACAAGCTGCTGCAGGTTTTTGTTCGGTACCTTTATCTGAATGAAGAATGGTTCGAGGCCTGGGATGGGTTGTGATCATTTCTGATCCTTTGCTTGGCAGGAAGTTGGTCATATCATTGCCTCTTGTCATCTTTAAGCTTCTATAGACATTCCCACATTCAACATTTTTGTTTTGTCGCAAATGGTATAGGTTGTGTCAAGATTGATTTGAACGCATCGTTCTATGACATTGACCTCGAAATACTTTCTTCAAAGTCCAAACATCCCAGCTCCTGATCACTTTGTATAACATTTTACTCAGTTATTGCCTAGTTTGTTATTGCTGAGCCTAATAGGAAATTCGCTTGGAAATATGATCTTCTAATCGTCATCCCTCGGCATGGCCAAGAGTAGTAGCTTTTTGACTAGTGCGCCAAATTGTTTAGATCTCACTTGTCTTTTCTTATCCCTTCTTTTGCCATTCCCATAATGAATGGCTGTCTGGTTTGCACAGTCTGCAACCAGTAAATATAGGGGGGTCAGTTCCAAAAGCACGTCCTTGGCGTTAGTTTAAGTTCTCATGGGGCTTGTAATACAGAATACAGATGCAAGCGAACCTTTAAACATTACTGAGTGTCTCCAGCGCGCTGATCGGAGTGGTATGCCCAAACATCTTGTAAATGGGGCTCACTTACTGAATGACAGCATGTCATTGGTTGCCCACTAATTTAAGGAAAGCAGACCATATAACCTGATAGGTCCTTATCAGTGCGGTTGCAGGCCTGGGAAGTCCACTATCGATCAAATTTTCACATTACTGCAGATCCTCGAAAAAACCCAAGAGATGCAGATCGACACCCACCACCTATTTGTCGACTTTAAGGCCGCATATGACAGTGTGCATAGAGACGAGCTATACAAGGCCATGTCTAATTTTGACATTCCTGCCAAACTCGTCAGATTGTGGATGACGATGGAGAACTCTCGCTGCTCCATCAAGGTCGGTAACGAACTCACTGAGACCTTCAATGTCAAAAAAGGTTTTAGTCAAGGCGACGCACTGTAATGTGTCTTCTTCAACATCGTGCAACATCGGGCAAAACAGAGTATATGTTGTCGTCAAGAAAGGACACACAACATCGACGACTCGGTCAGAACGTCACCATAGGCAGCTACAACTTCGAGGTAGTGAAGGACTTCGTCTACCTTGGCTCCCAGTAAATAGTGCGAACAACATCAGTACTGAGATTAAACGCAGAATAACTCTTGCCAACCGCTGTTTTTTTGGGCTCAAGAGGCAATTGAGTAGTAGAGTGCTCTCCCGAAAGAAAGCGCTCACATTATATAAGGCCTTGATCATCCCTGTCCTGCTGTAAGGCGCGGAAGCTTGGACTATCTCAAGAGCGGATGAAGACGCACTTGGTCTCCTGTTTGCGTTGAAGGTTCTTGGAGAAGAAGATTCAACCACGAACTGTACAGTGACATGAGTCTAGTCAAGTGGCTACGGATTCAACGCCTAAGATGGCTAGGCCATGTAGAGCACATGGTCAACACTGCTCCAGCCCGAAGAGTCTTCGACTCCGAGCCAGTGGGACAACGCAATAGAGGACGACCACGAACCCGATGGCGCACTCAAGTGGAAAAAGACCTCATCCAACTTGGAGTGCGAAATTGGAGGCAGCTGGCTAAAGGACGTGCCAGCTGGAGAGGATTGTTGACCGAGGCACAGGTTCACCCCGGACTGTAGCGCCACAAGAAGAAGAAGAAGACCATATGTACCCACCGTGTTGCCACTTAAGTTGGTATCTACTGACATCTTGTTCCTCAAATGTTTCTGCTGGCGAGATTACCAAAATAGACTACCAGATAACTTACACGTTAATTAGACCCTCATTGAGCCAGTTTGGCCTGCATCACCAAGCCACTAAATTCGATAAATGAAACACACATCTGCGGTTTGTTTCGATTTATTAGTTGAAATTATTATTTTTCATATATATTCTTATTCTTTGTTTCTTTTTTCTTGGTTCAAATTTAAATTTGTAACATTTTCTTGCATTATTCTGAGTCAAATTTAATAATTACTGATTGTTAATAAATATGTCCTTCATGTGAATTGATTTAGTATTCAATGAAATAAACACGAATTCAGAGTGGAATTGCTTTCTTCTTCTCTCATACAGTATATGGGAAAAGAACATGACTAAGATTGAGTATTATTATCATTTACGATGCTGCTGTTTATCAGTTTGCGTTTTTTTGAGTTTGTAAATTTACTTGTGTAAGCCGTGCAAAAATATAATACTTTAAGCTATTTAGAATTACAATTGCTTATCCTTCATCCGTGATTTTTGTTTTGTTTTGGTTTTTTTCCTCTCGAAAAAAATAGATTTTTGAATTGATTACAAACTGAATTGAATTTGAGTTGAATTTTTGGCGTATGTTCGGTGTAGACATTAAATTCTGCACGCGTAAGCTAGAGTATTATTTTGATTGAAAAGTACAAAATGGATTTCTTTCTTTCGTTTATTCGCATAACAATTTTTTTTGGTTTTTTTTTTCACGCAAAACCTGCATGGATGCATGGAAATGCGTTTCTAAATGTAACTTTATTAAATTTCTGTTTTTGTTTTTTCACTAGGCAATCTTTCAACTAAGTTCAACTAAGAGCTTAATTGTAAATATAACTTTCTTCTAAAGTTAATTATTTTCATTTTAAGGGTTTTTCATATATTTCTACAATACATCTCTGTGTTATCTTTTGTTTTTTTCTTCTCATTTCGAAATTTATTTCTATTATCACATAATTTTTGTTTTTTTTACAAATTTCTTCGAATAAATATTTTAAGCACTCTTATTTTGGTTTTTCTTTTTTTCGAAATAAATTATTCAACATTTCGATTAATGATGGAACTCAAAGAAGAAAACGAATTTGGAAAAAAAGCTTGTTGTTAGGAAAAACGAAAATAAATTGGAAGAAAAGAAGCATAAAGCATATAACGTGGGGACACAGTGTGGCGATCGGAAGGCTTTGTAGTGGAAGAGGCTGTTAATGGGACAGATCAACTAGGCTCAAAGCATTTAACTAGATGGCGCCTAGGTAGACTTTGGCCTTTTAAATGTCACAGTGCTGTAAGGAAAAGGGAAGTTTTACAGCCATGGACTTAGAAACTGGAGAAAGTTGGGTAGCTGATGGAAGAGGTTGGGCCTGTCAGTCATCAAGGAAGAAAGGAAATAAGGCACTGAGGCTCATATCGATGGTTGAGGTATGCTGACAGTTGGTGGTCAAGGTTGGTGGCTGCAATGCTTGACAAATGCACGGCTCCCTAGAAGTGAAGCTAGTTCCGTAGTCTTTCCAGACGATCCAGAGATTCCAGACATCTTCTATGGTTGCTGCGGTACGTCTACTGAAGGTTGAAAATGTTCGCTCACTTGTTGTTGGCTCACGTTGTCAGTGGTCTACTGGCACCTCACTAAGAAAGAATTATGGCCTACTCTCCATCTGAGACTATCACACAGTTTAACCAGAATCTATAGACGTCATTACGGGCTACTAAGGTCAGGTTAGCTTATTGGGCTGCCAGTGAAATTGTCGGCACATTGTTGGTCCATTGTGATACCCAATGCTGTGAATTTAATCTCAACGGCAAATGGTGACTGGAACCAGGTAAACGTCTATAACCTCTTGCTTTCACTGCGACTCGAACCTGGGACCCCTATAACCAAGGGCAGGCACTCAACCAACTGCTCCACCTAGCCGTTTACGAGACACTTACTCAGTTGTTAAAGATTGGAAGAATAACCTACATATCACGATTAAGGCGAGACAACTAAAGCGCACCATATCTGTAATCGTAGCGCCCTTTCCTCCTGAGACGAAGCTTAGAGGCTTACTACTTCAACAACCTGTCCGAACTAAGCATCATTAGTGTCAGCCATCGTTTGGAAAGGAAAGGCTCGATAGCACAACGGGCCTACACCGACCTTTGTTGTCAGACGGCTATTCTGAACTAAGCGTGTTCAATGATTGGAATGCATATGGCCTTCGCGACTAAGGGTGTCTTTTACGGAAGAAAGGTTAAGACTCTTTTCTATCAGAAGTTGCTTGAAAATTATTTTATTCCTTCCCACGGACTCTGTGTACGGTGCGATAGCCCTTTGCAACACACTAAGCGACAAGTAGTATGCTGAACACCAAATGTTTTCTAAAACCTTTAAGTTGTTGAGTGACGAGTGTGTTGTCATACGCACTGTTTCTGATCGTTGGCATTGATTGAACAAATGAAGTATTCGATGCAAACAAGGACGTAACAAATTCGGTTGTTCGATTTCCGAACTATTTGGCAACATGTCTTGTCGTGGCAGTCATCTAATCCGGAGAAGGTAGGCATGAATTGTATGCTTTCTGGCGTCATTACATGCTTAACTAATTACTTTCGAGAATTGATTTGGCAGCAAAGACAAAAAGAAAAGGTTGTCTTATACATTGGGCCAAGACTGTATTACTCAGCACAATCGCAAGTCTTACTATCGTTGCACATTAACAAGGGGCTACAAATAAGTGGTATGACTCTCAAAGCGCTTGAAGAAGAAGAGCTGAACTCGCGTGAATCGTTAGAGTAGAGATCACAGCTTTACCCCCTTTTCTATTTATAAGGCTTTCCAATTGGTTGGTTGGTGGATATACAATGCATAGTTTGTCACACTTTTTCTGCAAGCTATTGTTGCACCAGGTTGCAAAGTCCTTAACCAAAGCATATGGGCAGCTGAGAGACTGTAGAGTAATGAGGCTTAAATTATATCCTCAGCACTGTAAAGAATGATCTGTCTATTCACAGGTCACAAATGAAAGCCTCATCTCGGCGTCAAGTGAATTTGAAATCAATCATGAGCATAAAATAGAAAAGGGCTCACCATAGTCCGTGAAAAGTACACGGCTCTGGACGTCAGCAGCTCAGAGAAGACATCTGACTTTAACTGCCATTTATTTGTATTGATAGATGTCTCTGGCAACAAGCAGACATTTTAGAAAAACATGCCATGCCCCCTGCAACAATTCGTACTCATTAAGTCGTGGATTCAAAATTAAGGACCCTTTCTTGCTTAGAGGCGCCTTACTAAACATTTTGTGAGTCAGTGACTCGAAAGAGGTGGAGTCGTGAATTATGAAAGTTGATAGATCGGCAATTGAACCTGGCCTCTCGACGCATCAGTCATTCAGAATGCCTCTCTAAATTGCTGGACTTGAGATCGGCAACAAACTCTGGCTTCTTCTTGTTCAAAGGGTATTTATGGAAAACTTCCGCGTTAAACGTTTTAAACATATGCTTGGAATCATGGCCATGCTTCGCGTACCTACTGTTGATGAGAAAATAATCATCATTGAAGAACCGCTCAAACGCTGAAATGATGGTCATCTCGACATGCGTCTGAATTTCTTTCTAGAGTTCAAAGTGGACACCACCCAGCCTGGCTTCTTCTTGCTCAACTGGATTACATTCAGCTTCGAAAATGTAGGTAATCGCTTTTCAGAACAGTACAATGGTCTTAGAGTGCCAATTTGCTCAATCCGCGTGGACATTCACTGGTCTATGCAGTCAGTTACTTAGACCTCACCGAAGTGAAGCTTGCTAAGGGCTGGTCATCGAATGAAAATGTAAGTCTGCATTTCAATTACCATGAAGTTAAATCATCCATCGACTTACTCAACAACTGTGTGTGTCTCTAACAAAAGCGGATCGCTTAGTCCGTAGAATTGGGTCCACTGTGCCTTTGATGGGTGACATATTTTGAGGCTTGAGACTTGTCTTTTCTACCAACCAACCAGATCCAGGAGGCTTCTGAGCTTTATCCTGTTTTTAAGTATTAAGAGAGGTCGTTTTTTCAGAAACTGGCACCTCTTTGATGCTAGAGATGGGGACTAGCAGACAAGATGTCGAAGTGATTCTAGTATTTCTTCATTTCTGTAATTAATATAAAAATAGGCATATTGAGGGGAGCTAGAATGTGGGTTCGTTAAGGACTGTCACGTGCATGTAAGAAATTGACCATGATTTCTTCTTACACTCGCTGCGAAGATTACGTAGCGCCTTTAAATTCGATGCGCAAGTTCAACCGTCGATTTCACTGGGTTCATTCCAAGGCTTCTTCCTCAAAGGGCTCAGGAGAGAGCTCAGTTTGAGATTGCTAGGGATTCCTCCAGTCCAAGGTCCACTCTCGATCTGGGGCTACCAGTCTTTCCCGGTTGTCACTACATAAATGGATACCATTCCTTCGCATTCATTCACCACACTGTATGCAGAAAAATTTGTAAGCAGTCTACCTCCAATTTGTTAAAACTTCTCGATACCAATAAGATTTATTCTTTTTTTTTAATTTTAAAATTTTATATATATTTAGTTTTCCACTAAATTTATGCTAAACGTTAATGTTGCAATATTTCTTGTTTTTTTTTGTATAAAATATTTTATATAAATTCTTATACGTATTATATCAGCCTAATTATTTATTAATGTTTTTTTTTACTCAATTATTCATCTAAACAACAAACATAACTCAAGGAACAAATAAGGTTTGTTGCTGACGTTTGTTTTCGTTTTCTAAGAACAAACTCGTACTTTGTGCAAATTATGTAGTATTTGAGAAGTAGAGAAAAAAAGAAACGGAATCAAAACAAAAATAAACAAGGTGTAGAGTAAGAAACAAAGAGTGAATCATCGTACTTCAGTTTGGCAAACGCATTAATACACTTTTTGTTTGGTTTCTTTTTTTTTTGTAAAACTATCTACCATCGGTACATGAACAGGTTTTATTTTTATTGAAACTTGCTTTTAGTACTCCAGCTCATCTTCATCATCGCTGCGACACAGAAGTTTGCTAAAATGATTGTGAAATTTATGGTATTTTCTATTTTCTTTTGTTGTTTGCTTGCTTGTATCGTTTTGCTAGTTCTAGTTGAATTTATGTGGGGATTTACTTTGAAAATGAATGGAACAACTACAACAATCTATTCTCATGCATTTTCTACTCGAGATCTACTCGACTTCTAAGGGAGCAAAGTAGACTGTGTCTACTGTTTACTAGAGACTAGATTTACAAAAAAAGGTTGAGTAATTTTTATGGGTGTAGTTGATGTTTCTTTTTTTTTTTTTGGAAGTGTTCTGAGGTATGTATGTAGGCGTGCCGAAGGTTTTCAATGTTTATGTACCAATTCGTTTGCTCTTTTATTTTGCAGAAGTACTGCAAACAATTTTAGCGATTGTGTGTGATTAGCGAGATATTTTCAGGTTCAATCAGTTGCAAGGCAATGTTTTCTTAAAGGTATGTTCTCTATCCGTACCTCAGGCAGCTTCTGCTTTTAATCGGGGAAGCATTAAACGACATTAACTGTGAGGCTGTCCGGTTCGAAAGTGTTAAAGGCTATAGGGTCTCTTGTCAATCAGAATTGCTTGAGGCAGCCACAGTGTCTCAAGGAAGGTATTCAGAAGCAGTGTGCTTTGCTCCAAGCTTAGTACATCGGTAGTGGAAGCTATATTCAACCAACTGTGATCTGCATGCCAACTGCTTAAGCACACGATATACATATCGGCTTAGCAGACAAATACCCATGGTTGCAATCGTCTCGAAACAAGGTAGTCAAATGGAATTTTTTTTTTTTTTTTATAATTTGCGCGTGCTCAAGGGGTTATTAATACCCTTAATTGTCCGGGGTCAAGACACAGCACGGGCCGAAGGTATAGCGGGAGAGAGAGAGAGGAGGTACCTGTGCACATTGGTCTTAAACATCTGCGGATTGTAATCTATGGGGAATATTGAGCTGGGAAGAGCATTCCATATTCGTGTGGTGCAGCTAAAAAACGAGTCTCTAAATTTCACTGTGCGTCCGAAAGTAGGCTTAAGGGTAAACTGATGTGCATTCCTGGCGAGACGTGTATTGCGGGTGAATTCAAGGAGAGGAGGAATGCAATTGGCTAGCTCACTTGAGCATCGTTTGTTAAAATAACGATAAAACACGGACAAAGAAGACACGGTACGTCGATGTTCAAGCGAGTCTAATGAACCCGCGATATCGTTGTCTTCTATAAGTTTTATCGCTCGCTTTTGGATTCTATCTAGTCGGTGCAGGGTGGTCTTGGGGGCACCAGACCACCAGACCATACTCAAGCTTAGGGCGAATATACGCCTTATAGATTAAAGCCAAATCAGAGGGGGTGAAGTATTTCTTGCATCGATTAAGGAAACCTAAACATTTCGCAGCAATTTTGGCGACCTCGAATATGTGATCGTTCCAACTAAGTGTTGTGTTGATGGACATACCGAGGGTGGAAAGTTTTCCGGTTTCATCGATACAAGCGCCATTCATGGATAATGGCTGATTATCAGGGGTTCGCTTTAGAGACAGCAGACAGCATTGAGTTTTGGAAGCATTGAATTCCACTCTGTTGTTCTTACCCCAGCTAATTATGCTGTCAATTATGCTGTGTGCTTGACATACGCCGCCGTTCCAATATTACATCCGAAGGGCAGGGTCGTGAATTTTGGAACGAATATGAAAAGCTGAGGGTGCTGTCATCAGCGAAGGAGTGGATTGGATTAGAAGTGGCAGACAGGAGATCATTTATAAAAATGAGAAAGAGTGTCGGAGACAGAACAGAGCCTTGGGGGACACCAGCATTTATTTTGTGGATATCAGACTTGAACCCATCCAAAACAACTTGGATTGAACGGTTCGAAAGGTAGTTTCTAATCCATAGAAGCAGAGATTCATCAACACCATAAGCACGCATTTTCGACAAAAGAGCTTGATGCCAAACTCTGTCAAATGCTTTAGAAATATCAAGCGCAACTATCTTGCTTTCGCCTGCATTGTGCAAAGATTGGTTCCACTTTTCGGTGAGATAAGCTATCAAATCACCAGTGGACCTGTTGCTGCGGAAGCCATACTGTCGGTCATTAAGAAGCTTCCGCGATTCAAGATATTTCAAAGGCTGACGATTTATCAGCGTTTCCATGACCTTAGAAAGAAGGGACGTAAGTGCTATGGGTCGGTACGAGGTGGGTGACGAAGATTCGCCCTTTTTAGGGACGGGCTGGACAAATGCTGTTTTCCATCTACTCGGAAAGAGACCTGAAGAGTAGGATAGATGAAAAAGCTTACGCAGTGGTTTTGCCAGCGAAGAAGAACACCTCTTCAGAAGTATTGGGGGAATGGTGATGACGGGTAGTATATTAACGCTTCTAAGGCAGAACTTGAAGCCTTTAATAGAAAATGAAACAGACCTCCTATTGAAAGTCCTCAGACTATAGGTAGCCAAACGGAGGCTGAATGTACAAGATGGTGTTAGGAAAGCGTCGTTGGTACTCTACAGTCGGTTGGAGAGAGCTCAGATCACATAGCAAACTTAAAGCCAATCAACTGGTGCTTAGCCTGATACTGACTTACGGAGATCTCGTATGACTTCGTTTGATCAACTGATGCGGATTTATAACCACTAATGCGGACACTTGACTTGAGAGTGCAACCGGGGGCAGATTTCGTGTCATGGTGTCTAGGGTCATCACTAAGTCCGATAAAAGTCAAGTTAAAAGCTGAGACAAAGCAAGTTGAAGCAATCCAGGAAATATTTTGCTGACATCACAATGCAGCCGGTTGAGATCTGAATGACTCATGAAATGAGTGCCGTTCAACCAGTAAGAAGGGTCGTCAATTTCGATGGCAAGCCCTTTAAAGGTTGTCCCAAGATATCCACAAAACTATCCTTGTACACCCTTTTGCAAAGGAATACAGAATTTGCATGTTAATTTGTTGTTCTAGGCAGGCGTAGCCTAAAAGTCATAAGGTTTGTCTATTAAAGCATTTGTCATTACCACCAAGATCGGCTTATTTGCTCTCATCACCCTAGAGAGGGTAACTGACTTCTGCGATTTGCTAGAATACACAAGTAAATCGTGAATAGCATTCATATGTAATTCCTTGACTTCGTCACCAATACCTGTGACAGAGTCACTGGAAAAGTTATCGCAACACATCTGACGCGATTCGGAATATGGTAAATTGCCTCAGAGTCAATAATGGTCTTTTTGGTCCTCTGATAAATCAACAGTCACCCGGAGTATTCTCCTCCAGTATTCTGGAAATCCAAGCCCTTTTAAGGAGCCAAAGTAAACTCAGATCAAAAGCTTTAGAGCACATTAAGGTATGTGCTCTGATCGGGAGCTCTGTACGAAGTAAGTGAAGTAAGAAGAGTCCACGAGAGCAGGTTGAACGTTTCTATAAAAGAATTGTCATCCGATATTTAGGTTCGGAGTTCAAACAGAAGCTTGGCGGTACGTAAAAGACAACTAATAGTAGACTCACCGTCGATACTCTGTTCCCAATCTAAACGTTGACAAAAATTCTGTCCACTTATACGAATGACGGTTACCAGAGGCCAAACTGAAATCTAAAAAATCTCCTATATCGTTAGGGCAGCTTGAGATCTAGTTGGGGCAATGCCTAATTAGCCGGACTATAGGATGTGGAGTCTTCAGCGATGTTCATTTTCGTACAAACGTCCTCTTTTACATATGGAAAAGGCCTCATGCCTTCTGATTGGACACATCTGATGATGGTGCTAACTGGAGAGTCTTATCGGTTGAATCACAGATCCATAATAACCAGATGGAAAAAATGAACTCATTGATTTAAACTTGACTACTATCTGTCAATTGAAATCCATGCAAAGTTTCCACGTCAAAGGTTTTAACCTCATTTGTGTGGATTCGTGGAAAAAGGGATGCTTCGCGTACTGCGACGGATAGTCTCAGAAACAAAACCCTTTTTACTGAAGAGAAAATAGACATGCATTGAAGAATCGTTCAATTGACGGAATGATGGTCATCTCGACATGCGTTTGAAAACATTTCGAATGTTAAATGTGGACAACACCAAAACCCTGAGATGGGTTACTGGGAACTCGCTGATGATTGAAACACCGAGCTCCATTTCTCAAAAGAAACCCTAAGGAAAGTTTAGGAACAGTTTCAAGGAAAGTTGTTAAGCTTCTGAACGCAATAATAATAATATGGGTCACCTGAATAGGGCCAGGGCCAAGCTTCTCAGCAACCACTCATGTTGTGCGTGCTCTTGTCCTCTGCGATGAACCAATTGTTTTGTGCCGATTTCGAACGTCTGTTTGTGCTCTTTGAGGACAGTCAGTCGCCCGAAAGCGGTGAGAAATTACTTTCTTGGTGGGACCAAGAGTCCAACCTAGGCAAGTAGGTTCAAGTGCCTATGAGAGGACTGACATGGCCCGTGGCGATGGCCACCACTGTGACACAATAAAAGTCGAAAATAAACAACCAGACGCCACTTTCGCCCAAGAGGAAAAAACAACGATCTGTCAGCCCCAACGTTAATTCATTGGACTACAAACTATAGTCTGTTTTATAAAGAATGGCTTGTGCTGGGCCGCAACAAAGTTTTAAATTTTTGAAGTACTTATCCGAATAGTGGATGATTTTTAGATGGACGACTTGTGTACCATACTTGATGAGTAGTCTGTTGGACTTAGCCGCGTGTCGGACGTTTCAAATATTTTGGTTTACAATTTGTAAGATTTTTAATAAAAGGGGTGCAAATGTTTCATATTCATTTTTAAGCCGGCAACCACAACGTCTGCTAGTGATGCAAGCAGTTTACGAACGAATCACATCCTGAGACTTTAACTTCCCTTTTCCTGAACTTAACCTCATAATGATGATGTGCTGTTGGCCTTTTCTGTGGATTCGATTTTGAAGTAGATCTGATTGAAATTGGGAATTAACTGCACACAATGCGGACAGCAGATTTGAGAGTGCAAGCGCTGGAGCAATTTGATTAAGATTAGCCTTCATTAAATCCGGAAGCATACAAGGTTACATTTTTTGTCAATCAAGGAATTGATTTGCTGAAGCACCTGGTTAACATTTAAATGAGTCACCAAAGTACCTTCTAATACCTTTTTTTTAAAAAAAAGCGTTTTGATTAATGTATCAACGAAAGTTGTTGCAATTTGTGAATCAACACGTTTCATTGTGAGACCTCATAGAAGTGTGCTAGAATACGGGCATAAGTCAAATTAGTCTGAGAAGGACTGGGGACACTTAGTCGAATGGAATACTTTAACACGTTGAGGACGGCGTGTACCACCGGTGGGTCACACTAAAATGTTTTATCTGGCGGCGTGTACCACCGGTGGGTCACAATGTCCATAGTCCTGAATTGTAATTTGTTTCATAAAATTAAACTATATCTGATCAACACTAATTTTTTATTGAAAAAGTTTCAAAGTTTCAAAGTTGTTCAAACATATTTTGAAAAAAAGATAATAAAATAGAAATAAGATAATATTTATTGTTTTTGATGAGTTTTTTTAAAACATTTTAGACAAAGTGGTGGTTTATCTTTGCACAATCGACAAAACGTTGTAACTTTTTTTGCTGCATAATTCCTGCCTCGCCGAGTAGACAACGACTTATAACATTCTCTGCATCGTTTCCGCGATTTTCTGGCAGTTCCAGTATACTTTTCAAGAAAATGTGTACTTCTTTTACATGTTTGCGTTTCTATAGGCATTTCATCCAGGAGCTTATCCTTAATAAATTCTCTAAATTTTAAAAGATCCAAGTACTTAGTACCCCACTTCTGATGAATATACCATGCATTTACAATTGATGTTGAGCAAATCAACTCTATAATAATTCTTCGATACCATTTTACTGTTTTCCGTAAGGAATTGTAATATGAGGCAAGTTGGTCCTCAACGTTGTTTACTTATTCAAGACAAAATTTATTGTGCAAGGCGCCGCCAGATAAAGCAATGTTTGATTATTGCTCCCGCCAGATGATGCGTAATACTAAAAACTGCGCCGTCCTCAACGTGTTAAAGTGGAGGTGTTCGGTATGGACCTTCAGCTGCTGATTCAACGCACTGACTAACGTTGCTATCGTGGCCAGATTTCGTTGTTTCTACTCTACTCACTGCCAGAATCAACGTCCTTCCTCGGGAAGCTTCTTTCACCTTGCAACTGATTGAATGCTTGTTTTCTAGCCAATATCTATACAAGTGTCAACGAATAATGATGTTTGCCAATTGATTAGTGTACTGTACAATAAAATACATATTTATTGTCTACGACATAAAATCACTCTCATGCACACAGAAAAAAAAACATAACCTCTTGCTCAAAGCATTTACGCAACAAAAACGTGCCAGGTTTTGAAAAGAAAACGAAATAAATAAAATTATACACAAAATCATAAATTAAACGTCGTTTCTGTGCAGAAACACACACTCACAACCAAAGGGGGAAACGAAATGAACTCAAGAATTTGTCAAAGACGAACAATTAAACCCAATCAACATGCAAGTTTATATATTTTTGCATTTCAATGGACGGAAATAGTTTTTTATTATTTTATTTTATATTTTTTTTTTGGTTTTTTTTTTATTTATTAATCGATCCTCGCGCTTCGATTTTTAAGTGACGACATAGTTATCAGGCATTACATGGATTAATACGAGCTTGCATTTAAAGAAATATATATATATAGTATAGGTTTAAAAAAGTTGATTTTTTTTTTGTTTTTTTTTTTTTGTAATTTAAGAACATTTAGACTTTGTATAAGAGATATTAAATAAAACCGAATGGGGGGTAGAAAAAATATACAGTAACAAGGCAAAACTCACTCTTCTTTGGTTGGAAATTTTTCAGCATAAACCCGAGAAGATTTGTTGCAAGCCTTGTCACAGCACGGACAATACCAGTAACTGAGAACACCAATTGATATGGCAAATAGTACATTGGGTATTATGAGTGATAGCACCAAATGTTTCAGATTATCCTCCCATGAGTAGCGGCCAATAACGACCCTTGGATATGCTCTACTGTAATAGCAAGCGAATGGTCGACCAATTTCACTAGAAAAAAAAAAAAACAGAAAAGAAATGCTGTACAGAGGTGGAGAATGCGATTCACTGGCTTACCCATATTGCTTTGCAAACACGCTGCAATTTGTCATCGGAGGATAACCACAACCTTCAGAATTAATCAGAAACTTCGTATAGCCTTCGTCCCAGACGACCGTGTCCAAGTCTCGCGGGTTCTTCTGCCATTCGTCAAACGGAATTCGCGTGTAATTCACATATAACTGATGGCACCTGCAAAGAGAAAATTAAGGATTAGAGAAGAATCGGCTGTTTGGATGTGAATGAAGCTCGGTAAATGGCCTGTTCTTGTCCTGTATGAAGACATAGACCGCTTAATTTCCAAAAGCAGTTGCACTTCGTTTGTTCCTTGCAATCTAATCAAACTACGCTGCGAGCGGATTTTTGTTTTATAAATACACCGATTTTGAGACTAGATCATGTAGAGCGTGTAGGAACTAATGCTCCATGCCCCAGGGATGGCGCAGTAGAAGAAGAACGCGACTCAGGTGGCGCACGCAAGTGGAAAGGGACCTCAAGCTAAAGACCGACCTGGTTGGAGACGCTTGTTTGTTAAGGTCTAGGTTAGGTTAGGTTGTAGTGGCTAACTGCTGCAGAGCAGTCACACTTAGGCCAGAGTAGGCCCATTGTGATACCACGCGGATTAACTTCTCCTAACACTGGAACCAGTTGGTGCTGCTAATGAACCGATTTAGTTGGCTAATGCTGGCACTTTTTAGCTCGTTACGGCTGCTGAAGTAGTAGGCTCCTAGGTGCAGGAACCAACGACTGGCAAGAGCACTGCAGGAGCAGAGAAGGTGATGAGTGTTCTCTTCCTCCTCTTCATCCATGCAGCTTCTGCAAAAATCATTATATGGTGCACCCATCCTGCGAGCATGAGTGCCAATTACACAGTGCCCGGTTATGACTCCTATAAGGGTCCTTACTGAGGGTTTACTGAGTCCAAGTAGACTGAGTGACCGTTTTAGGTTAAGTGATGGCCAGATTTCTTTTGTTTTAAGGCAGGTGGTGCCTTCTAGCCATTTGTCATTGGTCGGCTTTGCAGTTTCCTGGTATGTTACAGTGTCCCGGCATCCACATGAGGTGAATGTTAAAATGCTCGGCCATCTCGTTAACAGACAGCCTGTAATTAAGGGATGTTTTTGAGTAGAACATGACATTGTCCAGGGATTTTATGGCGGCCTGACTATCGGAACAAATGGTGATATCCCTTTTTGATATCACATTGTTTTTAAGCCAAGTTAGCGCCTCTTTAATCGCTATGGTTTCTGCCTGAAAAACGCTACGGTGACCAGGGAGCTTCACGGAGATAGCAATGTTGAGGTCTTGAGAATAGACACCCGCACCCACCCCTTCTTTTGTCTTTGAACCATCCGTGAAGATGCGCAAAGGATCTTTCAGTGTTTGCGTATCAGTCATCCAGTCCGATCTGGAGGGAATACTGATTGAGAATTTCTTTTTAAAGATGGCCTGGGGTAGTAGGCGCTCGGTGTCGCTAGGTAGGAAGTTGAATTCCTTGAGAATGGTTGAGTGGCCAGTGTTGAGTTCGGACCACAATCGAAGTGTTTTGAGTCTCAGGGCTGTGCTTGCTGCTGCTTGTTTCCCGAATATTGCCAGAGGCGGGAGATGGAGGAGAATATTCAGTGCGTCTGACGGAGTACTTCTCAGTGCCACACAGGCAGGCCAGTCTTTGTACTCGGTTGAGTGCATTGCAGTTTATAGCCTTGTTTAGTGCTGTCCACCAAACTGAGACACCATACAAAAGTGTCGGTCTGACAATAGAGGTGTAAATCCAGTGAGCGATGCGAGGTTGTAGGCCCCATTTGCATCCAATGGCCTTTTTGCAGCAAAAAAGTGCAGAAGAGGCTTTTTTACCCTTTCCTGGATATTGAGCTTCCAGTTTAGCTTGCTGTCGAGAGTGAGACCCAGAAATTTCGCACTGGTGGTTAGCTGTAATGTGGTGCCGCACAGCAGTGGAGGGTCGAATTGGGGGATTTTGTATCTTTTGGTGAAGAGTACGATATCCGTTTTTTGTGGGTTGACGCCAAGTCCGCATGTTTGTGTCCATGCCTCTAGCTTGTCAAAGGCATTCTGCATTATGTCTCTTAGAGTAGAGACGAATTTGCCGGATGCCGCTATGGCAATATCATCCGCATACGCAATAACAGCCTTTGAATATGCTAAGAATCCAAGGCATGATGAGGTCAGCTGTTCTTTGGAGCTCCGCCGGGATGATGCCGTCAGGTCCCGCTGACTTGAAGGGTTTGAAGCTTGTCAGTGCCCACATGATAGTGGTGTGGCTGACATTTATAAGGTTACATGAAGTATTAGGGAGAGATACGACTTCCTTATTGGCTCTAATCGGGTAGTTGCCCGGAAAGTGCGTGTCAACAAGGAGACTGAGGGTTTCCTCGCTGGATGTGGTCCAGGTTCCGTCAGGTTTTTGTAGGAAGCTAGGTGATTTAGGGGATGATGCCAGAATCTTTCTTAGCCTGGAAGCCTCGGAGACTTCTTCGATTTTACCACACAAAAGTCTCCAAGGTGTTCGTTTGGCCTTTCTCAATTCAGTTTTAAAGGTACTGAGGTGTTCCTTATAGGAATCCCAGTAATTAGCATCACGAGAGCCCTTCGCCTTGTTAAAGAGCTTCCTACAACTCTTGCGCAGAAGGTCAATTTCATGGTTCCACCAGGGAGGTTTAGACTTGCCTCTTTGCCTGCTGATTGGACATGACATTGCCATTGCAGGTCTAGGTCCAGCCCGGAGTGTAGCGCCACCTTACGTTAGTAAGTGACAGGGCCCAGAGGCATGGTATGACGATAATTAAATTGGGTTAGTAGCTTCGGGGCGAAAAATTGGCTCCCACAAGTTGTTTGTTCCTTCTTCAGACCTGTACTCTTTCTCAGAATTGATGCTTTTCGATTCCGCAATGAAATTAGTCCACAACACTTGTGTGGCTTAGATACTGTATCGTCTGTTGCAAAATGAACCTATCTAATGCATCTACGCGACACAACCTTCTGCAGATAAGCCCCCTAGACTTCGCAGAAACGTGTAACTATTTTTAAGTTTTTATGGAGATGAATAAAATAAAAATGAAAAGAAATGTTTTTGAAATTCGAACTTACTTGGTAAGCGATGATGTGCATCCCTCTCTGCATGAACTCCACGTGCAGTTCTTAATACCCTCAGCATAAATATGATCTATGACTACGCAGGTAACAGGTACGGGATCGTAATCGGCAATAATCGTCGATATAGCTGGATCCACAACAAATGGAATTAAAAATAAAAAGGCGAATACCGATAAAATCGCTGTCGTTCCTGTGAATTTAAAAAGAATGTCATAATCTTTCTTCCTTAGGTTCTTTGCGTGCTAGAGTGCTTACCTAAGCATACCGATGTGTAAAATTTTGCCTTTTCCAGCAGCGTTTCGATCTCCTGCTCATCCTCGCCGTGCGCTGACTTCGTTCGACTGCTATTCAGGCTGACCTTACTGCCGGCCAAACTGTTTGTCGACAATGTCGGACTATGTATTGATATCGATCCACTCGAGTTCCTCATGACTTTAAATTTCAAATTTCTTTTGTAAATAATTTTCGCTCTCTCTCTTTCTCTCTCTCTCCCACTTCTTATATATGTTTATGTATAATGCTTAAGTGCTAAAGTTTAAAATAATTGTTAGTTGTTTGTTTTTTTTTTTAAATTTAATTCTCGACAGAACTTGCGATTGCTGCGATGCGATATAACTTTTCGATATGAACTTTGTTTCCGATTTGAACAAATGAATAAAATAAAGGGAATTTCTTTGTTTTTTGCGTAAAGAAGTTAAGTTTTTTGTTTTCGTTTTATGATCTTACGCGAAATGTGATTGATAAATACA
Organism: Eristalis arbustorum; assembly: GCA_916610145.1. Classification (NCBI taxonomy): domain Eukaryota; kingdom Metazoa; phylum Arthropoda; class Insecta; order Diptera; family Syrphidae; genus Eristalis; species Eristalis arbustorum. The sequence continues at coordinate 30,641,192 of OU744318.1, forward strand.
TATACATATATATGGTATATAGATTTGTTTCTTATTTATTATTTCGAAATATTAGATAAATATGTTGAGTTCTATCTGTGTGACTTGACTCTCTGCGATGTGTCTATAAATATTTATTTTTTGCTTGTATTTTTATTCTTCTTGGTTTTCTCCCTTCTTATATGGACTGCCTACCGCGTCTCGTACGACTACGCATGTCATGTATTTGTCTAAATGGTTTGTCTTAATCTGTTTGTTTTTTTTTTTCTCTCAAATATATGTATTTTGTTTTAGCTGTTGTTAGTTTTTGTGTATTTTTTGTGAGTTGTTTTTGATTTTATCACGCATCCCTCCAAATCGATTGGCCTTTTGTTCTTCCTTTGTTCTTTTTTTGTTTTGCTTTAAATTTAATCAATGAATCAAACAATTCTTTTGGTTGTTAAAGAAAACAAAAAATGACAAAATAAATGTTCTCGTTTTACGAAAATTTTGAATTTCTGCTTTCTCGTGAAATTATTGGTTTTCGCTTTCAACAAATCTCTTTGGAAGAATTTCTCAATTGAATAAATTGCATTTGTGTGTTAATTGCATATTTTTTTTCTCGTTTTTTTTGTTTGCTTATTTTTTTCTCTTGTTGCAAGTGTTGAATGAATTCAAAGAAAATATTTTTTCTTGTTGTTTTTTGGAAAAAAATATTCTTTTTTTTACTTAAGCGTTTTTTGCTAAAAAATATTTACTACTAATATTGTCTTTTGAAATATATATAGGCAAATATTTACAATTCTTGTATTCAAATTACACAGGCGAACAAATAGAGATTCGAAAGAGGTGGTTGAATACAGAAAGGAATGTGAAGTGAAACCGAAGATTCAAATAAGTGAGTTCTCTTTTTGTTTTTTGGAAAAAAAGGAAAAGAAAAACAATTGAATTTGCTTATTGCAATGCAAAAACTCCAGGCTGGTGAACAGGGCTGTCTTCTTGAAGCAGAGGAATGCCTGTAAGGGAAACAAATCTTGCATTAGATGGTGTGGGATGAGAACAAAAGTTAACTAGACTAGTCACAACAATCGATTATAGTTCACTAATGAAGGACTCTAAGTCAATCCATTCGATGAATTGAGTTCTAGGGTTATAAATGTATACGAACGTTGATTACTACGTCAATCCACTCCTCATTACCAAATTGACAATACACACCAAGGACCTACTTGTGAGGAGTGTCAAATGCGGCACCGCCCTCGAAACTCAATGTACTACACAAATATGATTTTGTTATTCTTTTCTCGCTTGATTTATTTATTGATTGTTAGTTACCCTGTCGCACTGCAATTGGTGACGACATGTGGCCTTTGGGACCAAAGGATAGAATATAGTTGCTATGCTCTAGTTTTCGATTACCGCTTACGGAAGTTATTGCACTCGGAGGTGTTGGTTCTTATTTGTACGTGAACTGAACACAGACAAGCAACTCTTTGACTGACAGGAATTACGTCCTAGAGATATATATATAAATCCACAGCTTGTCCTCGTCCACCTTCTTTTTGGAATGATTTGTTTTTTTTGGAAAAAAAGGAGGCATATACGGAAGAAGTCGGACATCTCGATAATACAGACGATTCTCCCTAAGTCGAAATGTCAAAATTGGTTCCATTTAGAGTATGGTCTTCGTATAAAAAATTGATGAGAATGCAGAATATGGCCAGCAAAAATTCGAGTTAGAGAGAACTTGGACCTAGGCAGAGTCCATTGTAGTTGATTTCGGTTCTGGACTTCACGTTCAAAATGGCAGCTGTATCCAGCCAGGTGGTGAACTAAGAGCTAGCAAGCTCTGTTCGATAGTGTACGTATATTTTGTTTTATCTGTATTCATCGCTTGTCCGCTTCAACAACCGCATGATATCAATGTCACCTGGTTAACCTAACAGTTTGATTGATTGAATCGTGGATGAAATATGTCTATGTTATTTATTCGCCGCGACCTGTGTATAGTCGGTTTATTCATTTAATTCAGCTACGGATATCCGGCATACTCTCGTCATTGGCCTGCGGATGGGTTTTGATACGACTGTAACCTGCATGGTTGCGTCTTAAATTGAAAACCCAATAACAAGTTCTGGCCAAGTGTCCATGACTTGAAGAGCAAGCTCCTAGCTTCAAACTAAGGCATGGCGAACTTATTGGAAACTGTGAGGAAGCAGCGCCATCTAAACCAGATGCCAATCATACTTCAACTTCATATTAATCACATGAGAAAACGCGCTTGTGTTGGCAAGGCTTGCTTGAAACCACATTTAGTTGCGGGTGATTTTCGTATAATCTGCACATCTGCATCTTCTTGGTATGATACTAGGGAGTCTGTGTACAACATCGTCTTCCAATGTTTTTTTCTCTGACGAACGAATATGTGCCTTTTAGTTTTCCGTCCCTCTCAAGACGTTAAGGTGAAACTTTATAAAAAAATGCCCGACTGTCTGACTTGGACTATCCCTTAGGCATGGCTTGTAAGATGTTTCTGGTATGCATTACTGCATAATCCGCATAATTATCTGTTCAACAAATGCCATTTCCTTGTTAAATACTCAGAGAATACATCTCCATACTTGGAAATGTGATAGTACCGATGTACTGTGCATTGACCTAATGTGACACCGTCGAGGGGACCAGTCCACTGGACATTTATGTAGGTGGTATAGATGGTACGACAGTACGAACAATGCCTGGTCTTTGTGGGTATGTACACCAAATACTGATATTGTCTTCCTTGTGTATTCTATCACGAGTAGCTGGGCCCTACAGTTTTATACGGACTCTGAATGGCGAAGAAGCATTTGCTAGGAAGTTATAGTCTTTGAATTTTGTAAATAAGACGAGATAGATAGAGACGTGAAATGTCTGAGCTCTGGGATTGAACATACGATCAGCAGCGTAGGTGTGGATGCATAGGTCAAAAACGAATATTCTTTGTCTTATTTTTCAAACAATATTTTATAAGTTCTGTTGACATATGCTTAGTTTCAAACGCAAACTTATTTCGAACCAATTCTTTCCTGTTCTTGTACTCTCTAAGCATAGGACAGGAGATGGGAGTTCAAATTCCTTGAGTCCTTGATCTCAAGCTAGTTTTGATCTATGCTCCTCAGCTAAAAATTGTTCGTTCCTCTTGTTAAGCAAACATCTCCAATATTATTGTATCAAAGCATTTGATCAAATTGTCGAACTGTTAACAATATTATCCCGATAACGACGGTTTAGTTTGGATGTTACGCCACAGTGCAATTAGTCTCTATTTCTTTGAGAAGAACGCCGGTCAGGCTATCATTCTTAACAGAGCTCCCTTTGGCCTTAAATGGATTAAAGGTACACCAGCGATGTATGGTTTCAACAAGCTGGCACTACGTAAAACCATAAGTCACGTCACATTGGAGGTTGAGCATGGTCATCGCACCTGGAGCTAATGTGAACTGATCGCGGATATTGTGGGGTTTTATGAAGTCATATGGAATTAAGCTCGGCCATCAAAGAGGTAGCGGCAACTACAATAGGCTACCTACCACCCCCGACAAGAAACCCGTGCTATGATGGCGAGTGTGAGCAGAAAAACGTGCAACCGACGAGGCATACCAAAAAGCGCTGCAACGGAAAACAACAGCAGCGCAAGAGGAGTACCGGGCTAGAAGACGGGAGGAGAAAAGCTTCTACGCCTGAAGAAAAGGTCTCTCGCAAGCTCCCAGCTCAAGGATATCGAAGAGTCTAGGGACAAGCAAAAAATCAGGGCCTTTTACAAAAAAGTCAAAAGCCTGGCCACAGGCTTTAGGAAAGGCACCCAGGCTCTTCGAAATTGCGAGGGTAACCTAATTACGGACCCCCAGGGAATAGTGGATGTGTTTAAGCAGCACTTCCAACAGCTGCTTAGCGCGCCTGACCAGGAGAGAGTGATAGGGAACCAGAAAATCCCAACTCCAGTCGACGAAGAAGTCCTCCCACCTAGCTTTGAAGAAGTCGGTACAGCCATTAAAAGGCTGAAAAACAACAAAGCCGCAGGCTCAGATGGCTTACCATCGGAGCTTTTCAAAGCTGGGGGCAATGTAATGGTAGGGAGCATGCACCAAATTATTTGCCGAATTTGGGAAGATGAAAGCATGCAACAAAGCCGCAGGCTCAGATGGCTTACCATCGGAGCTTTTCAAAGCTGGGGGCAATGTAATGGTAGGGAGCATGCACCAAATCATTTGCCGGATTTGGGAAGATGAAAGCATGCCCGACGAATATGGAATATCAGCTCCTTATGCCCCATCCACAAAAAAGGCGATCCTACCCCTGCAAGAACTACAGAGGTATATCCCAGCTCAATGTCGCCTACAAGATCCTATCCAGCGTACTGTGTGAACGTCTAAAGCCGTTTTGCACCGGCACGTACCAGTGCGGCTTCCGACCCGGCAAGTCTACTACAGACCAAATCTTCACACTAAGGCGGATCCTGGAGAAGACCAGCGAGTTTCAAATCGATACTCACCCTCTGTTCATCGATTTTAAAGCCACATACGACAGCATTCATCGCAAGGAGCTATTCGAAGCGATGGCCGAATTCGGGATCCCGGGAAAACTGACCGGGTTGTGTCGCACCACGCTAACACATACGCGATGCACCGTGCAGTTCGGTTCAAAAACTTCTGAACCGTTCGAAACCTGCACCGGATTTCGGCAAGGAGATGCGCTGTCGTGTGATTTCTTCAATTTGGTACTGGAGAAGATAGTGCGGCGGGCAAAAGCCAACACGGAAGGCACTATCTTCTACAAGTCAGTCCAGCTGTTGGGATTCGCGGATGACATCGACATTATCGCGCGGTCCCAACGTGCCATTGTGGAAGCTTTCACGGCAATTGAGGAACAAGCGAAACGAGCTGGCCTTAAGGTCAACGAGGACAAAACTAAATATATGCTGTCGAGCAAAAAACGATCCGCCGCACACCACCTAGGCCAAAACGTCACAATCGACAGCTACAATTTCGAGGTAGTAAAGGAGTTTGTCTACCTCGGGGCAAATGTAAACTCCACGAATGACATCGTAGTGGAGATCCGACGTAGAATCGCCCTTGGCAACCGATGCTACTTCGGTCTGTCAAAACAACTGGGCTCGAAACTCCTGACTCGGAGGACCAAAGTCATGCTCTATAAAACCCTTATCCTGCCAGTCCTACTGTATGGAGCCGAAAGCTGGACATTCAGTAAGGCTGCAGAGCTGATTCTTGGTGCCTTCGAAAGAAAAATTCTACGTCGGATATATGGTCCCGTCTGGGAGGAAGGCGAATGGAGGAGAAGACACAACAGGGAACTCTACTAGCTGTACAAGGATGTGGATGTAGTCCGGAAGGCAAAAATCCGTCGACTACACTGGCTCGGCCACATAGAGCGAATGGACAACAACGCTCCAGCAAAGAGGGTCTTCGAATCCGAGCCTCCTGGTTCGAGAAGCAGAGGAAGACCGAACCTCCAGTACAAAAGAACAAGACAGCTTGGCCTTGATGACTGGAAGCAGCGTGCCCAGGACCGTCACCGATGGAAGGCAGCAAGTGCTCAGGCTCAGACCCTTCATGGTTCGTCTGCCTGATAAGTAAGTAAGTAAGTAAGTACATGGAAATAAGCCACAAACCACAGCGGCTCTCAAAGTCAACATACCCATGCCATCGGTCAAATTCAGGCTGGCCATAGTTATGGAAAATTGTACACAATCATGTCCAAGAGAGAGAAGCCGCCGTCAATAGGACTTTATATGAATGACAAATTTAGATGAAATATCACACAATGTTTTAGAGAGGGTTTAATGAAATATAATATGAATCTACCAACTGTGGCACACCGAAATGAACAGAAAAAAAACAACTTTTATAGCCCCATGATTACTAAATTTAAAAAAAAAATCGGAAGCCTTACACCTGCCAAGCACTGCACCATTCATGTCATAAATATCTTGCCACAATATTTTTCTCAAACCACAGCTCCATTTCCGAATTTTTTGACTCGTTTGACGATGTGCAAATAGGCAATAGATTTTTATAATTTTACTACAGAGAACTAATTTATTACAGAACGTAGATAACATATAAAATACAATGAACAGCAACACAAAATTTGGTTATATTCAAAGACATGCTGTATGTGGATATTTTTGATACGGACTAAAATTTAATTGAATTTGACTAGGATATGAAAACAGAAATCGCCAATTAAATTGTTACCCAACCAAGGAAAGATGTGATTTGGATGCTTTTTAAGATTCTATTAACTTAAAGTTTACTAAATAATTTAAATATAAAAATAGATGAAAAGACCAGCTCCAGATCGACCTTCAAATTGCACTCTACTCGCCGATTCGATGAACACTACATCGTTCCTTTTCGGTTGTTGCACATGCGTGATGGGTTTATGTCCCACATATGGTATGTGCACTGATTGTCCACCATTTAAATAGGAGGCAGTGTGAAAGGCGAACAACAATTCAGTAGCCACCAGCTAAGGCTGCTTAAGTCAAGTCTCACACAATTTGAGCTATTGTTACAATTTGTCCGACAATTTCTATAAACCGACACTGCCTTGGAAATCGTTTGTCGTGCCATGAGGCTTTTTTGAAATGAAGTTAGTTGATTCGAGTTGAAACTGCGCGTGCTTCAATTCCAGCTCGAGACTTAACAAAAATTCAGTTTGTCACATCATTAGTGCAAACGTACGTTCGAGTCTGGGGTCTTATTTGGTCCGTAGATTTCTGCACGCTGTGGCATCGAAGGTTGTTTTTTTCATTGCTTTTTATTGCCTAACCTGTATGCATTTTTAACAAAGTCTTATAATTGTGATCAGAAATGGTTCTGTGGCGCACTCTAAAGTCATTCGTATGCACAGTGTCTTTCAATAATTTCCAATCATCATCCCTAACTGATCACATTATCAGTAAAGTGACATCTTTTGAGTCACTAGTAATTTGAGCTTCGAAAAACAATGATTCAACAAGCCCACCATTTCTGGAAATCTGCAACAGAGAAGGCTCGTGAGTGACCACTGTCATTAACGTCGCTTAATTCTTTTTCGCCAAGTGAAGCACGTTAACTTCGCATTTCAGAATTTTTGCTCAGCCTCATATATGGGTTCCACCATATTTATCGAAACGAAGGTCAGGGCACTGTAACCTGGTTTCTCTTTTGAATAGGCTATCGACCCCGCAATTATTTGAAACAATTCACGAATATCTTGATGCACGCAACGGCAATAATGCGACCTTATCGAGAAGCGAACATGGTTTAAGAAAGCCATTTCCTCTTAAAAGGCATTCGAAGTCAAGCCATGTCGTGTGCACATTAAGCGGTTTTTTTATTTTGAAATAATTATGATGCTCATATAATTGAGCATTTAAGGAATGCGTCACAATTTGCAATCCCTGATATAGCGGAAATCTGGCTGGTGTCGGATGGTAAATGGGGGGCAATTTGAAGCAAGAATAGGTTCAAAAGCGCAGATGCCATGGGTCCCTATTTTCGACTAAAGGTCTGAGTGAGTTTCTCATAGCGCACCAAATGAAAGTCGAACAGTTCAGGGAGCACGGCCGAATAGTATGTTTTGTTAGGAAAGGCACTTAATAATTGTCATCTAGAAAGGAGTTTCTGACTTGAGCTGCATGGCAGTCTTAAGTATGTGGTGAAGTTGTTCTGGTTGGAAAGGCGGGTGCTGTTGCTAAAGTCCTATTAACAATTGGAATGCACGCTATAGAACACAAATTTGGCCAAATTTGTTGAAGGTGTTGATGAAGATTTAAGATTTGCATCAACATCCGTAGAAAATTGTACTCACTGCAGAATTAAAACTAGCTGTCCACAGACTGAGTTGAACATTTGCCGATTATGTGCTTTAAAATCCTCTGGATGTTTGATGTTCACACAATATTCTCCTGTGACACAGGTTGCACTTCATTATGGTGGAAAAACGAAAAAAATCCTTTCCAATGTTAAGCCATGGGCCACGTGTTCATTCGGAAGGTGCAAGAATCCTCAATGCTCGTCGGCTAAGCCAAACATTACCTGAACTCTGTTAGCATAGAACTGAACGCATTTAAAAGAGTTTTCGAATGCAGAAGAGTCCGTTGTCATTATTCATTAGGAATTCGTTCCGCTCTCGAGGAACCCAAATGTCCTTATGTAATATACTGATAGTCCCAGTCGTTGTATACGGACACAATCGTGGAAACAAATCAAAGACAATGAGGAGATTCTTGGTCATTTCGAATCGTCATTCAATTCAACTTGTTTTTGACGGGTTCAAGCCAGGTATTCACAAAATAAATGCTGGTGTCCCCACTGATGTGTTGTGTCTTTCCAGTTTCACACACCAAGTTGGTTGAGGTCCTTCTTCACCTGGGTGCGGCACTTTGGGACGCGTTCGTCCTCTGTAGCATTGCCCCACAGGTTTGGATTCGAATATTCTTCGGGCCGGAGCTGAGGTATCCATACTCTCTACATGGCCCAGCTACCATTGGCGTTCGATCTGTAGACGCTTGGCTAGGCTCATGTCGCTGAACAGCCCGTACAGTTCATGGTTGGATCTTGTCCTCCAGAACCCGTCAACACAAACAGGACCAAATATCGCACGCACGAGACCAAGAACTTCATCATGCGCTTTTAAGATTGTCTAAACCTCTGCGCCGTATAGCAGAATTGGAATAGTGTCAATTTGGTCCTTCGAGAGAGGGCTCTACTACTCAATTGCATCTTGAGCTCAAAGAAACACCAGTTAGCAAGAGTTATCCTGCACTTAATTTTTTTACTGATGTTATTTGTACAATTCACTCCTTGACTACCTGGACTTCGAGACACTCTTCCTCATTTATGAAAAAAACATCTCCTGTCACCTAGTTCTCATCCAATTCACTTTTTCGCTCATGACAACACCCTAAGTTTCTAATAGTCATTCCAAGATCGTGAGTCCGCACTTTGGACGTAGAATAGGAATGGCAGCGTATGTGAAGCACATTGAATTGTGACCTGTGTATTTAACTGGGAGAAGAGTGGAATTCTGTGAAATTTTTTTGTCACTAAAGCGAAGCCCTAATAATCAGGCATTGTGCATGGATGGCGCTTGTATCGATGACCCCACATGTATTCGATTGACTCTACATGTTGTACTTTTTTCAGATTCTTCAATTAATTGTCCACACTGTCTTGTCCAAACAATGGCAAGGTCAGAACTTGGTAAAAATGGAAACTTCGAAAATGTAAAAGGCCTGACCAAACCTACTTATTCAGAAGGGTATATGCCGGACTTTTCTTTAGTTAAAATTTAGAAGGCTTACATCCGTTCTAAGCTTGAGTACAACGCTCATATCTGGGCCAATACCTCCAAAAGTGAGCGATTACACTTAAAGGAGACAGCAATATCGCAGAGTCATTAGATTCGCTTAGACACCGACGTACCGTATGTCCTCTTTGGCTCTGTTTAATCGCTGTTCTAACAAACGACGTTCAAGTGAGATAGCCAATTACGTTCCTCATCTCAATGCATTCATTCGCAATTTCCGTCTTGTAAAGAATGCCTATCAGTGTAACCTTAGGCTTGCTTTCAGACGCGTCGTTAAACTAAGAGGCTCGGTTTTTAGAGGCCCTACACGAATGTGGAATGTTCCTAGTCTCCCAGTGTTTTTCACAGATTAAAATACGCAGATACTTGACCGGGGTACTATTCCACTCTCCTTCTATACCATCCAGCTGTGCTGTGTCTTGATCCCGTACACTTGAGGGTATAAGTAATCCATTTAGCACGCGTAAGTTCTAACAAAAAATCGGTCGTTCCGTATGTAGCGACGGTGTTTGGAGTAGGAGAATGAACGGCGACGTAGAGCGCGTGGTGAGTTCGAGTACCTCGTCTCAGATGGTTGGGTCATGTAGGGCAAATGGACACCAAATTCTTGGACTCGAATTCCGAGGGAAAACGTGGAAAAGGAAGACTATGCTTCCGCTGGTGTTCTGTACTACAATCTGCTGAAAGTGAGTGAAGTGGTGAGTGAAGTATGTTGGCGAGATCCAGCTCCAACCTGGACTGTAGGGTCAGAAGAATAAGAAATCGTTTCATAATGAGAATGCTCAATGGTACCGGACGATAATTTTGTCACATAATAGTGCACGACTGAAGAACGGCGAACTTCTCGAGGATTAGCACTCGACTCATTGGGTAATAATATGGGTGGCGCTACAGCCCGTAGGGGGCCAGGGCCTGGCTTCTCAGTAACCACTCGTGTTGTGCGTGCTATTGTTCTCTCACGATTGGAAGGGACCTACAGTTTAATGCCGAATCCGAACGGCCAAGTTTGAGAAGTTTTTTCTAGACAGGAAATACTCTTTTAGCATTGTCAGTGACTCGAAAGTGGTGGGGTCGTGAATATTGTTTTCTTCGCACAGAGCAGGAATCGAACCTACGACGTCGAGGTTGGGTCGACGCACATACCCACAACGTCACGGGCCACCACAAGGCGACTTCTGCTTCAGTCCTAAATTAAATCTACCATGCGACTGATGCACGATTAAGGTCAAGTAACCGCTCGAAAATCATAGAGTCGAAATGTATAAGAGGGAAGAAACCCCATGGTGGACAACGCAATGTTGCTAAATGGAATTCATAATGGCAAGGTGTCGCCACCATAATATTGGAGAACACATTTGATCGGAATCCACGTCCCAAATTGAATAGTTTAGGCTTGCTTGCATCACCTCAAAATGGAGGAGAATCTTGAAGTGGATCGCTTAAAGAGAGTTCTTGTTTAAACTGGCTTCTAGACGATTGCCTGATGAGCGTCATTCAATGAAAGGTTTGCCCCTCTGACACACGGAGACAATCCCCAAACTTGTACAACATTCCACAAGGACACGTCCAATTTCATGCGCTCTCCATCTCAGTCTCCATCAAAGTGAACATTTTTCTCAGGACACCAAATTTATGGCATTTCTTACAAAAAACTGGAACAAAATAATCAATTTAGCCAAGAGCTGAGCTCCCACCTTTTGCAGAGCCACCCGGCAAACAAACCCCGTCGATATGGACTATCAAACAAGCTGTCATTCGCCCTTATCCACATCCATTAGTCATGAGCCCTTACATGTCCTGTCATAGTCCGCACACAGACACAACTGAAATTACAGCAATCAACGATAATTTTTTTCCACCACCACCACCCAGGGATATCCCTCAGCTCGTTCAGTTTTCGTTGCTTTTTCCTTCGTTTTAATAGATTTACTGCAGTCACGCTATGTGGCGCGGTGGAGTTGTGCCAATATTTTATCCCCAAAACCCATTTACACCAAATTCCAAGCGAAGCAAAATGAAACAAAAAAAAAGGGAAAATAAATCGAAACGACTCACTTCCAGGCCAACAAGAATTACCATATACATGACGCGGATGTGGTGTATGTCACGAACTAGGCGGCACACAAACGCTATGTTCTACATCTAGCTATCTAAGCTAATGACTGAGACATGATTTGTACAGAACCAGAACAAACAGAAAACGTGTGGCTATAGGCTTTGAATAAAAAACAACACACACAAAAAATCCCTACATTTGAACACCGACTCGGTACAGATACAGTTTGAAGGGAGGAGCAGGAGGTTGTTACAAAGCACAAGTGCTATCCCGAGGGCACACAACTGAACACAGTTTCAATGAAACTCCGCTCCAGCTGAAAGCAAACAAGAGGACATCGTTTAGAGTGTAACACAGAACAGCGACAACCCGGCTCTGGCGGTAGTCTACGTCTAGCGCTGAAAAAGAAAGAAAAGGGGGCGTTTGAAAATTGGAAACTCTCTTACGTGACGGATCTCATAGTGCCATAACCTCGTCGCCTCCTCCTCCGCCGGTGTCGCCCAAGTTGCTCTGGGAGCCCATGTTGTTCTTGGCCAGTATGGTGTCCGTGTCGACGCAGCCCTTGAAGCGCATCTTCGCGTCGTCCCCCACGTAGACGGTCTTCTGGCAGAGCAGCAGAATGAGGCATGAAACCACGAACAGGACCGATGGCACAATCGATGCGACCACAAACTGGCGGTATGTGACCTCAAGGTCGAACCGGGCGACGACGATTTCCTTCTTGGTGGGGGCATAGAAGCACGGGAATCGAGCACGTGCATTGTGGTCGCTGCCGTCGCGACCGAAGTCCTTCAAGAAGTCCTTGCACTCGTCCATCAGTGTGTTCACGCAACCCTCCAGGTTGATCATCAGCCGCGACTCGTTCGAGATGGTCAGATCGAAGTCGGGCGGCGCTATCTCGGGTATCGGCGTGGACACGGCCACGTGCAGGTAGCTGAGATATGTAAAGTTCGTCAGATCCGTGAGCATGTTGTTCTCCAGGACCGATCCGTTGATGCAGTCCACTGCCTCGACGCGGTCCGAGGTGTTCTTGATGAAGTAGCACGACGCCATCACCACGTTGTCCGCGTTCTCGTTCCACACCTCCTCCTCGGTGTCCGAGTTGATCGCGTTCTGGCACTGCGACAGGTACACCTTGTCGCCGCTCAGTATCACCACGTTCTTGTTCCGCGTCGGGATGTCGACGCACCGGCGATCGCAGTTGTACGGCGTGCGGATCTTGCGGCACGTGCCCCGATTGCACGAGAACAACCCGCTGATGTCCATGCAATTGATTTTTCCCCTCCGTCCGGAGCACTTCAGCGGCTGGTCACTGTTCCGGAACACACACTCAAAGGCATCGGTGATGTTGAGGCACTGCCCGGCCGTGCAATTGAACGTTCCCGTCAGATTCTTGCACTCGTCATTTATACAGCGCGCCTTGTCGGCGCGCTCCTGATCGATACCGTAGCATGTCTTGTTCGCCGAGTTCGTGCAGTTCTGAAAGGTTAAATTAGTGCCGTTGTTCCGCAGGTTGACATAAATCTGTATACAGGCGCCAGATGTCTTACTCAGGCACCATTCGCCGCACGAGCCCCACTCGCAGTTGTCCTTGTTAACAGCACGTGTCGTTGTGCACATGACCGGAGTGGTGTCAATTCCGCTTTTGAAAGCTCTCGTCGATGGCATGTAAATGGCCACCGTCAAGTACACCAGTGCGACTGAGCTGAGGACGAGTGTCATCTGACAGACGCATATTGTGCCACATATGCGGTTGTCCTGCGGTGGCACAATCAGATCCTCACTGGGCACCTTTTTCTTACCCATTGCCTGTCTGCAGCAGCACCACCCGCAGTAGCAGCCGCCTGGTCCGTCCTTGGTTTAGGGGTTAGCTCTTCCGTTTTTCGTGCGTTGCTTTCGACGTGCTTCGTGCGGTGTTTTTTTTCGGTTTCTGCTTCCTTTTTTGCACTGCTGCGTTTTTGCTGCGCTGAATTAAGTGCTGAATGCTGGCTGAACTGATGAACTGATGAACTGCTGATCTGCTGGCTAATTGAAATATAATTTGAACTCCCCGTTCGTCACGCACTCGAGGAATCACAGAGAAACACAAAGAAAATCAGAAAATCATCTCCCCGTCGTCGAGCTACTCTGTCAGTTATGCAACACACAGCAATGGTCGCCGAAGGACTCGCATGCGATTCAGTGCGGAATGCGTCGAGTGTCACCACATCCGAGTCGATAGCAATCAATTTTCCTGCACGGAGCTGTTCATTTTCAGTGAATCCACCGAAGCACGGGAGTCCCCGCTGCACTCAGCACTCAAGGATGCACGGACAAAGGACGTGCATTTTGCAATTTTCATGCAGGATTTTTGCAATTTTCACACTGCCCAGCTGAGGAAGCACAGAATTTTCGAAAACAGGCACACACCCACACACACGGACGCACAAAGAGGTCGAAACGAACGGGGAAAAGGAAAAACTGAGTCAAGACTTCGCCTGGACTCGCTGAAGATTAATAAACCACACACAAGGAGACCACACAAAAACCACAGCGCCGCGCACATAAACAATATATAAAATTCCTTTTTTTCGGTTTTTTTCTCTTCGATTTAACGGTAAGTTATTTTTCACATGTTTCGATGGCGATTTAAAGGCTGCGAGTCCTTGCGTGATTGCAAAAAAAATATATTTTAGCACACTATAGCGCTGTTGCGGTACGCCAGAGGATGTCTTTAACTTTCCCGAATGGAGTATCTCGGTGGAATATCCCTGCAGAAATCAAAGCAGTGCGCGCGCATTGAATCAATAAAAAAACCAGCAGCAGTGGCAGCAGCACACACTCTCTCTCTGCCGTGTCGTGCCGTTCGCCTGCCTTGGCTTGGCCCCCTTTGCTAGCTTCGCGCAAAGGGTAGAGAAAGACGGAGAACGAACGTGAGTGGGACGTGGGAACCGAATCACTGGGGGTGCACGGGGCGATTAAGCGAGTGTGTGTATTTTGCAAGTGTGCTCTATGATTTTCCTTTTTTTCTTACCTTTTGTTGTTCTTTTGCGCTGATGTTTTCGTTCGTGCAAAGTGGTAGCAAGGACAGTTGTACTAGAATGCTTTTGTTACTTGACAATCGCTAGCAGCAGCAACAACAACAAGACATTAGCTTGATTGGGGTCAGAGTGACTATGTCGATGTCGATGGGAATGTTGGTTTCGAACAAAAACACACATAAACAAAAATATAGATAAATCTGCTGCAGCTAGCTATTTGTGTTGCTTGGAGTTGGGAGCGGAGCATGTTGCGGGCTTATTATGGAATTTGTTTTTTTTTTTTTTTTCGAAGTTGAGGCATGCCATTTGAAGACTTTCCGTGGGCCGATGCGGGCAAATGCGGCGGTCTGCGGCTGGTTTGAATGACTGTTCGCGAAGTTTTGCGGGAAGTCCTTGGGGAGTGGTGCGGGGGATGGGTTTTTTTAATAAATTTTGACTCATGTTCGGGACACAGATGACGGTGAAGTTTGAGTTTGTCACTTTGACTGGATTTTCTGAGAAGCCTAGGTGAACATTTAATTGAACTAAGACAGTCTTGTTGTGGTGGCCCGTGGCGTTGTGGGTATGTGCGTCGCCCCCAACCTCGACGTCGTAGGTTCGATTCCTGCTCTGTGCGACATAAATAATTTTCCAGCTGACAATGCTCAAAGAGTACTTTCTGTTTAGAAAAAGCTTCTCAAACTTGGCCTTTCGGAGTTGGCATACAACTGTAGGTTGTGACAGAACAATAGCACGCACAACACTAGTGGTGGCTGAGAAGCAAGGCCTTGGCCCTCTGTCTTATTCAGTCAGAGTATGTGGTACAATGCATGAGAGGAAGACCTCACCTACTCAATTCTGTACAGAGGAAATTGGTCCGAAATTGCAATCTAGAGAATACCCTTGTTCAGCTGCAACCAGGACTGTAGCTTCAGTTGATGGAGACAAAGACAGACCTATCCTTCTTAAAAAAATATTTCGTTACCAGCTACTTCCTTTAGAAGAAAGCTTGTAAATAATATCAAAAGGTCGAGTTTTCCAGTGCTCCTTTACAATGGAACACATGCCATGACTTAGAGGACGCAAAGGATTTTGTCTGATTTAGTTCTCAATTCAAAGTTTTATCAGATGATTTGTCTGAGCAGCCTTACGTTGAAGATGTAGATTCGATGCAGCTATGACCAACCTTCATATTCACTTCAACTCCTCTCTGGACTTCATAGACATTGCTTGAAGCCTGGCAAACTTCTCTGAAGTCATTGATAATTCCCTAGAATCACTCCAAATCAACTTCTATGTACACTTAGAACATCAGCACGGACAACATGAGTGGTAGCTGGCTCTAACAAAATTGAAAAGTCTCTCCTTGATCGCCTTCTGTTGGCAAGATCCCCCGTATAGGATCGTATATGTCGGTTATTGGGTTGACCGCACACTTAGACCATTGTTGTTACAGTCGAATACCAAATGGTGACCAGGCTTAAAAACCATATATAAGTGGCTTTAATTGAGATTCGAACCTTCTTCTTCTTTGATTGGCGCTACAGTCCGGGGTGGACCTGGGTCTCAACCTACATGCCTCTCCAGCCAGCACGATCTTTCGCCAGCTGCCTCCAATTGCGCCCACCAAGTTGGTTGAGGTCCTTTTCCACTTGTGTGAGCCATCTAGTGCGAGGACGTCCTCTGTTGCGCTGTCCCAATGGGTCGGTGTCGAAGACCCGAGATTCGAACCTGGGACCTCAATAAACAAGGACAGACATCTGCGCCATCTAGCCGTTAAGATACTCGTATAACTCTTTTTCAGGCAAGCAGCTCACGCACGGTCTGAGCCTCAGCTAAAGCTGTATATGATGATGTGGCGGTTTAAGTCATTAAAACCAGATGAGAGCCGTATGGTTGGCCTTCTCCCCCTTCTCGAATTCAAGTAGTCACTTAGCTCTAGTAGTACTCTGCATTCGCTCGATGTAATCGAAATAGTAGATACACTGGAGGGACTATTGCCTTCCGGACCACACCCACATCTCTGTTTAGATCATTCACTGAATGTCTTCTTCACAGTAAGCACCATTCCAGGAGGTTCCAAGGATTTATAAAATGTAGATCTTGCTTCCATCGTCCAACTGCACAACCTAGTCCTCCTCTGCATTGAATCGTGAACAATATCGAAGTGTGTTACCACCTTGTGGCAATAAACAAGTACTTGACTTGACATTGGTGTCGATATTTATTCTGATCTGGCAACATCGCTAAGATAAGGTTTTTGTCTGCATATGACGTGGCGGAGTTTATCACCGATCAAGCATTACCTGATCAGCGGCGGTACAGTCCGTAGAGGGCCAGGGCCTAGCTTCTCAGTAACCACTCTTGTTGTGCGTGCTATTGCTCTGTCACGAGTGGAAGGGACCTACAGTCTTATGCCGACTCTGAACGGTCAAGTTTGAGAAGCTTTTGTTCCAGACAGAAGCACCCTTTGAGCCTTGTCGGTGACTCGAAAGAGGTGGGGCTTTAAAAATGATTTATGTTGCACAGACCAGGGATCGAACCTACGATGTTGAGGTTGGGGTCGACGCACAAGCCCACATCGCCACGGGCCACCACTGACCAGAACCATACGATTTCAATTATTTCTATTAGTCTGCCATCCTTCAAACGTTTGTATTTCAATGAACGTGTCTGAATCGCACTTCTCTGCATTTTCGTTCGTTCCGTCACTACTCAATCGTTGTAAATACATCCCTCACGGTCCCGTCACTCAATCGTCTATTCGGTCGCCACTCAATCGCTTATTGCTCAATCTCTGATCGTTTAATCGTTCGTTCGCTCGCTCAATTATCGCTTTTTTCACTCATTCTTGTTTTATTTTTAATTCATTTACTTACATGCTAGAAAAAAATGCTTAAAACTAGCTAACTAACTTAAGAAATGTTCTTACTCCTAACCTACTGACCCTATACGGGTACTCTACGCTATTCTAACCTTAAATTTGTCTATACCTTTCGGCTTCTGCTGTTTTTTTTTATTGTGTTAAAGACACACCGTTTTACTTTTATTTGTTTCGCCAAGAAAATGGGTAAGAAAACCTTGGCTATAGCTCAATTATCGCTCATCGTTCAACCGTTCAGTCGTTTCTTGATTCTCTTTCTATTGCCATGAGATCTGCTTAAATGTAGACGATTCTCGCCTCAAGAGAACACCCCCACAGATCTTGCAAAACTTGTCACATTCTTCCTACTCAATTGCCCATAAGGTAGAGAATAGAGATCAGTTCTTCTTTTAGTGCTGGCCTTTCTATGAACTACTGCTGTGTCTCGCTTCAGAGCAAGCGAAATGCGTGCAAAATATTTATCCGTGAAAAAGCTGCCTCAACAAATTACTTTTAGTAACGATAGAGGTTTGCCTAAATTAAAGGCAAAGGGGTATCAATGACCAAATACATTTGTCTACAGACACACGGTCTTCACAGATAGACGGTAAAGTGTCACAATCTTAGACCTCATCTTGAAAAACCCCAAACTAACGAGATATTGATGGAAAGTTTACAAGTGAGGCCTGCTCGAACAAGTCTGGATGCCAGTCACTCTCAGCATTGAATAGATTGCATATGAGTTGGCTTGTGTCATTATACATAAGACAACTCTTATTGCGATATCAGAGCAAGCGCTAGGCGTTATCACTGACTTCTGGGGAAACTAGCTGGATTTTGATAAAATAGAAAGTAATCCAACAGCAGACAGTATGAGAATCGCCTATACCGATATTAGACGCCTAATATGCCTAGGCCATGTTGAGCCCTTAAATAGCACTCCTCTATACCGAGAAGTCTTTAATTCCGAACGAGTGAAGCAACGCAGTAGAGAGACGACACACACACGTGCAGAAGGTTTACTCTTCTCTTGACTTGAAAAATTGTAGGACAAATGGCAAGAGCTCGTGCCAGCTGGAGAAGTTGATCCCAGACTGTTGTCCCTGAGAAAGCACTCAACACCTCTTTTAATTCTACTCTGATCTTATGGTTCTCAGACATAAACACCTGCATTTCAACGACTGAAGTGACTTGAGTGTATTCAATTGATAAATGAAGTTGATTACGCTTCTAGCAGCGCTGCTGGCCATTTGACTACTCTCTTCCCTGACTACCCTCTATTGCTACTCTACATTTAGATTTGCAATTGCCCCTATACAGATCATCTTCTTGAAGAATTGTAGCACAAAATTCTCTCCTCGGCGATGACGCAAGGTGCAATTTTATCTGGTATTGTCATTGGCCTGTACTTCGTCAAAAAGGAGCAAAGTATGACTGTCGCATGAATAATTCTCAAATTGAACTTGGGTGAGTGTTAGAATACGTGTGACACGGCTACATACCACACAAAAATATTGCAACAATTTACTCTTTCGATCCACCAACAATGCTAACAACAGCATAACTGTCTAGTAGAAACTTCTCAAACTTGTCCGTTCAGAGTCGGCAAAAAACGGTCGGTCCCTTCCACTCGTCGCAGAACAATAGCACACACAATACGAGTGGTTCGAAATAACTAAGTGCAATATGCAAAACAGTGGTGTTCAAAAGTCTTGCCCTTCCGCTCTAATAAGGAAGCCCATATTCGAAGGTCCTCTAGGCAGGCGCATTGGGGTCTATACGTCTTGTGTGGCCTAGCCAGTGTAGTGGAGAGATTTTTGATTATTCATTATCCATCACCCGAGACACAGGACCAAACAGGAGATTTCTCTCGAAGACTCTGCTGTTGTACTTATAAGCATTCGATTCCATAAAGTAATACCAGGATAGAAACAGATTTGTAAATCATAAAATCTATCCATCGCGGAAGGAGTTTAGACTGAATTAGCACTGGCTCACAACGACGATTCTGCGTCAGATCTCCTCAGGATATCATTTACGTTTGCGATGACGATTAGGGTAGCAAACTGCATTAACTGAATCGTTAGTCTAGGTTCTCTGTCCTATGTGATGTGGTGGCCCTTGGCTTTGTGGGTATATGCGTTGACCCAAATGCACTTAAACCTCGGCGTCTAGGTTCGACCATTTTCACGGCTCCACCTATTTCGATTCTTTGACAATCTAGTATTTTTTTGTCTAGAAGCTAGCTTTTCAAAAACTCGCTTGTTCGGAGTGGGCATAAAACTAAGTGCCTTTCACTCGTGACAGAAAAATAGCACGCACAACACGATTAGTTGCTGAGAAGTTAGGTCGGTGCCCTCTACGGGGTGTGACGCCACCCATATTATTTTTATTATTATAACTCCAGCCTGACCATTCTTCGACGCTCGCGCTTGGGTTGCACAAATGAGAAGCATCAATTTCACCCAACTGACTGGAGGCAGCTAGCCGGAAATCATATTAGCTGGTGACGCTTTATGGTTGAGGTAGCGCCGTTCAAATCTAGGGCTTCTGCAGATCTCGGTGTATTTCACATTCAACTCATTTTGCACGTTTGTCTAAGAACCATCGGCCACTGATGGCTTCTTTAAATCTAGCTTGTTCGTGGATAGCACATTCGTAAAAGACGCTTCCATTCCAAAAAGCCTTAATACATATTATATTGGTGGCGCTACAGCCCGTAGAAGCCCAGGGCCTAGCTTCTCAACAACCACACGTGTTGTGCATGTTGCTCACGAGTGGAAGGGACCTACAGTTTTATGCCAACGCTGAACAGCCAAGTTTGAGAAGCTTTTTCTAGACAGAAGTACTCTTAGAGCTCTTAGAGTGATTCGAAAGAGGTGGCGCCATGAACTATTTCCATCGCACAGACCGGGTATCGAACCAACGACGTCAAGTTTGGGATCGACGGACATACCCACAAAGCCACGGGTCACCAAAAAGTCTTGAAGATCTTGGTTTAATTAGTCGACGGGCTTGAATAACTACTCGCCTTTCCTATTCACAGAAAAAGAATTTCAAAATTCACTCCTGTCGCCAGCAGCCTATCGAGAACCTAAGCTTGACCTAAAGCTGCCTCCTATCCATATATAAATTATATCCCCGGATAAATGACTTCCTGTTGTGGGGCAGTTAACAGCCCAGGAGCCTTTTACTACTAAGATGGTTTTTAGATTAATTTGTTTGTTTTAGAAACTTTTCGGATCTTAATACACAGTTTCAAATGTTGGTTGAACCCGTCCAGACTCTTAGTAAAATTTGAGCTTGAGTTCAGTTGAACGGCGCTTGTGTAACTCGATCGAGAAAAATTCTTGCCGCATTTTCCACTTGGTGAATTGGCTAAAATGTTCCAGGCTTCCTACATATGTATAAGATATCTGGATGCATGTAAACAAATTCGAAAACAAAATACGATGTCTTGCAAAAGATACCAAAACAAAATGTCTGTGGCACAGAACTGATCATCAGTGTACTCTAGCTTAACTTAATCTACAAACCTAACTCAGTGCAAGCTTTAAGCGAAACTACAACTGTTCGTTGGGAAATTAAATAGAATGAATGGAACTTCTGTTGAAAAACCGATTTTTTTAAAGGCGTTGTCTGAAGGTAGGATAGAAAGTCTTTAGAATAACCCCTTCGAATCAAATAATACGGACGAAATACAAGCCATTCCATTCCAAACGGAATAGGAAGTCTTTGAAATAAGAGGACACTGAAAGCGTCTGAACTGCCAGAGGTGGAAAATCCTCTTCTTTTTTTTGTGGCGCTACAGTCCGGGGTGAACCTGGGCCTCTGTCAACAATCCTCACCAGCTGGCACGATCTTTAGCCAGCTGCCTCCAATTTCGCACTCCAAGTTGGTTGAGGGTCTTCTCCACTTGAGTGCGCCATCGGGTTCGTGGTCGTCCTCTATTGCGTTGTCCCACTGGTTTGGAGTCGAAGACTCTTCGGGCGGGAGCAGTGTTGTCCATGCGCTCTATATGGCCTAGCCATCTTAGGCGTTGAATCCGTAGACGCCTAACTAGAGTCATGTCGCTGTACAGTTCGTGGTTGAGTCTTCTCCTGCAGAACCCGTCAACACAAACAAGACCAAAGATCGTGCGTAGAACATTTCTCTCAAAGAGACCAAGGACTTCTTCATCCGCTTTCGAGATTGTCCATGCCTCCGCTCCGTATAGCAGGACTGGGATGATCAGTGTCTTGTATAGAGTCAACTTGGTTCTTCGAGAGAAGGCTCTACTACGCAATTGCCTCTTGAGCCAAAGAAACAGTGGTTGGCAAAAGTTATCCTACGCTTGATCTCGGTACTGATGTTATTAGTACAATTTACTCCGGAGGTAAGTGAAGTCCTTGACTGCCTTGAAGTTATAGCTGCCCATTGTGACGCTCTGTCCAAGACGTCGATGTTGTATGTCCCTTTTTTTGAGAACAGCATATACTTCGTTTTGCCCTCATTCACCGCCAGACCCATTTTAGCCGCTTTCGTCTCAATGTTAGCAAAAGCCTCACTGACGGCTAGCTGAGTTCTGCCAATCACGTCAATGTCATCGTCGTATGCTAACAATTGCACGGACTTCTGGAAGATCGTGCCTCTAGTGTTGGCGTGTGAATTTCGCACGATCTTCTCCAGGACGACAGCGCATCGCCTTGTGAAGGTTACGGTGAGTTCGTTACCGACCTTGATGGAGCAGCGAGAGTTCTCCATCGTCTTCCTGCACAGCCTGACGAGTTTGGCAGGAATGTCAAAACTAGACATGCGCTGTATAGCTTCTCTCTATGCACGCTGTCATATGCGGCCGTGAAATCGACAAATAGTTGGTGGGTATCGATCTGCATCTCTTGAGTCTTTTCCAGGATCTGCCGTAGTGTGAAGATTTGGTCTGTTGTGGACTTTCCTGGCCTG
Source organism: Eristalis arbustorum (assembly GCA_916610145.1). Lineage (NCBI taxonomy): Eukaryota > Metazoa > Arthropoda > Insecta > Diptera > Syrphidae > Eristalis > Eristalis arbustorum. Next base: position 30,663,366 of record OU744318.1, read on the forward strand.
AAACCACATCAGACAACCTATCAGATTATTAATGAACGCCTTCAGGCGGGTACACAAAACGGCAGAGAAGATCTTATACGCGATGTTAAGAAGACTGATCCCTCGATAGTTGGCGCAGTTGAAGGGGTCTCCTTTCTTGTGGATCGGGCAAACGATACTGAGATTCCACTCGTCGGGCATGCTTTCCTCAGACCATATCTTGTAGATGAGCTGGTGCATGCGCCCAACCAGATCATCTCCAGCTGCTTTAAACAGTTCCGCAAATAATCCGTCCGCTCCAGCAGCTTTGTTTGACTTCAGTCTAGATATCGCTATCTTGACCTCGTTTAAGTCTGGGGGAAGGAATTCGCGTCTGTCAACGTCCAGATTGAGTGGAACATTTAATTTGCTATTCGTTTTCTGAAAATATCGGGAAATTTATCATCGCAACCAGAACGTGTGCTTGTATAAATGAGACAACTTTTAATTTTCTGGTTGGCGCTACAGCCCGTTTTGGGCCATGGCCTAGCAACCACTAGTGTTGTTCCCTCACGAGTGGAAGGGGTTTATAGTTTTATGCCGAATCCGAACGGCCAGGTTTGAGAAGCTCTTTCTAGACAGGAAATACTCTTTGAGCATTGAGAGGTGGGGCCGTGAAATATAAGTTTTTTGTCGCTCAGACGAGGGATCAAACCTAGGACGTAGAGGTTGGGGTTGACATACATACCCACAAGGCCAACTTAAGAGAATAAAAATCTGAATCCGATTACATTTCTAAAGCTGATGAGGCGGGTGAATATTGGAAGCTTGCTTTTTTATATTTCTTTACAAAATAACTAAAAATATGAAATATCAGCGTACACACTTGTTGGCTACTTAATCTATAGATTAGGGACAACAATCTCCCTCCTCTAGGGAGTGTTTTTATTAGCCGCCTCTACCGAGCAACTCTTTTCTTTAAGTTTACTTTTGACAACATTAAATTTAAGGTCCTAGCATAACCATCGATTTCTAGTCTTTCGGGGTGATTGACAGGAAATGGGTAAGTTTTGACCGGCCTTTACTTGGAATACACTGAGGAGGATGAACGACAAGCACATTCGCATTGTGGTACAGGATCCCGTCCCGCAGATTGGGGAGAAGCGTAATACAGACATACAGCGTGACACCAGCTGGATAATGCGTCCCGCCTCAGCTTTGTTGATACAAGTGTTGCTCGGATTGTATATTGACTCAAACCTCACTTGAAAACGTCGATCATACCCCTGGATGCCTGCTTGTACAAGAATAAACACCATCCAAACCCAAATTCTACAAACATCCAATTAATTCAAGAACAAATTCGAAACACAGGCTCATCTAAAACGAAAACTCTGTCCTCTGCCACTTGAGACTGTGTCAGAACCTGCGCTCCGTCCCTCCAGTGTTGAATGACCCCTTATTGCAAACGAAACCAACTCGCCATTATATTTATGATGACAGTTCTATCTCTGGGTGGAAACGTCCTTTTCACTTAATGGTCTCCAGCGCCAGCGCCAGTGCCAGTGCCAGTGCCAGCACCAGCAGCAGTGGCAGCAGTCAAACCCTCCTCCTTGGCCTCACTCCACGCAAAGTACTTAGCCTATTTTTAGCGAATTCATTGTGATGTGATGCTAGCCATCGTACACATGTCATTTGCCAAGGAAATCCAAACACAACGCCAAAGCGGCCCTACATGCATGCACAACATACACTCCTAACCCACAGACCTAGAGGCGTAGAGGCAGTGCTCTGGGCCTCCCGTTGTCCTTCTCGCCAACTTTCACTTGCCAATATGTGCACAAATAGAGGCGCGCTGACGCGGACCCGCACGTACACATTGACGGGCCGCTGTGAACGTGTGTGTTTTTAGCGAGAGTAATTTATTAATGCAAATTGAAATTAGGGACACAGGTGAACAAAAAATGAAACAAAAAAAACAGACCCTTTGTACGCCATAATGACCCAGTTGCCCAGCTGGGGCTGGTTCGTGGCGTGGCAGGGGAGTTATTAAAATTCCGTCAACTCACCTGCAATTATATCACTCATTCACCGACGACGCTACGGAGCACAAAAAAAGAAAGAAACCACCACAAACAACAACAACCGCACGACAGGAGCTTATGTGACGTGAGCGTGTGTGTCCTGCGAGGTGGAAATTTTCACATGCAAATGGAGTCGGTCGGTCGGACTCTTGTAATTTATTCAAAGAAACAGACAACGTCACCGAATGTCCTTTAGATAATTCCACTTGGCAGTCACTCGAAGACGTCCTCAAATGTATGGATTGTACATCGAAAGCCCGTTTTTTTATTATTTCATTTTTTGTTTCACTCTTTTCGGTTAAACGCGAGCGATTGTCGGGTCCCCTGCACGACGACACACCGAGTAGGACTCACACTGGCAGTAAACAGTCTTTTTTCGTTTCTTGGTGCACTAATAATGGAGTCCTTCACTGGTTCACTTGAAAATAAAATACATTTTTTCTTGTCTAAATCGCAAAGAAAACGAAAACGGAAATTTATCCGTTCTTGGTGAGGTCACGAACTGAGAGCGGAGACGACCAGTTGGGAGGATTCGAGTAGAACAGTGTTTCTCATGTCATTTGTAAACAACGTCCAGCAAAACTGAAAACTGGAAAATTCTTCTTCTGCACGTTCCCGTCCGTCATGTTCTGCTTCTGGCTTCTGGCTGGTGGCGGGGGGTGTCTTCGTTTATTTTTGACACTTGCGAGGGAGCAGAACTTTTTTTTTGTTGCTGTCCCTCGCATGCGCAGGTCCTTTTTGGCTCTGGTGGCTCATCTCTGGGAGAGACCGATAGATAACGTGGAGGAACATCAATGACAGGGCGAATGGTTTATAGGTTCACACTGCAGGTGTGTTGGTTGTACCCCGAGAGAGAGAGAGATTGGGGTTTCTGTGCGACATTGGACTGTCAAAAGTGTGGTGTACCTTCTAGATGGCAACACGTGCATTCAATTGCATTTACAAATTCAAAAAATACCGCTTATGGGCTTTATTGATGAGCCAAAATGACTCATCGCGGGTATCGCCAGGAGCTGGAGGTGTGGGGGCGCACAATCAATTGATGGTTTGGCGGCGTGTTCAGTACGCTTTTATGACACTTTTAGATGAACACAAGCCCGTGAGGGGGATTCGATGCGAAGCGATGGATAATCGACGGATTATGTGCATCGTTTGGGGCTGGCAGTGTGCGAGTTCTGTGAGTTTACAACATCAATTAAATGGCATCGTTTGACGTTCGAATCGACGGCGCCGATGTAGCAGATAGCAAACAGATGGCACTTAAAGGAAACCTGTCAAGTTTCATATCGATATTCACTTTGAGTTGTTATAAGGCATCGCCTCTCCAGCCGGAAAGAGGATGAATGACGTGCTGATAAATTTTCGAATTTTCACCATTTTATTGGGTACAATGAATGCAAGAACATTTGCAGGCAATATTCTTGTGATTTTGGAACCCAATGGAGCTTCAGGAATAAAAGCTCAAGTGGTAATAAGTAACAATAACAAAATTCCCTTAGTATTTATATGAATTCCGGCTGATGTTCGCAGATGGCAATTTTCATGTGTCCATTTTTAGTTTAATCATCAACCGTCTGGATAACGAGTGAATATTAGTAAAATTTTTATTTTATTAATTGTTTATAAAAAAGTTGTATAAAGGTATTCGTGACTCACGAATCGTGAGTAATTTATTGTTGAGGTACACCCGGTGAAATTTTAAATATAATATACGCAAAGAATAAGGGCATAAATAGGGAATCGGATCTGCGCAGGGCTTCTTCTGGATTGGGAAAAAAAACTTCCCTTTGAACATATCCTACAGATGAGCTAATCTTACTAGATAAGCTGCTGTTGTTGTTCGTCCTCCCTGGATACACAACTTGGCGGTTTGATAATAGCGTCAGGCCTGCATTTGTATATAAGACTCGTTCGGCACTACATACACCATCAGATGTACTTTGAATCATCTTCATCTTGAGACTGCTTTTATCAGCAAGCGGCGCCAGCGAACACCACTAAAAGGTGTCATTCTTCTGAGCATAAATATGTTTTAGTTAATGGTGTACAATGTGACATTAGATCTTGGTGCTACAACTCCGAAGATCTACCTCCGAATCACCTCTTTTAAGTCACTGACAATGCGCAACGGGTGCTACAGATCGGTAAAAAGCTTCGACGTTCCTATCATCTATTCATGAGAGACGCACAATACGAGCGGTTGCTGTGCCATGCTTGATGGATTGACATTTGAGTTATCTTTTGTCCACAATGTTACTGGCTTAAAATGAAAACGAGGATCAATAATGCTAACAAAACTTGGGCAAAAACAGCACTTCTTAAGGCCTCTCTAAACGCTTTCACGAAGGGAGGACGTAACGCCATTGATGGCTGGTTTCATCTTAAAGTGAGAGCTTATTAAGCATGAATAAACAAGCTGTCACAGAATGTGGGAAATAGCGCAAGATCTTTTCATCGATCTCTGAGACATGTCGGAGACGTTTTGGAATGTTCGCATTGGTTTTTCTTTATCGTCAAGCGATAGTACATTTAATCGATAAATGTGAATGTCCTGATACTATCCACATCATAAATTATACACCAACTGAGGAGTTAATCACTTTGTGCTGCATTTTCTACAAAACCCTATTCCACGCATATTTCGAGTTTAGGCTGTATTAACAGGAGGATCCGGTCCAACTTAGACATGTGAGCGACGACACTCATTTTCGTTTTGTCAATGTTGATGTTCACTTCTAATTAGCGACCGCCTTGGTTGAAGAAAACAATCATTTCACACTTCTGTGGCGTATCTGGCTATTGTCTACATATTTCATCAATTGAAATATGTTCGATGGCGTATACTTACTATTTTGTTAGGTTTTTTTTCCTGGCATGTTCATGATAATTTTAAAAATACCATCAAACGTTGTTGTGGCCCTTGGCGTTGTGGGTATGTGCGACGTTGTAGGATCGGTCCCAGTCTGTACGACAAGAATCATTTTTACGGCCCCACCTCATTCGAGTCACTGACAAAGCTCAAAAATAATTCTGTCTAGAAAAAGCTTCTCAAACTTGGCCGTTCTAGCGCGTTGAGTAAGTAGCTACTGTCAGTGACTGCATAACACTCACTCTGAATTAGCAGCTAACTTAAAACTTGACAGGGGTTTATAAGTAGATGGCAATTGATGGGAAAATTGTTGTATTAAATGTTGCGGAAAGTTCACTGACTATCAAACGGTGCTCATATTTAGAGATCAAGTTATATTTGAATGGCAAGACAAGGAGAAAGTTTGACTATGTCAAGTTAAATTAAATTGTGCTACTTTCACGAGTGGAGTGGAGGTGCGTCTTAAACTACTTACTCAACGAGCTAGATTTGAGGACTTTGCACCATCAATTTCAATGGCAACGAAGAATTATGGAATTAAGTAGTCGTCGCCGAGGATTGCTCAAAAAAGGTGATAACGTCAGAAATTGTCCAAAGATCCAGTAGGTCATTTGGCTGGGGTTGTTGGCAAATCACCTCTCAGTTGATGTACGTCAGACTTACAAAAACTTAAAAATCCGATTAACATGCCACACAGAAAATCAAGGTAATGGGTAACAAGTTCTCCATACAAGGACATTGTAGTAGTGATCCAACGTAGAATCCCCTTTTGCAATCGTTGTTACTTTTATTTGTGGAGAGCGAATCTAGACTATAAGCAGGACACTGTACTGATCCTTGTTGCCTTTGAAAGAAACATTTTGCGTCGGATTGGCAGGGTTTGCGAGAGCGACGAATAGTGGTAGACAACATAACAGCGAGATGTACCACGATGTTCATGTAGCCCAAAATCCACATCCAGGTGTGGTCACCAATGCTGCAACAGAGTTTGTTATTGATCCACGGAAGAAGTGTGGCCTTCGACTTTTAATGATCGCCCAGCAATAGCTGAGCCTCAAACTGGTAGCCACCAAGAATTGGTTTTGACAACGGAATGTGTAGATGGGAGACACGGTGATTGGATGCTTGAACATTTTTTTTTAAAAAGGAACTCTTATCGAATTTGTTGTCACACGTTCGAATATGCGAATGTCAAAGTCCACATTTAATGACGAAAGACCATTTCATCCACAAAGAGCCGCAGTATGCGTCCAATTTGTTTTCTGTTGGCCTCAAATCCAAGACATTTGGATGTGAAAAGTTTGTTGCTTTTACAAAGATCGTGCCACATCAAGTCGCAGCGTGACTCGATTGACAGACAGGCTCAGTAATGGAACACAATATTTTTCAGTTTTACGACACATCCTTGCGCCGAGATTTAATAAACGCCTGAATCTGTTTCACAATGCTGTCACTTTCGAAGCCAGCCAGTTTACTCATTGGGGACAAGGTCCTAGACTGTATGTGTGTCGGGTCAACAGCATGATCTGAATCAGTCCGCCGTTTGGCGGTTCCATTGAGGTGGAGCCTATTTTGTTGTTGGTTAACTTAAACAATCCTAACGACCTGAAACGGATCTTCCAAGCTTAAGTTCAAGTTAGTCAACTTAGGTCTCAAGTTATAGTCAAGTTGTGAGCTAATATCTGCCGAAAAGACATCGAAAATATCTTGAATCGTGTCTTGTTAGACCTCCCTTGTGGGATAAGCAAGCGAACTCATAAGACATTCTCCGAAAAAATGTTGGTGAATAAAAATGTGTTGAACTTAAGCTTAGTTTCGTAACCCTAAAGTGAACCAGAACCAGTTCACATTCCCTGACAATCAACCGCATTAATCGGATTACAGTGCGGAAGTTCCCACCAGCCAAGTAAGCGCTCAATTAAAGTCTATCCCTGTATCGATAATGGTCAATAAACTGGCGAAACAAAAAAGAAGAACCCACCAACTACGCCACTGTGCAACTGTGTTAATACCTTCCACTTACTCGGACGAGTTAACGAACGCTCCGGTAAATGCGTAGCCATCATTCACTAACCATATTGAAGCCATTTGCGCGCGCACATGCCCCGCATGTCAACCCAGACTTCAAAATTGAAGACAGCCATCAGTTCGGACATTACACGGAGTCTACACTTTTGACATAATCTCGCGGAGAGTGGCTGTCACCGAAGAAAAAATGCGCTCTCACGAAAGCTCTTACTCTGACTCCTGTTTTGTTTTGACTTGCTCGCAAGCTTTCTCTCTCGCCGTTACTTGGCGAGTGGAAAGCTTACCAGAGGAGCAGCGCAGCAGATGTCTGTGTAGACATCCGTGTAGAGTACACCCTTATTTATTGTGTTCTTTTCGGGGCTCCGTCGCTCCTTCCTCTGGTCTTTTCCAATCAAAGTGAGTCTTCTCCCTCACAATCCTTTGTCTGTGTGCCGCCCGTAAGCCCCCCCATCGCGGCAGAGCTTTTGAGGGTTTTTTCTATGCTCTCCCGTCAGTGACAGTCCTTCCTTGGCGAGTTAAGCACCGCTCTGGTGTGTTGCTGTATAATGACAGTGTGCTCGATTTTACACTAGAAAAAAAGAGTGGAAGAAAACGGAAAAAAAGAAACGCAGAAAAAGAAATTGACCTGGCCCCCCGTTCGGGTCACAAAATCGAATCGAATCGAATCGACCACGCCGAACGAGTCCAGTCTCCGAGATCGAGCCGCGTTCTGAACAATTACGAGCCTCCGTCGTGCCTCATTCGTCATTCGGCCCAGTGATTTCAGCAATCATGCGAAATTCGTGAAACGAAAAAAAAAACGGGGAAAAAATTGCATGATTCATTTGTTGGATGTGTATAAGTGGTAGTGGTGGGTGCAGAAAAGGACCACTAACCAAAGGACGAGCTCCCAGTCTCCTAGCCAACCTAGCGCCCTCCCCCCCAGTGAGTGTGTGTCTCTCGCTTGCTCTCCATGCGAGTGAGCTTGTGTTTCGTAATGCATCACATCGCACATAACAGACGCGACGGTGTATGAAGTTAGTAAGCAAATTCCGATGAATGCAAGTGGAAAGGACGAAGCATGCTGCACAAAGTCTCCCAACACGCGTTGCTCTTAATACACACAGTTCACACACTCGTTACATAAAGAAAAACACACACACCTTATTTTGGGACGAAAAAAACACACAAATTGTTTACCTCACAGTGTGACAAGCCAAGACAAGACAAGAAGAAAAAAGAGGAGAATTATTAAATTCCTTCGGTGACACCGCGTGTGAGTCCGTCCATCACGCATGAGTCCTGCCCTTCCGCCCGCGTGCCGTGTCGTTTGTCGTTTAGATCCTCTCGGCTTCGAATCGCATAAATGAATCACACATTTCCACACAGCCACACCAACTAAATGGTTACTTAATCACCGTGGAATATGCTTTGTCTATGATCGCGTACTACAACTACGACTGCTCCTAGTCCGATTCTCGGTTCTCTCGGTTCAGTGTTCTATTTTCCTTCTGTTCGGAGTTCCTTTTTTTGTTGTTGTTCTCCGTCGGTTACATAAGCAACTTCGCGTGTATTTCAGTGAGTTTCAGTGTGTCTGTGCGTGTAAATTTGTTTGTGTCCTTTTTTTTTCGGTGGATGACTACGCCAACGACGACGACGACGACGACGGCAACGACGTATCCTTTAATAAATTTTTAAGCGCACACAAATTGTCGAGAGTCAGTCCACCCCATCGTGGCAAGTGTCCTCAGAACAGTGAGAGTGGTCGTACCAGGGGTTGATTTCCTTGAAAATTGAAAATAAAGGATTCACTCCGGTTTAACAGTGCCGCGTGTTTAATTAATGCCAATGCAATGACGTGAATCATAATTGAATCCGTTCACTTGTCCCTGCGTGTAGTCATGCGATTGTCGCGTCGTCCTGCCTGACTGGACTACTACTAGGACGTGTATATATCGCCATAGTGTGTGGAGAGCCTTCTCCTCCTTCTCGTTGGTCACCGCCCGACGGTCCTTTTTTTCTGCGTGTGTTCGCTTTTGGATTCCCCATGTATTGCTGCTCCCACGTCCATCGTCCCCGGCCCCGCGACGAATTCAAGTGAGTAAGGGTTTGATTTAATCAAAGACGTCCACAAAAGCCGCCCACCCTTCGGTCACCACACCCTTTACAAGGACGAAGCAAAGCGAAAGACCGAATCTGAGCGGCATGATGCGATGAGACGTTATGACTGTGGGAACACACTCGATACAACAGTTGGCCAGCGCTAGGCGTAGACAACAATCTCCGCACGCCTCCGGGGGCACACGAGCAAACGTCCACTCATCTCCCGAACAGTCCATGCAACCACTGTGATATTCGGAAGGCAACAAACCAACCCACAGCCGAGGAGGAACGAAAATCCTCATTACAGACGAAGGAGGTCCTAGACCACCACGCCACCAAAAAAATCAGTAAACGCGACAAACCGATCCAAACGCACACAAGGCAATGGGTGACGAGCCGCTTGAAGTGCGGACGTTTAAGCAAAAGCTACTCTTCTACACGACCGCCTTCTTCATCCTGCTGGGAACGTTTAGCATGTTCGCGTTCCTGTTTCTCGTCCCGTTTGTCATTGAGCCGGCGTTCACCACCATTTTCATGCAATTCGAAGAGGTTCCCGCCCTGTGCGAGACCATGTACCAGGACACATTCCACGGCGTGAAGAACTGCTCGTGGGCGTCGTGTCGCGAGGGCTGCACCAAGGACATTTACGTGTGCACACAGATCCGAGTCAATTACCGAATGAATCTGTACAACTACACGGATGAGTTCAACTTCACCGAGTACTTCATCAATCTGGCCGAGGCCGAGAAGGAAGTGCCACCGGTGAAGCGAACGGATCGCTACGAGCGATCGATACGCGACTACGACTACGCGGACGGGTCGTCCTTGGACGGCACCCTGGGCGGCTTCGGCAGCAACAACTTCGACGAGAACAGCCTGCTCGACCTGAGTCCCAGCCTGTCCGGCGATGACGAGGACGACGACGGCGGCGGTGGCGGTGGTGACGATGGCATGGACGACGACGGCCAGCCATTCGATCAGATATCGGAATTGAATCGGGATCTGTTGGCAAACAACTCGATATACTCGTACGTGGGCGCCCGGCTCTTCCCGAACGTGAAGGGATGCGGCTATCCGCCGATGCTTAACTGCACCATATGGCAGAAGCGGTATCTGAAGCTGAAGACAAAGTTCCCGTGCTACTACTCGAAAGTGGATCCTAGCCTTGTGATAAGCGACCTAGACTACTGGCAGAACACCCTCAATTTGGTCTATTCGATGGCAATACCGATACCATCGTTCATTATATCCGTCATCTACCTGACGTATGCGTACTTTAAGATTTACAATGAGGACGAGGAAGCGGCACCGCTCGATAAGAATGCGGAGGATATTGACATCGAGGAGGGGGACGAGATGGCGATTAATGCGCAAGAGGACTCGGACGATATGTGCGTTAATGTTGTGATACCGAATGGTGGTGCGTCATTGTCGCCGGCTGCCTCGCAAATGACACCAAATTCGGAAATAAATTCTTTCGGTCATCAGCTGAAGGTCCAAATGGCCGATGACATGTCCAGGGAGAGCCTTGACGCTGGAGTGATATCGAATTCGAATTCTGTACAAGGGTAAGAGTTGTCTTGCTTGTTTGTGTTTCTTTTTGTCTCTCTTGATCAATAATTTGAATGTGAACAGTTTTTAAGGCGGGGCGCCTTTTTATGTCCCGGGTCGTTGGTTGTTTTGAATAGCTTTTCAATGGGGGACTGTCTTGGAATTCATATTTCATCGATCGAATTTGGGGACATAAACATTTTATGTGGACAGCTGATTAGTGTCGGTTGTGTGACCATCACTGGTTGTGCCATGGGCGGAGGCACAGACGTCTGGCTTTTTTACAACAGCTTTCCTCTTAATGTGTTGCCATTCTGTGGTGCAGTTGGTTGGTGAAAGAAACCAAGAAGGTGTGATATCAGTTTGCAATGCATCTGGGTTTTAACGCACCAAAAATCTCCTTACAACACGACAACAGTGCGATTCAACAGAATATTGTGGGCTCCTAGACGCATTTTTGGTATGGAATGTATTCCAGGGAGTGCATCCAGTGATACAACATGTCCCAGAGGCGTCACATTTGCAAATTGCACACAATTTCAAAAATTTCAAATCAATAAGTTTGACTCCTTGAATCTTGGACAGGACCACACGCTTCCTCCACAACTAAATAAACTGTTTTTTTTTTTATGGCAGAGAACTCTTATTTGGTAGTACTGCGACAGCTAAGTTGACAGTTCTGGCTTGTTTTGAGGTTAGTTTGATGGATCAGGCTAATTTCAGAGCAAAACATTTAAAAAAATGCAAAATGCTTTTTGGGTTGGGCATGAGATTTGACGTCTTACGATCACACGCGATTTATAAACTGGTGCTAAATGATGAAAGTAGAAGTGTTGGTTGATTTCATTTTTGACACCATGGTTGGTTGATGTTGGCTTTTTGGTAGCCAATGCACACGAAAAAAGAGCGCGGCGCCATGTTCAGTGGAGACGGTGTGTAACGCAAGCCGAATAAGAGCTAAACTATGCCCGAGATGATCTAAAATAACACGTGTGTCGACGGCCGAACTGGAAATGAGAACTCTCTTTTAAAACGAAATAAATCAAATTTAGCTGAAATTCAGCCTTATTGCAGTCCTTCAATTTTAAGACACTGCGTACAGATTTCCTGCCCAAGAGTGTCTGAATTTTAGACATTTACATTGGCTTCAAGAAAGCAAAGAGGACGAAGAGCGGTTTGATTGATGTTCGCGGATAGAGATTCCAGTCTCTGTCGAATTGTGTAGGGGTTCGTAAGATGTAGCTGCCTATTCGGAAAAGGTGTGAACCACCAACTTAAGGAGCGTATCAACTCAATGGGGGTACAAATCGCCTCTTAACAAGTGTGTGACGAAGTAATGTACCGCTGTGTCCACGGGTCGAAAATGACATCCAACAGCCAGTGTGATGAAAGTGTAGCTTTCGTAATGGCTCAATTTCATTGCTTATCATAAAGAATCCGATTTTTTAAAACCTTCACCAAATGCACAACTGATCAAATTGTGAGAAAATCCCTATCGTCTGCTGCCACGGTAGTAACGAGTAGAAGTGTGAGCCTCAACCAGCAAGCCTTCGATCAATTCCCGACACTAAGCTGGTTGAGATCTTTTCCCAGGCGTCCAGCCTAAGCCAGATGATCGTGGAGAGTTGTCACGTCTAGTCGATTGTCCGCTGTCCTGCATAGCAGAAGGAAGACTTTCTTACGTCAAGTTTTACGAAAGCCTGTCTAGCTCGTCGTGTGGCCTGCGACTCTTCTTCCAGAAATTACAATTTGGGCGACTGAATTTATTAAGGCATGACAGCGCCTCTTCAGTTCCGCAAGAGCTCTGCCCGCTGATTTCCTTCTTCTTCTTTGATTGGCGCTACAGTCCCGGGTGGACCTGAGCCTCAACCAACGTGCCTCTCCAGCCAGCACGATCTTTCGCCAGCTGCCTCCAGCTATGCACACCAAGTTGGTTAAGGTCTTTTTCCACTTGTGTGCGCCATCTCGTGTGAGGACGTCCTCTGTTGCGCTGTCCCAATGACTCGGTATCGAAGACGTTCGGGCCGGATCTGCGGTGTCCATCCGCTCTACATGACCTAGCCATCTTAAGCGTTGGATCAGAAGACGCTTAACTAGGTGCATGTCGCTGTACAGCATGTACAGTTCGTGACTGATTCCTCTCCTTCAGACGCCATCAACGCAAACAGGACCAAAGATCGCACGCAGAACTTTTCTCTCAAAACAACCAAGAGCTTCTTCATCTTCAATAGCGCCCATGTCTCTGAGCCATAGAGCAGGACTGGGATGATCAGAGTTTTATCCAAAGTCAACTTTGTGTTTTGAGAGATGGCTCTGTTACTCAATTGCCTCTTGAGCCCAAAGAGGCAGCGATTGACAAGAGTAATTCTGCGCTTGATCTCGGATCTAGTGTTGTTGTCCCTATTTACTCCGGAGCCTAGGTAGACGAAGTCCCCGACTACCTCAAAGTTTCTGCTGCCCAATATGACGCTCTGTCCGAGACGTCGATGTTGTGCGTCCTTTCGTGATGACCGCAGGTACTTTGTTTTGCCCTGGCTAGACCGCTAGACCCATTTTAACCGCTTCCCTTTCAATGCCAGCAAACGCCTCATTGATGGCTCGCTGTGTTCGTCCAAACACGTCAATGTCGTCCGCGTAAGGAAGCAGTTGAACGGACTTTTGGAAGATCGTGCCTCGGGTGTTTACGTTTGAGTTTCGCACGATCTTCTCAAGTATTGTATAATATAGAAGTCGTCGCCTTGTCTAAAACCTTTTTTGACATTGAAGGTCTCGGTGAGTTCGTTACCGACCTTGATGGAGCAGCGAGAGTTCTCCATCGTCATCCTGCACAACGTGACGAGTTTGGCAGGAATGTCAAAACTAGACATGGCGTTGTATAGCTTCTCTCTATGCACGCTGTCATATGTCATGAAATGTCTTGAAATCGAGAAATAGTTGGTGGATGTCGATCTTGAGTCTTTTCCAGGATCTGCCGAAGTGAGGCCTGCGGCCTGAAACCGCACTAAAGAGGACCTATCAGGTTGTTGACAAAGGGTTTCAGGCGTTCACACAAAACGGCAGAGAGTCGTCAAACCATGGGTACCTTCTGGGTGGTGACGTAAAACCCAGCACATCAGTGGCAGCTTCTTTGATGGCTTCTTGACAACGCTTCCACTTTTTTTTTCTATTGTATGTGCAGGCAGCGTCGAACTTTCAGAAAGTTTCAGTGGGACTTAGTCGGCACCGTTCTTAGCGGTCGATTGCGATTGTAGCTTTCCGACGTCAAACCGTAGTGTTCTTTCTCGACTCCGTACTTCTTTCGATATCAGGGCACAGCAATACACTTCGTTATAAGAACATAACCCATTTTTCGAACCAATGGAAGATTATTTGTGCTACAACCTAACATCGGCTTAACACACATGCTACTCAGAAATGGCTATACAAACCAAATATGGTGAACGCTTAATTACCGGCATCAGATTCCTTCACAGGCCGCGAGCCCTACTGCCCTGTTGGAGACCATGTCCACAGAGAACAATTCGGACAACTAGAAATATGGAACCGGTCACTCTGTTAACTGAGCGAGTAGGTCACCTTACAGGACTCTCGTCGGTTGCATGACACGGGACTACTTTCATAACAATTGGTACACAAGTCAGAAGATCACCTCGTCTGAATATGGAGTGCTCTAGGTATCCCTAGAGAGATTTACATCTAAGAGCTTTTAATAAGGATGGCTGGGTGCTGTGGGAATCGGGTAGGCACTGAATGGCGTCAACTTGGCGATGCCCAGTGTTGCAACTTTTCCTACACACCAATTGTGCTTATTTTACCTCCAAGTGGTAGCCATCGGGTACTGGTTGTAGTTCACCCGAGCTCAACCTGCCAAACTTATAAGTGCGACCTCTTGTCCTAGGGGTTACAAAAAAGGAACTGGCCCTCCAGGTTGGGGGTTGTGCCGTCGGGGTAACTGCCCGGCCACACAAAAAAACAACAGTTACGAAGCAACAACAAGCCTCGGAAACGGATGACTTTACTGATGACGAACCCTGCAAACGATATACGGACAACGACCTTCGGATCTGTACGTGGAATGTAAGGTCCCTTTATAGACCACGTGCAGCCGAACAATTAGCGGAAGCCCTAGACTGCTGCAAAGCAGACATAACCGCCATCCAAGAAGTGCGATGGGATGGACCGGGCAAAAGAAGGATGAAAAACTGTGATATATATTACGGTGATTGCTACAAGCAACAAAAACAGCGCCTATTTGGATGTGGATTTGTCGTTAGAGGCAGACTTAGGCAAGAAGTCTTATCGTTCAGGTCAGTGAACGAGCGCCTCACGACAATTCGCATCCAGGCTAAATTTGCCAACATAAGCCTTATATGCGCACATGCCCCCACAGAGGAGAAAGATGACGACACCAAAGACAGGTTCTATGAGCTCCTGGACAAAACGTATGAGCAATGCCCTAGCTACGACATTAAAATTGTTCTTGGCGATTTTAACGCAAAGCTAGGAAGAGAGAACATCTTTGGTAGTACGGTCGGGAAGCACAGCCTACACGACACCACATCCGATAACGGATTTAGGCTGATCGACTTTGCTGCGGGGCGAAATGTTGTAGTAGCCAGTACAAAATTCCCACATCTCGACATTCACAAAGGGACATGGCGATCTCCTGATCAATCAACCATCAATCAGATTGATCACATTGCGATCGACGCAAGGCACTCCTCCAGTATTATAGATGTCCGAACGTTCCGAGGTGCCAACATTGACTCGGACCACCACCTTGTAGTAGCCAAGGTAAGGTTGCGGATATCCCAAACACCGCCAAGACAAAGAAATACTGTGAGGAAGTTCAACGTCGGCCGGCTACAATCGCAAGAGATTGCCAAATCCTTTTCCGATCGTGTCTCCCTCAACCTCTTAAGAAATCCTACGCCGCCAACATCAAGTATTGAAGACCAGTGGCAGCATTGCCAAAAAGCCATCAGAGATGCCGCCTCTGATGTGCTGGGTTTCAATCCGCCACCACAACGAAACCCCTGGTTTGACAATGAGTGTCGGCAGGCGAATGCAGCCAAGCAAGAAGCATACAAAGCGGCACTGCAAAGAAGGACAAGAGCTGCTCGGGAGCTCTACGAGCAGAAGAGGAGAGACGAACACCGGCTTCTCAGGAGAAAAAAGAAGGAGCATGAGAAGCGCGCGATCGGCAGAATAGAGGGATACTACTGCAGGAATGAGGTAAGGAAGTTTTACCAAAGGGTAAAGTCAACCAGTCAAGGTTATAAACTCCGAACCGAAGCCTGTAAGGATGATCAAGGGAACATCGTAGTAGAGTCACAGTCGATGCTGAGAATATGGAGAAACCATTTCTGCAGACTGTATAACGGCGACGAAGAACCAAATTCCGCTGTCAGGCAGAACGAACCATTCAACCCCAATGAAAGGGACGATGAGGATCAACAATTCCGTCCACCCGACCTGGATGAAGTGAGGATTGCTATATCTAAACTGAAATCCAACAAGGCTGCTGGAGCTGACGGCCTACCCGCCGAGCTTTTTAAAGCCGCAGGCGATGATTTGGTAAGGAGCATGCACCAACTCATCTGTAAAATATGGTCGGAGGAAAACATGCCCGATGAATGGAACCTCAGCATTGTTTGCCCGATCCACAAAAAAGGAGACCCCTTTGACTGCGCCAACTATCGGGGGATAAGTCTCCTTAACATCGCCTATAAGATATTATCTGCCGTACTGTGTGAACGCCTAAAGCCATTCGTCAACAACTTGGTCAGTCCATACCAGTGTGGCTTTAGGCCAGGAAAATCCACCATCGACCAAATATTCACACTCCGGCAGATTTTGGAGAAAACCCAGGAGCAACAAATCGATACCCACCACCTGTTCATCGATTTTAAGGCCGCGTATGACAGCATTTATAGAGACGAGCTATACAGAGCAATGTCTAGTTTTGGCATCCCTACCAAACTCGTCCGTTTGTGTAGGATGACGATGGAGAATGCACGCTGCTCCATCAAGGTCGGTAAAGACCTAACCGAGACCTTTGATGTCAAAAAAGGATTCAGACAAGGCGACGCGCTGTCATGCGACTTCTTCAACATCGTTCTTGAGAGAATTGTTCAAAACTCAAACGCCAACACCAGAGGAACAATCTTTCAGAAGTCCGTCCAACTACTCGCATATGCCGACGATATTGACATTATCGGAAGAACGCAGCGTGATGTCAAAGGCGCTTTTGTGAGTATTGCAACGGAGGCCGCAAAGATGGGTTTAGCGGTAAACGAGGGCAAGACCAAATATATGCTGTCAACAAGAAAGGACACCCAACACCGACGTCTCGGTCAGAACGTCACGGCAGACAGATATAACTTTGAGGTAGTTAAAAACTTTGTCTACCTAGGAACCGCTATCAACTCAGACAACGACACCAGCGCTGAAATCAAACGAAGAATAACTCTTGCCAATCGGTGCTTCTTTGGGCTAAGAAAGCAATTGGTGAACAAAGCCCTCTCTCGAACAACCAAGGTAACGCTTTATAAGACCTTAATCGTCCCAGTCCTGCTATATGGCGCGGAGGCATGGACTCTGTCAAAAGCGGATGAAGCAGCTCTTGGTTGCTTCGAGAGGAAAATTCTTCGGGTGATTTTCGGTCCCGTCTGCATAGATGGTGAGTGGAGGAGGAGATACAACGACGAGCTATACGGGCTGTTCAGCGACATCGACTTAGCCAGAAGAGTGAAGATCCAACGATTGAGATGGCTAGGTCATGTAGAGCGGATGGAAACCAATGCTCCGGCCCGAAAAGTCTTCGAATCCACCCCCGAGGGACGGCGCAGTAGAGGAAGACCGCGACTCAGGTGGCGCACGCAAGTGGAAAGGGACCTCAACCAACTATGCGTGCGAAACTGGAGACAGCTAGCTAAAGATCGAGCTGGCTGGAGACGCTTGTTGGTTGAGGCCCAGGTCCACCCCGGACTGTAGCGCCACCTTAAGTAAGTAAGTAAGTAAAGCTTTTAATAAGTTAAGTGAACTGAACCATTTCCTTTAAACGTAACTTAACCCAACCTTCCATGCCGAAGAGGTCCTTAACTATCACACTTCGAAATGCCATCCAAACGAATCACGGACTCACGAAGGAATTGGGATAAGGATATTTGAACCCACGACAATGTACTTGGAACCGCTCCTGCTTCCTGTGAGAGACACATGCGTTCAAATCAATGTTGACATCAGCTACACCAATTGCGACACACCAATAATGCTGGATAATTGAGTCGTTATCATGGGAAAGGAATCCTTCATCATCAAATTCAAGCTCGTGTAGGATTCCTTACAGAAGAGTTCAATAGGACACATAAAGTATAACTATACAAGTTGATAGTGTAATGAAATGTCCAGCTTCCCGGCATCAAATTCCTTCACAGGTCGCGTGCCCTACTGCCCTGTAGGAGACCATGTCCACAGAGAAGAATTCGGACAACTGAAAGATGGAACCGTACAGAAACCTGTGGCAAAGTTCATGGCAGAATCAGGTCAAGAAACCTTTTAATCAGAAAAACCGAAAGAGGTTAGAGGCACCGCCGACTCAGACATCACGTAATGAAACAGGGGTTATCAGAAGAAATTCTCGATCAAATATTAGCACTGCAGTGTGAACATTCACTGGATACTGCCTGTTAGGGCTCCACCCCAAAGATTTAGCCTTTGGTGCAATGACTTCTGTTGCTGCCTAGACGATGATAAGAAACTAGCCAAGGCACTATAGGCTTCTAAAGGGTTTGCCAATAGGCACTTGACAACTTTGAATTTAATTTGTGAACCCACTCTTTCGCTAATCATCAAACTGTCACTGTCACAAGTTAACAAACTCAACGTGTTCATCATTGTGAAGTACACGAACGAGTAACGTCTGCAATTTATGGACAAAATTTCGGTGACCTCATTTTTAAAAGCGTTAATTCCAATTTTCGTTCGTAATTCTTGCCCAAGTAGACAGGCTACAACAAGTTTTGTGTACACACTTGTGTCTACATATTCGTTGTTTGATGTTTCCGTGCCGATGAGACGCTGCCGTTCAGCATAACTTGTGATTCGTAGCAAACGATCCAAATCAGTCAATTCCAAGGCGGTGTCAAGCTCAGGCGTGGTTACAACCAAACAAGATCAAACTGCCTCAAGAATTGAAGCCGATGGACAATTTGAAGCGACGTACGTTGAGTTGTCAAGACATCATTGGAAAACAATTTACCAGGCTAACACGCGCAAAGCGCCATAAAACTCCAAGAGTCTCGGTTTTGAAATGAGACATGCATACTAGATCTCTAAGATCATTCGGCACATATCTTAACGCATGTCAAGCCAAAGTGACTGGCCAGCTGGATCGTACAGATTGATGACTTCAGACTACAGGCATTCCGCAATTCGATCTCCGACAGAAACTCCTCCCTGTAGTGTCCGCGTGAGCTACATACGCTGCATTGATGGTTAATGGTTGAAATATCGCTCACTTCCAAACCTTTTTCGAGCGAGTTTAAAGAGATAAATTAAGTAGTCTAACGCGTCTAACGTCTAACGCGCTCTTCCTCTTTGATTTAAGCTAACATAGTTGCCGTCTTTAACTACATTGTCTTTAACTGCATGAGTATGGCCACTTACTTTATCGGATAACTAATTGGATTTCTTCCACATTCCCACTGCCGTGCCTCTGCTTCTTCTGCCACCCTTACTGGCCTAATACCCGCGGGCATTGTGCTGCAATCCAATTTGGGATTCCACTCACACTGTTTGCAAAGATTTCCTGCTTCTCCCCATTCACACACGACCAATTAAAGATTAGATTAGATCCGCATTTACTATCAGACGCTGGCCACATCCAACAACCTGCAGTTGCTCCAAAAATACTCCCTCAAAGCCTGCTAGCAACCGATATAGATACCTGAGCACAAATGAGGCCAAGCACCGTCAGTCAATTAAAATGCTTCATGTCTCGGATTATATTGACATTTCGTGTACAAACAAAAATGCCATCCATTAAATTATTAACGAAATAATCACTGGAAACATGAATACGAAAAGTAACTGCTGCGGAACGTAAGTGCCCTCCAAAAGGCGAAAAACAACAACATATTGTCCCCGGTTCAAAAAATGAACGCACACGGCAGGGGAAATCCCCCGCAGTAATTGGCGGAGTTTTCGTTAACAATTTTGCAAATGGCAGCAATTGACAGAGGATTTCCATTAGGAACCCGGTTTCGCGGGTAGACATTATGATTTCAAGACCTTGGCTAATGTGTCCTTATGAAACAATTAATTTATTTAATTCCCGTTGGAAATGCAACAGCAGACGTCCCCAATTACTCATGGAGTCTCATTAGGAAAGGCGAGTGGATTGGGCGAGGTATTTGAAATGTCACCTGGGTGTTAGCGGGTAATATGGCAGACAGCGTTTGTAATTTGTTGCCGCGGTATTAACCGCATTGCTTGGGGACTTATTTGACAAAGGGCTGTGCGCAGGAGATGTCAACATGTGATGTGTGATTGACATTTTGTCTAAAGTTGTGACAGTTCGAGGGATCTGCGGTATTTTTTTCACAGGCGCTTAGCGTTCGTCGAAAGACCGAATTTTTGATATCGTGCGACGATTTCTATTCAATTTCAGATGAATTGACTTCTAAGCTCGAGTGGCATCACATCTACAACAGATTAAAACCCATATATGTCCAATGCATGGAAAATGCACTGAAAAACTCACAAGCTGTGTGTAGGTGCTCGTTGTCAAAATACGATGGCTGACTACGATATTACAGTCAACGCTGAGCTGTACAGAGGCATGACTGCTTACTTATTCTTGCAACTGTTGAGTTCTTGGGGAAAACATTCGCCGCTTTTTGCAAAAAAATAGTCTGATGTTCCGCGAAGAGGATGCAGAAGATTGACCCGCGGATTACGCCGTTTACGCGGTATTAACATGTTCGATATCATTTTCAAACCTGCACTCGATACTAATTTCTTGTCAAACTACAGAGTTTATAATCTCATTGTTTTCAACTTAGGAATAGCCCCTGAAATCCCTTTCCGTCTGTTTATTTTAAACAGTAGGTGTCTAGTGGTGGCCCGTGACGTTGTGGGTATGTGCGTCGACCCCAACCTCGACGTCGTAGGTTCGATTCGTGCTCTGTGCGACAAAAATAATGTTCACGGCCACACCTTTTTCAAGACACTGACTAGACTGTCTAGAAAAAGCTTCTCAAACTTGGCCGTTCGGAGTCGGCATTAAACTGTAGGTCCCTTCCACTCGTGAGAGAACAATAGCACGCACAGCCCGAGTGGTTGCTGAGAAGCTAGGCCCTGGCCCCTCTACGGGCTGTAGCGCCACCCAGAGAGAGAGTACTGAAATTACGTACGAGTTGTAGAATAGTTTTTTTCTTCCTATTCCTCTCTGCAGCTTCTTCAGAAGTTGTCTGGAAGCAAGGAGGCAGGTTATGGTGCCGATAATGGTTCCGAGGCTCTGTCGACTCTGTCTGATAAGGCTGCGTGAGCGTATTAGATGGATGACAACCATATCTGTTGTGTAATGAGCCACTTAGTGCTAGTGAACCTCTAATCGTAGACTAACCTGATAGTGAGTCAACGATGTGCGTGCATTTCTAACTTTAGTAAATGTTTTGCATTAGCTGTAGGCATGGATGGTATACTTATCTCCATCCGGAGAGAGTACGAAACTAGTACCTCTTCTAACGAGTTCATCCGCCTAGCAATTCTCTGGAATGGCACAATGTTACGGCACCCACATATGTAAGTTGGATGCTTAAACACTTGACCATGACTTGACCATCTCTAAATCGTTAAGAGATGTGAGGTGCAATTCAGGGAAGTCTTTCAGTCAAAACGTAAGTGCGCTTAGAAATTTGATTACCGTCAGAACACATTTTGATATCTCTGCTCGATATTTTGTCTTAACCACGATACAGCTTCCTTAATAACTATAGTTACTATAGCCTGGAAAAACTACAGTCATTTGGTGGATGATGGTTGTGAAGCTGGTGTGAGGAGATTATGCTCCGAAGTCATTAGCGCTCCACTTAAACATACGCACTCACTCACACTTTCGGCCGGTTTGCAGTAAATTCAAGTCTCTGACTAGACCTGACTGAGATTTCCCTAATCTCCTTCGCCACTTAAATGCAGCAACGTTGTCTACAAAGCCGATGACATGCACGCCTGCTGGTAGCATTCTAGACTTCTTCTTCTTTGATTGGCACTACAGTCCGGGGTGGACCTGGGCCTCAACCAACATGCCTCTCCAGCCAGCACTATCTTTCGGCAGCTGCCTCCAGCTGCGCACAACAAGTTGGTTGAGGTCCTTCTCCACTTGTGTGCGCCATCTTGTGCGAGGACGTCCTCTGTCCCACTGGTTCGGAGTAGAAGACTCTTCGGGCTGGAGCAGTGTTGTCCATACGCTCAACATGGCATAGCAAGAGTTATTCAGCGTTTAATCTCGGTACTGATGTTGTTCGCACTATTTACTTGGGAGCCAAGGTAGATGAACCTCGAAGTTGTAGCTGCCTATGGTGACGTTCTGACCGATTCGTCGGTGTTGGGTCTCCTTTCTTGATGACAGCATATACTTTGTTTTGCCCTCATTCACCGCTAAACCATCCGATGCCATCATCGATGTGATTTAGTAGAACGGCGTATGGGCAAGGGAAAACCGATTTTAACGACCAGTGACCACCGCACAGTTTTTTGGTCCCCTCCATCTACATCTATCTCTTTTAATAGCTTCTGTAGACAAATGCACCACTATTTCCAAGGCTTCAGCTGTGGATCGCGCCCTCCTGAAGCTGAATGTTGTGCTTGAACTTTGCATTGTTATGCACGAATACGGTTTTCGACAATCGACCTTTCCTACGTATTCGATTCTATACCAAGCTAACATACAAATTTATTTTGTATTTATAGAAAATTCTAAAAAAAAATTGGTATGAGGCTAAGCCTCTTTATTCGGCGAGTTCAAACTTAAAACTAACTTAACAAATATTTTCTACCTAAAACTTAACCTACGGTGCATAGGAACGTGAGAAAGGAACTTGGGGAAATAGAGACTTGGACAAACAAGTCTCTCGGGTTACAGCTACTGCGGCACAGTTGGCAACAATTCCTCCTCTGTTGGTATGTGGAGTCAAGTGACTGCGCGTGCAGCCTCGAAAGATGTCCAGATGCGGATTTGGCAAATTTGCATCCGTCACATATGAACGTGTCTGGTGTTAACTTACATAAGGGTGTTGCAATTTCAAATCAACAATCGGTCGAGTGCAAGTGTTAATCTTGAATCCTAATTGCCCTGCAAGCGCTTTGCTTTATTAACTCGTGTATTTATCATGCTCAAATCGATTAAGTGCTAAAACATGCAAACCTGCTCTTTTGATGCGAAACTTTATTTTTTAGAGCCCCCTGATGCTATGGATTAGATCAATTATCATCCATGCAGAGATTGGTCTTCATGTTGTACTTCCTCGCTCTTGCATTTGGTATTCCTTCTACAAAATTTAAGGCCATGTTAACAACATTTTTATATTTCCTGGCTATAGTTGTAACACCCACAGACATCAGCTAAAGACATTTAACAGAATGTCAATGACTGTAGGTGTTTTCATGTACAGTACACATTCTTTCTGAGCCGGGCACATGCTTCAGAGTCTCCATTAAGAACGTAAATCGTATAGCCTCGTTTGCTGGTTATTTAAGAACCCAGATCATAAGATCTCGAATTCTACATGGACAGAATACGGACGATGGCACCCAGCATTGTTCATTTGATTGCCTAACCTCCGCAGTGTATTCCAGGCAGAAATCTAAATTCCGGATGTTCACTGGGGAATTTTTGGGATTCATCATTGAAAAGTTGAGCATCGTGACATTTCTGGTACAAACACGGTAGAAAGTCAAACTCACCACAGGCACTTAATTACATACACTACAAAATAGGTGCGCTTAGCGCTTGTATATTTTTAAAACATAAATACAAAGCATTTATATCGTTTTTCTATTCCACTTACTGATCTTTCAATGCAGGCACGTAGTTAGCCCGATCAGCAGACGAACAAAGGTGATTACGCGGCACCACCTTCATCTACAATTTGTATGTTAATCTACGTCAATGGATCGGTTTCTTTCCTAGATAAGCTTTTGATGTATTGACTCAAAATGGATTTATATAAAAGGTTTAGGTCGAGAAAGGGTTTGTGACAGAAATGAATTCGTCGAACTTCTATATATATGGGTGGCGCTACAGTCAGTAAAGGCCTGGCTAGCTTGCCAGCAACCACTCGTGTTGTGCGTGCTATTGTTCTCTCACGAGTGGAAGGGACCTACAGTTTTATGATGACTCTGAACGGCCAAGTTTGAGAAACTTTTTCTAGACATAAAATACTCTTTGAGCATTGTCAGTGACTCGAAAGAGGTGGGGCCGTGAAAATTGTTTTCGTCGCTCAGAGCAGGAATCGAAACTACGACGTCGAGGTTGGGGTCGACGCACATACCCACAACGCCACGAGCCACCGTCGAACTTCTACCACGAGCAAAACAATGACCGCACCCTTTACGATCCAAAGACGGTTGTCCAGGCATGTCCTTTTTAATGTCCTTTATCGTTGGCCACTCTCTCTCTGTTGCTATTTGAGTCTTTTGAAAGAAGGAATAGTTTACTAGTGCATAATAATATCGCTCAACAAATGTAACACCGCTTTAAACCGGCTAGATGGCGCTGTTGCTTGAGTACCTGCTGTTGCTTAGAGGGGCTCGAATTCCAGTGAAAGCAAGGTTAATTCGCTTTGATCTGGTTCTCACATCTGATCCTGTCAAGTTGTTAATCAGTATAATCGGTAGTAGTCTGACTATGGGTAGCACAAAGGACCAGAAAGACACACCAATAACCTAACCTTACACCGCGCTACGAAGTCATTCTTTTTCTGAATCTTACTTCACATTTCGCCTCTAGATAAATAAAGACACCCTTCTTCGATGGTTCGTTGAAGAAACTACGTGCCCACAAAAATTCAAACAACTCAAAGCATTGGGTGCAGGGGTTTCGCAAAAGTCCACTGAGTTTGACTGACAATTTGTGCTTCCATTTCATGTCAAATTCAAGCCTGAATACCAGCGGCATGAACAAGTGAGTTCAGCATGCGGTAATGGTCGCACTCAAATTAGCTCCTTCCTCGGGGGCACATTCCCGGTCCACGTGTGAAAAAACTTTAAGCCCAAGAGTAAAAAAGGTGAACTCATCACAAGCCATCCCTGGCGTTCCTTTAATCGCTTGATCTCTCTTTCCATTCAATTTCAATTCCACTTGGAACCACGTGTCCCCACGTCGTCAAGCCAACTCGACTGACGTGCTGACAATTCGACAGTCGTCGCCGTGCACTCGTTGAGTGGCGCCGGCGTGCCAGTGAGTCATTTACCTCCGGCACCGGGTGTCTGTGCCGCTCCCATGGCCAATATTTACCCTCGACCTTGTTGCGTTTATTCACTTCGACCGAAATCCACCGCAGAGAGGGCGGTCTAGTTTGAGGTGTAATTTTAATTCAGTTTCTGTAAATAATCTGAAAAGTGGTACACACAACTTCAGCCGGCCGAGTGAGGAGACCTCTGCAACTTTTAATCTTTTCCCTTCTCAACCACTGCGTCTGGTCGTAAATGGCGTGGCTCAGTTGCCCTCACTGGCACGGGGGCACACACAAGTTTTCGACGGAGAGTGTGCCTTTCATCGCACACTTCATGCCACTGTTGTCTCTTCCTCTTGCGACCCCTCCCTTGGGTAATGGATGTCATTAGAAAGGCCATCCTTATCGTAATTAATGCCACCCCACCACCGTCCTCCATGGTGAATGAATTTCTTCATAAGGAGGCCAGCACGATGCGGGGTTGGATACATTGTTGCCCCTATTTATAGCTGGCAGCGCCCCGCCTCCCGTCTTTAATTGGTCTTGTAGCCCCATCGGCACACAAGGGCCTTGTAGAGTTTCATCTCAGTTTCGTTGTGGCCAGCTCCCATCCAGCTGACCAGCTGACCAGCTGACCGTGTCATTTGTTTAGGGCGTGTGGGAAATCAATTTAAGAAAAATTAAAATCAAATTAAAGTGGTCGGGGATGTGTTGGAGCTTGTTTTGCTGCTGTTCACACAGCCACACGTCACATGAGCTGACTCAATTTCAATCAATCTTCGTCGGAATACGGGGTGCGGCAAGAGCTCTCTCTAGCCTCCCCCCATGCTCGACGCTCCGAAGTGGTATCGTTATTCGTGTGAATGATAGCACTCCGGTGCTGTTCGGAACCTTTCAAGCCCTCGAAAGAAAGCCATTCAAACGGCCTTAAGTGAATAAGTAAGTGATACCCCATTCGATGGTGGCAGCCCGCCACTTGTCTATTCGAATGTGGCGTCTTTCGTTTTTGAGTGCTGCCTGCCTGTTGTGTCGTGTGTCCCTCTCGCAGGACCACCCTTGTAGTTGCATGTCGCATCGTCTCCTTTCGTCGTACACTTGCTTTGTTCCCATCGAGGACGAACCTTTTCACAATTTCACAATTTACCCGGTGTGCGTCGTAACTTGTTTCACTTTATTTCTGGACGGTGATAAAATGCGAACACTCAATCCATATCGGCAGTGACGTGAAGATGCATAGTTTGATTAGCGGAATGGGATTCGCCCTCTATTTGCACTCCGTTCACTGTTCATGAGAGCTTCCTGTTGGCAGACGTCTACTCTCGATTTGATAAAATTTTATTATTTTCTTCTGTTTTATTGATTTCAAGTTTTTACGACCGCGCCAGTGGGGAAGGAAAATTGGCTGATTAGTCGGGGCGACAAGTTCGAGTGCGAGTATGTTCAATAAGTGGCTCATCACAAATTGATACGTAAATTGAAAACGTTGTCAAATTTATTGCAAGCGATGCGTCGTATTTTTGACTCACTTGGAAGCTATTGGTACAGGCGTGTGGAAATTCAGAATTGGACTCTCTGTCGCCGAAATTGTAGTGACCGAAGGAAGAAGATATTCTCCTGAGAGACTCAATGAGTGCGAGGAGCTCAATACAGAAAATCGATTATTTGAACAGAAAGGTCCATCGATGGAATATCCGTTTCATCATGACTTCCGACGCGTGTCTTGAGTGCAATTCCATCAAATACGCAACAGCTTGGCAAGCCCATGACGTGGTGGCTGGGCCAAGCTTAAAGCCTCGCCGAATTGCGCTTGGGCATAACTCCTTATGAGCTAGACGCGACGGCGGAGGATAGAGTGGCCTGCAGATCTCTCTCGTACGTGCCTAAGGTGAGTTGGTAATATTGTGCCTTGTCGGCCCATTAGGCCTTGGCTCATTTAGGCCAACTAGTTGGGTCCCTGCTTTGGTTCCTCAATTCATTTAGTGGAGCATGCAGGGCAATGAAGAGGATGATGTATTCAAGGTCAAGATTATTTCTGCCTTTGACAACTTCAGAAGCTGCATAGAAAACTTAACAGTCTTGAGACTTAAATTGGCAGTGTCATGGAATCAGAAACAGGCTGGTGACAAGTCAATCTTAGCAAGGTGGGCAGTAAGTAATAGGGATTGCTGTTTGTAGCGGGCCATAGCGTTGTGTACCGTGCCGTTGTGGATACGTGTGTCTACACAACGCACTTGCACCTACTTGGTGCCTAGGTTCGATTCGAAAAGGCCTTAAGGTGTTCTTGTCAGAAGGTCTTTAGAGCCGGTCATGCTTTCGATTTGATCAAGGCGGCTTTTTACATGCTCTCCAGTCATAAGGGGGCATCATTACCACGCTTGATTTGTAAAGAGATCTAGCTTAGGCAGTATTCTATGCAGAGCTTTCTTCCAGCTTTGCAGTTCTCACATGTAACGTGCTTGTATTAGTCAATTTGAACGCTGCCGCCGTGTTTCCGCATAAAGTGTCATACCGCACAGCGCCTGACAAGATCAACTGCTTCTCAGTTTCCTAGGATGTCAGCTCATCTAGAGATGAACTGAAAGTTTCAAGAGAACTATTCAAGATCCTGGCCTGTTTGGCTGTCCGCAAAATCGTTTGCTTTCCAACGATCGTTTCGCTGACAAGATCGGGTGTTATATGATCGTTGTTCTTTGAGAGTACAATTGTTATAGAGGTAACGAACATGTAGTGAGGAGTCAAGTAGTTGACATGATTGAAAAACTGATGATAAAAATTCTTAAGCTCTATTCCTGGCTACATGTTTGCAACCAGGGACGATTGAGTATGATTGCTCCCAAGAAGCGGCTCATGTGCTCACCACATTACGTATGGCAGATCGTATATCGATAGAGAAGTCATGCAACATTTCCCTCTGCAGTTGCGTAACACCGAATCATGTCGAGGTGACCAATTCAGCCGAAAGTTTGGTTGTTGTTAGGAGTTCGCTTTAAAGTCTGACTACAAAAACACATGACATTAAGCGCTTCTCTCTGTTTCCAACCTAGTCGATCATGTAATTATCGTTTTGCCTGGGGCTTTTCCAGCACATTTACTGGATTGTAATGTCGATTAAGATTTCGATTAAGTAACCAAAATCCAGTCACGATCTTCCAAAAGTCCGTACACTTGCTAGCA
Source organism: Eristalis arbustorum (assembly GCA_916610145.1). Taxonomy (NCBI): domain Eukaryota; kingdom Metazoa; phylum Arthropoda; class Insecta; order Diptera; family Syrphidae; genus Eristalis; species Eristalis arbustorum. Next base: position 30,691,571 of record OU744318.1, read on the forward strand.
TAGGCGGACCACATTAACGTGATTGTTCGATCACAGCGAGCAGTCTAAAAAGCGTTTGCGAATATTAAAAGGGACACGTGAGCTGTCTTCAAGAAAGGACACGCTGCTTCCACGATTCGATCACCAAAGGCAGTTACAACTTCGAGGCTGGTAAGAACTTCATCTACCTCGACTAGCAAGCTTATAGTAAGAACAACATCAGTACGCATATTAAACACAGACTAACTCTTACCAACCGCTGTTTCTTTGGGCTCTAGATGCAGTTGAGAAGCTTACTCTCGAAGGACCAATCTAGCTTTATATTAGACCTTGATCATCCCTGTTCTGCTCCACTTCGCGGAAGCCTGGACTATCTCAAGAGCGAATGAAGAAACCATTGGTCTTTTCGAGAGAAAAGTTCTGCATTCAATCTCTGGCCATGCTTGCGTTGAAGGCTTCTGAAGAAGAAGAACTGTATGAGCTGTACAACGACAACTAGCAAGCAACGAGTCTAGCAAGGCGTCTTCTACTATTCAACGCCTAAGATGGCTAGGCCTTGTAGAGCTCATGGACAACACTGAAGCTTCGACTCGGAACCAGTGGGACAACGCAAGAGAGGCCGACCACGAAGCCAATGGCTTACCCAAGTAGAGAACCAGACTTGGCGTGCGAAATTGGAGGCGGCTGGCTAAGGATCGTAAGTCTAATCGTGGAACTGACGGGTAGCCTCGCTGACGAAAACTGTAGAAGTCTGTGAACGAGGGTTGAGCTCATAGTTGCAACATTGTTCTCCCTGCACTGCACAAAGTATGTGCTCGATGCGATATTCAAAGAAGCCTTTTTAGGTACCATTTTCGTATGGAACAAAACAAAGATCATTGCCAACTTGATCGCAGTTTGATGGTCGCTTTGCTGTTATGAACCCAGTTGCCGACTGCCATCACGCGACTTAAATTATTTGTCGCAAAGAAATGAAACACGATTATTTTTGACCGCACCACAAGTATTTATTTTATTTTATTATGAGTGCCGCTGTCTATGGTTTGGCCGCACACTCTTTCAATCCGACAAATAATCCCCGATTTGGAGACATTCGATCGGTTTTATACCGTAAAATTGATTAGCCAAGCACTTCTCATATTCCAATTCAGAGGTAGGTGATTTTGCTGACTTAGCACTTTTATGTATTTTGTTTTCCATCGCATTCTGTTAATGCAAAAGTGCCGTCTTGCAATTTTACAATTCTTTTTGGTAGGTGGTACGTAACTCGCGCAGACAGTGCAGTTTAGTTATGTGTATGAATACAGCTGGATAGCGCAGTTGGTTTGGTGCCCGCCCTTGGTTTTAGGGGCCGCAGGTTCGAGTCCCAGTGAAACCAGGGCCCAGTCACCATTTGCCGTTGGGACTAAAAGTGGTATAGCTATGCGGTGGCAGCCCAATAACTTATGTTTATGAATGCAAATCGTGCAGGGCTGCAGCAGTTTGACGTTAATGAACTCGACCGACGCTGTTGGCCAATCAGTTGATCACTACTGAAACACTTGATCACTTTTCATTTGTAGAGCGAAACACCAGCTCACTCTCGCCGCCTACAGTTTGTAGTTGTCAATGATGTTCCACAACGGTTGCATATCCCATCGTGCTCGACAGCTGTTTTTTACCTCGACGAGGTGAGTCTAGGAAACTGGTGATTGAGGGTCTAAGTTCACGCACAGGATTGCTGTAGCAATCCTTTGGCGTCATAAAAGGAATCACGGTTACTTCTTTAAGTTCTGCAATCGTGTGATGCTGGACACCACTAGGGAACTTCTTATTCTTCTCGCTACAGTCCGCGGTGGACCTGGGCCGCAGCCCACATGCCTCTCCATCTGGATCGGTCTTATGCTAGTTGCTTCCAGCCATGCACGTTCAACTTATGCAGGTCACCTTCTAGACGCGTGCGCCACCGTAGGCGTGGTCTTTCTTTACCGCGTTGTAACTCGGGGTTGGAGTCGCAGACTTTCCGGGCCGGAGCATTGGTGTCCATTCGATTGACGTAACCTAGCCATCTGAGACGATTCAAGATTCGAACTCGTTTGACCAGGTCCATGTTACTGTACAGCCCGTACAGCTCATCGTTCCTCCAAACACCATCCATACATATGGCACCGAAGATAATTCGAAGGACTTTTGTCTCGAAGCGACCAAGAAGAACCACTAGTAGTACACTCTTCCAGAAACTCCTTCAGCTGTTAGCTGACCAGGTTCTGGACTAAAAAAACGATTAACTACAGCCCACACAAAGCTAATGGCGCCAACTGCCCAATGCATGTCTGAGTCTTTTCCTTATTCCTTTATCCCTTCACGAATGCATTTTGTGACCTCATCGCTCACGGCTCATTTCACTCCGAAAGGTTCAACATCGGCACAGCCACTTTGCCGCGGAAAACTGAACAACGTCCATGACTCCATCGCAGACGATGCCAAAACAAAAACGTAAAATCAAAACGAAACTTTTTAAACGACTCAATTAACACAAATCCAAAAGTCCATCCAACTTTCCTCATTTGCCGGAAACTATACACAAAAACCTGCAGACAATCAAAAGAAGAAAAACAGAAAAACAGAAACAAAATACATAATAGGCTCCTCTCATTTGCATTCGCATTTATATCTTCTTTTGAGATCATCTCTCATTTCATATTGCTTTGCATGACTTTTTTATTGGTATTGTTCGCTGTTGTGCTCCACGAAGGAGAATCCTTCGGGCGAGCAAAATACTATTTAACTCACATGAAGGAATTGTATGCGACGAGATGCACTTTTTTGTTTTATCCGTGCACACGAACGTCCTGTCTGCTGCGCGCTGTATGCCGCTTCGGTTTTACATTCCCCATTGTGTCGTTGATTCTTCTTTTCTTTATTGCCAATGCAACTTGTTGCACTCGAATGGATACTCTTGTCGCTGTCTCTGCGTCTCTCCGTCTCGCTGAATTAGAATGCTAATCTATTGTCCTCCGAATATGTTGTGCACAATATAACCGGCCGACCTTCCGACCACGCAACGCCATCAACCTTTTGTATTTTAATTGCTCCTCACATGTACGGTATAATCTGCAACGTTTGCTTGTGTTTTCTTTTCTTTTCAGAAACTTGAGCAAGACGATGACGACCAGTATTTCAACTCCCCCTGGGCCGACAGCGGCAGTTTAAAACGTCATGTTCACGGTTTGGAAAACCTTAAATTTCGTTTTGGAAAGTAAACAATGCAAAGGTCAACATAACAGAAACTGTTTCTCGATAGAATTGATAATTTATGTATGAAAAACCAAACAAAACACAAAACACAAAATGTTCACTCTTCACGGAATTTCATTTGCATTCGATTCGATTTTTCTGTTTTTGTTTTTTTTTTTTTCTTCATTCGTCGACTTTAATCATGTTCAGCAAGGACAAACAAACGCAAAAATATCGATCGCATCACATAAGGAGTTTTTTTAAAAACAATTAATATTTATACAGATATACTACACCAAGAGAATAAAAGAAAATAGCTAGCCACTTACAATGATACGAAAATAAAAGTAAAACAAATAAATTTAATTGAATTGCAACTTGAAATCGGTACAAAATAAACAAAAACAAAACATATTCTTGTATACTTAGCAGAAGAAGATGTGTACTTATAATTTAGAAAAATTGATGCGAAAAAAATGAATACAGCTTTAAATAATTTTTATTATCGCCGCATATGAGCATTGTATGTAAAAATAAAAATCAAATAGAATTTAGAGTAAATTATCGAGTAAGCCCGGTGTGGCCCGAACGCTTTTGACGATGATGAGATGGAATTTTGTTCGACGTTCATCGGGGAGTGACGGAAAGGTGATGATGACTATCGCCGACTCACTTTCATATGCATTTTTGCTATTTTTTGTACACAATATTTGAAAAAAGCAGCAGATTGTAGATATTCTCGAATCGCTTATACAGAACCACACAAAAGTTAAGCATACGCCTAAAATTGAAAAAAGGCACACACACTTCTTTCTCGCCTTAAAAATATGAATCAATAAAGTATGAATGCAGTTTAAAGCACACACGGTCGTCGTTCTTTCTTATTGTGTATGTGTGGTACTCCACTCCGGGATGGACATGGGATAACAGACAATAGGACTTTCGAAATCGTATCATCAGTGGCTTGCATTGAGTCAGCTTTGTACTTCCAAGAGGTCTCCTTCAACATATTTTGTACACACTAAACCAGCGGCTGTCAAGAGTGATTCTTCATTTGATCCCGTGTCTATTGCTAAGTCGACGGGGACGAAGTCTGTGACTACCCTTCTGGAATTCACCCACTGTCTCCGATGCATAAAGGGTAAAACGCCATCGCTTGATCGTATCTCTTGCCTCACGCTCCGAAACCTCCCACACTTTAGGCGTTGTAAGTTATAGTCCTTTCTTCTTATTTCTTCGTATTCCACCCCTTCATGGTCCATCGCTGACGGTCCTAGGCACGCTGCTTCCAGTCGTCAAGGCTAAGCTGTCTTACATCCGCGATGACTTGGTCTCTATACCGGTGGTTCAGTATTCCTGTCTGGAACCAGGAGGCTCGGATTCGAAGACCCTCTTTGCTGAAGCGTTGTTGTCCATGCGCTCGATGTAGCCGAGGTCGTATTTTACCTTCTGGACTACATCTACATCCTGTTACAGCTCGTAAAGTTCGCGGTTGTGTCTTCTCCTTCCTCCCAGGCGGGATCATATATCCGACGTAAGATTTCTTTCGAAGGCACCAAGAGTCAGGTCTGCAGTTTTGGTTAGCGTCCATCTATCGGCCCCCATAAAACAGGACTAGCAGGATAAGAGACTTGTAGAGCATGGTTTTGGTCCACGCCCAGTTGTTTTGACAAACCGAAGTAGAATCGGTTGCCAAGGGCGGTTCTACGTCGGATCTCCTCTAAGATGTCATGGAGTGGAGTTAACATTTTCCCCCTCGGTAGGCAAACTGCTTTACTACCTCGAAATTTTAGCTGTCGATTGTTATGTTTTGGCCTGGGTGGTGTACGGCAAATCGTTTTCTGCTCGACAGTATGCCATACACAGCTCTACACGGAACTAAAAGAAAAAGTTCTGGTAGAAGACATCTCCCTCAACACCTCCAAAGCCTACAGACTGCCAGATAGTTGCAGTGTTTTCCAAGCGGAGCTTTCCAAGCACATATTCTGTAAGCACAAAATGTGGCCATATAGCCAAGTTCACTCCAAACTTGCAGAGAAATGCCGCGTCGAGCCAGCATCATTAAAAGGTCAGCTTATTATATCCCTCCTGGTCACGGTGACATCCCAGAAAATTAGAAGGCGGATGAACCAGCTAGGCAAGTACCTCTCTTCAAAGTTCGCTTGCAGAGGAAGTATTTGTACCTCTTCAAGTAGTGAAGCCGATTATCGCTTGGCACTTTCTTCAGTTTGCAGACTACAAATGGGGCCGACTTACGAACTTTACTACAGCCGGAAAAAAATCTGGGCCGTTTATAATCGATCCACAACAAACGTTCATAGCAAAGTTCGTGGCGGTCTGTACAGGACACTGGCCGATATGAAATCATGCCGAAACACTAGGTATCCCACAGCCACAACATCACTGATAGGAAGGACTGCTTACCACATTACCCTTGTACATACCTGGAACTCGCTAATGCCAGGCAGCGAGCGCTTGATAGACCCTTCTTCAATTCACTTGATGAGATTTCTACAAGGTTGCGTTGGTGGTTGGCTCAGGATGGTTTTATTGAGATCTCAATTATACCCTTTAAGAGCAGTGGCATTAAAACGTCACACAGTGCTAATTAGGTTCCCATGTGAACCACCTCCACTACTTACCTCTGGTAGAGGAAAAAACAAAAACAATATTAAGTGAACAGTCTATACCGCTTTGTATCCCGTCCAGTACTTGCTACAACTTGCCAAGACCGTGACATGGACTTTACCAGGTTTTGAATAAAAGATAGATTAATCAAATCGAATACGAATTCACCAACGACCGTCCTCGTTGCCCCATGGCATGTCCTTTCTGATTCATTCGATCTTTGGCCAATCTCTCTTTTAATCAAGATGGTAGTTCATCTTGATATTTAAGTCGATTGAGGAAATTGATATCCTCGTGCAATATCACTCAAAAATTGTTAGACAGTCACCGCTGCATCGTGGATGGTCTGCTAGCACGGGATGCTGCATCAGAATTATTGTGGTCGATCCAAAGTGCACTCTCTGCCTGATCCAAATCAGTAGGCAGGATCTCAGAACACTCATCGGCGTTGTCACAGGGGACTGTGTCATAAAGCCTTCTCTACAATGACATCTGCAGAATCTGTATACAATGCTGGAACCGTTGCACATCTTCCTTGCACTTGCCGCGCTTTATTTTCCACGAGCCACCCAAATCGCTGGTCTAAATAACATTAATGCCTGCCATCTCCAACACTCTCATCATACTAGATAGCAAATAGTTCCCCTTTGATAACATAGCGGGCCTAAGCTAGCCTAAGTGTGACAACCGTCTACGATTTAGTTGCAACAACTCCCGAGCACGTGTATGTGTTCAAAACCTAACATAAGATTCACGATTCCGCCTCTTATCTAGAAGTAGCCTAGTCTTGAGTCAACACATAACTTAAGACCCCATCCATTTAAGAGATAACAATAAGAAGTACGTACAAACCCAGTGATTAGTGTCACGCCACTTAAGTATCATTATCTGGTATTCCCCAAGGTAGACACTGAGTTCCGCTGCTCTTAACCATACTAATCAAGTACATTCTTTAATCATATTAATTGTCAGATGTCATGATGATGCAGATGACCTTTACATGAGTCACTAATTGCGGTTGTGGGCAGGCTGCTTCCATTTCATCAAGACCAAGGTGTATTGCGTTCGCGATGACTGGTTTTTCAAACCAAGTTTTGGCCTTCCCCTCTTTCTCGAACATATTAGCTAAGATACGGAAACCATCGTGGCTGGGGAGTTTGTGTTCATGTCCTCTATAAGACCGAGCTAATGCTGTCGACCGATATTTGCAACTTGGTCAACAATCCTCTCCAACTGGCATGATCCTTAGCCAGTTGCCTCCAATTACGCACTACAAGTTGGTTGAGGTCCTTCTTCACTTGAGTGCGCCATCGGGTTCTTGGTCGTCCTCTATTGCGTTGTCCCACTGGTTCGGAGTCGAAGCCCCTTCGGGCTGGAGCAGTGGCGTTGAATCCGTAGACGCATGACCAGACTAAAGTCTCTGTACACTTCGTGGTTGAATCTTTTTCTCCAGAAACCTTCAACGCCAACAGGAACAAAGATTGAACAGAACTTTTCTCTCGAAGAGACCTTCATCCGCTCTTGAGATAGTCCAGACTTTGCGCCATAGGACTGTGATGATCAAGGTCCCTAATAACATACATATTATTGAAGACCAAAACAAAAAAAAGTGAACTGTCAATACTACACTGAAAATCGTCCAGTACTTGTTACACCTTGTCACAGCCTTAACTTGGACTTTACCAGGTTTTTAAGAAATGATAAACTAATTAGGCTGTATCCACTGACTGTATCCATACGGGCAGAGGATGGCTCACCAATCACTAAACAATTATACGCTACTCTCGATCCAAAGCGTTCACACGGTTTCTGATCAGGCTCAGTAGACCTAATCTCAGAACTCGGGCCTATTGATCAGGCCTTCTCTACAATGACATCTGCAGAAGCCATCGATAAGAGGAGAAAGAAGAAATTGCAACCCTATTTTCTCCAGCCACTTAACTAAGTTGCATTAATGTCAGTCATCAACTGGATTGCGGAATATGAAGAATTAGATCCGTTTGGTTACATATAGGGCCTAAGCCGGCCGTTACTGTCTACCACCAGACAGCCACTAGAACGTAACCTACCCTAAACCAAGTTATTTCATTAACGACTGTCGTTTAAGCCGTAGAAGGTCTGTTTAATATATATTTCATATTGATTTAAAGTTGTATCTGGTCTTGAATCTTCCTCAGCAAGTCTATGGGCTCAAAACCCGACATAAAATTCACGATTCAGCCTCTTTCTAGTAACTCCTCTTGAGTACTACTGTCTGTGAGTACTCCTATGTAGAAGTAGCCTAGTTCTATGTCGGCACAAAACTTAGGGCTCCATCCACTTAACAGATAACAATAAGATGTACGTACAAGCCCAGCGATTAATGTCACGCCACTTAAGTATCATTATCTGGTATTCCCCAAGGTAGACACTGAGTTCCGCTGCTCTTAACCATACTCATCAAGTAGATTCTTTAATCATGTTAATGGTCTGATGTCAGGATCATCATGATGCAGATGGCCTTCACATGAGTCACTAATTGCTGTTGTAGGCAGGCTGCTTCCATGTCATCAAGACCAAGGTGTCTTGCGTTCGCGATGACTGGTTTTTCAAACTTAGTTTTGGCCTTCCTCTCTTTCTTGAACCATGTAGCTGTGATATGAACACTCTCTTGGCTGGGGAGTTTGTGTTCATGTCCTCTATAAGACCGAGACAGTGCTGTCGACGGATATTTGCATTTCTAACTAAATCCTCAACTTGACACACTTCGTAGGGTTCGCGGATGAGCCTTCTCGCCCATTCACCTTATTTTTCGAAGGCAGCTCGAATCAGCTCTGCTGGTTTGCTTTATGTCCATTCTTCTGTTGTATATAGCAGCATATATTGGAAATTTGTGAAAATCACTGCAGTTTGAATGTCGCTTTGTTTTTATCAACACAGAATGATAATTTATTTACATCTCACATGCATTTATGACCGCAAATCTTGCATGGCTGCCTCAGTTCTCAGTTCTTAAGATTGCAACTGTTGACACTTCTACATTCATCTGTCGCAAGTAGCATCTAAGTCGGACTACACCCCTTCTTAAGCTTCCGCTGGCAGATATGAACCTTGTATAATCTCGCTTGTCTGCGTCACTCTGTGCACAGCTCCCGTATTTATGAAGTGATTGCGGAGAAATTATGTAATTAAGTACTTGGGATGCTCGGATATCAATTTATGTTAGTAAATATTATAGAAAAGGGAAATTTGAGGGTGACTCCCATATGCGTTTGTAAAGTTGGCAACCTGCCGCACCCCCAATGCAGTGATTAGGCAACTTTTCGACACAGAGTCATGTTTCAGAGACAATGAATTCGAAAGTGAAATATTTAATTGATTTCTAAGAGGGTTTTCCAACCCGAATTTCTAAACCTCGGACGGTGGGTCTGAAAACTCAAATGTAAAGCTAAGTACTCATTTTTGAATTCTTAGAAAAACACAGAGCATCAAGCCTTAAACCTGCAAAGCTGGGTACCGATATAAGGTCTATGACAAAATTATCATTTCAAGGGCTGTCGTTAAGTGTCGTTAAGGGATCTGGGTCGACGTCCGTGGCGTTGTGGATATGTGCGTCGCCCCAACCTCTACGTCGTAGGTTGGTCTATGCGAGTCGCTGACTATCCTCAAAGACCATTTCTATCTAGAGAAAGCTTGGCCGTTTAAAGTCGCCATAAAACTAAAGGCCCCTTCCACTCGTGAAGGCAAAAGAGTACACACAGTACGAATGGTTGCTGAGAACCAAGGCCCTGTCCCTCTACGGGCTGAAGCGCCACCCATATATGCAAGCGATCTCCAATCATGACCCACATGAGCTTGATTAATGATTCTTTATAAGTACGTGCTCAAACAGAGCAACGTTAGTATGACCAGCATCTTCATCGCCTTGTCAACAGCACTAGCTGTTGGCTTGCAGAGTAGAATGGACTAGTTTTATGTACGTGGTCAATGATGAAAATGCTGCTCGCAGTCGTAGATTCAGTTTCACGTGAAAGGCAGATCACCCTGCGTATTTTTTTAGATTCCTTAGATTCCTTAAATATTCAATGACACATTATTGTACAGACTGCTCTTAATCGCCTGCATGAACAAGAGACACTCCTTTTCTGATTACCTTGTTATCTGTTATCGTCAACTGTGCGGCGAGCGCGGGGCTTGTCTCACCTTTCTGGCGGAATTCAAATGACGACTAGTGGTACGATTTTTGTCACGAAACATTCTTTGTCGTGTCTCATTGCAAATGTTCTTACTTATCCGGCCAACGACCCTCGGATGGACGGAGTCTGAGCAACGCCCGCCTTCCATGACTGACGTTCGTGAGCAAACTGTTTTTCAGTGTTTCAGTCTTCAAACTGACTTGCACCCGTGACAACTTGGTCCTTACAGTGGAGGTCTGGTCTTCCTCACCTTCTCGGACTAGGAGGCTTCGATTCGAGCTGGCGCATTAGTGTCCACTGTGTTCGGTGTTGAGAAGCCAGTGTAGTCGACTCCATTCACATCTTGTTCACGGCTGTCTCCTATTCACCTTCCTAGCAGACGGGCCCATGGCTCTGCTGTAGATAATTCTTGAGTGAACGCATGCCAAGTTTGTGAGTGTGTGGAGGTTCTTAGGTCTGTTACAAGCGACGTTATAACGACATTGCACTGCAAATCCTATGACCAAGTCAAACGTACGATTAAAACATGCTGGCGTTCAGTCTGTACACACCTCATTCATGAGAGTGGAAGAGAAGCATCAGCATGGATGCGCTTGGTCTTCTTGAAGCCTTGATGATTGATGAAATATTGACGAAAACGAGGGAAAAAAAGCAAACTCCTCAGAAAACACAACATCGCCTCATGAACGCTTGTCGTCAACATTAAGATTTTCAGCATCACTCCCTTGGCACCGCACCAATGTTTATTCACAGGCAAAGGTGAACAAAAAATGCTCTGAAGTCTGTCGCCAAGTGTGCACACACAACGACAGGTCGTCCAGCCGAGGGAACAACTTGAACTAGTTGAACTGTTGTAAGAGCGTACAGACTGTCCTGACGGGAGCCCTTTTTTGTGGGATGGGATGTGAAGGCCGCTATAGGCTTATTCTCTTTCATGAACGTGTTGGTCTATTGTACATAAAATGGTGTGTGTTCTATAAGAGGTCGTTGCTATGTTCAATGTACACGTCTAAAAAGGGTTCAAATTTAATGTACACAAAATATTTATCGTCAAACAAGTAATTAACTCTGGGGGTGCTGAACCCCCTTGTCGAACAAGATGTGCCTTAATTGGACCTTAAATCATGCTATGTACTATCTGTCCATAAAGTTGACACTATAATTTGCAGGGATTGTGTCTTCCCTGTTTGAAGACACTTCATATAATCGCTATTTTATCCCCTGCCATAGATGTTCGATTCTGTTGACATTGTGTGCCTCTGAAAGTTGTTTGGCATGCCTTGGAGCAGTGCCTAACTAAATTCTAAAATGCATCATTGCTCTAATGTTGCAATGGCAATCTTTCCTAAATGCAAACAAAAAACGTAATGCCAATCAGGGATGAGAATGCAGAGAACAGAAAGTGAAGATTTATAAAAAGTGAAGTAAATTTAAGAAATTATTTGAAAATACTTCGCGTAGTACTGTAGGTGTGCTCACGTGACCGCTAAATGCTCAAAAATGGTTGCCCTATAGTGCAAGTGTTTATTTTCAAGTCATAGACGATGGTACAGACATAGACGAAGGTGGTCTATGGCAACAAGTGGGCATATCGCGCCTTGGCTATGGAGGAGGAGTTATTTAATGTAAAATAGGCCAGATTCCTGTGAAGACATATATTTATAATGCATCTTAAGACGAATTTAGCAATACGAAGTAGAAATCAGTTGCTACGGAGCAAATGCATGAATGTAAATTAATGAAGAAGTAGATCATACATATGGAGTAAATTCGCACATCTGTTGAATTGTGTTTCCATGTCACCATTTTAAACACTCCTGAATGAACCTAGAGACTGTCAAGAAATACTTACTTGACAGGCCGGCGACTCATGAAGCTTCCGAGCTTGAGCAATTGCTGCCTTCCATCGGTGACGGTCCTGGGCACGCTGCTTCCATTGGTCAAGGCCAAGCAATACCGAATGTTCGGTCTTTCTCTCCTTCTCGAACCAGAAGACTCGGATTCGAAGACCCTCTTAGCTGGAGCATTGGTGTCCATGCGCTTGATGTGGCCGAGCCACTGTAGTCGACGAATTTTTGCCTTCCAGACTACATCCACATCCTGCCACAGCTCAAAGAGTTTTCGCGGTTGTGTCTTCTGCCCCATTGCCTTCCTCGCAGACAAGACCAAATATCCGACGTGGAAATTTTCTCTGCAGCTTTGCTTATCATCCAGCTTTCAACTTCATAAAGCAGGACTGTCAGGACAACAGTCTCGTAGAGCATGATTTTGGTCCTCCGATTTAGGAGTTTTAACTCCAGTTGCTTGGCCAGTCCGAAGTAACATCGGTTGCCAAGGGTGGTTCTACGTAAGACCTCCACTATGATGTCGTTTGTGGAGTCTACATTTGCCCCGAGGTAGTCAAACTTACTACCTCAAAATTGTAGCTGTCGCTTCTAATATTTCGTCCTATGTGGTGAGTTACGGAACGTTTCTTTGTTAGCAGCGTGTATTTTGGCTTTTCCTCATTTACCTTTAGACCAACTCGTTTCGCCTCTCTTTAATTGCCTACAAGACTGTCCAGAAATGCTTTTCAAACTTAGCCGTGAGGAATCAGGAACAGAAATTGAACTTACCACAAAGCAGTTTATGGTAGGCGTATGTGCACAGAGGTTTGTTAGTCAATTGCAATTAATATCGGTGAGGGGAAGCATGGAAGGCTGTGCACAGAAAATCGAACAGATGAGCAATTGAGGAGCTTGCACTACGACCTGCAGAATTGTGTGCATTCCAATTCTGGTGAAGATCCCCACGTTCTTCTCTGCAATTTGAACATTTTCATGATCATCTGGAAACTGTCGGAAGGAGCTGACAAACTTCTTAATTTTCACATTTTATTTGACGGCCCCTAATGGTCTTTTTCCAATCGTCTGATTCAAATAAAGTGATTTTGATTTCACCCAAAGCTGGATATTTATAAGTACGCACCTACGGAGTGTAACGCTATCGAAAATAAATAGTTTTCTGCTGAATGCGTGACTATTGACCGCTGTCCCTTAGATTTGACAACGTAAAATGTACTCACTTCTGGGACACCACTGCGATTTAGACATTTGAAGAGAATCCCGCTGAGGTCACAAAGATCGAAGGAAAACACGAGTGCAGACCAAAATAATTATTTCACTGATCAGTGATCAAGGCAGCATTTTACAACTTAGTTCAACCGTCCAATAGGTTTTCCATTTTGCGACACCAATCAGAACTTCTATGTATGGACTTAAACTTCTGATTGGTGCCTTACTAAGAACTGAGAGCTTATCGAGGAACTAGACTAAACTAAGAAAATAACGACGCACCGAACAGGTATACGCTAGGTGACTAGCATCTCGGCAGCTTGGTGAACGCAGTAATATGTGAGAGTATCGTGCTTTCTGTCTGAAAATCGGCGCAAATCAGACGGCAGTCATTTCTATAAAATTGCAAATTGTAACGGATATTGGGGTACCCGCTTCAATTCCTATCCCTATCACAATTAATTTGCTTTCACCTGGTTTTCAAATCTACTCCAGTCACCATTTGCCGGTTGGATCAAATTAACGGCCACTGGGTATGGCAGTGGACCAACAATGGTCTAGGTGTGCTGGCAGCCCAATAACCTAACCGAAACTTATAGTCGTCGCCGAATACGGACAGCCTGTCAAGACGACGATAAGGGTCCGATTTTCAATGGACAGATGTGTTGCTAATAAACTTGCCAATGACAACGACCCGACGCGCATGGGCGCCACAGTTAGAACGTTTTCCAATAAATTCGTGGTCGACAGTCTTCGTCGGTTTGATTTTGAGTTTATCCCAAAGATGGCGGTATTCGGTGATAAAGACTTTTTCGGTATGTTGAGTGGACTGGTCCATTATGCTACCACTCGGATTACTTGAGTGTGACTCCATAAGCAGTAATGAGGAACCATCTTCAGTTTGAGACAAGGCGATATAGGTTTGCAATCGAGAGCTCATTTAATTTGTTAAAATCGCTCGGAAAGTGAGGTCCCAGAAAGAGATTGGTGGGGGGGAAAACGTTTTAGACGCCTTTCAAAACTGCTCCTTGATCTAGTTGTGCTTGTGACACGTCTATCCTCAAAGTCACCACTTCTGGAGTCCAAGGAGCTGCCTCTAGTTGCCACAGGTCTTCTTGTTTCCCTTATTTCCTCAAAGATGAAGTTATGACAAGTGTATGCTCAATTTTGTGTGGTTCTGTATGAGGTTCAGTGCCTGTGTACATCCAACAAACTGCAAGTTCTTTTAGCAATAATCTGCTATTCTGTTGCCTAAACATCACTAGAAATTGCAAATTTCACTTCGAGAAGTTAAGGCTTCATTGAATACGTTTTGAATATTAAATGTCCAAACAATGCTTGACATCATCACGAGAAGAATACTGTGTCCTTTTTTTGTAGAAAAAAAATGGAGAAACATTTCGTGTGTCCTTCGGATGAAAACCAAACAAATAGTCGAATATGCATTCCCGTCCTCATTTATAGCCGAAGTATTATTTAAGGTCAATTTTAAGAGACTACGTAAACGACGCACACCAAATAATTATCACATCGTTTCAAAAAAAAAAATGCCCAACCTCCGCGTTGGACCTTTAAAGCAATAATTAATTAATGAACAAACACACACGCATGTACAACATATTTATGTGTAACGCCTTTAAATTGAGAAACACCAAAAAACAAAGCATGACTTTCACGGGCCATACTTATAAAATAAAGTAAAATAAAATATATACGCCATGGCGTATTTAGACGCCTGCACTTTAGCTAAGTTCTGTTTAAATTCCTCTCCCCCATTTTTCCCCGATTGAAAACGTTCTAAAATATCACTCCTGTACAACTATTAGTAATATTTATGAGTAATTTTATAAAAAAAAGAAAGAAAAAAAGAAGAAAAAATTTCAAATAAATCATGTGATCATTAGAATATTCTAACTCCATTCGCTCTTGTTAAAAATAAAATTTGAAAAAAAAGAGTAAAGCAAATGCAAGCAAAGCGAGAGCAAAACTAAATACAAAAAAAAAAAATATTTACATAACATACATTATACATACATACACATATATTTTTTAATTAGCTATAAATTATTGATAAATACTAATATTAAAATGTTATCAGGACCACTCGGTTTCTTGTAAGAAAAGCAAAAAAAAATGAAAATTTAAAACATTTGCAGAGTATTGTTTAAAAATCGAAGAAAACAATGGAATGAACTTCATATTTTTTAAGAAAAACCAATGATTTCGATTCTATTGTTGTATTTTGGAGAAGTCTTAGATTTTTTTCTATTGCTTTTTACTTAGTTCGTAAGGCGAATGTGCTGAATGGTTGAATGCTCGAAAAATAAGTTAAGTCGGTTGGTTATTATTTTTGTTAATTTATTTAAATTATTTGCTTTCAGTTTTTAATCTACCTGCAGTCGGTGTTGTTTTGATGTCATGAGCTGGCACTTTTGCTTTTGTAAGAAAAAAAAATAAATAAATACTTGCCATGTTGTCGATATATCATTCATCCTGCCTTCAGAAGACCATTGAAATGTATTTGGTCTAGTCCAAGGTGGTTCTTGCACCTAGGAGCCTATTTCTTCAGTGGCCGTAACGGGCTAAAAAGTACCAGCATTGGCCAACTAAATCGTTTCATTAGCAGCACCAACTGGTCCCAGCGTTAGGAGAAGTCAATCCGCGTGGTATCACAAGGGCCTACTCTGGCCTAAGTGTGACTGCTCTGCAGCAATCAGCCACTACAACCTAACCTAACCTAAAAACAGCTGGAGATCATTACGTGTCCATCTGCAGCCATTTGCTGGTAAGAGAGCTTGGTTATCATTTTCCAGTTTTAAAACCAAACCAAAATAAAACAGTCCTCAGCCAACAATCCTCTCCAGCCGGCACTTACCGATAGCCTGCTGCCTCTGAAGGCCTGTTCATATACGAACGCGAACTTTCAGAAACAACCCTTTTCCAGCAATAAGTTATAATTCTTGGTATGCAAAAAGTTTGGAACTGAATTATTGAGTTTTTTCGTCGACAAAAATATCAACAAAAATTAGTGTAAAGTTTTTCTCTGCGAATCAATCATTCTCTTTCCGCATCCGCATCAATCCAGCACCACCACGACCAAAAAATTCGTGAATTGGCAGTTTGCACCCGTAGTTCTCTGCCAATGAGAAAACTCCACATGAATGTGGTGTCAAAGTTTGCGAAGTTCGCAATGTGTGGCGGCCTCACATGAACGGGCCTTAACTTCCTACGACAATTTGCTCGAGATCCTTCTCCACTTGTGTGCGCCATCGCCATCGTTGGAATTATCCCAATGGTTCGAAGTAGACTCTTCGGGCCATCTTAGGCGTTTAATGCGTAAACGTCTGACTAGACTCTTGTTGCATGCAGCTCATGGTTGATCGAATCCCCTTCTCTATTTCGAATTTTAAAGATTTTCAATCTGCTGGTAAATGAACATAAATTATTTTTCAGGCTTATAACTATTGACTACATTTATTTGAAGACTTAAAAAAGAAGAAACAAGTTTTATATATTTTTTTTTTGTTGTTGATTTTTGTGATCAAACAGAAGCCCTTGTTTTCTGCCGCGCAGATCTCAAAAACAAAAATTCGAGCGGAATTAGAAAGAGTACATGTTTGGCACTTGTATGTACTACGAATATTAGCTTCTCACACAAATTAGCAAAATGGGGGACTCTAGCATTTTTTTTTTTTTGAAAAACGCCCTTTTATCAATAACAAATCAAGTTAAAAAGTTAAAACCGACTTGACTTAACTAATCCTAGTTCATACCATAGTTATATACGTTTAGAATGACGTATTAAAATGTACAACCAATTGGATTAATAGTAATACCCCATGCGCCAGTCGTAAAAAACACTGTTTTGAGAAAAACGCACTTAAAGTTTTGAGAAGAAAATTCTATTTCTATTCTTCTTTCGCTTAATCGCCTGACGCGTCTACCATGCATAAATCGGTTATTTCTTCAAGAGTTTTTGAAATTTTCACTAGAAATTTCGGTTCGAATTGTAAAAAAAATCGATTTTTTGAAACCAAGAATGCGTAGAGTCCCCTTAAATCTTCTTTCCCAGCAACCATTAACGTAAACTCTCGAAAAGACCAAAGGTTTCTTCATTCGCTCTTGAATTGTGGCAATTACTTATTCTTTATGTGTTCATTCGCAAAAATGAATCGAAATGATCGTTGCATTCCGTGGAAAATTGATCACTTAATCGCATCATAGATTATTTTATTTATGGCTAGACACTAGATGGCACCATGTGCACTATGTAAACGTTACAGCCGAGTCGGTAAGAGTTGAGAGTCAGTAAGTGTTGGCCGTATCTAGCCTTATTAAAAGTACAAATGGAATACGCATAGATCCGCGTGATAGCACAATGGATCTATTCTCGCCTAAGTATGACTGTTCTAACTTGTTTATGGGTGATGCACATTTCCTTGAGTTGAAAGTTTGCTGTTCGCAACCAATTTCATTTTTGTATCGCCTTTGACAATGTCTAAGAAAAACGTTTTCTAATCGTGAAATACTGACATGCCGGACAGTTCACAGTTGCGCGTGTAAACATCACTCACACAATTAGAGCACTTTTACTAGAAAGCATATTTGCTTCCACCTATATATCAGGTTTAAGGCAATGCAAGTTTCTGCCTTGAAGACTCTGTATTGATTAGGAAGACGTATCTTCTTCTTCTTCTTGTGGCGCTACAGTCCGGGGTGAACCTGGGCCTCGGTCAACAATCCTCTCCAGCTGGCACGTTCTTTAGCCAGCTGCCTCCAATTTCGCACTCCAAGTTGGTTGAGGTCTTTTTCCACTTGAGTGCGCCATCGGGTTCGTGGTCGTCCTCTATTGCGTTGTCCCACTGGCTCGGAGTCGAAGACTCTTCGGGCTGGAGCAGTGTTGTCCATGCGCTCTACATGGCCTAGCCATCTTAGGCGTTGAATCCGTAGACGCCTGACTAGACTCATGTCGCTGTACAGCCCGTACAGTTCGTGGTTGAATCTCCTTCTCCAAGAACCTTCAACGCAAACAGGACCGAAGATTGAACGCAGAACTTTTCTCTCGAAGAGACCAAGTGCGTCTTCATCCGCTCTTGAGATAGTCCAAGCTTCCGCGCCATACAGCAGGACAGGGATGATCAAGGTCTTATATAATGTGAGCTTGGTCTTTCGAGAGAGGGCTCGACTACTCAATTGCCTCTTGAGCCCAAAGAAACAGCGGTTGGCAAGAGTTATTCTGCGTTTAATCTCAGTACTGATGTTGTTCGCACTATTTACTTGGGAGCCAAGGTAGACGAAGTCCTTCACTACCTCGAAGTTGTAGCTGCCTATGGTGACGTTCTGACCGAGTCGTCGATGTTGTGTGTCCTTTCTTGATGACCGCATATACTTTGTTTTGCCCTCATTCACCGCTAAACCCATTCTTGCCGCCTCCGTTTCAATACAAGCAAACGCTTCATTGACGGCTCGCTGAGTTCGGCCAATCACATCAATATCGTCCGCGTATGCTAGCAGTTGAACGGACCTCTGGAAGATCGTGCCTCTAGTGTTGGCGTGTGAGTTTCGCACGATCTTCTCCAACACGATGTTGAAGAAGTCACATGACAGCGCGTCGCCTTGTCTAAAACCTTTTTTGACATTGAAGGTCTCGGTGAGTTCGTTACCGACCTTGATGGAGCAGCGAGAGTTCTCCATCGTCATCCTGCACAATCTGACGAGTTTGGCAGGGATGTCAAAACTAGACATGGCGTTGTATAGCTCGTCTCTATGCACACTGTCATATGCGGCCTTAAAGTCGACAAATAAGTGGTGGGTGTCGATCTGCATCTCTTGGGTTTTTTCGAGGATCTGCCGTAATGTGAAAATTTGATCGATAGTGGACTTCCCAGGCCTGAAACCGCACTGATAAGGACCTATCAGGTTGTTGACGAATGGTTTCAGGCGCTCACACAGAACGGCAGAGAAGATTTTGTATGCGATGTTAAGAAGACTGATCCCTAGATAGTTGGCGCAGTTGAAGGGGTCTTCTTTCTTGTGGATCGGGCAAACGATACTAAGATTCCACTCGTCGGGCATGCTTTCCTCCGACCATATCCTACAGACGAGCTGGTGCATGCGCCCAACCAGATCATCTCCAGCTGCTTTAAACAGTTCCGCGGACAATCCATCCGCTCCAGCAGCTTTGTTCGACTTCAGTCTCGATATCGCTATCTTGACTTCTTCTAGATCGGGGGGACGGAATTCTCTTCTGTCGTCGTCCATTGCGTGGAGTGGAACATTCTGCCTGACAGCGGTATTGGTGTCCTCTTCCATGGTTCCGTGACGTATACGTACCATAAATATTGATGATAACATTCTGACAACCTTCTCAAACTTGGCCGTTCGGATTCGGCATAAAACTGTAGGTCCCTTCTACTCGTGAGAGAACAATAGCACGCACAACACGAGTGGTTGCTGAGATGCAAGGGCCTGGCCCTCTACATGCTGTAAAGCCACTCATATTATCATACTAACATTCTGGCATAATAAGTCAAAGTGGTAATGTTCACGCCGAAGGCTTTTATTTCCTTTGCCCTATTTCGCAATCCACACTTTGTATACAGCCTATTAACTGATAGCTGTTTAGATGTTCTTGCTGGGTCTAAACATTCTAAACAATCTCGGAGGTGAACTATTCAGCTATATTAGCTGCCACTTTAATGCGCGTAGCTGCAGACGAACTGAAAATGGGGGTTCTCTTTGACAGCAAAATAAAAGGAATTTTGTTGAAAGTCAGGTTAATTCCGTTCAATTCGTTGATTGGTGTTGACGGGTAGACATTTCAGTGTCAGCCGAATAGTGTAGTGTCCGCAAGATGTAGCAGGCAACTCGGAAAAGACGAGAAGAATGATTAGAATATATCACAAACTTAAGGAGCATATCAACTCAATGGGAGTATAAAGCGGCTCTTAACAAGTGTGTGACTAAAAAAGTCATATACCGCTGTGTCCATGCGCCGAAAATGTCAACCAACAGTCAGTTGGATAAAATCTAAAGAATGACTAAAGGGCGAGTGCAGCTTCAGATAAAGACTCCTATTTTCGAAACCTTCACCAAATGCACAACTGATCAAATTGTGAGAAAACCCCTATCGTCTGCTGCCACCGTAGTAACGAGTAGCAGTGTGAGCCTCAACCAGCAAGGCCTTTGATCAATTCCCGACACTAAGCTGGTTGAGATCTTTGCCCAGCTGTGCACCAGCCTTGGCTCAAGCGCCTTCTACTACTTGTCCTTACCTCAGACTTGATCTCGAAGACTCATCTGGCCGATACCTAGCCATCTTAGATACGAGATCCGTAGACGTTCAACTAGACACACCGTACAGTTCGTGGTTAAGTCTTCGCCGCCAGATATCAACGAACGCAAATAAGGTACACGCCAAATTGTACACTTAAAGAGACCAATGACTTCTTCATCTGCAGCTGCATAGGCACTCAGATAGCAGCCAAAGCCAGATGATCTTGAAAAGTTGTCACGTCTAGTCTTTACTCCGCTGTCCCGCATAGCAGAAGAAGGACTTTCTTACGTCAAGTTTTACGAGTGCCTGTCTAGCTCGTCGTGTGCCTTGCGACTCTTCTTCCAGAAATGACAATTTGGAAGACTGAATTCATTTCCTTAAGGCATGACAGCGCCTCTTGAGTCCCGCAACAGCTCTGCCCGCTGATTTCCTTCTTCTTCTTTGATTGGACCTGGGCCTCAACCAACAGGACTCTCCAGCCAGCACGATCTTTCGCCAGCTGCCTCCAGTTGCGCACACCAAGTTGATTGAGGTCCTTTGCCACTTGTGTGCGCCATTTCGTGCGAGGACGTCCTCTGTTGTGCTGTGGCTCGGTGTCGAAGACTCTTCGGGCCGGAGATGTGGTGTCTGCATGACCTAGCCATCTTAAGTGTTAGATCCGAAGACGCTTAACTAGGTGCATGCCGCTGTACAGTCCGTACAGTTCGTGGTTGAATCTTCTCTCCCAGACGCCATCAACGCAAACAGGACCAAAGATCGCACGCAGAACTTTTCTCTCAAAACAACCAAGAGCTTCTTCATCCGCTTTCAATAGTGTCCATGTCTCTGCGCCATAGAGCAGGACTGGGATGATCAGGGTTTTATACAAAGTCATTTTGGTGTTTCGAGAGATGGCTCTGTCAATTGCCTCTTGAGCCCAAAGAGGCAGCGATGGGCAAGGGTAATTCTGCGCTTGATCTCGGTACTGGTCCGCTGATTTCCACAAAGCCCCAAGGCCTCAATCCATCCCCACAAGCCACTTTGATTAATCGCCTTCTCAGATTGAGCCTGAAAGTCTGCAATTCAAAACTCTGTAGACCTGACCCACAACCAATTGCCTGTGTGAGCTCAGAGCTGGAACACATCCAAAACGCCTTGGCGAGGGCATCTCCGCCGTGGTTGCAGTTTGAGGTTATGCCAACTCAAAGAGGAACTCACAAGTCCTTTGCTGTGGATTTATACATCCTTCCTTGCAACACAACAAGCAATAGTAGCTTCGTATTCTGGGGGAAAAAAAGCACACCATTGGTATTGACATTGAGTCAGCAAATACGCCGTCCCACGGCGATACAATGCGCACATCATCCCTCCAGCCCCTACGGTGTTCTCTTGAACTATTTCTTCAACACTAATGAACACTTAACGGCGCAAAGAAGAACCTAAGGAGGCGACGAAGAAAGAATGGCGAAGGAAAACACACAAAAACACGTGAAATTTGCTCTGAAAGTGTGAAAGTGTGTCTGTGTTAACCCCTTCAAGTCAAGCAGCAGATCACACAGAATGTCATGCATGCAGGCGCCAACAAAACACATTCGTCATCTGACAAAATCTCCACCCCCATGCCCTTGTCAAGAGGCCAGCATGTGGGTGTGGGTGTTCACCTTCCTCCTGTGCTCTGTTTTCTTTTATTGCAAATTTATTGACACAAGCGGTCATGTCAGATGTCAGAAGGACTTGTTATCCACCCACTTAACCATTTGGCTCGCCATTCAAATGGACCACCATGCATCGGCACACAGTTGAATTCGGAATCGGAAATGACGGATGCCGGTGGATCGCGGGGTGTGGACAGTGAACATACGCCCTGTGCCGCGCCGAAAGGATAACATAAAATTTTCATAACGAAGAGACAATGCCAGAGCGGCCGGGCCGGTGGGCGTGTGGCCCGATCTGGAATAGAAAAAAAAACAACCCTCGTGTTCTTCTTTAAGTCTGCCGGGGGAGGACGGGGGCGTTTAAATTACACTCGACTGCAGAGGTGTCTGGCGCATTGCCAAACTTGCAAGCGATCAACCTGGACGAAGTGGCTCCTCAAAGGACACGCTCAATTGCATCCAGTCGGCATGCCGAGTGGGTGGAGGCGCCCCCTTTGTTACGTGAGAACTGACAATTGCAGAACAGCTGCCGATGGTAACGCGATTGTCGGTTAATTATTTAAAAGCTCCCGTCTATTGATTTCTTCATTTTTATTTGTCACAGTGCGTCATAATCAAATTTTTGGGGGAAGAGGCGGGTTTGAACATATTTTTAGATTTATCGTATTTTCTTTTCGTTTTATTGCTTGTAAGTAATGTAAGGCAGTTAAAATTTGATGATGTCCAGAGGCCATGAGTTTGTGGAGGACGCGTATTTTTAAAATCTTGTAATTGTGGTTGAAAATGTTGTCTGCTGGGAGGGTGGTTGATGATTGCAGGTGTCTTGGCAATATTCTTCTTGATTCCTTGCTGTCTCCCCCTTCTCAGGAACGTTATGATGCGTGCCGACTACAAGCTGACTACAGACTTTCAATTAATCCAATTCAGTTAAATTTTATTCGAACAAAAACTATTCAATTTGGTCTTACATGCTAAAAGCTTTAGCTAGCGAAATAGGGGTTGGCTCAACAATAGGAGCCCAACGGATGTACAATGCTTACAAGGTTCACAAAGTTTTCAATTATAATTTTTAAAATTTATCAATTATGGATGTTCTCCTTATCATCGGCTGTTCAAGTCCGTGTATCCTTGTTGCTCCTCTAGGGATGGGGTGGTGGTGAGGCGGCTCATTTAGCCGCGATGGTGACTGCTGCCCCTGTTTTGATAGAAGTGATACAGCCCGTTGCCTAGTGTCCTTGGGAATGTCTGCTCATTAAGCAGATTCAATGCGTTGAGGAATCGTTGTCCGGGGGTCGAACTTCTCAGGTCCCTGATGGCCATGTTTGGGTGGTTGCGGATGTCATGTAGTTGCCTCTGGAATGGTGTCACTAAATACTCTCACCTCGTAGAGTTTCTTGTTGCTGGGGTACTTCTGCCGGTCCCAGTCATAGATGAGGCCGGTGCATATTCGCAGTCTCTTCCTCTCAAATATCGAAAGCTTTTCCATGCTGGTCTTGGAGATGGTGTGCCATATAGGGAACCCATACGCTATGATTGGCCGAATGAGTTCCTTGTAGAGTAGCAACATCGTCTTCTGGCTTAGTCCCCTCCGTTTCCGCATGAGCGGGTAGATGCGATGAAATTCGAAACTGGCTTTTTTGAGAATCAGCTTCGAGTGGTTGTTAAATTTGAGTTTCTCAGTAAAGTTAATACCGAGATACTTCACCTTGTCAGTTGGTGTTATTGTCGCGCCATTAGGAAGCACGATTCTGATGCTCCGGCATTCTGCTAGTGATCTGCATCTACCTCCGGATGGTCTTCTGAAGCACATGAGTACCGATTTCTCCGCATTTATTCGAATGTAGGACTACAGACTTCGAAGAGTTCCACTAACCACTCATCTCACATTTCTCAACGATGTTGGCTGAGTTGGCCTTCTGATTTTGTGTTAATTTTCTAGTCACATGGTACATTTCTGTTTGTCATGCCTTGGGAGCACATCGATTGAATTTCTAGTCAATGAACAATTCCTCTGAGCGGCACTATATTTGTAGTGAAATGTCTCCTCAAAAAATAAGCCTTTCCAAATAACGGTCGTATGTCCTTTCTAGGCGATCATATAAATCACCTTATTCAGGACGTGGGCGCAAATCAGAGTAATCTTCCCGAATTGTGCTTGGTATGCCACATCTTCAGTGGAAGGTGCCTAGCTCCCGGAATCCTCCACGTGGAGGGAGAGAAAGAGGAGTTCGTTGACAGAGGCTAGTCTGTCTTTCCCTTCAGTCGTGAGTTTATAGACATAATCTTAAATAAAAGTGTGTAATGGCACGGTAAGGAAGAAACCTCTCCAGCTGGCACGATCCTTAGCCAGCTGCCTCCAATTTCGCTCCAAGTTGGTTGAGGTTCTTCTCCAATTGAGTGCGCCACCGGGTCGTCTTCTATTGCGTTGTCCCACTGGTTCGGAGTCGAAGACTCTTCGGGCTGGAGCAGAGTTGTCCATGCGCTCAACATGGCCTGGCCATCTTAGGCGTTGAATCCGTAGACGCCTGACTAGACTCATGTCGCTGTACAATTCGTGGTTGAATCTTCTTCTCCAGGAATCTTCAACGCAACCAGGACCAAAGATTGAACGCAGAACTTTTCTCTCGAAGAGACCAAGGACTTCTTCATCCGCTTTCGAGATTGTCCATGCCTCCGCGCCGTATAGCAGGACTGGGATGATCAGTGTCTTGTATAGAGTCAACTTGGTTCTTCGGGAGACGACTCTATTACTCAATTGCCTCTTGAGCCAAAGAAACAGCGGTTGGCAAGAGTTATCCTACGCTTGATCTCGGTACTGATGTTATTAGCACAGTTTACGCCGGAGCCGAGGTAAGTGAAGTCCTTGACTGTCTGAAGTTATAGCTGCCCATTGTGACGCTCTGTCCAAGACGTCGATGTTGTATGTCCTTTTTTGAGAACAGCATATACTTCATTTTGACCTCATTCATTCCGCTAAACCCATTTTTGCCGCCTCCGTCTCAATACAAGCAAACGCTTCATTGACGGATATGCCCCATCTTCAGTAAAAAGTGCCTAGCTCCAGGATTCCTCAACGTGAAGGGAGAGTAGGAGGAGTTCGTTGACAGAGGCTAGTTTGTCTTTTCCGTCAGGCATGAGTTTATTGACATAATAAAGCCCTTTCTTGTGCAATGGCACGGTAAGGAAGAAGCGTGGAAAGTTATGTAGGTTAAAGTTTCTCCAGTCCAACTGGGATAAGAACAGTAGAGTCAGTGCTTAATAATATTGAATGCTGCCTGCCAACATTTAGGTTAGGTTAGGTTAGGTTGAAGAGACTGACTGATGAACGGCAAAACAGCAGACTTCCGCCATCTTAGCTCATTGTGCTACCACACGGATCTACGCCTACTCCGCAAAGCGGCTTGTGCTCTTGATGAAGGAAATGACATGGCCAAATTATTGAACTGCTAGGCTTCCAGCATTCGTTACCTACGGCGTGAAAGAGCACTGCAATTACACAGCAAGTGTACAATGGTTTCTTCCTTATCCTCTATTCTGCAGCGTATGCAGAAGTCGTTGTAGGGGAGACCTATTCTAGAGGTGTGAGTTCCATGCCGCCAAGCGCTGTTATGACGCCAATGAGGGCTCTAAGATTAGACCTGTGTCATATTGATCAGGCTAAGTGATCGTTTAGTTGTGTTGTGCCCGTTGACGATCGACTATTTGCTTGAGCAAGTGTGTACAGTTTTAATAGATGTTTCGCAGTAGCGATAGGCATGTGTGGTGGGGGGTCATCCAGGGAGAATACAGAGCGTGTACATTTTGTGGTGAGTTCATCCTCTATGTAATTATCTGCAATATCACAGTGTCCCGGCATCGGCATGAGAAGGATGTTAAAATACTAGCCATCTCTTTAAGAAATAAGCTGCAATTAGGCGAAAGCTTCTAGTTGAAGGGGGCTAAACTCAGAGATTTGATTTCTGATGGCGGTCGGAACAGATGGCAATGTCTGTTCCCGGATAGAGCTTCCATTGCAACGCTTGGTAATCGGAAAAACAGCTGGATATTCTGATCCTCTTAATAGAAGCCGGCACCCACACCCTGGTCCATCACCATGACGATTCTGTGACGATTCGCAGTGAGCTGCCAGTAAGACCTGCTGGGCATCTAATTCAGAAGTTCTTTTCGAAAAAGAGTTCATGCATCATGAGGTCAGCGTCTGTAGGTGTAGAGCTATACCTGCTGAGGATAGTTGAGTGTCCAGATCGATGTTCTTATCAGAAATGCAGTGATCTCAACTTCGGGGGAAGTTTGAGCAGTTTATTCAGAGCAGCGGAGGCAGTTGTCATAAGCTTGTGCAGCCTCTGCACCCAATCAAGGGGTTTGGGGTTGATGTTCTTATTGAGTGCATTCAAATAGGTAATGAACCAACTAACCCTTGCACTCGATCGTATTTTTGGATTGGATTGGATTGGCGCCTTGCCTTACTTGACTTTTTGAAAGCATTCGACAGTGTTAACCCGCATATACTTTGTCACAAACTGTCCACTCAATTTAACTTCAGTAATCCCCCACTAACAAGTTAATATGTTCATACCTTACTAACCGGACTCAAGCTGTTATATAACTCCAAACTGTCGTGCTTTTGCAATGTGCACAAGGGAGTACCTCAAGGTTCTATTCTCGGTCTGTGATTGTTTTCAATGTTCATTGATGATCTTCCTAAAGTTTTGTCTTATTGCAATTTAAACATACATGCAGATGATATTCAAATCTTTCTAAGTTTTGCTAAATTAAACGAGGATATGAGTTTGATTACGAACTGGACTGAAGAAAATGCTCTCATGCTCAATCCTGACAAAACCAAGTCCAAACACCATCCCCCCTTCCAAACTTTCCTCCCATAGAATTAAACTCTGTTGTCGTCGAATGTGTTACCTGTGTAAACAAATCTTGGCATAATGTGTAATAGTGAACTAACATGGACTGACCATATAGATAGTATAGTGTCGAAGGTGTGTGCGTCCCTTAGAGGTCTGTCTAATTTACTGCAAATTAGAGCAATGACTGGTTCTCCATCGAAGGCTAGACACGTATGCATGTACGAGATGGCTGCATACACACGTCCGCAGCAGATTTCGATTCCTCTGCGAAGTGTTTTACCAGCAAATATAATCAAATGCACGATGTTTCTAACCACAAATTACAAAGAGAACAACAGTGCGATACGGAACCATAAGCCCAAGCAGTTCGCCAGAATTATTCGCAATTCAAGGAACAACAAAGGATTGGGGACGATTTCTTGTCGGAAGCCTAAGTTCCTTTGTGAGAAGGCTGCACATTCTGCCTTGAAATTGCCACTGTTCAGTGCAAGTCAAAAACAACGCAATGGCGAAGATTCTACTCAGTTGAAAGATCTTCGTGACGGCCAAAGCATTTTTTGTAGAGCCATGATTTTCTCGTCTGGTGATTTTCGTCAAAATCATTCATGTATCATGCTGCTTTGACCTTCCATCAATGACCATCCCGAGCACGATGACTGGTTCGGTCTTCCTCTCCTTTCTCGAACATAAAGCTTTGATGAAGATCTTTTTCGCAGGAGCGTTGTTGTCCATGCATTCAATGTGAAAGGACACAGGGAAGTCGATGGGTTGTTACTTTCCACATCTTGGTACCTCCGGTAAAGTTAGCTGCTGTTTTATTCTCCTCCATTCACCTTCCACCGCCTGCGAGACCATACTTAGGACGTGGAAATTGGTTTGATTTTGGAAGTTTGGTTGAAGGGAATTGAGTCTAGTTGATTTTGCAAACCGAACCAGAATCAAGGGCGATTCTATGTCACTAAGATGTCAATGGTGGAGATTATGATGATTAAGATGTTGAAGGGCCTTAATGCGAACATTCCGAAAGTTCTGCCATGAGAGTGCAAATTGCAATTTATACTCCCTATTAAAGTCAAACTAAAACTTGCCAGAGCACTCATAGTGCCTCTGTTAACCTACGGGTGCGAGTTGTTCGCTGACTGCGTTAGCGTCTCAATGCAAAAATTGCTAAAAGCAATCAACGTTACTGCACGGTACGTTTTTAATCTTCGAAGATTGGATCATGTCTCGGCACAACGTCGGCTTCTCATCGGATGTGAATTAGAGGCATTTTTGAAATACAGATCATGCATACTAATCTTTAAAATTATTCATTATAAACAACCTGAATAACCTTCTGTCGTACGAGTCTTAATATAACGTTGAAACCTTCAGTTCGTACGTGTTTGACATCGCGCAGGCAGTGCATTTCATTCATGCACCTGTGAAATCACCCACCGCCACAGGTAGGGTCAAAGACCGAATACAGACAATTTTGCTCCGCCTGTTTTTCACACCTCTCCAATACGCACTGAAATAACACCCACAATTTAAATCTTAATTTTGTATCAGTAAATTCATATACTAAGCTAAATTTTAAAATAATCTGCAAGACTCTCAAAATTCAATTTTAAAATATGTAACTGTCAATCATGATGTCAAACGATGTTATATTTTAAGGCCTGTACAATAAAAGAATATTGCATTCTTAATGTACAGAGATTTTAAGGAAATAACAAATGAAAATGTCCCTCTTCTTTTAGAGGATCCCTTTAAATTCGCAAAGAAACGCTCTCAAAAAGGAATGGCACTCACGTGAAATAAGTGAAAACCAAGTGAAACTGGATGCGCTGACTGCAGGGCTGTGTTCAATGCACCATGCATAATTGACATGACACCAATGATGATATACTTTTTTTGTTTATTGTTTTCGTTCTTCGTTTTTCTTTAGTTTCAAAAAAAGAACTTTATTAAATCGCCTTCCACTCTCAGCGCTACCACAATTTATCAAGATCTCGTGATCACCACTGTTATATAAAAGCAATTAAATTTTTAAAATAACCTAGTGCTTTAAACAATTTACAAATTGTTGTTCACAAGAAAAAAAAAATAACATAAAATTAGAATACATATATTTAAAATAAAGTGTTATCAAATTAAAACCAAACGCATTCGATTTTTCCAGGAAAGAAACAAAACAAAACAAAACAAAACACCCTTTAACTCTCAATCATATTATACATATTATACAAGTAACAAACAAATTATCTCCGCTAGACTATGAATAAATTTAAAGTAAATAAAAATAGCAGTAGCCTCAAGAAAAAACAAAGACCCTCCTCCCCCCTATTAATTGTAATACAATACAAAAAGCAAAGCGAATTAATTTGAAAACGATACAATTTTAGACCAATTCTACTAGAATTAAATCTAACGTTTGAGCAAGAACAGAAATCATTTTAGGATTATACAAATTAATCAATTAGATATACATACATATATAATTCAATTATATTTTTAACAAAGATTTGAAATGAAAGAGTAAACAAGAAAAAAAAATGAAAATAATTAATTACGCTTACTACGTTCTAAGCGATGATGCAACAAACAAATTATATCGTTACAAAAGCACAATGGCAACACCAACAGCAGCAAAGGACAACACACAAAGTTACCTATAGCATAGGTGATTCAAGACAAATACCAAACAAGATACCGTAACAGATACTGCTAAACAATGAAAAAAAAAAAACAAAAAAAAACATCAAAACTTACTCGTAAAATGTAAAAGAAAAACCGTATAATTTTTTTGTAAATAAAAAATGCATTCAAAATGACGATCCATGTTGTGTGGGTGGGTGGAAAAAAATTCAAAAAAATTCGATTTATATATGAATTTGTATAAGAATGTTGTTCTGACACGGATAGGATCTTCGTATCTTCGCGCCCATAAAATAATCCTTTTTTTTGAGCTTTTTCATTGCAAAACTACAAGAAGACAACAACTGAATTCACAGAGAAGAAGAACTTTGACGGGGTGTTAGCATATCCGGTTAGGTTATCCGGCGAGGCAAGCGTGAATACAAGAATTAATAATAAAGAGAAAACATGTTGTGAAAGCTTTAACTTATAATAAAACTGTTTGTTTTATTTAATACAAGGAACAATAAATTTTCATTGCGTTGTTGTTTGATTTTTGAATCCTGAGGAGCAGAGTTTGCCAGCCTTTGAGTAGAGGTCTGCACGAATGGACTCATTTATTTCCCTAAACATGTACCATACTTCAGTGTACTCTATTCATGACAATCATATGAATACGAATACTGTACAAGTAAGTAAAAAATAAAAAAAAAGTTCAACCCCTGTATACCTTTCGATGACCAGATTTCAAAATGAACACACTGTTTGCTATAGACTTCATACAAGTAGGTTTTCCATTTAAACAAAACATGTACCAATTTAACTGTAAAGAATACACCGAGCACGTGGCGTTGTGGGTATGTGCGTCGACGACCCCAACCTCGACGTTGTAGGTTCGATTCCAGCTCTGAGCGATAAAAATAATTTTCACGGCCCCACCTCTTTCGAGTCACTGACAATGCTCAAAGAGTATTTCCTGTCTAGAAAAAGCTTCTCAAACTTGGCCGTCCGGAGTCGGCATACAACTATAGGTCCCTTCCACTCGTTAAAGAACAATAGCAGGCGCAGAATGAACAGTTGCTAAGAAGCTAGTTTCTGAGGCTGTAGCACCACCCATCTAAACTATATACAAAGCAGAAAGTTTGTCTGTCTGACCGACAAAGGCTCCGTAACTACACGTCGCAGAGCTCTGAAATGTTCAACAAAAATCATGCTGATTGTGACAATTTTTAATTCGATATGACATACGGTTCGGTAGTGACGAGCACTTTTTAAACGGGAATAAAATTCGGGAATAAAAATAAGGGTGGTTGCATCAATCGTAGTCGTGGATATGAACCATCCCCCAGTGTGTTGTAACTTCCATATTATACGCACAAACCATTAAATTTTGCTAAAATTGGCAAATGAATTCATGTGTATACTTAAAGTTTTGCGGCACCAATGGAAAAAAGAGGAAAAACATCTACTTGTTTAATTTGCAAATTTTGGTTACACTTATCAACAAAGTTTTACACAAATTGGCATCACATGTCGAGAACCGATTCCAAAACCAATTCGAGGGCGTCGTAACACAACTCTTCATACATTCCGTTCTGGCAAAGGCTGTAAGGCAAGTTGTACACAATAGTTCAATTCCAAGTTCAAAGAAGGTAATCTAAAAGAACACCGAGAGATAGTAAGAAAGGTCGATGTCGATGTCTTAAAATTCAAAACACAATATATGACTAAACCTAAACACCCAAAATTTCTCCTTAAATGACTGATGGCGCACAAAGATAGACGGCTCGAAGTCAGAAAGTGGAGTAGGAGCAGGCATTGTAGGACCCGAATGTAACCTACACGCGCCACTCCCCAGAGAGTCCACTGTCTTCCAAGCTACACTCTTCGCTATAAATGAAGCAGCACATTGCATCAACACCAGAAATTTAATAAATACAAAAATATCGATACTTTCTGAGAGCCAGGCCGTGCTTACACCCCTAAGCGGCTTCACATTCAGCTCTAGGACAGTCGGGGAATGTCACAAGATACTCAACACACTGGAAGAGAAAAACAGATTGAAACTGATGTGTGTGCCAGGACATGAAAGCAATGAAATAAATGAGAAGGCATATTGAAAAGGGATCGAAACCCCATATATTGGGTTTTTCGGCCCTGCATGGAATCAGTAACACTAACGTACAACAACATATAAAAAACTGGACATCCAAAGCGAAGCAATTACTTCCAAAAATAAGTGAGGGCTGAATAAGCCTGACCTAAGCAGACTATGTGCTGCACTATCAGGCGATTGCCTATACAACTACCACCCACACAAAATGGGACATAGCAGAACCGCAGGCACTATGGGCAATCAAATCGAAGGAGTGGAAAACTTACTAGTCGATTGTCGAAATTCGACACCAAGCAGATACAAAACAATTAACATCGCCTTAACAGGACGAGACTGTTGGGACATCTTGTCTTAAGAGATCATACATTTTCTCAAGTTAGCTCTGAAGTCCTAGACATAGTAAGGGGGCTCAATAGATCAAATGGTGGTCACAGTGCTAGGTGACTTCATAGGCACTCCCCAATTTCTTCTTCAACTTGTATTGACATCAAGTTCTCTCAAAGTTGTTGTACAAAAGAAATGGAAAGATGCCTCCTGTTTTGTCACCTCACTTTTCGTTCCATCCTTCCAGTCACCTTACAGCCAAGGCGAAGTCATTTACGCCACAGCAGGTCTTTAGTCCGGCAATGATGACCTGTGGATCGTTTAAATTTTCGCCGAGCTCTATGGGTGGCATCCATTGAAAGTATCAAATTTTCTAGAAATCAGTCTAAATTTGATCGACGACGTGGGTTATGTGTGCATTGAGGGCCGCTGTGGTTTGTAACTTATTCCCATGTGACTTAAGAAAACCGGACAAATTGCACAATCTCGGTGGCCAGTTCACTTCACCTGCGCATGTGATGACCATTGTCTCGATTGGCCCGTGTAGAGTTCCCAGTATGGCACGTTACGCCGTCTTGCTCAAACCATACACTATATTGTTTGTAATCATCGCCCGTTGACAGCCATGGCCTAGACACCGTTGTTCTCAAAGAAATGAGCCTCATCTGATGGCAACTATCCATGTTGATCTAGCAAAACCAAACTCAATTAAAGACTATTGTCGTAACTGCGCTTTCGGAGATTCCGACTTTGCTATTTTAAGTAGGACACACGTAAATCATTTGTATGAGTCGAAATGAGGCGGTCGATAACTGCAGCCTTTCAGACCGCATACCGTAAGCCAGAGCACAAGGTTCTAGGTAGCACTACTCTCCACTCAGTCTGGAGTTTTTCAGAGTCTGGCTTGTGAAGTCGAAAGAGCATTCCACCGTTCGAAACACAATTAATTTGTGGTTTTATACGGAATGTGGTGGCCCGTGGCGTTGTGGGTATGTGCGTCGACCCCAACCTCGACGTCGTAGGTTCGATTCCAGCGCTGAGCGACAGAAATGATTTTCACGGCCCCACCTGTTTCGAATCACCGACAATGCTCAAAGAGTATTTCCTGTCTAGAAAAAGCTTCTCAAACTTGGCCGTTCGGAGTCGGCGTACAACTGTAGGTCCCTTCCACTCGTGACAGAACAATAGCACACACAACACGAGTGGTTGCTGAGAAGCTAGGCCCTGGCCCTCTACGGATTTGCCGGATTCCATAATCGGCATGTATATCTGAAAAAAGAAATTTAATTGGTTCCGACCCAATTTTAGTCCCAAATTATAATGTTTTTACATTCCAGTGCTAAAAAAATGATATTCATAAGGATTTGTCAGAAAACATTCATTTATTTGAAAACAGTAAAAATGTTGAATCCATTCATTGCACTCGGCGTACTCAGTGTTGTGTACTCATTCGTCGTGAGTACACTGAACTTTTTTTTTCATTTCAAATTCATTTTTATTTCAATATTCATAATAAACTTACATACTAGACAAAAATGCTTAAAAACTAGTTGGACGCACAATGATTCTTACTTCTAACTTACTGGCCCTCGGCGGGCACTCTAAGCTAAACTTAAACTTAAGCCATGTCTTTCGACTTAAAGTAACATTTTATTGGCTTAATAAATTCATAACAACTGCATGAATAATGATTAAGAAAAATTATGGAAAAAAACTTAATGGCAGGACTGATTTTATTAGAACTTACATACTATCTTAAAATCACTTATAACTACCTTAAATTAAACATATTTATAAAAATACCCGTGCATACGGTATATATCGGGTCTAAGGGGTTCTAAGAGGGAAATCCTTCACTCCTTAGCCACCACCATTTTTGATGTTGCATTGCACGGTGGCCCGTGGCGTTGTGGGTACGTGCGTCGACCCCAACCTCGACGTCGTAGGTTCGATTCCAGCTCTGAGCGACAGAAATAATTTTCACGGCCCCACCTCTTTCGAGTCACTGACAATGCTCAAAGAGTATTTCCTGTCTAGAAAAAGCTTCTCAAACTTGGCCGTTCGGATTCGGCGTAAAACTGTAGGTCCCTTCCACTCGTGAGAGAACAATGGCACGCACAACACGAGTGGTTGCTGAGAAGCTAGGCCCTGGCCCTGTATGGGCTGTAGCGCCACCCATATTATATTATATTATTGCAACATCCCGCTTATCACGGCTCGACACCGCCATACTGAAGCGGAGGAGATCTTCCTCAGCTCTTCGTGCGAAGGAAAGGTCGTGGTTGAGTCGCCCATCCACAGTTGATCTGGCGATGTGACACAGGATCGGTACCGCATTTTCATTCTGTATCAGACCGTGCTTATCGTAATGGAGGAAGGCTTCTGGTGGGACGAAGCCGTTATGACGTACCCTCTCGTGGTACAGTGGATTGGGGTAGTAAGCCCCCGAGATCAGGTTATTGTCCGAGTTCATCGCTCTCGCAGTGTGACCTCGAATCAAGTTCACCAGGAAGTTGTCCACTCGTATCAGGTTCGCCCTGTTGTATAAAAACTTATTGGAGTAGAATTGTCTGTACTGGGATTCTGGTGTTCTGTAAAGGCGAAGGCAAGCCCTAAGACAAGACCTCTCAAACACCCGAATCCTTTCCATCAAGCTTGCACTCACGTTGAACCACACGGGACAACCATAGGTGAGCATTGGCGGACCATGTACCAGATTACCTTTACCCTTGCATCGAGTTGGCTGCTGTAAAACAGTCTCTTTGTAAGGGCGAAAGCGCCTCGGGCCCTGGCTAGAGCAGCATCTACATGTTTGTTAAAATATAGATACTGATGTAGCCAGATCCCCGGGTATCTGACAACAATCTTTTGCGCCAGTGGTTGCCCGTGCCGTCCAACAATTGAGAACTTTCGCCAATTCTTTTTCGTATCCGATGAAGCTTTATACAACGGAGTCCTGAATGGTTTCCGACTTCTGAAAGTTGATATTCAACTTCCAGTCATCGCAATCTCTCATGAATGAGTCGAAGTCACCTTGCGCGAGCGTAGTGATGTCCTCGATCTTTTTTCCTGATCTGTACACGATCAAGTCGTCGGCCTACGCAATTGCGTGCGGAAGAGAACTTATCAGATCGCTCAAGAAAATGTTGAACAGGATCGGCGAATTAACGGCACCCTGTTGGAGACCATTTGTAACTTCAAAAATACCTGTAGCGGTCACGTTGCCATTCTTGACAACGAACCGCCTAACGGTAAGCATGTTATACAATAGGTTCAGCAGTGGTTTACTAATGCCTAGCCGATTGAGCTTGTAGTAAAGTCCTGTCGAAGGCCTTCTCCAGGTCAATCAAGCAGGCGCCCGTGCATTGTTTCTTGCTCTTGTTCCATTGGATATCTGACACCAGTTTCGACGCGACATGAATAGTGTCATGCTTCGCTCTGAAACCGAATTGGTTATCCGGAAGTATATGTTTGTCCTCTGTCCAGTTGATCAGAGCTCTATTTACCACCTTCTCGAATACCTTGCTGATGTTTGGAAGGAGACTAATTGACCGGACGTTGCACGGATTCGAAGAATCTTTTCCTCGCTTGGATATGGGTTGTACAATCGCAGTTTTCCAGTAGAGTACACTGAACTAAATGCTTGGTTGTGTCATGGCGAGTGACAATCGCGCCGGGCAAGGAGACCGCGAAAGGAGTCTAAATAAAAAGTGTTGAGAGTTGCACCCCCTTGGGAATGACGGCGAAGAGAAAAAGGTTGGACCTAGGAGGTCACTTGAACCGAAACCGATCAGTCTATTCGAGCTAATGCTGCTCTCTTTTCAATAGGCTCGCAAAGAAACAAAAGGAAAAATACGACAAACACTACCAATGGCGTTTCTTCCCCAATAAATTGCACAGCTACGGTCGACGTAAATTGGCAGATACAGAAGAACTCGCCAACAGAGGAAAAGACACCGTACTCAAGGGGAGAAAATTCTTCTTCTTTCTTCTTCTTGTGGCGCTACAGTCCGGGGTGAACCTGGGCCTCGGTCAACAATCCTCTCCAGCTGGCACGTTCTTTAGCCAGCTGCCTCCAATTTCGCACTCCAAGTTGGTTGAGGTCCTTCTCCACTAGAGTGCGCCATCGGGTTCGTGGTCGTCCTCTATTGCGTTGTCCCACTGGTTCGGAGTCGAAGACTCTTCGGGCTGGAGCAGTGTTGTCTATGCGCTCTACATGGCCTAGCCATCTTAGGCGTTGATTCCGTAGACGCCTGACTAGACTCATGTCGCTGTACAGCCCGTATAGTTCGTGATTGAATCTCCTTCTCCAA
The DNA here is from genome assembly GCA_916610145.1 of Eristalis arbustorum. Classification (NCBI taxonomy): domain Eukaryota; kingdom Metazoa; phylum Arthropoda; class Insecta; order Diptera; family Syrphidae; genus Eristalis; species Eristalis arbustorum. Next base: position 30,727,766 of record OU744318.1, read on the forward strand.
GAACCTTCAAGGCAAACAGGACCGAAGATCGCACGCAGAACTTTTCTCTCAAAACAACCAAGAGCTTCTTCATCCGCTTTCAATAGCGTCCATGTCTCTGCGCCGTAGAGCAGGACTGGGATGGTTTTATACAAGGTCAATTTGGTGTTTCGAGAGATGGCTCTGTTACTCAATTGCCTCTTGAGCCCAAAGAGGCAGCGATTGGCAAGAGTAATTCTGCGCTTGATCTCTACTACTCCTTGTTACAACGCCGAAATTATAATGAATCTCACTCTTCGATGTTTTCGTTTACCTCCACAATTTTCAGTCACCGTGAAAACTTCTACCGAGACGTGTTGTGAATCATGCTCTTGGTAGATGTGCCGACCTCTTCAAAGCTGAGCGCAATGACTATCTTTTCTTTCGAACTTGTGATGTCCTCGTTTTCTCCTGAACATGATCGATAAGTAGTTGCTGAAAGTGCTTCTTGAATACATTCAGTGCTCCCCTTGGATCGGTAACACGATTGCCCTTACAAGAAGAGAAGAGCCTCGGTGAAGTTCTGAGAGCTTATGGCAAGACGTTTTTTTACAAAAAGACTCGTAATTTCTTCATGCTTCTGATTTTTGGATCTCCTTGAGCTAAGACGTTGCGAATGATCTTTCCTTAAGGAGTACAATTGTGTTTTCTTCACGTCTTCAAGCCTGATCTCCTTATGCGCTCTTCTTGTTTTGCATAATATCGCTTTCTGCTACTCTTCGACGGTTGAATGTTTTTCTGCTCTCATCTGTCATTGAGGTAGTCCATGTCGTTGTGGGTATGCGCTTCGACCGCAACGCACTTGAAGATGGACGTCGTAGGTTCGATCCAATAAAACGGTAGGTCCCTTCCACTCGCTATAGAACGCACAACACGAGATGGTGCTGAGAAGCTAGGCAGTGGCCCTCTACGGGTAGAAGCGCCATCTATTTTATTAAACCCGTCATCATAGAATGTCGTACTTTTAACAGCTGACGGTAATTTAAGAGCGGCAATGGAGCATGTGTGGATTTCGAAGCGTTGACAAGCGACTTATGCAGGCACAGGCGTCTGCACTTAGCCGCTGTCAATGAACTCCTACTCTCACCTCCCCGTGGTGAAATCCGGGAGCCGAGCACCTTCGACTGAAGATGGGATACCCAACCCCCGTGGGACGTCATTGGCGGCTGCAAACGAGAGAGGGGGAGAGTGGATGAGTCTGTATCAGGGCTCATCTTCTCTACGGATGGCGGTGGAGGAGCTTATCATCAGATTAGCCAACGGCGACATCCAGAGCTACCTGGTACACCCCCTTTTAGAGCTACTCTGACATATTCGGAGCTCAGATCTAAAAGGTTGCCTTCAAGGTCATATCGGGATCTTGGAGTAGAGTTGGCGGCGGAGGAACCCTATCGTGTAGGGTCAACGGCGGCACTCACAACCTCAGCGAGGTTACCGATACCGGAGTCATCCGGACCCTTCGCCCAAGGGTAAAATAAATGGGCCTGGCCTCCCAGCTGGGGGTTGTCCGTGGGGTTAACGCCCTCACCACGTAAAAAAAATTTGTTCAGAGACGACTATTTGCCTCGGATACTGACCGATCTACTGTTGACGACCCCAGCAAACGAACAAATAACCATGCTTTTCGGTTCTACACGTGGAATGTGAGGTCTCTTAACAGGCCACGTGCAGCCGAAGAACTCGCGGAGGCCCTTGACTGCTATAAAGCAGATATCACCGCCATCCAGGAAGTGCGATGGAATGGGCCAGCTACACGACACCACGTCCAGTAACGGACTAAGGCTGGTGGACTTTGTCATGGGACGTAACCTCTCTGTTGCTAGCACGCGGTTCCCACACCTCAACATCCATAAAGGGACATGGCGGTCCCCAGATCAATCAAATGCGATCAATTGCGATCGACGTCAGACACTCCTCCAGCATTCTTGATGTCCGAACGTTCCGAGGAGCCAATGTTGACTCGGACCATTTCCTTACCTAGCCAAGGTAAGAATCAGGATCACGAGAACAACGGAGTCGAGAACGAACACCACGGTTTGACGCCGCAAAGCTACAATCGCAGCGGACTGCCAGGATCTTTGCCGAGCGAGTCGCCCAGAAACTCTCTGTAAGTTCGACGCCGCCTGCACAAACCATCGAAGAAGAATGGAGTCGTTGTCAAGAAGCCATCAAAGAAGCTGCCATTGATGTGCTGGGTTTTACGACACCACCCAGAAGGAACCCATGGTTTGACGACGAGTGCAGGCAGGCACATGCAGCCAAACAGGAGGCCTACAAGGCAACGCTGCATCGAACAACGAGGCCTGTTCGTGAGCTCTACGAACAGAAGAGAAGGGAAGAGCACCGGCTTCTCAGAAAGAAAAAGAAAGAGCATGAGAAGCGCGCGGTCGAGGAGATGGAGAGGTGTTATGGCAGGAATGACGTCCGAAAGTTTTATCAAAGGGTAAAACAATTATCCAATGGATATAAAACTCGGACAGAAGCCTGTCGGGATGGAAATGGACATCTGGTAGTAGAGTCGCAGTCGATACTGAGAATCTGGAAAGATCATTTCTGCAGACTGTTAAACGGCGATGAGGACGAAAATACCGCTGTCAGGCAGAATGTTCCACTCAATCTGGACGATGACAGACGTGAATACCGTCCCCCAGACTTAGACGAGGTCAAGGTAGCAATATCAAGACTGAAGTCTAACAAAGCTGCTGGAGCGGACGGTTTGTCCGCGGAACTGTCTAAAGCAGCTGGAGATGATCTGGTAAGGCGCATGCACCAGCTCATCTGCAAGATATGGTCTGAGGAAAGCATGCCCGACGAGTGAAATCTCAGTATCGTTTGCCCGATCCACAAGAAAGGAGACCCCTTCAACTGCGCCAACTATCGAGGGATCAGTGTTCTTAACATCGCGTTTAAGATCTTCTCTGCCGTTTTGTGTACCCGCCTGAAGCCGTTCATTAATAATGTGATAGGTCCATATCAGTGTGGCTTCAGGCCAGGAAAGTCCACAACAGACCAAATCTTCACACTACGGCAGATCCTGGAAAAGACCCAAGAAATGCAAATCGACACTCACCATCTGTTCGTCGATTTCAAGGCCGCATATGACAGCGTGCATAGAGACGAGCTATACAACGCCATGTCTAGTTTTGACATTCCTGCCAAACTCGTCAGGCTGTGCAGGATGACGATGGAGAAGTCTCGCTGCTCCATCAAGGTCGGTAACGAACTCACCGAGACCTTTAATGTCAAACAAGGTTTCAGACAAGGCGATGCGCTGTCGTCCTGGAGAAGATCGTGCGAAACTCACACGCCAACACTAGAGGCACGGTCTTCCAGAAGTCCGTTCAACTGCTAGCATACGCGGACGATATTGACGTGATTGGCCGAACTCAGCGAGCCGTCAATGAAGCGTTTGCTTGTATTGAAACGGAGGCGGCAAAAATGGGTTTAGCGGTGAACGAGCGCAAAACAAAGTACACATAGACACACAACATCGACGACTCGGTCAGAACGTCACCATAGGCAGCTACAACTTCGAGGTAGTGAAGGACTTCGTCTACCTTGGCTCCCAAGTAAATAGTGCGAACAACATCAGTACTGAGATTAAACGCAGAATAACTCTTGCCAACCGCTGTTTCTTTGGGCTTAAGAGGCAATTGAGTAATAGAGTCGTCTCTCGAAGAACCAAGTTGACTCTATATAAGACCTTGATCATCCCAGTCCTGCTATAGGGCGCGGAGGCATGGACAATCTCGAAAGCGGATGAAGAAGTCCTTGGTCTCTTCGAGAGAAAAGTTCTGCGTTCAATCTTTGGTCCTGTTTGCGTTGACGGGTTCTGGAGGAGAAGATTCAATCACGAACTGTACGGGCTGTACAGCGACATGAGTCTAGTCAGTCGTCTCCGGATCCAACGCCCACGGTGGCTAGGTCATGTAGAGCGTATGGACACCACAGCTCCGGCCCGAAGAATCTTCGAATCCGAACCGGTCGGGCAACGCAACAGAGGACGCCCGCGCTTAAGGTGGCGCACCCAAGTGGAGAAGGACCTCAACCAACTTGGTGTACGAAACTGGAGACAGCTAGCCAGGGATCGCGCTAGTTGGAGAGGCATGTTGGTTGAGGCCCAGGTCCACCCCGGACTGTAGCGCCGCACAAAGAAGAATGGAGCATGTGTGCTGTGTGCATTATTGTTGTGGGTTCTTACGACCATATTAGGGACCAGTTTGGTCGGAAACCGTTCTATCTTGTCGTATGTTTGGGATTTTTCAATTTTCACTCTGAAGCGAGTGGCACCGTCCCAAACCATAGGAGGAGTAGTGTTTGATGTGGTCTTCAACATCGTCGCTCGTATGATGTTCAATAGAATCTTCAGTCGGACAATCACTTGAATTCGCGTACAATTTGTGATTGAAACTTCTTTGAATGAGCAGATGCAAACAGAGCCGAATACCGCGCTAAGAACTTTTCTATCCCAGAATCTAATCGTCGGCCTTGGAGACTCTCCTATACTGACCGGAGTTAAGGTGAACGAAGTTCCTGAGGACCTCAAACTTACGTTTGCCAATTTTTTGAACAAAGCACAAAAAGTGTGTATCCTCTGTTGAACACTGAATTCCATACGTTTCGCCATCGTTCTTCGCCTGCTCCAATCTGGATTCCACTTCATACTGTGGACAAATCCCGTTCAATCGGCATTCAGCAAAAACAGCGATTAATCCAATCATTCAACCATGTTTCTAACAGTTTCCTAGTTTACCCAAGACATGCACCTTTTTGTCGAAGTTCTTGGGGAACTCACCAATATATCAAACACCCTCCCTCTTGCTTGTTTTCAATTTAAATGCCACATCCACATATTCAGTCAAAAAACATATTCATTTTTTTATTACTTTGCCTTCACTAAATTTAAATCAGTAATTTTAGAGTGAATTCCCCAACATGTTCTCAACATTCTCACCAATCCCCCGGTCAGTGCTTCCAAAACTTAACACCACTCATCATTGCTGAACACAACCACTTGTCACTTCAGTTAAACCAGCTGATACCGTTGGCATTGCCAACACTGACATTACCCTCGCATGACTTCTTTGACAAGTGAAATGCATTATTTTTCTTCACTTGCGCTTCTACTTATATCGCATTCCGTTTGACAGGTAGAATATGTGTAACGTGAAAATTTTGTAAACATTTTCGACAACATCTTGTGATTTTGTGAATTTCGTCCCATTAAATGGAAGTGAACAGCTTCTAAGATGGACAATAAAAAGGACATTTACAATCTGTGGGTGCAATACACAACAAAGGCAAGTAAATTTCGTGAAAGTCCTTGCAATTCGCACGGGAAGTGAGAAGGAACGAAAAAAATCCATCCAAACTAGCAGTGTGGCATCGTAATGGAATTCTAATTAATTTATCCATCGTCAAGTGTGTGTGACTAGCATACGGAGTCAAGGCTCGGCAACGCCTTAATTACGTCCACTCGATGAAGTGTTTTCGGGACAAATGTATAATTTTATCCCGACAAGAAAATGTCTGCCCACTGCCCACGTAATTCGAGGAATTAAAGCGCAGCTACGATGATGAGTCGTCGATGGTATGGGGGAGGGAATGGATCTATTCTCTGCATACGCATCGCTCACCCCCCGGGAGCTACCCTTAGTCGGTTGCTTATATAACTCCCCAGCGGTTGGGAAGGGATTTGTTTACATTTGTTTTTTTCTTATCGGTTGTACATTGAAAACCCTTATCACTTTCCCTTTGTGTTTGCAGAATGACGAATCCTATTTTCGTGAGTTTATTGAACGATTCGTGACAATCTGGCGCAGCCAGATCGTTATCGATCTGGAACAGTGTCAACGATGGGATGAAATAAAACCTGACAGCGGTCCGCATTTGGGTAGGCTACCGGATGAATTATTACCGGCTATTGGCAAGTTTATTATTATCGCCAGAGATAAAAGTGAGCAGGTGGGTGGTGACATTTCCAGCTATTACCATGAATGCTTTGCTTTAAATCATGCCGTTTTTTTTTTCTCGACTTTCAGGGTGAACTGAATGAGAGCTCAATCAGGGAGATTGCAATTCTGATTGACTGTCTCATTATTATTTGCCGGCATTTTGATAACATCTTGGCGATTATCAAATATGAATACAAATCGAATTTGATTGCTATTCTGGGGAATGTTTTCAAAAATGTGAGTATACCATGAGGGAGGCAAAGCGATCGGAATGGAAATATAAATTTCAAAGTAGTTTCGCATCTATTAGTTCTAATTGGATTGGAAGACAATTTGCAATAAGTGAATGCTAGTGAAGTCAAACAAAAAACCATCAAAGAGGATGGTTGACGTGTCCAAGTGGAATAACTTACGTTATAGTTTAATTTGTGCAATTGTCGTGGGAATGTTGGCACAAGAGTAGGTGTGTTGTGTGTATGATCATTGATTTGGCTTCGCGAAGAGGATCGTTTCCAGCGCTAAGTTGGTTAAGGTAGAGAACATCTTTGCCAGAGTCATCGCAAGATATCAGAGTGAACTACACACACGTCTGCTTTTCTTCGGGGTACAACATCCTTCTATCTATCACACAACACGTCATTAAGGCAATCATCGATCACAACTCAACCAAATTCAACATAACTGCCGTCAACGTGAAGCGGGTTATTTCGCACATCTTCTTTCTTTGGTGGCGACACAGTCCGCGGTGGACCTGAGCCTCAGCCAATATGCCTCTCCATCTAGCATGGTCTTGTGCTAGTTGCTTCCAGCCACGCACTTTCACATTATTCAAGTCCCCTTCTAGTTGCCTACGCCACTGGAAACGTGGTCTTCCGTAACTGCATTGTCCCTAGGGGTTGGAATGGACGACTTTGCTTGCCGGATCATTGGCGTCCATTCGCCCTACGTTACCTAGCCATCTGAGACGAGAGATTCGAACTCGTTTGACCAGATCGATGTGGCTAGACAGCCCGTACAGTTCGTTGTTCAGTCTCCTCCTCCAACTGCCGTCTGTACATACGCGAGCAAAGATAATTCGAGGCACCTTCCTCTCCAGGCGGCGAAGAATCTCCTCGTTCGCTTTAGTTAGTGTACATACTTACGCGCCATACACCGTTTCTGGGACTATCAAGGTCTTATATAGGGACATCGTGGTTCCTCGAGAAATGACATTTTTCCTTAATGGCCTTCGAAGTTCAAAAATACAGCCATTGGCAAGCGTGATCCTCCGTTTTCACTCCGCCGTGTTGTCAGCGCTTGTGTTAACTCAGAGCCTAGGTAGACAAAGTCTTTCACTACTGGTTTATAGTAGTTAAGCTGTCTATAGTGACGTCGGAGTTGATGGATCTTTTTGGTAATCAGCATGTACTTTGTTTTACCCTCATTGACCGCAAGCCCCATCTTAGCCGCTTCCTTCTCGATGCTCTCAAAATCGTTCACTAACAGCCCTTTGTGTTCTCCCGATGATGTCAATGTCATCGAGATACGCGAGCAGTTGCACAGTCTTGTAAAAGATCATGTCTCTGGTGTTGTCGTCTGAGATATGCACGATCATCTCGAGAATTATGTCAAAAAAGTCGCATGACATTGCGTCGTCTTGTCTAAAGTCTCGGTGAGATCCTCACCGACAGTAACGAAGTGACAGACGTTATCCACCGTTATTCCGTACAGACGGGTGAGTTTTGCTGGGATGCCAAAACTAGACAATAGGCTGCATGGCTCGTCTCTATAAAAGCTGTCATATGCGGCTATAAAGTCGATGGAGAATGGTGGGCACTGACTTGAAACTCGTGGCTCTTGTCCAAGGTTTGTCGTGAGGTGAGAGTTTTTTGCTGAATAGCAGATCTCGCTGGCATGAACACACACAGATATTCACCGATCAAGCTGTAGACTCATGGTTCCAGGCGCTTGCATAAGACTGAGGAAATTTTATCTATGCTATGTTCTGGAAGGAGGCTTACTCCTCGGTAAATGGCTCAGTTTAGAGGGTCTCCTTTCTTTAGGATCTTGAAACGATGCTGCTTGGGTCGCCAGCGGTAAAATCATCCATATCCGAGGCTTCTTGCTGCTTGGTAAGTAATCCTTTTTTCCACGGTGGGGAAATTGCCGCCACACGTAAGCGCCGAGCAATGGAAGACCGGCTTAAGCCAATGAACAAGCGGTCGCTGCATACATTGGCTCACTTCATGCTGTATTGGTTATCCAGAGGGCGCCGCTTAGGGGCTGAATGTTAACTTAGCCTCTGCATTTTCAGAGATCGTGGCTGGCACCTCGACAAGTTGAGAGCAATCAACGCTGGAAAGACAGGCCCATGCCTTCGAAACCTTCTTCGGCTCAAATTATGTGAAACCGAGATTAGCAATCAAATATCGAGAAGGCAACGGCATCAACGATGAGCTGCATTGCCTGACGTTGGGAAGCAATACAGAAATGCAATGATTGTGTTTGCAAATTACACGCCGTCTGCATCTGCAACCGAAGATGATTGGAAACGTTGTCAAGCTGCCGTCAAAGTTGGTGAAAAGGAAGGAGAAACACAAAGATGATCAGATGATCATGAGCTCGACCAACAAGCCGCGACCAACAAGCCGCGACCAACAAGCCCCGACCAACAAGCCGCGACCAACATGCCGCGACCAACAAGCCGCGACCAACATGCCTCGATCAACAAGCCCCGACCAACAAGCTTCGACCAAGAAGCCTTGGTCAACAAGCCTCGACTAAGAAGCCCCGACCAACAAGCCCCGACCAACAAGCTTCGACCAAGAAGCCTTGACCAACAAGCCTCGACCAAGAAGCCTCTGACTAACAAGCCCCGACCAACAAGCTGCGACCAAGAAGCCTTGACCAACAAGCTTCAACCAAGAAGCCTTGACCAACAAGCCTCGACCAAGAAGCCCCGACTAACAAGCTGCGACCAAGAAGCCTTGACCAACAAGCCCCGACCAACAAGCCCCGACCAACAAGCCTCGACCAAGAAGCCTCGACCAAGAAGCCTCGACCAAGAAGCCTCTGACTAACAAGCCCCGTTCAACAAGCCCCGACCAACAAGCCTCGACCAAGAAGCCTCGACCAAGAAGCCTTGACCAACAAGCCCCGACCAACAAGCCCCGACCAACAAGCTTCGACCAAGAAGCCTTGACCAACAAGCCTCGACCAAGAAGCCCCGACCAACAAGCTGCGACCAAGAAGCCTTGACCAACAAGCCCCGACCAACAAGCCCCGACCAACAAGCCTCGACCAAGAAGCTCCGACCAACAAGCCTCGACCAACAAGCCTCGACCAACAAGCCCCGATCAACAAGCTTCGACCAACAAGCCTCGACCAACAAGCCTCGACCAAGAAGCCTCGACCAAGAAGCCTCTGACTAACAAGCCCCGACCAACAAGCTGCGACCAAGAAGCCTTGACCAAGAAGCCTTGACCAACAAGCCCCGACCAACAAGCCTCGACCAAGAAGCCTCTGACTAACAAGCCCCGTTCAACAAGCCCCGACCAACAAGCCTCGACCAAGAAGCCCCGACCAACAAGCTGCGACCAAGAAGCCTTGACCAACAAGCCCCGACCAACAAGCCCCGACCAACAAGCCCCGACCAACAAGCCCCGACCAACAAGCCTCGACCAAGAAGCCTCGACCAAGAAGCCTTGACCAACAAGCCCCGACCAACAAGCTGCGACCAAGAAGCCTTGACCAAGAAGCCTTGACCAACAAGCCCCGACCAACAAGCCTCGACCAAGAAGCCCCGATGAACAAGCCTCGCCCAACAAGCCTCTGATAAACAAGCCAGGACCACAAAGCCTTGACCACAAGCCTCGATCAAGAAGTCGCGGCCAATAAGCTCTGACGAACAAGCCTCGTCCAACAATTCCCGACCAGCAAGCGCGATCACTGGCTAGCTGCTTCCAATTGGGAACACCAACAATTAGTTGAAATCAGTTTCCAAGTGTCGGCGGCGACTTAGATTCGTTTAATAAGTGCTTCCATCCCATCAATCGTGACGTCCACCACCAACAACCACCTTTAATCAACATCTTTCTTTTTTTTTTTCATTTCCAGGCCTGCAACAACAGAAAAGCGACACCAAGCACCATCCAAGTATTCGACAGCTTCTCACATTTCCTCGAAGTCATGTACGACCCCTACCTGACATGGCGCAGTTTCCTGAAAGGAATCATCGCCGACTACCAACAACTCTCATACAAACCACATTCCGTGCACGTAGAAATCGTGCCCTTCATATATGGTAACCGCCCAAGCCTCTCTTCGTAACCATTTCTAACCAGCAGCCCACTTCCCTTGCAGATTGCTTCCAAAGCGATGATATATTGAGGTTCTCCGAGGTCGGCGTGTCGCTGATACACATCCTAGGCGCTGTCATTGCCGGCTCACAGGTTTGCTACACCCCTCAGTTTGCTTTCACTCAACACCTCTCTTTAGTTCGTTAACCCGTTGTAAATTCAAAATTTATGTCTAATTTGTGATTGGTTTGACGTTTGAATTTTTTTTTTTTTTTTTTCAATTTACCTCCTAACCTCAAAAACGAATAAATCTCTCCTTGATGCAAGTACTTTCAAAAATCAAACAAAAATTGCAGAAATCTTTAACAACTCTCAGAAATAAATCAGCTTATTATTCTTCTACTTCTGGTGATGGGATAGATAACTGTGATAATTTGGTGAGTGTGACAATGTGTTGTGTGCTTGTCGTGAATTTAAGTGATTTTATGTAAATGTGGTTTTCTTTTGCTGTGTGGATGTTCCTCTTATGCTTTCATCACATTTTCCTTTCTTTATTTATCACCGAGTCTGTTGTTGTTGTGTTCCGTAAGCTTAGCAGGGGAATCTGCTCGCCAATGGACAAGTCATAAGTCTGTTCGGCGTGATTATGGCGTGCGAGTACCATTTATGGTCCTTTTTTACAGCTTCCTCTTATTTATGAGTGTGCATAAAAAACACAGCAGAGGCAACATCACTGAAGCCTGCAAATTTATGTGTTGATAGTAGGAGTTCATCGCCCTCGTTCTGCGACTTCAATGTTCTCCACGTAAAGATTGCTTCTATGTGAGGAACATAGGCTAGGTTTGCCTCCGTTTGGGTAGACCTGGCCGTCAACCAACAAGCCTCTCCATCATAAACGTCGTTATCCGAAGATTTACTCACCGCTTATCGAGGTGCACTCCACTGTGCGGCTGGTACAGGTGAGGTAAGGCTAGGTGCAATGATTGCCACAGCTGAAGCAGTTGTGGCCCACTTAGATCCTGCTCGGATCCACTGATATCATTGTCCTGTCGTTTACGAACTGGATTCTGGTGGTCGTTGTTGCTGGGTACACCTTACAGCCATTTTGTTTTCCTGCTGAGTTTTGAGTCTAGAGTCATGAAAGTCCATCCAAGCTATTGCCTGGCGTGGTTCTTCGTGTTCTTGCAAGGGCTGAGCAAGTGTAAATCAATCTCGAAAGCGGATGAAGAAGTCCTTGGTCTCTTTGAGAGAAAAGTTCTACGCACGATCTTTGGTTCTGTTTGTGTTGACGGGCTCTGGAGGAGAAGATTCAATCACGAACTGTACGGGCTGTACAGCGACATGAGCCTAGTTAGGCGTGCACGTATCCAACGCCCACGCTGGCTAGGTCATGTAGAGCGTATGGACACCACAGCTCCGGCCCGAAGAATCTTCGAATCCGAACCGGTCGGGCAACGCAACAGAGGACGCCCGCGCTTAAGGTGGCGCACCCAAGTGGAGAAGGACCTCAACCAACTTGGTGTGCGAAACTGGAGACAGCTAGCCAGGGATCGCGCTAGTTGGAGAGGCATGTTGGTTGAGGCCCAGGTTCATCCCGGACTGTAGCGTAGTAATGAAGCGTTGTCTGTTCTTCCTCCTCGTCGCTGCAGATCCTCCTCCTGGCGTGTGTGCCAAGTGCTAATTCCCATGACACTACCGACTCCATCCCTGTTTAATTTAAGGGGTGTACTTATTTTCTTTGTGGTGGCCTGTGGCGTTGTGGGTATGTGCGTCGAGACCAACCTCGTAGTCGTAGGTTCGATTCCAGCTCGGAGCGACACAAATCATTTTCACGACCCCACCTCTTTCGAGTCACTGACAATGCTCAAAGAGTATTTTCTGTCTAGAGAAAGCTTCTCAAACTTGGCCGGTCGGAGTCGGCATAAAAGAAGGGACCTACCTTCCACTCGTGAAAGAACAATAGCACGCACAACACGAGTGGTTGCTGAGAAGCCAGGCCCTGGTCCCCTACGGGCTGTAGCGCCACCCATATTATATTATTATTACTTATTTTCTTTTGGAGGCATTGCGGACTAGATTAGCCCAGAGGTCTCGCAGGTGTCTAGTTCCATCCATCCCCCCATTTTCGGGATCACTAAACGCGCTACTAGACTGCTAGTTGATGAAACCTCTCGTGACATTGCTACTCCTTAAGCTACCTTCAAGTTACAGCTAACCACTACGCACAAAAAATAAATGCCGAGTGGTTTACAGCCATCACTTGCCGAACATCAAAATAAACCTGAACTCATCTCGATCCAGAAAGATCGAGTAACCTTATAACCCCGAAGAGATGAGCAATTAGAACTGCAGTGGAAAAACGTATATACTTTATGACAAAAAGAAACATTCACTCAAAAAGCCTAGGCCTATTCTGCATTCACTTTCGAAGCTACGTCACACTTCTCTGCGACTGGGAAAAGGAAGGAGAGCCACTATATGCTCATACTTCTATGATAGTCGGCAACGCACCAGTAAAATTTGATGTTTAAACTGATTGACTGTCATAATCACTTCGGCTCTCTTCATGGTATGGTATGTGAGTAAACGTGCGGGAGTACACCTCCTTGTGGAAACCTTCTGATGCCCACTGGGCATATGCCCTTGCGTGCCAGCGAGACCACTGCGGAACTGATGCTTCTTTTATGCCCTTGCGTGCCAACGAGATCATTGTGAACATTCTTTCTTCAATCAGCTGTTTTTCAACATCATGAGGAACAGATATCAGCTTAGTCTTGCGAGGAAGAACTTCTCAACCAGCGTCCATAGTCTAGGCCTTACTGGGAGTCAGAACACAAGATGCTGGATGGTCCATTGCGATTTTTCATGGATGAATCGATGATGGAAGAAAGTGTGGGTGCTGGCGTCTATTCCAAGGATCGGAATATCGTCATCTGTTCTGGCAGCCAGGTAGCAATCAAATCACTGAGCTCTGTTTCCTTCAACTCCAAGGCTTCCCTTAAGTAGACCTCCTTTAATCGCCGCCTCCCTCTTAACGAGGTGGCCAAGTGTTGGGTCACATGGGTGCCAGGCCACTATGACATTCCGGAGCATTGCCTAAAAGACGAACTCGCTAGAATGGGTACAAACTCTGCACTCTTTCCTATTGGTGACCCCATCCATGCCCATTGCTACTGGAAAACATCCATTGAAGCCGAGCCAACCGCGACACCCTGGCTCAAGCAAATTGTAGATGGTCCACTAGCACTAGATGCTTCACGTAACCAAACACTCTGGCCCATGTTAGATCACCTAAGCCTGATCGAGTAGGCCTAGTCTCAGAACCCTCATCGGCTTCATAACAGGGCGCGGCTTTGGAACCCACGCCTCTCGAAAGGCCCCTCTTCTGTACGAGCTGTAAAGACGAGGATAAGGGAGAAACCATTTCACACTTGAGATGCAATGGCAGTGCTCTCTCATCCCGTAGGCACAGATTCCTGGCAGCAAACCACTTAAATAACTTGGCTGAACTAAGCGATGTAAGAGTCGGCCATCTTCATCGCTTTATCAAACACAATCCTCGTGGTAGCACAAAGAGCCTAAGCTGGCCTAAGTGTGATTCTTGTCTTCCCATTAAGCAGTCAGCTGCTTCAACCTAACCTCGTCCCTCCCTTTCCCTGCTTAAAGCGTCTACTAATTTTCTTTGTGGTCCTTCAGATGGTTGGTGGCCCGTTGCGTTGTGGGTATGTGCGTCGACCCCTACCTCGACGTCGTAGGTTCGATTCCAGCTCTGAGCGACACAAATAATTTTCACGACTTCACCTCTTCCGAGTAACTGACAATGCTCAAAGAGTATTTCCTGTCTAGAGAAAGCTTCTCAAACTTGGCCGGTCGGAGTCGGCATAAAAGAAGGGACCTACCTTCCACTCGTGTGAGAACAATAGCACGCACAACACGAGTGGTTGCTGAGAAGCTAGGCCCTGGCCCCCTACGGGCTGTAGCGCCACCCATATATATATATATATATAATTCAGATGGTTATGGCCCATTAGAGCTCCGACTACCATCCTTGGTAGCTTCCTGCCGTATTTAAGGAGCTCGTCGGGTAAAGCTCTTCACAGCTATTTTGCCATAGAATCCGAGTTGTCTTACAGGTGGTTACAGGTGGTTACAGGTGGTTACAGGTGGTTGTGGAGCTCCACTTCATATGAACTACTTAAGGAATTGTATCGTCCAACTTGTTCCTAACATCTGCTCGAGGCGGATGAATCCATTCCACTGCCTGGGTTAGTTCGATTTCAGCAAGTTTTTTTGGTAAGTTCATCGGTTGTCTCGTTGCCGGTTAAATCCATGTAACCCGGAATGGCTTTGCCTGCCATCAACCGACAATCCTTTCAGCACTTGATGTGAAAACTGTTTCACTGCACAGCAATGGTCTTGGATGGTGACAGGCATTGACCTGCTGATTGAATCCGAATCTACGTGAGAAATGGTCTCTTAGTTCTTGGCGCGCTGTTCGAACTCTCAGTTGGTTTACGTTGTACCTCGGTATTCTTTTGTTGTTAGATCCACGAACGGCAGCAGTGCGTAATTGGACGGAAGCTATTATAAGATGGTGATCTCGTACCAATCCCATGTCCGCGCCTAGTCTGTTTCGGGCGACGTCTAGATGGATGCTTTCAAAACTGCTACTGATAGTCCAACGGTTGATTTGGTTGGAGGTTGCTTGCCTCTAGATTGGCACCCATCTGGCTGTATGGCAGGCCTTGTTCTCAAAAATGGTGCCACTTTTGACAAAACGATTTGCTTTTCAAGGCAGCCAGCACCAGGATTAAATACTTCTGATGGCACTCCTTGCAGCTGTTGCTTGCATGTAAACCTCAAGTGGTAGAAGGTTCAACAGTACCTCTAGACCTGCTGTCGGGTCTCTGTATTTTTTTGAACAGCTTTAGATTAGTGGATTTCAGAGTGGCCAGCCACCAGACTACACTGCAGTATGTCAAGATCGGCCTTACAATGGCTGTGTACATCCATAGGATTGTCTTGAGGGTTGGGAACCGCATTTTGGCAAATATCCTGTTGCTCAGGTATAGGACACACGTATTGACTCTTTCTAGGTACTGGACACTTTTTAATTTGAGGGTTATACTTCCAATTTCGGATCAAATCGCGGAATGAGTATTTTGTTGGCGAAAAGTACCAACGCAGCTTTTTGCGTCCTAAGTGCATGATGACGCTACCTAACTACCTAACCTAATAAGCCATTCCACCCATTTTAAGAGGAACTTCAGCGTTTTGACCGCAAACATAGTGACAGCCGCGATGTACTAGTTAGACGCATCAACTTCCGCGCTTGTTGCCCAAGTTCCACTGCCGACACGAACAGCTTTCACAGTGCTCAGCTCCACATCTCTCCAGTCAGAGACAATGCTGAGAGAGTTCGTCTGTCTAGAATAAGAACTAAGCCGCCATAGTCTGCTTGGGACATCAAAGAAAGGTCTCATCCCGTTTCTGCGCAACACAGTGTTGTGGAGGATGTCGAGCTTGATCTACAGAAGCCAGGACTTGTTGCCTTTGCTTTGCCGGACAGAAACAGCCTTGCCTTGCTGTGACAGAATCTTGGTCTAAGATCGTCTACAGAAACCCGGGTTGGCGCCATTGGTGCCGCCTTTGTGTGCTGTGTTGCACAACATTAACCCTTGCTAAGCTTAAAAACACAATCCTTGATGCTTCATCACAGAGTGACAACTACTTCGCCATCTAACCCCTTTTTTCCCTAGCGTCATTCACTCAATTTCTCAGCCCAGATCTTGTTAACAAACCATTCTCTCTTTCAACACAACTAGCGTAATGGAATGCGTGCAATTTGTCCAGCAACTGTATCGGTTATCATGAAACTCCTCTCCAAATGGGAGACCGCAAACGGTCTACGCAGTGTTGCTCTAAAATGTTGTGCTCTTATGATAATGGTTCTGCAACGATCTAGTCCGGAGGAAGTAAGTACCCCTCCCTCGAGCCAGACACCCACTTGACATCTCAATCCCCACTAATTCCAGCGCCAAATAGAACTTTCTACAATAATTCAACTCTACTGTGATGTCCTGCTGGAGCTTCTAAACACAAATCAATTTAAGGGCGAAACATTCGATATTGCCGTCGACGATGAGGGAAACGATGCCAACGACCTGGCAGTGGACGTCAACGCGCTGTCCGACACCATAGCGAATGTGGGCAATTTCCTGGGCGACACCAAGAATTCCAAGCAGATTTGCTGCGCCATCATCGAAACGAATCTACTCGACATTCTGATCGGCATTCCGAACAAAGTGAAGGACTGGAACTTGAATCACACAATGATCTCTTACAATACAATTCGAACTCTCGCGGTTGTGACGCAGATATCCCCTAGTGTGGCGAATATAATCCGATCGAGTGATAAGATCGACAAGCTCTTCACGGGGCTGAAAAGCCTGGGCGCTCCGTCGGAGAAGCTGCTGGAAGCGTGCTTCGGACTGGCCTTCGACGAGGACAATCAGATGTTAATTCTGCCGGAAGTGATTCAGAAGCTCATCGAGTGGGTGCCCGAGGTGAACGAGCGCGAGCAGACGTTTGTCAGTGGTCTCCTGGTCAAGGGCTGTTCCAGTAACAATGCAAGGTTTGTGATCGGTGGGAGGACGGCGACAGGATTGATTGTGGGCGTTTTTTTTTTTTGTTTCTCTAGCAAGTCCATCGCGTGTGAGAATCGAACCATCAAGTCGGCCTGCGAGTGCCTGCAGCACTTCACGAAGCTCTCCGAGGGATGCATTCAGAATCTGATCAAGCTCATCGAGGAGCTGTCGAAATTGAGCATCATTCCGATCGAGCTGAAGCGCGTGATGATGCTGCTCAAGGATGAGACAAAGTTTCCCCAGTCCAAGCAGTTGTTGCAGGTGATTCATAAGAGCCACGTCTTCGCCAACAATGACTTACAGAAATCCGCTTTCCTTTAGACGCTCGTCACGATATCCCTGCAGAGCTTGACCACCGGCAACTTGTGCTCCCAGTACTTCAACCTGTCCAACGAGGACGACGGGATTATTGTTCCCGATATAAAGAGTTGGACGATGTCCGGTTCGTATGGCTTCATATTCCACATCCTGCTGAAGCTAAGCAACATCAGCGAGGACAGCGCCGGCAAGAACTACCGTCGAATGCTGTTGAAGTAAGCAGATCGCGCTTGGTCTTCCAGTCAGCTCACGCAATGTGTCTTCCTTTTCAGCTTACGAACTGGCAGCAATACGGGCTTTGAGGTGTTCATCCAGAACACTGGCAACATTGTGGTCGCCGCACTAACGCGACGGGAGTACCTAACCTCGTCGGTGATGTCGAAGACGCTTATCGACGGACAGTGGCACTACGTGACCGTGGCCATAACACCCCCGAAGCGGCCATTCTCCTACAGTCAAATCAACGTGTACGTTGACTTTATTCAGAAACTAAGTGCCACGCTAAAGGTTCCGTCTGT
Organism: Eristalis arbustorum; assembly: GCA_916610145.1. NCBI lineage: Eukaryota > Metazoa > Arthropoda > Insecta > Diptera > Syrphidae > Eristalis > Eristalis arbustorum. The sequence goes on from OU744318.1 coordinate 30,745,498, forward strand.
GAATGAGGTGAGGTGGTGGTCCAGCCGTCTTTATTCATGTCACTCACGTTGATTTCGTGTCCTTGCAGCCATTTTGCTTTTGTGCCATCGGATCGGCTCAGTTACCGTCGCGATTCAGCGATCAGTCAGCAGCTGTGGACAAATTCAGTCGATCTGTGTCGCAGGAGAATTCTTCACCGTCGTCATACCGAGGCATGCTGCCCAGTCTGCTGGAGAGGACCCTCTCAACGAATGTAAGCTCTCTGTGTCGCATGTGAATCTTGTTCATCCCCAATCTCCGTTTAGGTGTCAAACTACTTCACCCTGCCACTCCGGACAAGTGCCACGTCGTTCGATCCGAATGTGAAGAACTTTCCCATCGGCATGCAGGACACTGTATTCGGCGAGCAGATAAGCATCATGGGGCAGATCGGCTCCGTGCTGCTGGCCGAGCCGACAACGAACTTGAAGACAATCTTCGACGGGACGGCGAACTTCGCGTCGATATTCTCGCAAGACAATGACTTGCTCGACCTGACGGCCCGCTTTGTCTTCTGCTACTCAGCGGGGGCCTTCAGCCACGATTATTGCCCCGATTTGATACCCAGCGGGAAGTTCCCCGGCACCATCAGCGCCCAGTACTGTCGCATCATAAAGATTCAGGTGAGTCAAGTGCACTCACTCACCGCCGCCGTTGCTGAGAAACAATTCCCTTCCAGGACACGATCAACAGCATAGGAGGCATCCAGGCCCTGTTGCCCATCCTCCACCGAATCACCAAAGAGAAGAACGATTTCTCCCTCTCAACCGACAGCAGCGAGGAGTCGGAGAATCTCACGGCAGAGGCCGCAGCCAAAACCCCGACCATTGAGGAGTTCTCCGATTGGGAGATCCTCTCGTCGAACTCATACACCGAGTGGAAGATGATCCAGCATCCGATAGCGAGCTTCATGTGCTTCCTGCGCTACCTCACCCACGACCACGAGAACAATCAGGAGAACCTGCTGAACAGCGAATGCCTGTCCATCATCGGAATGATGCTGCAGAAGTGCAGCGCCAAGCAGTTCGATGTGAACGCCCTCATGGCGACGCACCTCTTCATCGAGTCGATTCTGAATCAGAAGACGACCGTGAATGTGAACCTGCTGGAGGCGCTGTACACAGAGATCGCCTTCAACTTCGGCATTTGGTCGAAAATGTATTTCCAAATAACCCTCGGCCATGTGCAGTATTTGAGTGCGATGATCAAGAACGATCGCAAGTACTTCCGCAAGAAGTTCGGCGTGCAGTTCTTCCTGGACATCATCCGGCAGTACTATGGAACACCGGACAACATCACGGCGGACGATGCGGTCACCATCCGATCGACCCTGTTCACCATTGTCCGCTTCTACATTCAGAAGGACGTCAATGTGAAGGAGATTCACGTGATCATCTCGTTTCTGGCGTCAGTCAAGCACGAGCACATCCTGATTGAGTTCCTCGAGATGATGACGTTCCACTTGAAGAGCAAGAACTGCAAGGACCAAATGATCCTGCTGCTGCACGAGCCGCAGACGGCGAACCTGTTGTACAACTTCTTCATCGAGAAGGTCTACGGAGTCAGTGTGCAGGAGGCCGCCATTCGGGTATGTGCCCCCTTTCTCTTTCCCTCAACGCAGCTTATTACCCTTTCCGTCCTCAGTTTATCGATTGCCTCCTGTCGACGTCACGAGTGCACCAGAAGTACAAGCAGACTCTGAAACTGCACGAGGCCAGCCTGGAGCACTCCTTGTATCCGGGATTTTTCTCCTACATGATCCCGATGACGCTGAGTTCGACGATCCTCTTCCACCTCGTCGACGAGATCCTCTCGTCGGAGGCGGATTTCTCTGGTCTCTTGTTCCTTGTGCATCACATAAGCACATGCGAGCTGCCAGTGAAGCTGGAGATCGCCAAGCGGCTGCTGCAGACGACCTTCATCAAGCAACATTCGCCGCAGTCGATTGCCAAGCAGTCCGGCTGGCAGGAGTCCATTGCCCGGCTGCTCATTCGAAAGCCCATCACCAACGTGAAGCCAGACGAGGAGAAACGCAAGAGTTTCGGCATAAACCTCAACGACGTGCTGCTCGAGGACAACGCAGAGTTCCTCAATCAGTCGGACTTGATCAGCTTCTGCGAGCAGGCGGTGGACTTGGAGGAGTTGCAGCGCGAGGGCAAGGATGGTGGGTTGATTTTGAACGAAATCCAGGCAAGCGTCACGGAGGCGGCGAATGTCATTGAGAGCGAGATCAAAGGTAAGTTAGCCAATCACTCACTTGCGACAGCCTCCCTCCTCACATCCATGCATTCCCAGAGTTAGCGGGTTCCGTGTCGGGAGCAGTTGCGGAGAACATCGCCAGTGTTTATTCTGTGATACGACAGACAACCTCGGAAATACAGGACACGTTCGGTTCATTGACCATGGGCGGATCGTCGGAGCACGTCAGCGAAGCGGTGCCTCAGTCCAGGCAGAGGACCTCCTCCAACAGCTCGGGCAGCTCCACTCAATCGCCAACTAGCAGTGCCAAAAACAAAGACTCCCTCGACGTAAGTACCCCCGACGAAGCGACGAACTCTTCTCAAATGTTTGCTTCTCCGTGTAGGTGGCCACGTTTGACTTCTCTCCCGATGCCGATGTGGACACCGAGGAGCAACTAGTCTACTTAGTCACGAATGTCTTATTCACGATTTTCTGGAGGGGCGTGGGCAACGACCACCCGCAGTGCTGGAAGGTAAGCTCTTGGCTGCAGACTACCAGTCGCCAAAACCATTGTTCCATTCCATTCCCCAGGAACGTGGACAAGTTCTCGGATGCATTAACTTGCTCGCTCTGAACAACGAACTGATCGCCTCGCACCTGTCGTTGCGTTTGCGGATCCTCGAGATGGCCGTGCAAGCGTCACTCTTTGACCTGTCAGAGCATGGCAACCAAACGCTCATCAATCAAGAAGTGAGTGTGCACACCTCTGCGTCGGCATATCCTCATCCATCCTCTTTCCAGAACGCATCACAAATCCTCCGCATGGTGTACGACCTGGTTGTCCTCGGCTCCAACGAAGACGAATCGAAAAAATGTTCCACGAAACTCCTGGACGGAGTGCTGGCCCTTTTGGACGCACTGATGGTGTTCCAGCAGTCCTCATCGGACGACTGGTCCGACATGATTCGTCTCTGCTTGGGACTGCTGCTGAAGTGCTCCCACCACCCAAACCCGGGCGTGGTGGCCATGGCCACGGCCAAGCTGCACGCAATCCTTCAGAGTCGCAACAGCGAAGATCCAACGGAGATGGCGTATCTATTGTTCAGCATTAACAAAGCGTTGGACGATGCCATCGAGGGTAAGGAAGGGATTCTGGACAGGTTGTCTTTGGAGAGCAAATAACGTTCGCTTCTTTTTGCAGTTGGGAACCCAGAACAGTATTCATTCCTGATGCCGGTGATGAAGGCGATGCTGGAAAAGTGCCGAACAGTATTTCATCTCGAGACGAACCTACCCGACCTGCCACCAACCTCATCCGGGCCAGTGTTCTTCAACGATTTCCAAATGTACAGCACCAGCAAGAAGTGGAGGAATTTCATCGAGAAGATGGTGAGTTTTTTGATTAAATGTGGCTGTCACTGTGGAGTCGTCAGTGTATCTCCAAAATGAGGCCAACTTCGTCTGCTTTGTATGGCGCTCCAGACCGGGGTGGACCGGCTGCGCCTTAACCAACGACCCTCTTGTCTTCAGTTTCGCACACCATGTTGGTTGAGGTTCGGATGGTTGTTTCTTGGAAATTCTGTAGTCCTTCTATTGTTCTCTCGATATCCGGGTCCTTTACTTTTCTATTAATTCCGAGTCGATGTTGGCACCTCGGAAAACATCAAGGATACTGGAAGAGTGTCTGACATACCCAGCTCTGCGTTGAAATCTACTAGAACAGTCTTGGTGTCGAAGCTGGGGTATTGATCGTATGCCTGATCGTAGATAAGTGGGCTGCTGGCGAAGTTGTCACGATTAATTAGGACGCGATATGATCTAACATATTACTCCTTCCGGTTTCCTTGCACAGAAACCCTTTCGGTTCCCTTGTCCAGAAACCCTTTCGGTTTCCTTGTCCAGAAACCCTTTCGGTTCCCTTGTCCAGAAATCCTTTCGGTTCCCTTGTCCAGAAACCCCTTTCGGTTCCCTTGTCCAGAAACCCTTTCGGTTCCCTTGTCCAGAAACCCTTTCGGTTCCCTTGTCCAGAAACCCTTTCGGTTCCCTTGTCCAGAAACCCCTTTCGGTTTCGGTTTCTTTGTCCAGAAACCCTTTCGGTTCCCTTGTCCAGAAACCCCTTTCGGTTTCCTTGTCCAGAAACCCCTTTCGGTTCCCTTGTCCAGAAACCCCTTTCGGTTCCCTTGTCCAGAAACCCCTTTCGGTTCCCTTGTCCAGAAACCCTTTCGGTTCCCTTGTCCAGAAACCCTTTCGGTTCCCTTGTCCAGAAACCCTTTCGGTTCCCTTGTCCAGAAACCCCTTTCGGTTCCCTTGTCCAGAAACCTCTTTCGGTTCCCTTGTCCAGAAACCCTTTCGGCTCCCTTGTCCAGAAACCTCTTTCGGTTCCCTTGTCCAGAAACCCTTTCGGTTCCCTTGTCCAGAAACCCCTTTCGGTTCCCTTGTCCAGAAACCTCTTTCGGTTCCCTTGTCCAGAAACCTCTTTCGGTTTCGGTTCCTTGTCCAGAAACCCCTTTCGGTTTCGGTTTCCTTGTCCAGAAACCCTTTCGGTTCCCTTGTCCAGAAACCCCTTTCGGTTCCCTTGTCCAGAAACCTCTTTCGGTTTCGGTTCCCTTGTCCAGAAACCCCTTTCGGTTCCCTTGTCCAGAAACCCCTTTCGGTTTACTTGTCCAGAAACCCTTTCGGTTCCCTTGTCCAGAAACCCTTTCGGTTCCCTTGTCCAGAAACCCTTTCGGTTCCCTTGTCCAGAAACCCCTTTCGGTTCCCTTGTCCAGAAACCCTTTCGGTTCCCTTGTCCAGAAACCCTTTCGGTTCCCTTGTCCAGAAACCCCTTTCGGTTCCCTTGTCCAGAAACCCCTTTCGGTTCCCTTGTCCAGAAACCCTTTCGGCTCCCTTGTCCAGAAACCCCTTTCGGTTTCCTTGTCCAGAAACCCTTTCGGTTTCCTTGTCCAGAAACCCTTTCGGTTCCCTTGTCCAGAAACCTCTTTCTGTTTCGGTTCCTTGTCCAGAAACCCCTTTCGGTTTCGGTTTCCTTGTCCAGAAACCACTTTCGGTTCCCTTGTCCAGAAACCCCTTTCGGTTCCCTTGTCCAGAAACCCTTTCGGTTTCCTTGTCCAGAAACCCCTTTCGGTTCCCTTGTCCAGAAACCCTTTCGGCTCCCTTGTCCAGAAACCCCTTTCGGTTTCCTTGTCCAGAAACCCTTTCGGTTTCCTTGTCCAGAAAACCCTTTCGGTTCCCTTGTCCAGAAACCCCTTTCGGTTTCCTTGTCCAGAAACCCTTTCGGTTCCCTTGTCCAGAAACCCTTTCGGTTTCCTTGTCCAGAAACCCTTTCGGTTTCCTTGTCCAGAAACCCCTTTCGGTTCCCTTGTCCAGAAACCCTTTCGGTTTCCTTGTCCAGAAACCCCTTTCGGTTCCCTTGTCCAGAAACCCTTTCGGTTCCCTTGTCCAGAAACCCCTTTCGGTTCCCTTGTCCAGAAACCTCTTTCGGTTTCGGTTTCCTTGTCCAGAAACCCTTTCGGTTCCCTTGTCCAGAAAACCCTTTCGGTTCCCTTGTCCAGAAACCTCTTTCGGTTTCGGTTCCCTTGTCCAGAAACCCCTTTCGGTTTCCTTGTCCAGAAACCCCTTTCGGTTCCCTTGTCCAGAAACCCTTTCGGTTTCCTTGTCCAGAAACCCCTTTCGGTTCCCTTGTCCAGAAACCCTTTCGGCTCCCTTGTCCAGAAACCCCTTTCGGTTCCCTTGTCCAGAAACCCTTTCGGTTTCCTTGTCCAGAAACCCTTTCGGTTCCCTTGTCCAGAAACCCCTTTCGGTTCCCTTGTCCAGAAACCCTTTCGGTTTCCTTGTCCAGAAACCCTTTCGGCTCCCTTGTCCAGAAACCCCTTTCGGTTTCCTTGTCCAGAAACCCTTTCGGTTCCCTTGTCCAGAAACCCATTCGGTTCCCTTGTCCAGAAACCCCTTTCGGTTCCCTTGTCCAGAAACCTCTTTCGGTTTCGGTTTCCTTGTCCAGAAACCCATTCGGTTCCCTTGTCCAGAAACCCTTTCGGTTCCCTTGTCCAGAAACCTCTTTCGGTTTCGGTTTCCTTGTCCAGAAACCCCTTTCGGTTCCCTTGTCCAGAAACCCTTTCGGTTTCCTTGTCCAGAAACCCCTTTCGGTTCCCTTGTCCAGAAACCCATTCGGCTCCCTTGTCCAGAAACCCCTTTCGGTTTCCTTGTCCAGAAACCCTTTCGGTTTCCTTGTCCAGAAAACCCTTTCGGTTCCCTTGTCCAGAAATCCTTTCGGCTCCCTTGTCCAGAAACCCCTTTCGGTTCCCTTGTCCAAAAACCCTTTCGGCTCCCTTGTCCAGAAACCCCTTTCGGTTTCCTTGTCCAGAAACCCTTTCGGTTCCCTTGTCCAGAAACCCCTTTCGGTTCCCTTGTCCAGAAACCCTTTCGGTTTCCTTGTCCAGAAACCCTTTCGGTTCCCTTGTCCAGAAACCCTTTCGGTTCCCTTGTCCAGAAACCCCTTTCGGTTCCCTTGTCCAGAAACCCTTTCGGTTTCCTTGTCCAGAAACCCTTTCGGTTCCCTTGTCCAGAAACCCCTTTCGGTTCCCTTGTCCAGAAACCCTTTCGGCTCCCTTGTCCAGAAACCCCTTTCGGTTCCCTTGTCCAGAAACCACTTTCGGTTCCCTTGTCCAGAAACCCTTTCGGTTCCCTTGTCCAGAAACCCTTTCGGTTTCCTTGTCCAGAAACCACTTTCGGTTCCCTTGTCCAGAAACCCCTTTCGGTTCCCTTGTCCAGAAACCCTTTCGGTTTCCTTGTCCAGAAACCCTTTCGGCTCCCTTGTCCAGAAACCCCTTTCGGTTCCCTTGTCCAGAAACCCCTTTCGGTTCCCTTGTCCAGAAACCCTTTCGGTTTCCTTGTCCAGAAACCCTTTCGGTTCCCTTGTCCAGAAACCCTTTCGGTTCCCTTGTCCAGAAACCCTTTCGGCTCCCTTGTCCAGAAACCCCTTTCGGTTTCCTTGTCCAGAAACCCTTTCGGTTTCCTTGTCCAGAAAACCCTTTCGGTTCCCTTGTCCAGAAACCCCTTTCGGTTTCCTTGTCCAGAAACCCTTTCGGTTCCCTTGTCCAGAAACCCTTTCGGTTTCCTTGTCCAGAAACCCTTTCGGTTCCCTTGTCCAGAAACCCCTTTCGGTTCCCTTGTCCAGAAACCCTTTCGGTTTCCTTGTCCAGAAACCCCTTTCGGTTCCCTTGTCCAGAAACCTCTTTCGGTTTCGGTTTCCTTGTCCAGAAACCCTTTCGGTTCCCTTGTCCAGAAACCCCTTTCGGTTCCCTTGTCCAGAAACCTCTTTCGGTTTCGGTTCCTTGTCCAGAAACCCCTTTCGGTTTCGGTTTCCTTGTCCAGAAAACCCTTTCGGTTCCCTTGTCCAGAAACCTCTTTCGGTTTCGGTTTCCTTGTCCAGAAACCCCTTTCGGTTCCCTTGTCCAGAAACCTCTTTCGGTTTCGGTTCCTTGTCCAGAAACCCCTTTCGGTTTCGGTTTCCTTGTCCAGAAAACCCTTTCGGTTCCCTTGTCCAGAAATCCTTTCGGCTCCCTTGTCCAGAAACCCCTTTCGGTTCCTTTGTCCAGAAACCCTTTCGGCTCCCTTGTCCAGAAACCCTTTCGGTCTCCTTGTCCAGAAACCCCTTTCGGTTCCCTTGTCCAGAAACCCTTTCGGTTTCCTTGTCCAGAAACCCTTTCGGTTTCCTTGTCCAGAAACCCCTTTCGGTTCCCTTGTCCAGAAACCTCTTTCTGTTTCGGTTCCTTGTCCAGAAACCCCTTTCGGTTTCGGTTTCCTTGTCCAGAAACCCTTTCGGTTCCCTTGTCCAGAAACCCCTTTCGGTTCCCTTGTCCAGAAACCCTTTCGGTTCCCTTGTCCAGAAACCCCTTTCGGTTCCCTTGTCCAGAAACCTCTTTCGGTTTCGGTTTCCTTGTCCAGAAACCCTTTCGGTTCCCTTGTCCAGAAACCCCTTTCGGTTCCCTTGTCCAGAAACCCTTTCGGCTCCCTTGTCCAGAAACCCCTTTCGGTTCCCTTGTCCAGAAACCCTTTCGGTTTCCTTGTCCAGAAACCCCTTTCGGCTTCCTTGTCCAGAAACCCTTTCGGTTCCCTTGTCCAGAAACCCCTTTCGGTTCCTTGTCCAGAAACCCTTTCGGTTCCCTTGTCCAGAAACCCTTTCGGTTTCCTTGTCCAGAAACCACTTTCGGTTCCCTTGTCCAGAAACCCCTTTCGGTTCCCTTGTCCAGAAACCCTTTCGGTTACTTGTCCAGAAACCCCTTTCGGTTTCCTTGTCCAGAAACCCCTTTCGGTTTCCTTGTCCAGAAACCCTTTCGGTTCCCTTGTCCAGAAACCCCTTTCGGTTCCCTTGTCCAGAAACCCTTTCGGTTTCCTTGTGCAGAAACCCCTTTCGGTTCCCTTGTCCAGAAACTCTTTCGGTTCCCTTGTCCAGAAACCCCTTTCGGTTCCCTTGTCCAGAAACCCTTTCGGTTTCCTTGTCCAGAAACCCCTTTCGGTTCCCTTGTCCAGAAACCCTTTCGGTTTCCTTGTCCAGAAACCCTTTCGGTTTCCTTGTCCAGAAACCCTTTCGGTTCCCTTGTCCAGAAATCCCTTTCGGTTTCCTTGTCCAGAAACCACTTTCGGTTCCCTTGTCCAGAAACCCCTTTCGGTTCCCTTGTCCAGAAACCTCTTTCGGTTTCGGTTTCCTTGTCCAGAAACCCTTTCGGTTCCCTTGTCCAGAAATCCCTTTCGGTTCCCTTGTCCAGAAACCACTTTCGGTTTCCTTGTCCAGAAACCCTTTCGGTTCCCTTGTCCAGAAACCTCTTTCGGTTTCGGTTTCCTTGTCCAGAAACCCTTTCGGTTCCCTTGTCCAGAAATCCCTTTCGGTTTCCTTGTCCAGAAACCCCTTTCGGTTCCCTTGTCCAGAAACCTCTTTCGGTTTCGGTTCCTTGTCCAGAAACCCCTTTCGGTTTCGGTTTCCTTGTCCAGAAACCCTTTCGGTTCCCTTGTCCAGAAATCCCTTTCGGTTTCCTTGTCCAGAAACCTCTTTCGGTTTCGGTTTCCTTGTCCAGAAACCCTTTCGGTTCCCTTGTCCAGAAATCCCTTTCGGTTCCCTTGTCCAGAAACCCCTTTCGGTTCCCTTGTCCAGAAACCTCTTTCGGTTTCGGTTTCCTTGTCCAGAAACCCTTTCGGTTTCCTTGTCCAGAAACCCTTTCGGTTCCCTTGTCCAGAAACCCCTTTCGGTTCCCTTGTCCAGAAACCCTTTCGGTTTCCTTGTCCAGAAACCCTTTCGGTTTCCTTGTCCAGAAACCCCTTTCGGATCCCTTGTCCAGAAACCCTTTCGGTTTCCTTGTCCAGAAACCACTTTCGGTTCCCTTGTCCAGAAACCCCTTTCGGTTCCCTTGTCCAGAAACCTCTTTCGGTTTCGGTTTCCTTGTCCAGAAACCCTTTCGGTTCCCTTGTCCAGAAATCCCTTTCGGTTTCCTTGTCCAGAAACCACTTTCGGTTCCCTTGTCCAGAAACCCTTTCGGTTTCCTTGTCCAGAAACCACTTTCGGTTCCCTTGTCCAGAAACCCCTTTCGGTTTCCTTGTCCAGAAACCCTTTCGGTTCCCTTGTCCAGAAACCCTTTCGGTTTCCTTGTCCAGAAACCCCTTTCGGTTCCCTTGTCCAGAAACCTCTTTCGGTTTCGGTTCCTTGTCCAGAAACCCCTTTCGGTTTCGGTTCCCTTGTCCAGAAACCCCTTTCGGTTCCCTTGTCCAGAAACCCTTTCGGTTTCCTTGTCCAGAAACCCCTTTCGGTTCCCTTGTCCAGAAACCCTTTCGGTTCCCTTGTCCAGAAACCCTTTCGGTTTCCTTGTCCAGAAACCCTTTCGGTTCCCTTGTCCAGAAACCTCTTTCGGTTTCGGTTTCCTTGTCCAGAAACCCTTTCGGTTCCCTTGTCCAGAAATCCCTTTCGGTTTCCTTGTCCAGAAACCCCTTTCGGTTCCCTTGTCCAGAAACCTCTTTCGGTTTCGGTTCCTTGTCCAGAAACCCCTTTCGGTTTCGGTTTCCTTGTCCAGAAACCCTTTCGGTTCCCTTGTCCAGAAATCCCTTTCGGTTTCCTTGTCCAGAAACCTCTTTCGGTTTCGGTTTCCTTGTCCAGAAACCCTTTCGGTTCCCTTGTCCAGAAATCCCTTTCGGTTCCCTTGTCCAGAAACCCCTTTCGGTTCCCTTGTCCAGAAACCTCTTTCGGTTTCGGTTTCCTTGTCCAGAAACCCCTTTCGGTTTCCTTGTCCAGAAACCCCTTTCGGTTTCCTTGTCCAGAAACCCTTTCGGTTCCCTTGTCCAGAAACCCCTTTCGGTTCCCTTGTCCAGAAACCCTTTCGGTTTCCTTGTGCAGAAACCCCTTTCGGTTCCCTTGTCCAGAAACTCTTTCGGTTCCCTTGTCCAGAAACCCCTTTCGGTTCCCTTGTCCAGAAACCCTTTCGGTTTCCTTGTCCAGAAACCCCTTTCGGTTCCCTTGTCCAGAAACCCTTTCGGTTTCCTTGTCCAGAAACCCTTTCGGTTCCCTTGTCCAGAAATCCCTTTCGGTTTCCTTGTCCAGAAACCACTTTCGGTTCCCTTGTCCAGAAACCCCTTTCGGTTCCCTTGTCCAGAAACCCTTTCGGTTTCCTTGTCCAGAAACCCTTTCGGTTCCCTTGTCCAGAAACCCCTTTCGGTTCCCTTGTCCAGAAACCTCTTTCGGTTTCGGTTCCCTTGTCCAGAAACCCTTTCGGTTCCCTTGTCCAGAAACCCTTTCGGTTCCCTTGTCCAGAAACCCCTTTCGGTTCCCTTGTCCAGAAACCCTTTCGGTTTCCTTGTCCAGAAACCCCTTTCGGTTCCCTTGTCCAGAAACCCTTTCGGTTTCCTTGTCCAGAAACCCCTTTCGGTTCCCTTGTCCAGAAACCCTTTCGGTTTCCTTGTCCAGAAACCACTTTCGGTTCCCTTGTCCAGAAACCCCTTTCGGTTCCCTTGTCCAGAAACCTCTTTCGGTTTCGGTTTCCTTGTCCAGAAACCCTTTCGGTTCCCTTGTCCAGAAATCCCTTTCGGTTTCCTTGTCCAGAAACCACTTTCGGTTCCCTTGTCCAGAAACCCTTTCGGTTTCCTTGTCCAGAAACCACTTTCGGTTCCCTTGTCCAGAAACCCTTTCGGTTCCCTTGTCCAGAAACCCTTTCGGTTTCCTTGTCCAGAAACCCCTTTCGGTTCCCTTGTCCAGAAACCTCTTTCGGTTTCGGTTCCTTGTCCAGAAACCCCTTTCGGTTTCGGTTCCCTTGTCCAGAAACCCTTTCGGCTCCCTTGTCCAGAAACCCCTTTCGGTTCCCTTGTCCAGAAACCCTTTCGGTTTCCTTGTCCAGAAACCCCTTTCGGTTCCCTTGTCCAGAAACCTCTTTCGGTTTCGGTTTCCTTGTCCAGAAACCCTTTCGGTTTCCTTGTCCAGAAACCACTTTCGGTTCCCTTGTCCAGAAACCCTTTTCGGTTCCCTTGTCCAGAAACCCTTTCGGTTTCCTTGTCCAGAAACCCTTTCGGTTTCCTTGTCCAGAAACCCTTTCGGTTCCCTTGTCCAGAAACCTCTTTCGGTTTCGGTTCCCTTGTCCAGAAACCCCTTTCGGTTCCCTTGTCCAGAAACCTCTTTCGGTTTCGGTTTCCTTGTCCAGAAACCCTTTCGGTTTCCTTGTCCAGAAACCACTTTCGGTTCCCTTGTCCAGAAACCCTTTTCGGTTCCCTTGTCCAGAAACCCTTTCGGTTTCCTTGTCCAGAAACCCTTTCGGTTTCCTTGTCCAGAAACCCCTTTCGGTTCCCTTGTCCAGAAACCCTTTCGGTTCCCTTGTCCAGAAACCCCTTTCGGTTCTCTTGTCCAGAACCCCTTTCGGTTCCCTTGTCCAGAAACCCTTTCGGTTTCCTTGTCCAGAAACCCCTATCGGTTCCCTTGTCCAGAAACCCTTTCGGCTCCCTTGTCCAGAAACCCCTTTCGGTTCCCTTGTCCAGAAACCTCTTTCGGTTTCGGTTTCCTTGTCCAGAAACCCTTTTGGTTCCCTTGTCCAGAAACCTCTTTCGGTTTCGGTTTCCTTGTCCAGAAACCCTTTCGGTTCCCTTGTCCAGAAACCCCTTTCGGTTCCCTTGTCCAGAAACCTCTTTCGGTTTCGGTTTCCTTGTCCAGAAACCCTTTCGGTTTCCTTGTCCAGAAACCACTTTCGGTTCCCTTGTCCAGAAACCCTTTTCGGTTCCCTTGTCCAGAAACCCTTTCGGTTTCCTTGTCCAGAAACCCTTTCGGTTTCCTTGTCCAGAAACCCCTTTCGGTTCCCTTGTCCAGAAACCCTTTCGGTTCCCTTGTCCAGAAACCCCTTTCGGTTTCCTTGTCCAGAAACCCCTTTCGGTTTCCTTGTCCAGAAACCCTTTCGGTTCCCTTGTCCAAAAACCCTTTCGGTTTCCTTGTCCAGAAACCCTTTCGGTTTCCTTGTCCAGAAACCCTTTCGGTTTCCTTGTCCAGAAACCCCTTTCGGTTCCCTTGTCCAGAAACCCTTTCGGTTTCCTTGTCCAGAAACCCTTTCGGTTTCCTTGTCCAGAAACCCCTTTCGGTTTCCTTGTCCTGAAACCCTTTCGGTTCCCTTGTCCAGAAACCCCTTTCGGTTCCCTTGTCCAGAAACCCCTTTCGGTTCCCTTGTCCAGAAACCCTTTCGGTTCCCTTGTCCAGAAACCCCTTTCGGTTCCCTTGTCCAGAAACCTCTTTCGGTTTCGGTTCCTTGTCCAGAAACCCCTTTCGGTTTCGGTTTCCTTGTCCAGGAAACCCTTTTCGGTTCCCTTGTCCAGAAACCCTTTCGGTTTCCTTGTCCAGAAACCACTTTCGGTTCCCTTGTCCAGAAACCCCTTTCGGTTCCCTTGTCCAGAAACCCTTTCGGTTCCCTTGTCCAGAAACCCCTTTCGGTTCCCTTGTCCAGAAACCCTTTCGGCTCCCTTGTCCAGAAACCCCTTTCGGTTCCCTTGTCCAGAAACCCTTTCGGTTTCCTTGTCCAGAAACCCTTTCGGTTTCCTTGTCCAGAAACCCCTTTCGGTTCCCTTGTCCAGAAACCTCTTTCGGTTTCGGTTTCCTTGTCCAGAAACCCTTTCGGTTCCCTTGTCCAGAAACCTCTTTCGGTTTCGGTTCCCTTGTCCAGAAACCCCTTTCGGTTCCCTTGTCCAGAATCCCTTTCGGTTTCCTTGTCCAGAAACCCTTTCGGTTTCCTTGTCCAGAAACCCCTTTCGGTTCCCTTGTCCAGAAACCCTTTCGGATCCCTTGTCCAGAAACCCCTTTCGGTTCCCTTGTCCAGAAACCCCTTTCGGTTTCCTTGTCCTGAAACCCTTTCGGTTCCCTTGTCCAGAAACCTCTTTCGGTTTCGGTTTCCTTGTCCAGAAACCCTTTCGGTTCCCTTGTCCAGAAACCCCTTTCGGTTCCCTTGTCCAGAAACCCCTTTCGGTTCCCTTGTCCAGAAACCTCTTTCGGTTTCGGTTTCCTTGTCCAGAAACCCCTTTCGGTTCCCTTGTCCAGAAACCCTTTCGGATCCCTTGTCCAGAAACCCCTTTCGGTTCCCTTGTCCAGAAACCCCTTTCGGTTTCCTTGTCCTGAAACCCTTTCGGTTCCCTTGTCCAGAAACCTCTTTCGGTTTCGGTTTCCTTGTCCAGAAACCCTTTCGGTTCCCTTGTCCAGAAACCCTTTCGGTTCCCTTGTCCAGAAACCCCTTTCGGTTCCCTTGTCCAGAAACCTCTTTCGGTTTCGGTTCCTTGTCCAGAAACCCCTTTCGGTTTCGGTTTCCTTGTCCAGAAACCCTTTCGGTTCCCTTGTCCAGAAACCCTTTCGGTTTCCTTGTCCAGAAACCACTTTCGGTTCCCTTGTCCAGAAACCCTTTCGGTTTTCTTGTCCAGAAACCCTTTCGGTTTCCTTGTCCAGAAACCCCTTTCGGTTTCCTTGTCCAGAAACCCTTTCGGTTCCCTTGTCCAGAAACCCCTTTCGGTTCCCTTGTCCAGAAACCCTTTCGGTTCCCTTGTCCAGAAACCCTTTCGGTTTCCTTGTCCAGAAACCTTTTTCGGTTCCCTTGTCCAGAAACCCCTTTCGGTTCCCTTGTCCAGAAACCCCTTTCGGTTCCCTTGTCCAGAAACCCTTTCGGTTTCCTTGTCCAGAAACCCCTTTCGGTTCCCTTGTCCAGAAACCCTTTCGGTTCCCTTGTCCAGAAACCAATTTCGGTTCCCTTGTCCAGAAACCCCTTTCGGTTCCCTTGTCCAGAAACCCTTTCGGTTTCCTTGTCCAGAAACCCTTTCGGTTTCCTTGTCCAGAAACCCTTTCGGTTCCCTTGTCCAGAAACCCTTTCGGTTTCCTTGTCCAGAAACCCTTTCGGTTTCCTTGTCCAGAAACCCTTTCGGTTCTCTTGTCCAGAAACCCCTTTCGGTTCCCTTGTCCAGAAACCCTTTCGGTTTCCTTGTCCAGAAACCCTTTCGGTTTCCTTGTCCAGAGACCCCTTTCGGTTCCCTTGTCCAGAGACCCCTTTCGGTTCCCTTGTCCAGAAACCCCTTTCGGTTCCCTTGTCCAGAAACCCCTTTCGGTTCCCTTGTCCAGAAACCCTTTCGGTTTCCTTGTCCAGAAACCCTTTCGGTTCTCTTGTCCAGAAACCCTTTCGGTTCTCTTGTCCAGAAACCCCTTTCGGTTCCCTTGTCCAGAAACCCTTTCGGTTCCCTTGTCCAGAAACCCCTTTCGGTTCCCTTGTCCAGAAACCCTTTCGGTTCCCTTGTCCAGAAACCCTTTCGGTTTCCGTGTCCAGAAACCCTTTCGGTTCTCTTGTCCAGAAACCCTTTCGGTTCCCTTGTCCAGAAACCCCTTTCGGTTTCCTTGTCCAGAACCCCTTTCGGTTTCCTTGTCCAGAAACCCCTTTCGGTTCCCTTGTCCAGAAACCCTTTCGGTTCCCTTGTCCAGAAACCTCTTTCGGTTTCGGTTTCCTTGTCCAGAAACCCCTTTCGGTTCCCTTGTCCAGAAACCCTTTCGGTTTCCTTGTCCAGAAACCCTTTCGGTTTCCTTGTCCAGAAACCCTTTCGGTTTCCTTGTCCAGAAACCTCTTTCGGTTTCGGTTTCCTTGTCCAGAAACCCTTTCGGTTCCCTTGTCCAGAAACCCCTTTCGGTTCCCTTGTCCAGAAACCCTTTCGGTTCCCTTGTCCAGAAACCCCTTTCGGTTCCCTTGTCCAGAAACCCCTTTCGGTTCCCTTGTCCAGAAACCCTTTCGGTTCCCTTGTCCAGAAACCTCTTTCGGTTTCGGTTTCCTTGTCCAGAAACCCTTTCGGTTCCCTTGTCCAGAAACCCCTTTCGGTTCCCTTGTCCAGAAACCCTTTCGGTTTCCTTGTCCAGAAACCCCTTTCGGTTCCCTTGTCCAGAATCCCTTTCGGTTCCCTTGTCCAGAAACCCCTTTCGGTTCCCTTGTCCAGAAACCCCTTTCGGTTCCCTTGTCCAGAAACCCTTTCGGTTCTCTTGTCCAGAAACACTTTCGGTTCTCTTGTCCAGAAACCCTTTCGGTTCCCTTGTCCAGAAACCTCTTTCGGTTCCCTTGTCCAGAAACCCTTTCGGTTCCCTTGTCCAGAAACCCCTTTCGGTTCCCTTGTCCAGAAACCCCTTTCGGTTCCCTTGTCCAGAAACCCTTTCGGTTCCCTTGTCCAGAAACCTTTTCGGTTCCCTTGTCCAGAAACCCCTTTTCGGTTCCCTTGTCCAGAAACCCCTTTCGGTTCCCTTGTCCAGAAACCCCTTTCGGTTCCCTTGTCCGGAAACCCTTTCGGTTTCATTGTCCAGAAACCCCTTTCGGTTCCCTTGTCCAGAAACCCCTTTCGGTTCCCTTGTCCAGAAACCCTTTCGGTTTCCTTGTCCAGAAACCCCTTTCGGTTCCCTTGTCCAGAAACCCTTTCGGTTCCCTTGTCCAGAAACCCTTTCGGTTCCCTTGTCCAGAAACCCTTTCGGTTCCCTTGTCCAGAAACCCCTTTCGGTTCCCTTGTCCAGAAACCTCTTTCGGTTTCCTTGTCCAGAAACCTCTTTCGGTTTCGGTTTCCTTGTCCAGAAACCCTTTCGGTTCCCTTGTCCAGAAACCCTTTCGGTTCCCTTGTCCAGAAACCCCTTTCGGTTCCCTTGTCCAGAAACCTCTTCCGGTTTCGGTTCCTTGTCCAGAAACCCCTTTCGGTTTCGGTTTCCTTGTCCAGAAACCCTTTCGGT
This sequence comes from Eristalis arbustorum, assembly GCA_916610145.1. Taxonomy (NCBI): domain Eukaryota; kingdom Metazoa; phylum Arthropoda; class Insecta; order Diptera; family Syrphidae; genus Eristalis; species Eristalis arbustorum. Next base: position 30,761,928 of record OU744318.1, read on the forward strand.
TCCCTTGTCCAGAAACCCTTTCGGTTTCCTTGTCCAGAAACCACTTTCGGTTCCCTTGTCCAGAAACCCCTTTCGGTTCCCTTGTCCAGAAACCCTTTCGGTTTCCTTGTCCAGAAACCCCTTTCGGTTCCCTTGTCCAGAAACCCTTTCGGTTTCCTTGTCCAGAAACCCCTTTCGGTTCCCTTGTCCAGAAACCCTTTCGGTTCCCTTGTCCAGAAACCCTTTCGGTTTCCTTGTCCAGAAACCCCTTTCGGTTCCCTTGTCCAGAAACCCTTTCGGTTCCCTTGTCCAGAAACCCCTTTCGGTTCCCTTGTCCAGAAACCCCTTTCGGTTCCCTTGTCCAGAAACCCTTTCGGTTTCCTTGTCCAGAAACCCTTTCGGTTTCCTTGTCCAGAAACCCTTTCGGTTCTCTTGTCCAGAAACCCCTTTCGGTTCCCTTGTCCAGAAACCCTTTCGGTTTCCTTGTCCAGAAACCCTTTCGGTTTCCTTGTCCAGAGACCCCTTTCGGTTCCCTTGTCCAGAAACCCCTTTCGGTTCCCTTGTCCAGAAACCCCTTTCGGTTCCCTTGTCCAGAAACCCTTTCGGTTTCCTTGTCCAGAAACCCTTTCGGTTCTCTTGTCCAGAAACCCTTTCGGTTCTCTTGTCCAGAAACCCCTTTCGGTTCCCTTGTCCAGAAACCCTTTCGGTTCCCTTGTCCAGAAACCCCTTTCGGTTCCCTTGTCCAGAAACCCTTTCGGTTCCCTTGTCCAGAAACCCTTTCGGTTTCCGTGTCCAGAAACCCTTTCGGTTCTCTTGTCCAGAAACCCTTTCGGTTCCCTTGTCCAGAAACCCCTTTCGGTTTCCTTGTCCAGAAACCCTTTCGGTTTCCTTGTCCAGAAACCCCTTTCGGTTCCCTTGTCCAGAAACCCTTTCGGTTCCCTTGTCCAGAAACCTCTTTCGGTTTCGGTTTCCTTGTCCAGAAACCCCTTTCGGTTCCCTTGTCCAGAAACCCTTTCGGTTTCCTTGTCCAGAAACCCTTTCGGTTTCCTTGTCCAGAAACCCTTTCGGTTTCCTTGTCCAGAAACCTCTTTCGGTTTCGGTTTCCTTGTCCAGAAACCCTTTCGGTTCCCTTGTCCAGAAACCCCTTTCGGTTCCCTTGTCCAGAAACCCTTTCGGTTCCCTTGTCCAGAAACCCCTTTCGGTTCCCTTGTCCAGAAACCCCTTTCGGTTCCCTTGTCCAGAAACCCTTTCGGTTCCCTTGTCCAGAAACCTCTTTCGGTTTCGGTTTCCTTGTCCAGAAACCCTTTCGGTTCCCTTGTCCAGAAACCCCTTTCGGTTCCCTTGTCCAGAAACCCTTTCGGTTTCCTTGTCCAGAAACCCCTTTCGGTTCCCTTGTCCAGAATCCCTTTCGGTTCCCTTGTCCAGAAACCCCTTTCGGTTCCCTTGTCCAGAAACCCCTTTCGGTTCCCTTGTCCAGAAACCCTTTCGGTTCTCTTGTCCAGAAACACTTTCGGTTCTCTTGTCCAGAAACCCTTTCGGTTCCCTTGTCCAGAAACCTCTTTCGGTTCCCTTGTCCAGAAACCCTTTCGGTTCCCTTGTCCAGAAACCCCTTTCGGTTCCCTTGTCCAGAAACCCCTTTCGGTTCCCTTGTCCAGAAACCCTTTCGGTTCCCTTGTCCAGAAACCTTTTCGGTTCCCTTGTCCAGAAACCCCTTTTCGGTTCCCTTGTCCAGAAACCCCTTTCGGTTCCCTTGTCCAGAAACCCCTTTCGGTTCCCTTGTCCGGAAACCCTTTCGGTTTCATTGTCCAGAAACCCCTTTCGGTTCCCTTGTCCAGAAACCCCTTTCGGTTCCCTTGTCCAGAAACCCTTTCGGTTTCCTTGTCCAGAAACCCCTTTCGGTTCCCTTGTCCAGAAACCCTTTCGGTTCCCTTGTCCAGAAACCCTTTCGGTTCCCTTGTCCAGAAACCCTTTCGGTTCCCTTGTCCAGAAACCCCTTTCGGTTCCCTTGTCCAGAAACCTCTTTCGGTTTCCTTGTCCAGAAACCTCTTTCGGTTTCGGTTTCCTTGTCCAGAAACCCTTTCGGTTCCCTTGTCCAGAAACCCTTTCGGTTCCCTTGTCCAGAAACCCCTTTCGGTTCCCTTGTCCAGAAACCCCTTCCGGTTTCGGTTCCTTGTCCAGAAACCCCTTTCGGTTTCGGTTTCCTTGTCCAGAAACCCTTTCGGTTCCCTTGTCCAGAAACCCTTTCGGTTTCCTTGTCCAGAAACCACTTTCGGTTCCCTTGTCCAGAAACCCCTTTCGGTTCCCTTGTCCAGAAACCCTTTCGGTTTCCTTGTCCAGAAACCCCTTTCGGTTCCCTTGTCCAGAAACCCTTTCGGTTTCCTTGTCCAGAAACCCCTTTCGGTTTCCTTGTCCAGAAACCCTTTCGGTTTCCTTGTCCAGAAACCCCTTTCGGTTCCCTTGTTCAGAAACCCTTTCGGTTCCCTTGTCCAGAAACCCCTTTCGGTTCCCTTGTCCAGAAACCTCTTTCGGTTTCGGTTTCCTTGTCCAGAAACCCTTTCGGTTCCCTTGTCCAGAAACCCTTTCGGTTTCCTTGTCCAGAAACCCTTTCGGTTCCCTTGTCCAGAAACCCTTTCGGTTTCCTTGTCCAGAAACCACTTTCGGTTCCCTTGTCCAGAAACCCCTTTCGGTTCCCTTGTCCAGAAACCCTTTCGGTTTCCTTGTCCAGAAACCCTTTCGGTTTCCTTGTCCAGAAAACCCTTTCGGTTTCCTTGTCCAGAAAACCCTTTCGGTTCCCTTGTCCAGAAACCCTTTCGGCTCCCTTGTCCAGAAACCCCTTTTGGTTTCCTTGTCCAGAAACCCCTTTCGGTTCCCTTGTCCAGAAACCCTTTCGGTTTCCTTGTCGAGAAACCCCTTTCGGTTCCCTTGTCCAGAAACCCTTTCGGTTCCCTTGTCCAGAAACCCCTTTCGGTTCCCTTGTCCAGAAACCCTTTCGGTTTCCTTGTCCAGAAACCCTTTCGGTTCCCTTGTCCAGAAACCCTTTCGGTTTCCTTGTCCAGAAACCCTTTCGGTTCCCTTGTCAAGAAACCCCTTTCGGTTTCCTTGTCCAGAAACCCTTTCGGTTTCCTTGTCCAGAAACCCTTTCGGTTTCCTTGTCCAGAAACCCTTTCGGTTTCCTTGTCCAGAAACCCCTTTCGGTTCCCTTGTCCGGAAACTCTTTCGGTTTCCTTGTCCAGAAACCCCTTTCGGTTCCCTTGTCCAGAAACCCTTTCGGTTTCCTTGTCCAGAAACCCCTTTCGGTTCCCTTGTCCAGAAACCCTTTCGGTTTCCTTGTCCAGAAACCCTTTCGGTTCCCTTGTCAAGAAACCCCTTTCGGTTTCCTTGTCCAGAAACCCTTTCGGTTTCCTTGTCCAGAAACCCCTTTCGGTTCCCTTGTCCAGAAACCCTTTCGGTTTCCTTGTCCAGAAACCCCTTTCGGTTCCCTTGTCCAGAAACCCTTTCGGTTCCCTTGTCCAGAAACCCTTTCGGTTTCCTTGTCCAGAAACCCCTTTCGGTTTCCTTGTCCAGAAACCCTTTCGGTTTCCTTGTCCAGAAACCCCTGTCGGTTCCCTTGTCCAGAAACCATTTCGGTTCCCTTGTCCAGAAACCCATTCGGTTCCCTTGTCCAGAAACCCATTCGGTTCCCTTGTCCAGAAACCCCTTTCGGTTCCCTTGTCCAGAAACCCCTTTCGGTTCCCTTGTCCAGAAACCCTTTCGGTTCCCTTGTCCAGAAACCCCTTTCGGTTCCCTTGTCCAGAAACCCCTTTCGGTTCCCTTGTCCAGAAACCCTTTCGGTTCCCTTGTCCAGAAACCCTTTCGGTTTCCTTGTCCAGAAACCCCTTTCGGTTCCCTTGTCCAGAAACCCTTTCGGTTCCCTTGTCCAGAAACCCCTTTCGGTTCCCTTGTCCAGAAACCCTTTCGGTTCCCTTGTCCAGAAACCCTTTCGGTTCTCTTGTCCAGAAACCCCTTTCGGTTCCCTTGTCCAGAAACCCTTTCGGTTTCCTTGTCCAGAAACCCTTTCGGTTTCCTTGTCCAGAGACCCCTTTCGGTTCCCTTGTCCAGAGACCCCTTTCGGTTCCCTTGTCCAGAAACCCCTTTCGGTTCCCTTGTCCAGAAACCCCTTTCGGTTCCCTTGTCCAGAAACCCTTTCGGTTTCCTTGTCCAGAAACCCTTTCGGTTCTCTTGTCCAGAAACCCTTTCGGTTCTCTTGTCCAGAAACCCCTTTCGGTTCCCTTGTCCAGAAACCCTTTCGGTTCCCTTGTCCAGAAACCCCTTTCGGTTCCCTTGTCCAGAAACCCTTTCGGTTTCCTTGTCCAGAAACCCTTTCGGTTCTCTTGTCCAGAAACCCTTTCGGTTCCCTTGTCCAGAAACCCCTTTCGGTTTCCTTGTCCAGAAACCCTTTCGGTTTCCTTGTCCAGAAACCCCTTTCGGTTCCCTTGTCCAGAAACCCTTTCGGTTCCCTTGTCCAGAAACCTCTTTCGGTTTCGGTTTCCTTGTCCAGAAACCCCTTTCGGTTCCCTTGTCCAGAAACCCTTTCGGTTTCCTTGTCCAGAAACCCTTTCGGTTTCCTTGTCCAGAAACCCCTTTCGGTTTCCTTGTCCAGAAACCCTTTCGGTTTCCTTGTCCAGAAACCCTTTCGGTTTCCTTGTCCAGAAACCTCTTTCGGTTTCGGTTTCCTTGTCCAGAAACCCTTTCGGTTCCCTTGTCCAGAAACCCCTTTCGGTTCCCTTGTCCAGAAACCCTTTCGGTTCCCTTGTCCAGAAACCCCTTTCGGTTCCCTTGTCCAGAAACCCCTTTCGGTTCCCTTGTCCAGAAACCCTTTCGGTTCCCTTGTCCAGAAACCTCTTTCGGTTTCGGTTTCCTTGTCCAGAAACCCTTTCGGTTCCCTTGTCCAGAAACCCCTTTCGGTTCCCTTGTCCAGAAACCCTTTCGGTTTCCTTGTCCAGAAACCCCTTTCGGTTCCCTTGTCCAGAATCCCTTTTGGTTCCCTTGTCCAGAAACCCCTTTCGGTTCGTTTGTCCAGAAACCCCTTTCGGTTCCCTTGTCCAGAAACCCCTTTCGGTTCCCTTGTCCAGAAACCCTTTCGGTTCCCTTGTCCAGAAACACTTTCGGTTCCCTTGTCCAGAAACCCTTTCGGTTCCCTTGTCCAGAAACCTCTTTCGGTTCCCTTGTCCAGAAACCCTTTCGGTTCCCTTGTCCAGAAACCCCTTTCGGTTCCCTTGTCCAGAAACCCCTTTCGGTTCCCTTGTCCAGAAACCATTTCGGTTCCCTTGTCCAGAAACCCTTTCGGTTCCCTTGTCCAGAAACCCCTTTTCGGTTCCCTTGTCCAGAAACCCCTTTCGGTTCCCTTGTCCAGAAACCCCTTTCGGTTCCCTTGTCCGGAAACCCTTTCGGTGTCATTGTCCAGAAACCCCTTTCGGTTCCCTTGTCCAGAAACCCTTTCGGTTCCCTTGTCCGGAAACCCTTTCGGTTTCCTTGTCCAGAAACCCCTTTCGGTTCCCTTGTCCAGAAACCCTTTCGGTTCCCTTGTCCAGAAACCCTTTCGGTTTCCTTGTCCAGAAACCCCTTTCGGTTTCCTTGTCCAGAAACCCTTTCGGTTTCCTTGTCCAGAAACCCCTGTCGGTTCCCTTGTCCAGAAACCATTTCGGTTCCCTTGTCCAGAAACCCCTTTCGGTTCCCTTGTCCAGAAACCCTTTCGGTTTCCTTGTCCAGAAACCCTTTCGGTTCTCTTGTCCAGAAACCCTTTCGGTTCTCTTGTCCAGAAACCCCTTTCGGTTCCCTTGTCCAGAAACCCTTTCGGTTCCCTTGTCCAAAAACCCCTTTCGGTTTCTTTGTCCAGAAACCCTTTCGGTTTCCTTGTCCAGAAACCCTTTCGGTTCTCTTGTCCAGAAACCCTTTCGGGTCCGTTGTCCAGAAACCCTTTCGGTTTCCTTGTCCAGAAACCCTTTCGGTTTCCTTGTCCAGAAACCCCTTTCGGTTCCCTTGTCCAGAAACCCTTTCGGTTCCCTTGTCCAGAAACCTCTTTCGGTTTCGGTTTCCTTGTCCAGAAACCCCTTTCGGTTCCCTTGTCCAGAAACCCTTTCGGTTTCCTTGTCCAGAAACCCTTTCGGTTTCCTTGTCCAGAAACCCCTTTCGGTTTCCTTGTCCAGAAACCCTTTCGGTTTCCTTGTCCAGAAACCCTTTCGGTTCCCTTGTCCAGAAACCTCTTTCGGTTTCGGTTTCCTTGTCCAGAAACCCTTTCGGTTCCCTTGTCCAGAAACCCCTTTCGGTTCCCTTGTCCAGAAACCCTTTCGGTTCCCTTGTCCAGAAACCCCTTTCGGTTCCCTTGTCCAGAAACCCCTTTCGGTTCCCTTGTCCAGAAACCCTTTCGGTTCCCTTGTCCAGAAACCTCTTTCGGTTTCGGTTTCCTTGTCCAGAAACCCTTTCGGTTCCCTTGTCCAGAAACCCCTTTCGGTTCCCTTGTCCAGAAACCCTTTCGGTTTCCTTGTCCAGAAACCCCTTTCGGTTCCCTTGTCCAGAATCCCTTTTGGTTCCCTTGTCCAGAAACCCCTTTCGGTTCGTTTGTCCAGAAACCCCTTTCGGTTCCCTTGTCCAGAAACCCCTTTCGGTTCCCTTGTCCAGAAACCCTTTCGGTTCTCTTGTCCAGAAACACTTTCGGTTCTCTTGTCCAGAAACCCTTTCGGTTCCCTTGTCCAGAAACCTCTTTCGGTTCCCTTGTCCAGAAACCCTTTCGGTTCCCTTGTCCAGAAACCCCTTTCGGTTCCCTTGTCCAGAAACCCCTTTCGGTTCCCTTGTCCAGAAACCATTTCGGTTCCCTTGTCCAGAAACCCTTTCGGTTCCCTTGTCCAGAAACCCCTTTTCGGTTCCCTTGTCCAGAAACCCCTTTCGGTTCCCTTGTCCAGAAACCCCTTTCGGTTCCCTTGTCCGGAAACCCTTTCGGTTTCATTGTCCAGAAACCCCTTTCGGTTCCCTTGTCCAGAAACCCCTTTCGGTTCCCTTGTCCAGAAACCCTTTCGGTTTCCTTGTCCAGAAACCCCTTTCGGTTCCCTTGTCCAGAAACCCTTTCGGTTCCCTTGTCCAGAAACCCTTTCGGTTCCCTTGTCCAGAAACCCTTTCGGTTCCCTTGTCCAGAAACCCCTTTCGGTTCCCTTGTCCAGAAACCCCTTTCGGTTTCCTTGTCCAGAAACCTCTTTCGGTTTCGGTTTCCTTGTCCAGAAACCCTTTCGGTTCCCTTGTCCAGAAACCCTTTCGGTTCCCTTGTCCAGAAACCCCTTTCGGTTCCCTTGTCCAGAAACCTCTTCCGGTTTCGGTTCCTTGTCCAGAAACCCCTTTCGGTTTCGGTTTCCTTGTCCAGAAACCCTTTCGGTTCCCTTGTCCAGAAACCCTTTCGGTTTCCTTGTCCAGAAACCCCTTTCGGTTCCCTTGTCCAGAAACCCCTTTCGGTTCCCTTGTCCAGAAACCCTTTCGGTTTCCTTGTCCAGAAACCCCTTTCGGTTCCCTTGTCCAGAAACCCTTTCGGTTTCCTTGTCCAGAAACCCCTTTCGATTTCCTTGTCCAGAAACCCTTTCGGTTTCCTTGTCCAGAAACCCCTTTCGGTTCCCTTGTTCAGAAACCCTTTCGGTTCCCTTGTCCAGAAACCCCTTTCGGTTCCCTTGTCCAGAAACCTCTTTCGGTTTCGGTTTCCTTGTCCAGAAACCCTTTCGGTTCCCTTGTCCAGAAACCCTTTCGGTTTCCTTGTCCAGAAACCCTTTCGGTTCCCTTGTCCAGAAACCCTTTCGATTTCCTTGTCCAGAAACCACTTTCGGTTCCCTTGTCCAGAAACCCCTTTCGGTTCCCTTGTCCAGAAACCCTTTCGGTTTCCTTGTCCAGAAACCCCTTTCGGTTCCCTTGTCCAGAAACCCTTTCGGTTTCCTTGTCCAGAAACCCCTTTCGGTTTCCTTGTCCTGAAACCCTTTCGGTTTCCTTGTCCAGAAAACCCTTTCGGTTCCCTTGTCCAGAAATCCTTTCGGCTCCCTTGTCCAGAAACCCCTTTCGGTTTCCTTGTCCAGAAACCCTTTCGGTTCCTTTGTCCAGAAACCTCTTTCGGCTTCGGTTTCCTTGTCCAGAAACCCTTTCGGCTCCCTTGTCCAGAAACCCCTTTTGGTTTCCTTGTCCAGAAACCCCTTTCGGTTCCCTTGTCCAGAAACCCTTTCGGTTTCCTTGTCCAGAAACCCCTTTCGGTTCCCTTGCCCAGAAACCCTTTCGGTTCCCTTGTCCAGAAACCCCTTTCGGTTCCCTTGTCCAGAAACCCTTTCGGTTTCCTTGTCCAGAAACCCTTTCGGTTCTCTTGTCCAGAAACCCTTTCGGTTTCCTTGTCCAGAAACCCTTTCGGTTACCTTGTCAAGAAACCCCTTTCGGTTTCCTTGTCCAGAAACCCTTTCGGTTTCCTTGTCCAGAAACCCTTTCGGTTTCCTTGTCCAGAAACCCCTTTCGGTTCCCTTGTCCGGAAACCCTTTCGGTTTCCTTGTCCAGAAACCCCTTTCGGTTCCCTTGTCCAGAAACCCTTTCGGTTTCCTTGTCCAGAAACCCCTTTCGGTTCCCTTGTCCAGAAACCCTTTCGGTTCCCTTGTCCGGAAACCCTTTCGGTTTCCTTGTCCAGAAACCCCTTTCGGTTTCCTTGTCCAGAAACCCTTTCGGTTTCCTTGTCCAGAAACCCCTGTCGGTTCCCTTGTCCAGAAACCATTTCGGTTCCCTTGTCCAGAAACCCATTCGGTTCCCTTGTCCAGAAACCCATTCGGTTCCCTTGTCCAGAAACCCCTTTCGGTTCCCTTGTCCAGAAACCTCTTTCGGTTTCGGTTTCCTTGTCCAGAAACCCTTTCGGTTCCCTTGTCCAGAAACCTCTTTCGGTTTCGGTTTCCTTGTCCAGAAACCCTTTCGGTTCTCTTGTCCAGAAACCCTTTCGGTTCTCTTGTCCAGAAACCCTTTCGGTTCCCTTGTCCAGAAACCCCTTTCGGTTTCCTTGTCCAGAAACCCTTTCGGTTCCCTTGTCCAGAAACCCTTTCGGTTCCCTTGTCCAGAAACCCTTTCGGTTCCCTTGTCCAGAAACCCCTCTCGGTTCCATTGTCCAGAAACCCCTTTCGGTTCCCTTGTCCAGAAACCCTTTCGGTTCCCTTGTCCAGAAACCCCTCTCGGTTCCATTGTCCAGAAACCCCATTCGGTTCCCTTGTCCAGAAACCCATTCGGTTCCCTTGTCCAGAAACCCATTCGGTTCCCTTGTCCAGAAACCCCTTTCGGTTCCCTTGTCCAGAAACCTCTTTCGGTTTCGGTTTCCTTGTCCAGAAACCCTTTCGGTTCCCTTGTCCAGAAACCTCTTTCGGTTTCGGTTTCCTTGTCCAGAAACCCCTTTCGGTTCCCTTGTCCAGAAACCCTTTCGGTTCCCTTGTCCAGAAACCCATTCGGTTCCCTTGTCCAGAAACCCCTTTCGGTTCCCTTGTCCAGAAACCCTTTCGGTTTCCTTGTCCAGAAACCCCTTTCGGTTCCCTTGTCCAGAAACCCTTTCGGTTCCCTTGTCCAGAAACCCCTTTCGGTTCCCTTGTCCAGAAACCTCTTTCGGTTTCCTTGTCCAGAAACCTCTTTCGGTTTCGGTTTCCTTGTCCAGAAACCCTTTCGGTTCCCTTGTCCAGAAACCCTTTCGGTTCCCTTGTCCAGAAACCCCTTTCGGTTCCCTTGTCCAGAAACCTCTTTCGGTTTCGGTTCCTTGTCCAGAAACCCCTTTCGGTTTCGGTTTCCTTGTCCAGAAACCCTTTCGGTTCCCTTGTCCAGAAACCCTTTCGGTTTCCTTGTCCAGAAACCACTTTCGGTTCCCTTGTCCAGAAACCCCTTTCGGTTCCCTTGTCCAGAAACCCTTTCGGTTTCCTTGTCCAGAAACCCCTTTCGGTTCCCTTGTCCAGAAACCCTTTCGGTTTCCTTGTCCAGAAACCACTTTCGGTTCCCTTGTCCAGAAACCCCTTTCGGTTCTCTTGTCCAGAAACCCTTTCGGTTCCCTTGTCCAGAAACCCCTTTCGGTTTCCTTGTCCAGAAACCCTTTCGGTTTCCTTGTCCAGAAACCACTTTCGGTTCCCTTGTCCAGAAACCCCTTTCGGTTCTCTTGTCCAGAAACCCTTTCGGTTCCCTTGTCCAGAAACCCCTTTCGGTTCCCTTGTCCAGAAACCCCTTTCGGTTCCCTTGTCAAGAAACCCCTTTCGGTTCCCTTGTCCAGAAACCCCTTCGGTTCTCTTGTCCGGAAACCCTTTCGGTTTCCTTGTCCAGAATCCCCTTTCGGTTCCCTTGTCCAGAAACCCTTTCGGTTCCCTTGTCCAGAAAGCCCTCTCGGTTTCGGTTGACTGTACATAGATGGTGGGTTGGGTATAGACTTTAAGCTCATGACTCTTTTCCAAGATCTGTCATCTGTGAACGGTGGACTTCTCTTCCCTAAGCCCTAAGGCTTTCATTATGCGACAGCACGTAGTTTGTCTGTCAAGACGTTCTTTGCGCTTTCAATATGTTGCATCTGCGTGTAAATGAAGTATCATAGAAAGCAGACCTCAACATCCCCCACATATAGTGTTAGTGCTTTTGTCTGTAAGTGGAAAGTGTCAAACTATCGTCATAATGGCCACACACTAGCGGAGTGTCACCAATTTTTAACGGGTGTAATAAAAAGTTACGTGAAACTGTAAAGATATCTACGTGAAGACACCGGGAAATGGTTGTATGCCGAGTTAAAACCAGTTTCATGGTTTCTTCAAAGAGGCGAGCTTTTAACGACGTGTTGCATAAAGCCTGTTTAGAAACTCATAACAACAAAATAGATGCATGCGGTAGCCCACAAATGAAGTCATTTCCGGTCTGATTCGAAACCCTGATCATGAGGGGGCTAATCACTTGACATGCTTCTAATTGCACAGACAAAGATTATTGAGCTGCTTCTCCTAAATACTAGTAGCGTCGAGGTTGGGGTCGACGCGCATGCTAGCCACGCCACGGGAAACCACCAAATTCAAGTTTCTTTTTGAAAATGCAATAATTTCAGCAAAATTAAATTTGTACATGCATTGGGTCTTCGGACGAAATGAAAGGTAGCTGGAGATGATCTGGTAGGGCGCATGCGCCAGCTCATCTGTAAGATATGGCTTGAGGAAAACCGAGGGCCCGACGAGTGGAATCTCAGTATCGTTTGCCCGATCCACAAGAAAGGAGATCCCTTCAACTGCGCCAACTATTGAGGGATCAGTCTTCTTAACATCGCGTATAAGATCCGATGAATCATCGAATCCGAACCGGTCGGGCAACGCAAAAGAGGACGCCTGCGTTTAAGGTGGCGGACCCAAGTGGAGAAGGACCTCAACCAACTTGGTGTGCGAAACTGGAGACAGCTAGCCAGAGATCGCGCTAGTTGGAGAGGCATGTTGGTTGAGGCCCAGGTCCACCCCGGACTGTAGCGCCACACAAAGAAGAAGAAGAAGATGCATTGGGTCTTTATTAGAAACATTCGCATCAACTACAAAATACGTCGTTCGAGTGGCTGCCTCCGCTGACATTGCAGTGGCGCATTTTGTTTGCCCCCATTTTTAAAGACCTTGTTCACGGATTACTAATGAGACCGGCGACTCATGAAGGGTCCGAGCCTGAGCAATTGCTGCCTTCCATCTGTGACGGTCCTGGGCGCACTGCTTCCAGTCTTCAAGACCAAGTTGTCTTACGTCCACAATGACTTGATCTCTATGCTCTATAGGTTTGGTCTTCCTCCTCTCCTTCTCGAACCAGGAGGCTCGCGTTCGAAGACCCACTTTGCTGGAGCGTTGTTGTCCATGCGCTCGATGTGACCGAGCCAGTGCAGTCGGCGGATTTTTGCCTTCTGGGCTACATCCACATCCTGGTACAGCTTGTAGAGTTCGCGGTTGTGTCATCTCCTCTACTCGCCTTGCTCGCAGACGGGACCATACATCCAACGTAGACATTTTTCTTTCAAAGGCACCAAGAATCAGCTCTCCAGTTTTAGGAGAGGCTGCATAAAGGAAGACTGGCAGAATAAGGGTTTTGTAGAGCATGACTGTGGTCCTTCGAGTCAGGAGTTTCGAGCCTAGTTGCCTTGACAGACCGAAGTTACATCGGTTGCCAAGGGCGATTGTGCATCGAGTCTCCGCTAAGAAGTCAGTCGTGGAGTTCACGTTTGCCGCGAGATAAAGTAACTCCTTTACTAGTTCGAAGGTGTAGCTGTCGATTGTGATGCTTTGCCTTATGTGGTGTGCTGCGGATCGCTTCCTACAGCATATATCGCAGCCTCATCGCCCTTAAGACCAACTCGTTTCGCCAGTTCTGCTATCGTGGTGACAGCCTCCATTTAGGCGCATTGGGATCACGTACATCCAACAGCTGGACTGACTTGTAGAAGATAGTCCCTTCCGTATTTACAGAAGCCCGCCGCACTATCTTCTCCACTACTAGATTGAAGAAATCATACGACAGCGAATCTCTTTGTCGAAGTCCAGTTGCTGGCTTTGCTCAAACGGTTCAGAGGTTTTTGAGCCCAATTCACCTGGGATCGAGTATCCGGCCATCGTTCCTCGCGGTGAATGCTGTCGATAAAAAGAGGAATGGTGAGTTCCGAGCTGAGACTCGGTGGTCTTCGCCAGGATTTGTCTATAATTCATTTGCTGGTTGTCATCTTTGATTGGCGCTACAATCCGGGGTGAACCTGGGCCTCAACCAACATGCCTCTCCAGCCAGCACGATTTTTCGCCAGCTGCGCACACCAAGTTGGTTGAGGTCCTTTTTCACCTGTGTGCGCCATCTTGCGCAAGGACGTTCCCTTTTCCGTTGTCCCACTGGCTCGGTATCAAAGACTCTTCGGGCCGGAGCTGTGGTGTCCATCCGCTGACCTAGCCATCGGTCTTCGTTGGATTCGAAGACGCTTAACTAGGTGCATGCCGCTGTACAGATTTTGTCTATAGATCATTTGCTGTCTTCTTCTTCCTTGATTGGTGCTACAGTCCGGAGTGGACACTCAAAAGCCCGTACAGTTCGTGTTCTCCTCCAGACGCCATCAATGCAAACAGGACATGATCGCAGGCAGAACTTTTCTCTCAAAACAACCAAGAGCTTTTTCATCCGGTTTCAATAGCGTCCATGTCTCTGCGCCACAGAGCAGGACTGGGATGATCAGAGTTTTATACAAATTCAACTTGGTGTTTCGAGAGATGGCTCTGTTACTGAATTGCCTCTTGAGCCCAAAGAGGCAGCGATTGAGAAGAGTAATTCTGCTCTTGATTTCGGTACTGGTGTTGTTGTCCTTGCTTACTTCAGAGCCGAGGTTGACGAAGTCCTTGACCACCTCAAAGTTTGTGCTGCCCATTATGACGCTCTGTCCGAGACGTCGACGTTGATTTGCTGTCAAGTGCGATGCAAAACAGCTTTAGACAACGTTCACACAGTTCGCTGGATTAGATCTTGTGGGCGACGTTGAGGGAGGTAGGCATACATGCACATCCGTAGTTGTTGCAAGAATTGGGATCGGTTGATTTGCTAGGGCTACTTCATCGACTCTAGTTGGGATTACCTGATTCCCTATCACTCTCTCCTGGTCAGGCTCGCTAAGCAGCTGTCCGAAGTGCTGCTTAAACACATCCACTATTCCCTGCGAGTCTGTAACTAGATTATCCTCGCAATTTCGAAGAGCCTGGGTACCTTTCCTAAAGCCTAAGGCCAGGCTTTGTCCCTTCTTCTTATGGCGCTACAGTCCGGGGTGAACCTGAGCCTCGGTTGGCACGATCCTTAGCCAGCTGCCTCCAATTTCGCACTCCAAGCTGGTTGAGGCCCTTCTCCACTTGAGTGCGCCATCGGGTTCGTGGTCGTCCTCTATTGCGTTGTCCCACTGGCTCGGAGTCGAAGACTCTTCGGGCTGGAGCAGTGTTGTCCATGCGCTCTACATGGCCTAGCCATCTTAGGCGTTGAATGCGTATACGCCTGACTAGACTCATGTCGCCGTACAGCCCGTACAATTCGTGGCTTTGTCCCTAGGCTCTTGAGCTGGAAGGTTCGAGGGACCTTTTCTTCGGGCCTGGGAGCTTATTCGTCCCGTCTAGACCGATATTCATCCGGTGCTACTCTTTTAATTCCGGTGCAACGCTCTTTGCTATGCCTCGTCAGTTGCACGTTTATTCTGTTCGTACTTGCCATCGGGTTTCTTGTCGAAGTTGGTAGGTAGCCTAAAGTGGTTTCAGGCACTTCTTTGAAGGGTCGAGTGGCAATGCAACCACGTATCGTTGTAGGCACAGCGGACAGTCTCCTACTTAATTGCACTTCATACGCTCTGGCACTCCCTGATACCTGGTACAGAAAAATGAGTGATCTTTCTTGTGGATCAGGGAAACTACCAAAATTCCACTCGTCAGGCATGCTTTCTCCGACCGTGCTTACACTTACCCTTCGGCGTCGGCACACCAAATCAGCTACTCACTCCATTTTGGTAGAAAAGCCGCACGCACAGGACAAACACCTTCTTAAGCTCCCACCCAACTCACAGGCAACCACAACAAAAAAAACGTCATAAATTAAAAAAAAAAAATTGTAATTTAATATTTATCGTCTAGCAGCCTAAGAATGTGACATAGTATAAAAATAAATAACTACGTAGCAACTGAGCCTAAAACTATGCAACTACTAACTAACAACCACCTCGCCATTCGCTGACCGAATGCGTTCACCTCCCTAGAACAGCTTGTGGTTCTTCGGCAGATCCCCCGTTCCGTCGTACATGTAGTCCTCCTCATTGTCGCGCGTCTTGAAGTAGGTCTTGTCAACGGGCAACCGCCTGGTGGGCAGCGACACGTCTTCCATCGTGAAAGCAGTCGTCGGAGTGGTGCTCTTCTTGGCCGCACCCACGCGCGAGCTGAAGTTTCTCGTTCGCGTCGTCGGCACTGTGCCGGCGTAGTAGCTGTGCGAACGGGACTTCTCAATGGACAGCACCTCGATGTTCTTCAGTTCGTTCAAAGAGCTCTCCTCTACCGCCGGCTGGCCGCGGCTGGAACTCGTCGTCTGCTTCGGTCGGATTCTTATCGGATTCCACGAGTGGGACGGCGAAAAGTCTGTGAGCAGCCGAACGGGGGAGACGGCGTCCATTTCCTGTTTGCCAGGACCAAGGTTCTCTTTGATGTTGGACGCGTGTGCGGGCGGCTCCACCGACTGGTCGTGGCCAGTCTCGAAGGCTTCCTGCAGCTCGGGCGTGTCCAAGTTGTGCGGCACCGTGGCGGGAGCCTTTGTGCGCTTGCGCTTCCGCCTCGTCCGGAAGGTGCTCGTGGTGGAGACAATTTTGTCCAAGTACTTCGACGATGGCGCTTCGGACTCGGCTTCTTCGTTCTGGACGGCGAACTTTGAAGAGGTCTCGTACGGGTTGACGTTGTTCGAACGATGGTTCTGCGGCGTGAACCGATGGACCTTGCTGTTGGCCTCGGGGACTGGCTCGTGGTCGTTGATGGTTGTGGAGTCGGTGGTCGCGGGACTCGGGCGGTGTGCTGGCAGAGAAAATTGCTGGACGTGGTTGTTCGTCTCCGAGGTGTGCTCGCGCATGGGGGGTGGTCGGGAATTGGTGTGCGGCGGGAAGTAGTCTTGCCCCGGCGTGGTCGACTCGAAGGGAACGGGATCGTAGAGCGGCACCTCGTAGCTGCTCTTTGGGTAGTCGTAGCCAGGCGGCATGTGGTTCTTTGTGAGGGGAAGGTCGTCTGGGTGGTGCGCGGGAGGCAGGTACGACCCGGGTGGCTCCGCGAACTGTCCTCCTCCACTGGGCTGGTGGTACGAGTCGGCGGGGGCTGTGTGCTTGCCGTGCGGCTCCTGGCTGTAGCCGGGTGGAGGCGCATAGGCGTCTTTGGACGGGGGTGCGTACCTGTTGCTTGGAGGGGCGTATGCGTCACTCGGGGGTCCGTACGAGTTACTTGGACGGGCGTAGCTGTTACTTGGAGCGCCGTAAGTGTTGCTCGGTGGTCCGTAGCTGTCGCTGGGGGGACCGTACTTGGTATCCGACGGTGGTCCGTAGGTGTTCTGCGGCTTCTCCTGCTTTGTTGGAATCGGGTTTATGTCGTAGGCGGGAGAGTAAGTGTAGTGGAAGTTCGTCGGCGGCTCGGCGAAGTGGTTGTTGTACGAATAACCGGAGTTCGGGACCGTCTTCTCGTAGAGGGGATAGCCTCCGCCGTTCGATGATGGCTGTTCACTCGGATGGTAGGAGCTCGCCGGTGCTTCATACTTCTGCTGTGGCACGTGGTACGACTCCTCCTGAGTTTTGAACGGCGGTGCATAGGGAGGGAAGTGGTCATAGTCATCTTTCAGCGGCGTTGGCGGCGGTCCATACTTCGGGGCTTCGTAGTTCTTCGTCGGCGGCTCCTCATGGTACGACACCTCGTAGTGGATCTCTGGCTGTGGAATGCTCTGCGTTTTGTACTCCTCCTCTCTGTACGTGTCGTACGAATTGTAGGACGCTTCCTTGGGCGGACCGTATGACTTGTGAGGGCCGCGACCTGCAGGCGACTTCTGTGGCTTGGCGTACTCGAACTGCGGCGTCTTCTTCTTCGAGTAGGTCTCACCGTAGAAGTCCAAGTCCATCACTTGGCTCTCGTAGTCGGACAGGGGAATGCTCTCGGGGATCGGGTACTCCGAGCTCACTTCGTAGTGCACCTCGTCGTAGCTGTACGACGGCTTGTACGACTGTGTGCTGGTGTAGGTTTCCGGTTTCTTCTTGTAGTAGCCGGGTGGCTCTGAGATGGTGTAGGCCGGTGGTCCATACTTTGCTTTGGGGATTTTCACTCGCGGTCGGGGACGTTTGAAGGGTTGGCTCTTGTACCGATAGTAGGAGACTGGTGCTTTGGTTCGATATCGAACCAACTTGGAAGCTGTCGCGTCAAGAAGCGATGGAAGAGCGGTGATGTTCGCTTGAGTGGCGTCCTCTTCTGATAAGGCCGCTTCTGTGGTCGGTTCACAGTGGGTGACTGCTGTCAGAGCAATGATCTGCAAAGAAAAATGGAAAAGTTTGGATGTAGAGGGGTTGTACGAAAGATTTAAGTTTACACTGGACAATATGTGAACGTGAATGCTCCGAACGACGGTCGTGTGGAATTTAAAATGTTTCAACTTTTTCCCTCAGGTAGTACAATGTGAACACAAGTGGTACGACCGCAGTACAAATTTTCATTCTCTTTTCGATTTCAACGAGTGGACATCAGCGGATGAATGAAAATTATACGGTTTCTGGGTAGAGTTAAGGGTCGTTTGTTTATTTAGGACACCACCATCGCTAAAAGAAGATCGTGCCTTTTTCAGCCATTTGTTTGCTGATTCTGTCATGTGCTTGACTAGAAGCTTGGCAGTTGGTAGACGTGTTCTCGCTACAGTAGTACATGCTCTGCATCTTCCTCTTCGCCCGCGCATTCTGGACAGAAGGCTAGGATTATCGTGACCAAATCTCTGGAGCTTGAGCTTATATCCCTTAACCGATCAGGGGGAATATGGCCCAACTACGCCAGTGCGCCAGCTGGTTTGAACTACTGCAATGCGCCTTGATTCATCTCAAGCCGCATGTACCTTGAGCGTATCTCTATTCTGCCAGATGGATGCCACTGCAAAGCTTTAGGGTGTGTCCAATCCATAACAACTGCTTATAGCTTCTTGATACGTTCTCGGGTATAGGTGCTCGTGATATCCCAAGGCAACGCCTAAGATGCTCCAGGCCGAAAAGTTTTCGATTTCGAGCCAGTGGGACAACGCAATAGAGGGTGACCAAGCCGATGGCGCACACAAGTGGAGAAGGACCGCAACCAACTTGGAGCGTGAAATTGGAGGCAGCTGGCTAAAGATCGTGCCAGCTGAGGCACAGGTTCACCCCGGACTGTAGAGCCGCAAGAAGAAGAAGAAGGGACAAAGCCTGGCCTTAGGCTTTAGGAACAGCACCCAGGCTATTCGAAATTGCGAGGATAATCTAGTTACAGACTCGCAGGGAATAGTGGATGTGTTTAAGCAGAACATCATCATCGCAGAATTACTCTTGTCAATCGCTTCCTCTTTGGGCTCAGGAGGCAAAGGAGGTGTCTCCAGTTTCGCACACCAAGTTGGTTGACGTCCTTCTCCACTTGGGTGCGCCACCTTAAACGCGGGCGTCCTCTGTTGCGTTGCCCGACAGGTTCGGATTCGAAGATTCTTCGGCCGGAGCTGTGGTGTCCATACGCTACATTACCTAGCCACCGTAGGCGTAGGATCCGTAGACGCCGAACTAGGCTGTACAGCCCGTACAGTTCGTGATTGAATCTTCTCCTCCAGAACCCGTCAACACAAACAGGACCAAAGATCGTGCGTAGAACTTTTCTCTCAAAGATACCAAGGACTTCTTCATCCGCTTTCGAGATTGTCCATGCCTCCGCGCCGTGTAGCAGGACTGGGATGATCAAGGTCTTATATAGAGTCAACTTGGTTCTTCGAGAGACGACTCTATTACTCAATTGCCTCTTGAGCCCGAAGAAACAGCGGTTGGCAAGAGTTATCCTACGCTTGATCTCGGTACTGATGTTATTTGTACAATTTACTCCGGCGTCAAGGTAAGTGAAGTCCTTGACTACCTCGAAGTTATAGCTGCCCATTGTGACGCTCTGTCCATGACGTCGATGTTGTATGTCCTTTTTTGAGGACAGCGTATACTTTGTTTTGCCCTCATTCGCCGCCAGACCTATTTTAGTCGGTTCCGTCTCAATGTTATCAAATGCCTCATTGACGGCTCGCTAACTTCTGCCGTCAATGTCATCGGCGTATGCTAACAATTGCACGGACTTCTGGAAGATCGTGCCTCTAGTGTTGGCGTGTGAGTTTTGCACGACCTTCTCAAGTACAATGTTGTACAATGCAGCGCGTCGCCTTGCCTAAAACCTTTTTTGACATTGAAGGTCTCGGTGAGTTCGTTACCGACCTTGATGGAGCAGCGAGAGTTCTCCATCGTCATCCTGCACAGCCTGACGAGTTTGGCAGGAATGTCAAAACTAGACATGGCGTTGTATAGCTCGTCTCTATGCACACTGTCATATGCGGCCTTGAAATCGACAAATAGGTGGTGGGTGTCGATCTGCATCTCTTGAGTCTTTGCCAGGATCTGCCGGAGTGTGAAGATTTGGTCTGTTGTGGACTTTCCTGGCCTGAAGCCACACTGATATGGACCTATCACATTATTAATGAACGGCTTCAGGCGGGTACACAAAACGGTAGAGAAGATCTTAAACGCGATGTTAAGAAGACTGATCCCTCGATAGTTGGCGCAGTTGAAGGGGTCTCCTTTCGTGTGGATCGGAACAAACTCTATGCTTTCCAAATAAAATGTAGCCCTCAGAGTTGGTGTACGACGTGTCCAACAGATATTGCAAACCACACCAACATTGGTTTTTACAAAAACAAAAAAACTGAATAAATCAGCACCTACTTCCGTGCACAAAGAAAGTCGACTGATGCTAGCTAGGAACCACATGTCGTGCACCACAGGATGGAGACAAGTGATTTTCAGTGACGGAGAAAGCTTCAATTTGGATGGACCAGACGGTGTTCATAATTACTGGCATGATTTGCGGGATGAACCGGAAGTTGGAAGGAGCCGCAGCTAAAAAAATAGGGAACCTCAGCTGCAGCAAAAAAAGTGCCTATTCTCTTTGTTCCTCCAAAAATAAACTATGGGATATTTTCAAATGTTAAAATATGCGGATTTTCGGATGTCCCTTCCACTCGTGAGAGAACAGTAGCACTCACAGCACGAGTGGTTGCTGAGAGGCTAGGGCCTGGACTTCTATCAGCTGTAGCTGTAACCACCCACACATTCGTGCTTTCTTATGAGCCCTACTCAAATACAATTCTATTCAAAGTTGTACTGAGTGTTATAGGCTCCTTTTGTGCAATGGTGCCAGAAATTCGTACTAGGGTATACTCTTTAAACGAGTTTCTTTTAGGAATCTGATAATGAGAGCTGCTTCTAGTGATTTCAATTCGTCCTCTCTTGTTAGGTGTTTCCCCCGATGTCCTTGCATTTTTTTGGATAGTGCCTTTTTCCTCAGAATCTGAAGAAACCTCCTTTTTTAATAATTTGCGCGTGCTCATGGGATTATTAATACCCTTAATTGTTCGGTCAAGACATAACACGGGCCGAAGGTATAGAGAGAGAGGATGTACCTGTGCACATTGCTCTTAAATATCTGCGCATTATAGTCTATGGGAAATATTGAGCTGGGAAGAGCATTCCATATTCGTGTGGTGCGGCTAAAAAACGAGTCTCTAAACTTCACTGTGCGTCCGAAAGCAAGCTTAAGGGTAAACTGATGTGCATTCCTAGCGAGACGTGTATTGCGGGTGAATTCAAGGAGAGGAGGAATGCAGTTGGCTTGCTCACTTGAGCATCGTTTGTTGAAATAACGAAAAAACGCGGACAAAGAAGACACGGTACGTCGATGTTCGAGCGAGTCTCATGAACCCTTCTGGTGCTCCATGAGTCTACAGTGCCCTGTTAGGTCACGGAGGTTGTTCGTGCACGCCTCAAACGTTTATTTGACTGCTTCTTACCATGAACATCAGTTGCTTCCTTCTAGTCCCTTGAACTCTACCCCAAGGACAGGACCTACAGAATGGTTCGGGGCTCTGTTTCTCCTTTCCTAGCGAGGGAGTCGGCCATTTCATTGTCTTTAATCCATGTTTGACCAAGTATCCAGCAGAGTCTTGCTCTGTTGCTCCCATCTTCTTAAAATTCTGCAGACATTCCCACACAAGCCTGGATTTAATTATATAGGAGTCAAGTGGCAGGGTAACGACATGACTGTCGGCCATTATTGCTCTGTCGCAATTGTTGTCGTTCCTGTCAAGATGGACTTGAGCGCATCTGTCTCGGCTTGAAAGGTGCTGGTGCGTTTGCCAAAATACTTCCGCCCCTGTTCTTTCATCAGTTCTTGATCCATCAGTATACCCTTTTTCCGTTTTGCTGCTCAGTCTTTGCACTTTGGATTCATTGCTCTAATCATTGTTGGTGCAGAGCTAAATGGTAAACCACTCATGTTGTGCGTGCTATTTACCCCTATCGTGGAAAACGCCGAGGAGAACGTTTCACTAAAATGCACAACTTTGGATCGTTGAATAAGATCGAGGTGAACAAACTTATGTTTTTGGGTTGCTCAATTAAAATTTGAGACTTTTTCTAGCGTTCATTGCTGTCACATCAAAACACATCTGCTTTGCGAACTCGAAACAGTCATCGGTAAGGTAGTATGCCCGCCGTTTTCCACGATCAATATGGCAAGTGAACGTGAATTGGGTCTCAGATACGCCGCATTCCACGATAGGGGTGATTATTTTTTCACGAGTGGAAGGGACCTACAGTTTTATGTCGACTCCGAACGGCCAAGTTTGAGAAGCTTTTTGTAAAAAGGAAATACTCTTTGAGCATTGTCAGTGACTCGAAAGAGGTGGGGTCGTGAAAATTATTTTTGTTGTACAGACCAGGGATCGAACCTACGACGTCGAGGTTGGGGTAGACGCCCATACCCACAACGACACGGGCCACCCTCGATGTAATGAACCTGTCTTTTATGTCCATTTTTTGTACTCACCACAGCCACTAGATGCAATGGAGTCATATCCAAAAGCACCTCCATGGCAGCAGTTGGGAAGGTTCTCAAGGCCCCTTTAATACAGAGGCATGCCAACACTTGAACGTGTCTCTCTTGCACTGATCAAGTCTGTTCTTTTGGACCATATTGTTGCACCGTATGTGATTGTTGGTCTAACAATAGCTATGTGCTTCCATCTAAGGATGCATGGATTGCAACCCCACGTGCCAGCTTGGCTTATGAGCTTA
Organism: Eristalis arbustorum; assembly: GCA_916610145.1. Lineage (NCBI taxonomy): Eukaryota > Metazoa > Arthropoda > Insecta > Diptera > Syrphidae > Eristalis > Eristalis arbustorum. The sequence goes on from OU744318.1 coordinate 30,783,814, forward strand.
CTGAGTTTTCAGTTTTAGTAATGGATGGTCTTACATGACAGTGCAGTTTGACATTCGTCACTGCAGCATAGACGTAAAATCCGGACTTACTTCTTTTTATTAATTTCGCCCAGAGTAGTCTTGAATGACAGTTCAATCTGACATACGTCACAGCAGAATAGACGTCAAATCCGGCTCACGAATCAGACGACCCTTCACAGTGTCATTCAACGCCTTCATCCATATTCAACAGAAGACGCATCGTAAAAATAAAACTTGCTCTTGAAACCGTTCGTATTTCAAAATTTAGAAACTTCCAAATACACTGTCGGAATAAATTGACCGTGTGAATGCCTACAGCTCTACGATTAACGTACACAGCCGAAATGTGGGTCTTCGGCTGAATGCATAATCGAACAGAACTAATTTCTATGCGGGTCTCCCGGCCATCTGAGGCATCTTCACGCCGCCGCCTCAATTTGAATCAATGCACCCACTAGACCCCCCGTGGATCTTGCTTTCTCACGCCAACTTGACCAGTGAAAGTGCACCATTCAGGCGTTGGCAGGAACTAACCGTTGCATGCCGTTCGCCTGCCACAACAGTGATTATGGGCGACGGCTCATGCAGGACCCAGCGACGCCATTTGTGTGAGATTGCAATTTATGATGACAGCCAAACCAGTTTGACAGTCCGCTGGTGAATATAAAGCGAATGACGACGGCGACGACGAAGGTGGCGGTGCGCCCCAAAAAGTTCAACGATTTCTATTAATGCAAGCGATTGCGAGTGAACCAGTTGATCGGCGCACCAGTGCACCACCGCCAGCCTATCGCTGGTGGAGATCTGTTCAAAATGCTCGAATTGGGAATGTTGCCGCTGCTGCTGCTGCTGCGACGGCTGCTTGGTGTGCAACACGCACTGAGTTTTGAACTTGGAGCCGACCGAGAGGTAACAACACACACCTCACTTTGATATGCCATTAAATCACTTCGGCAATCGCGGGGCCACAGATGTGAGGCGAGCTGAAACGCAGACAAAAAATTGCGTGTTCGACCCAAATTGTCCCATATGGCGCGACGCAGCATTGGGAGTGTTACAGGCCACATGCCGGCTGCCAAGCGTAGTTCTACTTCTGAGACGCTTGTCATTGGCCACAAGTTGATTCATATTCAGCTGTCCACTGGTCATTCTGTGGCAATTAATTCGGCAGAAAAATGGTAATTTTCGGCGCAAAGTAGACCGCCCGAAGAATTTCTCTTCGTTCGGGCTGCTTGGCATTTTAGCAATTTTAATTAGACCCCCACAGCCGCTGATGGGAGGTCGACTGTTTTTCGGCGCTACACGGAAACACCGCGGTCCACGATCGTGTTTTTCACTCTCTTAATGAAATGTCATCTTGTCCGCAGCGGGAGGGTGGAGAGCTGTGTGAACGCCGTGACATAATGACGGGGATGTTGTTGCATTATTCAATTTCCCGGGGAAACGAGTTTAACGGCCGAAAGGTAATTATGAGTGTGCAGTTGGCCGCCGCTATTGGAAAAGTGTGTGCGTTCGATCTTGCGGCGCCGTGCGGTTGCATAAGCGCATTTAGGGGAATAATGTTTGCCGTCGATCGTAAACGGCGGGGAAAACAACACTTTACGACCACGGCCGGTCTAACAGGTGAGCCACAATGTTCTCTGTTCGAGAAACAAATGGCAAAACGGTGTTCATTGTTCATCTTTCGGCCGATTATATCAACAAATTATTAACCCATCTGCTGCCACAAAGTGAAAGTGTTTAGAAAGCGCACTTGTCCGAACAACGACAGAGCTATTTTTTTGCGTATGGACATGAATTTCAGAAGCAATCATCTGTCAATTACGAAAATGCAAACCACAAGGTACACGTTTCAAGTGGCCGCCGGACGGCTGACAGTGAGCTTCTTAAGTCGTGGCTTCGGAAGACAACGACTAATCGACGTAGCGGGCGCTTTGCTGGAGCGTGTGACTGTCTGTCTGCCTCGTACCTGTATCAGCATTTGGACAGTTGATGTTTACTCAGGAGGCATTCGACTCATGTCCAACCGAGTTTGGGTCAAGCTTACGTCAGTAACACACGAAAAGTACTCGTAGTCAGCTTCGCCAATGTTCAAGGTTCACATTCTTGCTTCTGTGAATCTATGCAACATTCTACACACACGATTGGCGCCACAGTCCAGGGTGGACCGAGTGGGTCTTCAACCACCATCTTTCGTCAGCAGCTTTTACTTGCGCACACCCAATTGGTCTCCACTTGTGTGAACCCTCTCTATCGAGGCCGCCCTCTGCATTGTCTCAATTGGTCTGAATCGACGACTCCTCGGGCCGGAGCTGTGGTGTCCATTCGCTACACATGACGTTGCCATCTTAAGCGTTTCATCCGAAGGCGCTTATTATTATTTGCTCAAAAATACAAGTTTTATTCCCACTCACATAGGCAAAGGTTAACGAAACCAATCGAAATGGATGACCTCATTGTGTGTCACTTCTATGAATTCGGTCGATTGTTGACATGGGCCTCCTTAGGTCTATTATAGTAGCGCCTTAAGACAGAGCGTTATATTGAACCTTAACTTAAATGCTGTCTAGGACTTCGCCTACTTCGTAACTCGAAGCATCTCATGTCCTTTTCCTTAAGAGCCGTTTGAGTAAGGGCACTGTCTTTTCACACGTTCGCCGGATGATCAAAGATCTACCTGTCGGAACAAACAAACTGTCGGAAAATAACAGAAGACCCTTTGAACGACCCCAACGGCAGCACTAGAGACTATACCATTCCTCATGCTCCTTGACATCTTTTGCAGAGAAGCCTTACTGACGCCGATGTTCCGGGGGATCAGCTTCTCAAACATGGTCGCTCGGAGTCGTCACAGGTAGCATCTACTCGTGACAGAACAATAGCAGAACAGTGCCAAGCTTCTTAGCAAACACTAGTGTTGCTCGTGCTATTGTACTCGAGTGGAGGGGACCTACAGTTTTATGCCGATTCCGAACGGCCAAGTTTGAGAAGCTTTTTCCTTAATTTACTTTGCTTTTTCTTACTCTTTGAGCATTGCCAGTGACTCGAAAGCGGTGGTGCCGGGAAAATTATTTTTGTCGCTCAGAGCAGGAATCGAACCTACGACGTCGAGGATGTGGCTGACGCACATTCCCACAAAGCCACGGGCTACACACTTCATTGTGAGACTTATCGTAGTCTAAAATCATCCAAATTCATGTATGAATCACAATTAAACATCGCTTAAGGTAAAAGAAAGTGCGTTCTTTTCCTTAATAGGGCCGGGTATTCGCACAGCAGTTGGTGGATAGATCACATTCCCTCCTAGTCTCTGTATTATGTTCAGTGGTATTGCATGTGTACCGCTAATAGCACCTACAACCGATTAATGATGTTGATCACTTCTTGCTCAGCATTGGCCATAGATGACAAGATCCAGAGCTTCGTCTTGTGGGTTTTCTTTGTGGAGCTGAATGCTGTGTCAAGCATTCCTTCGGCTCCGAGCCGAAACTGTCCGTCAGTGTTTCTCGGTACTCAGCAGAGGGTCACCAAGGATATTTCGTCTGCCTACATAGTCCAATCAACCTCGGTGACAGAGTGTCTGATGTTATGGCAGAGATCGATTCATGGTGATCATAACAGCCGACTCCAGAAAATGAGACTAGGCTTTCCACTTCCTTTTGTGATCCAGTCGCCTAATGTGTTCATTTCACAACATCGAACGTTTTGGAAGCACATCACGGATATATCGACGTTGCGACGCTCTGACCACAGAAAGTCGGTTGTGTCCTTTCTCATTTCGAGAGAAATAGTGTTCGATGATGCCGCCGTGCCATAATCAGCACCAAACAGTGGACGCGTTGATCCTTTCGAATTGTTGAAGTCTATTTTGACTGTTGACATAGCTGCTATGCCAAGATGGATCCCGAACGAGTATTCCATTTTTTTTGGCCAAAATTCGAGTCTCAGCCCAACAACACTTTCAGCTTCAAATTACAGATCTTGCAGCGTTGTTTATGTTAGTCCGTCTTTAGTTGTTGTGGCATTAGAATCATAGGCGGAAGTGGGCCCAAATCGAATAGCAAAGTAAACCGTATTGACTCCCCGTCTTGAGTCTGAGGAGGCTTCCTTAATACTGGGCGCTTCTGTGGCTATAATCTCTTAATTTCGCACTACTCCTTGCCTTTTTGAAGGCTTAACGTCCACTCGTGAGAGAACAATAGCACGCACAACACGAGTGGTTGCTGAGAAGCTAGGCCCTGGCCCTCTATGGGCTGTAGCGCCACCCATGTTATTATTATTATTATTATAACGTCCAACAAATTGTACTCACGCTCAACGGTGCGCCGAATTTTTGCTGTACACTGAAGCCATGATGACTTGATCGACGAAGTTCATGCGTATTTACAGCCGAAATTTCGATATTTTGCAACAAACGTGAAACGAAACGTGATCAAATTGCCAACCTTGTTAAATATTTTGACAGCTGGATATGTCATTGGTGATTTGACAACTGCTGAAAAATAAGAATGAATTCGAACAACAACGCTGTCATATGCGGCCATGAAATCGACGAACAGATGGTGAGTGTCGATTTGCATTTCTTGGGTCTTTTCCAGGATCTGCCGTAGTGTGAAGATTTGGTCTATTGTGGACTTTCCTGGCCTGAAGCCACACTGAGATGGACCTATCACATTATTAATGAACGGCTTCAGGCGGGTACACAAAACGGCAGAGAAGATCTTATACGCGATGTTAAGAAGAATGATCCCTCGATAGTTGGCGCAGTCGAAGGGGTATCCTTTCTTGTGGATCGGGCAAACGATACTCGTAAACTCGTCGGGCATGCTTTCCTCAGACCATATCTTGCAGATGAGCTGGTGCATGCGCCCTACCAGATCATCTCCAGCTGCTTTAGACAGTTCCGCGGACAAACCGTCCGCTCCAGCAGCGTTGTTAGACTTCAGTCTTGATATTGCTACCTTGATCTCGTCTAAGTCTGAGGGACGGAATTCGCGTCTGTCATCGTTCAGATTGAGTGGAACATTCTGCCTGACAGCGGTATTTTGGTCCTCATCGCCGTTTAGCAGTCTGCAGAAATTATCTTTCTGTCATGGCCACACCACCATGAACATAGATCATTGGTCTACATCTCTACATCTCTGTAAGGATGAGTAGCATACTACCACGCAAGATCTCCGAGTACAATCTTCGCGTTGTAGACGCATTTTGTTTAATTTAATCGAACAATAGCGCTATTCAGCTAGCCTGTCAACAACTTCATTAATATCCACTGCGCCTAATGGCAAACCTGGCGAATCGCTTTTAACCAGCCTCCATCCAAAGGCCTTGAAACTGGACTCGTATTTTTCATTTCACTCACGGCTCAGCGATGGCAATTCCAAACGAATCTTGTCCCGCTTCTGAATGGCATGAGCATGAGCTCGGCACAGAAACTGGCATTCATAAAACCAAATCATGAATCGAACCTACTCCCGTTTCATGAACACGGCAAGAGGCGCGCCTGAAACGAATCTTGTCACCTGAACTGAAGCAGAGCGTAATTATGATGGATTAGTCATGAGCAACAGCAGCTTTCCTGCCAGGTCAGGTTCAAAGACATTCCTCTGTCATGTCGACTTCAAAATCCCCTCCTTCCATTGGTGGATTCATTGAGAGATTTGCTGCCACAAACCGCCTGTCCTACATCGCACAGAGATGCAAATGGCTCTCGATCCATCATATTCGCACGTACGGCATCAAATTCGGTTTCCTTTGGCCGCCTGGCTGCAGCACAGCCTCGAGCATCGGGGCCAGGTGATTTGAACACAAGACATACGGTCTTTAATTGCGTTTGTAAGTTATGTGAGTTAACAAGCACTAATTTCCGAATTAATTGCCGCGCCGCGCTGAGATTGAGATATGAAAAAACCTGCCACCGCCGGCCAGGAGTAACGAGCATTTGATTGGCTTTCAATAATTCATAATTTCGCAGAGCGGCCTGGCAGCTGGGACAGCCGATTAATTTTCAGCGGCTGGTGACATCTTGGGAAATTGCGCATGCACTTGCGCTTCCTCGTTGCCTTTCTTTCTCACGAGGGGCACCTTAATGCGCTGCAATCGCCACGGCGGTCATGGCGTGATGCATATGCACGCTGAGTGCATAAAATAGACTTATTTTATTACGGCAACGCACGGCATCGGCGATTCGCGTTAATTAAAATTATTATCACGCAATTTTTATTTCATTAAACGATCGTTAAATTTGCTTTCTTTCGCTGTAAACGCTGCTGCTTGCGCTGCAGGTAGGAGAGAAAACCGAGAGGTGGTAGCTTTGGTGGCAGGAGCTGGTGAACAGGTCCACCTCTGCGGCAGTGTTTGTTAAGAAGGGGATGCTTGCATGTACGTAATGAGGCAACGTTGGATTTTCTGTTATGAGGGTCGTTTGACAAGTCAGTGACTTTTTGGATTCCCTCCGTACTACGAAGTGACTTTGACTGCAACACTGCTCCCGTCAGAGGCACAGCTATTAATGGTCTACTATCAGGTTGTGTTTGGATGTCATTGAGAGCAGACAACCAGGTGTATTTCACTGAAAACAAACACATATCGTTGCGATTGCTGTGTGTGTCCTGACTAACCGTTGTTCTTTGTGTGAAAAAACATCACCGGTACCAAAGTGGTGCTCCATTGAATTCAGTGGTTTATTGATCATCTCCGCTCGTGCAAGCACAAGTGAAGGTGAAGATTTATTGGTTGTCCAACACATGAACTGAGACTGGGCGATCGGAGAATTGAAGTGCAGAGGCTGTGGACATCTCAGTTCTCAACACGACCTCTACGCCGCACCAAGACGTCGATGTGGTTCAGGACGTTAAAAATCCGTAGACTGCATGAACACCAATGCTTGAGGTAAGATTGCCCTTGCATTCAAAAGGGATCGAGAAGCTGAATACCCATTCCCCAAGACGAAAGCAGTGTGCTGAGGATGGTCAAGAAACACATGCGATGGGTGCCGCGAATACTTCCACTCGACCGCGTGACAACTTCACTGAATGGCAAATATCTATAAATTGTGTAACGCACTGCTACGCGATACTATTATTTCCAAACATGAAGGATGGACGATTTTGGCCGAATGAAGTGCTCATCACTGAAACAAAAGTCTATTTCAAGGGCATGACAAAAAAATATGTTGGTGTAGCGCTGTTGGTATTGATGTCCACTCCAACGGACTTGCACTTCGACGCCTAGGCACAATGCCTTGTCTGTACAACAAAACAATGTGTTCACGGTCCATCTTCGAGTTACTGAAAATGCTCAAAGGGTGCTTCTGTCTATAAAAATCAATCTTGGCCGTTCGTAGTCGACACAGGTCCCATCTACCTGTGATAGAACAATAGCAAGCACAACACGAGTGGTTGCTAAGAAGCTAGGCCCTGGTCTTCTACGGGCTGTATTGCCACCCATATTATATAAAAACAGCATAACAATGAACTGGACACTGCATGACTCAGGCTGAAAAAAACTGGTTCGCTGTTTCATCAGCAGCAACCTGATTTTGCTGGAATTTCATCCGCTTATGCTCTATACAGAATCAACCATCGATGGAAGCTGCCCCAATGCAGGTTCATGTCCGTACATCCTCTGATGCTCTGATCCCGTGATGCCTCGGAATCCAGTTCATCTCAGCAAACATAGACTACGCATCAAATTCACAGAAGACTTGCCCTTGTCCGAACTGATGTCTCAAGCATAGTTTGGCAGTCGCAACAGACACAAAGGCTAGGTCCCTCCACGTGGTCTTCACAATATATTTTCCTGACTATTGCAAAGGTTTCCTCTTGGAAAACCGATGCGAACTTACCTAGCGAGATGTGCAGTCTAACGTTGCTGCCCGTCAACGCATGGTAAATTTTCAGTTAAAGATTGCTAGTCTGACTTTGTTAGTGTGGACATGAGTGTAAAAATAATATGGGCAGCCTTACAATCATGCTTCTAGGGCTAACTTCTAGGACAGTCGCTCTGGTTTGTGGTGCGAAATCAGGCCCATACGTTACCACTTTGAACTACACTTGGTCTGCTTGGTATTCACGTTGTGGTGTGCAGTTGACACAAAATTGAAGCTACCAGACCCCCAAGAACGTATCAAACTTGTGATGAAAGGAATGAGCAGGATCGTACTTTTTCCAAGCTAAATTATTCTAGTTGAACCCATTTGTGTCTGTCTGGCTTGAATTCAAAGTTTGCCTATACGAATCCAACGCAAATGGCACTCTATGGACAACGAATAAAAGTTTGACTCGGTCTTTGGACTGACGGGAAGGAAGGTCTACAAATGACGTTTTGCGCGAACGTTTTACTCCCCGCTAGAGCCACAGAACGAACGAGCTTCACCGATGATAGTATTGAAATCGCATAATGAAACTTAATGTTGATCATACTCGCGGTTAGGTTCCTTGAAAGTTACTCTTTTGGTGTCGATTCACGTTTCATTTAAGACAATATCCCTTCACGTTCATAAACAAAAGTCTGCGCAAAATTGTATTGATAAATAAATTACATACGAATCCTGAAGGTATTTCCATAAGCTCTCCATAAGCTCGGTGCAAATAAGTTGTTAGTCTCCTGATGAAAAGGTACCAGCTATGTCCTTGTTAACTTGAGTGCGTCACCTCAAATATGGAGGTCCCTTGTCTCACTGACTTGGAGTCTTAAACTCTTCGAAACGAGACTTGCTGTCTATATGCGCTATAACTTGTCAGTCACTTTCGACGTTCAATCCGTGTACCTGACACATTGATGGATGACGGATAATCGCAAACATTGCCAAAAATCGCAAGCCGATCTATTTGGCAAAACAATCAAGACCATTGTTACCAGCTTTTAACGTTGGCCATCATTTGAGCCGTAGACCGTGATCCCCTGATTAAGGGTTTTCACAGCGACTTTTGTTTCGATATAAAGAATAGTGACCTATGTAGGCAACTTTGCGGTAGTCAAGGATTTCGTCTACCTAGGCTCTGGAGTTATTAGGGACAACAACACCAGTACCGAGATCAAGCGCAGAATTACTCTTGTCAATCGCTGTTTCTTTGGGCTCAAGAGGCAATTGAGTAACAGAGCCATCTCTCGAAACACCAAATTGACCTTGTATAAAACCCTGATCATCCCAGTCCTGCTCTGTGGCCCAGAGACGTGGACGCTATTGAAAGCGGATGAAGAAGCTCTTGGTTGTTTTGAGAGAAAAGTTCTGCGTGCGATCTTTGGTCCTGTTTGCGTTGATGGCGTTTGGAGGGGAAGGTTCAACCACGAACTGTACGGGCTGCACAGTTAAGCGTCTTCCGATTCCGACCCAACGCCGTCATGTGGAGCGGATGGACACTACAGCACCGGCCCAAAGAGTCTTTACTACCGAGCCATTGGGACAGCGCAACAGAGGACGTCCTTGCGTAAGATGGCGCACACAGGTTAGAAGGACCTCAACCAACTTGGTGTGCACAGCTGGACACAGGTGGCGAAAGATCGTGCTGGCTGGAGAGGTATGTTGGTTGAGGACCAGGTCCACTCCGGACTGTAGCTCCAATCAAAGAAGAAGAAGACTTAGGTAGGTGGTATTTGAGTTGCCCTTAGTCTGTGAAACTTCTGCTCATTTATTGAATTCATTGTCCGTCAATACCATATATGGGTGACATGAATTCACTTCCAGACCTCCTTTTTCTAGACTCAACTCGTTCCAAACATAGGCTTTTACGTTCGTTCCTGTTAATGCTACAGTGCCAAAGCTGAACATTTCAAGCCTCTGCCAGATGTCAGGAATACTCCGTGAGCATTGTCAGTGACGCGAATAAGATGAGTCTGTGAAGTGTATTTTGTATTGGTCACACCACGGTTCGCACCTAGGTTAGTGCTTGGCCTCTAAAAGGCGAAATGTCCCGCTTCCACATTTTTCGAATTTAGCTATAAAGCCACTAAAAACTGATTTCTTCGTCGCAAAAAGGTATTTTCTTAAAGACTTAATTTTGTAAAAAGTTTTTGAACAGCATGCATATTCTGTCGGGATTTTACAACATCAGTAGTAATATAAAATACAATATAGGTGATCTAAAACCCGTAGGGGGCCAGGGCCTAGCTTTTCAGCAACCACTCGTGTTGTGCGCGCTATTATTCTCTCACGAGTGGACGGGACCTACAGTTTTATGCCGAATCCGAACGGCCAAGTTTGAGAAGCTTTTTCTGGACAAGAAGTACTCTTTGAGCATTGTCAGTGACTCGAAAGAGGTGTGGTCGTGAAAAATTGTTTTCGTCGCTAAGAGCAGGAATCGAACTTACGACGTCGAGGTTGGTGTCGACGCACAACGCCACCACAACATCAGTAATAGATTTGTTTAAAATAGATTGTTGGAACCAAAATATAGATCGACACTTCTCACATTAGAGTATGTGTGTTATTGATATCCATATCATACCATTGTGTCATCAGAAAAATCAGTCTCAGAAGAAACAGCAAAAGCAGCACTGAAGTTAGTGATGACTGAAATGTAACGTATCTCATACAAATTCAAATGAAACAAGTAACGTTGGAGATGAGGATGATAATTCAGAGCCTTTGGTAGGAGTTTCAGTAAAGGAAACAAGAGCCCTATTCGACATGTTGCATAGCATCTGTCTACGAAATAGCACAGATGAATCAGTATTTTAGGCACTATTTCTGATATTATTTATTAAAGGCCCATTCATATGAGCGGCGAACTGCGAACGCCAACTTTCAGAAACAATTCTTTTACAGCAAATATAAACAAAAAGTTAAACTTCTTGGTATGCGAAAAGATTGTAACTGAATTATCGAGTTTTTTCATAGACAAAAATCCGAATAAAAGTTAGATTAAGTATCCTAATTAATGATTTGGAAGTTTTTCTCCGCAAATCAATCATTCTCTCCGCGAACTGTCAAACTGAATTCGTGATACACAAACGCAATCCAAAGACGAAAACGCGATCCACAAACTCACGACCAAAAAATTCGCAGTGAAGTGTCAGTATGCACCCGTAGTTCTCTGCGAATGAAAAACCTCCATATGAATGAAACGTCAATGTTTGTGAAGTTCGCAATTCGCGGCGTACTCATACGAATGGGCCTTAAAGCGAACTTTCAAATGTTTACTTTTGAAACTTTAGAACCATTAAATATTTTGAATTCTCGTTGGTTGCAATTTTTCGTGAGGTTCCTTGAGTTTCTTGAGCCGACTTTTGTTTACGTAAAGAGTTAAAATGTCCGGCTGGCATTTGTTTTAGATCTGGCATTCCTGGCAACCGTCGACTCACAGACCCACAATGGGACACGGATGTCACGCCTGTTTGCATATCTTTCCTCTATAATTTTCATATCTAAACGTAGTAGAGACATTGCATGGGGAAATTCCAAAGGATCAACATATGAGGCCTTAAATTCATAGAAAATTGCCACTTCACGATAAATATTTTTCGATTTTCTATTGATTTAATGTGACGCCTCTTGTCTAATGCAAAGTTGTAACCCTGGGTATAGTTAAAGACCAATTATTCCCAAAAGACGTAACTAATTTTCACTTTACTCAAACATCCTGCTGCCGATGAAATTCGGTCTCGAAAATGAGAATTTAGGGTGTAGGCAGTCCACTGTTCCGTAAATGATTGCGTTTTTCACTTAAACAGCGACTCCGTCAACAGAAAAGGTGTCCACTTTATATACCAGACCAATGTCTTAGTAATTGTTTTGGCTACAAGAAGCCAAACAAAGAAACAAATCTCGCATCCTGTGTACACCCAAAACTCGATTGTAAACCGGAAACACTGTCCCTTGAGTCACTGATTGTGTTCAATTTCACCCGAAAATGTGTGCAGTTCAGAAAGTGTCATCTTTTCGCCATTAAGACCACACGCGACAATTTTATTTTCACTTTTGTTCATCAAGAACCACACAAAAATACCCCAAGAACAAAACAAACTAAAATCTAAACACTTACGGGCAGAAGCAAAGACAAAAGCATTTCGATGAGATTATTCAAAAACAATCAACTTTCTTAAAAAATAAAACGGAGAACCAGCTAAACCAAGCTAAAACCACACACAACACCTTGGGACTTTCTTTCGCTTACTAAGTCGTGAGCTATGAAAGTATCTTGTTTTATAAAAGAAAGATACATCGGCAGCTATGCCTCCATTTATCGCACATATAGCTTACGGCTGGAGTCAAAATAACACAACAACAAGACACAAACGAACCAACAAAAAATGGAAAAAAAGATACAGTCCCGTAACTAGTGGCTGCACGGGTTCAGCCAGCGTCACAAAGCATCATTTCTGCTTCTTCTTCTTCATCTTCTGCCTCCTCCTCAGACAGCCCCCGTCTCCATCCACCAGCCCGCCACTTTTCACAGTCACAGATGTTCGCCGCTCATTTCGAAGCTGTCCCATCTTCCCCAACCATGTTTGCGACGACGACGACTTGTCGTTAGGTGGCCGGGAATTTTTTACTACAGGCACGCAAACGTTACCGAACCTGTAATTTTCTTCACCAATTCCGGTGGTAGTGGGACGCATAGGTGGGTTCTGCTTCGATGTGCATTTCACTTGGTGGAAGTGGTGGTCGTGGTGGTGGTTTCCATGAGATTTTACTTTTCACGAGACGTGCGCACGCAGCAGACTGGTGAGCCGCAGATGCAGAGGCGCTTCGTTTCCTCACTTTTGAACTTGAACTTGTCCAGTTTGTTGAACGCGCGTCGTTGTGGGGCGGACTGCGCACGGCTCCGGAGCAGAGAATCACTCTCGTTTTTTTTTTCTCTCGTTGCTGATGCACTGCGCTTTGTTTTGTTCCTCTGCGAAGCACATCTGGGGAAGTTGATGCGGTGATTACGGAGAAGTTAAATCACAATAATTCATTGATATGGTTTATTAAAGAGTAATTTAACTGGAGTGCTGGAGTGCGCTCAATTGGCTGAAAAATGGAGTGGAGTGGGGAAGGTTGTGTAATTTGGTTATGCTGTGAAGGGGGCATGGAGCATACATGATTTCTGTGTAATAGTCACTTAAGGGTGATTGGAGGGAGGGCCTAAGTGACATCATCTAAGGTCTGCGCAATTATGCCGCCATTGGCGTCATCTGTGCTACGATCCGGTTGAACAGGTGCAGACACTTTAGAATAACTATGATTATTCCGAATATTTCCGTAGTTTTGGCCAGGCAAATACACTAGATAAACTACAGTTTGACTTCTACTCGAACTCCTCCATTCTTCGAAATCGAAACACCATTTATGTGCTTTTTTTCCAATCAGAGACGAGTGGAAACTAATGCCTCCATCGACAGTTCGACGATCAAGGTGTACACAGATTGATCAAAAATGCTGAATGGCACAGGCGCTAGCATATTCTCCCATTTGTTAAACATACACTATTCCGTCAGAGGCTCTGACTATGACAGTGCATTCCAAGCGAAGGTTCTGACAGTCAATGCAGCGGCCAGGTGTTAACAGAGATGCCATGCTCATTGTCTTATTAAGGCCAAGCTAATCGCATGCTGTGGTGGCCCGTGGCGTTGTGGGTATGTGCGTCGAACCCCCAACGCACGTGAACCCCGAGGTCGTAGGTTCGATCCTTGGTCTGAGCCACAGCAAAAACAAATAATCATTCTCGACCTCACCTCTTTCGGGTCACTGACAATTCTTAAAGAGTATTTCCTGTCCAGAAAAAACTTCTCAAACCTCTCCGTTCGGAGTCGGCACAAAACTGCAGGTCCCTTCCACTCTTGAGAGGAAAATAGGACGCACAACACTAGTATTTGATGAGAAGCTAGGCCCTGGCCCTCTACGGGCTGTAGCGCCACTCATATTATTATTACTATGGTCGCATGCTATTACGAAGAGTTCAGAGTTTTTAGCACGTTAGACCACATAATTCTATGCTGAGTCTCATGCCACAGGACCGCCAATAAAACAGCTGATAAAGTGATTAGGAAAGGGTCCGCCACTGACTACACCACATCTTGCGAAAGTCAAGAAAAGAGTGGATGGACGCAATCATGAGGTCAAGCACAAGGTGGTCATGGAGTCAACTCGAACTTGATTCACAAACAAGCAGTGTGTGTCATCTTAAGTAACACCAATTGAAGATGTCTAAGCATGTGCGCCAACACTTTTGTGACGAAGGCAAAGAAAGAAACAGTCCTTACTACCTTTTCACTGCTCCAGTCTCTGACAGTCACAGTCTGACTGTAGCGCCAGTCAAAGAAAATCTCTGCCAGTTGGGCAAATAACACTTGGAATAAATGTCTTCCAATATTCACTAAACCATCAGGATGGTTGAAAATGGTTGGTACTTAATCGGTACAGATATTTTTTGCTCTTCTGCAACCCATGCCGTGAAAGGAACAGCACCGCGACATATATTGAATGGTAAGACGTACTTCTTCGCTTTTAAAAGATATGCCATATTACTGTGGTAGTAATACATTAATTGCACGAGAGTATGGAAGATAAGTTTTCCTCACCAAAGCAGTGTTATCGGATGTATCATCATATTCCGACATACGTTGTCGTTGTCACAAGTTCCTTGTCATGTTAAGGTGGTAATTCAGACCGCAGTGGCCAGAACACAATAGGGACTTGCTTCTGGTATTTTTCTTGTGTAGAGCTTGAAGCAAGCAACCAAAATGACAACCTGATCTAGCAACTGTTTCCATTTGCAAATCGCCATGAAAAATATTGTGTCCTCACTACATCCACCAATTTCATTTTTGTCCTCCGCCGCTGCGTTGAAATGCAAACTCTCAAATGACAGTGAAAGTATCGTATCCTTCCCGCATCAACTGATTTTAAATGTCTTTCGTCGTTAAATTTTGCTCAGCAGTTTTCCTTTCTCCCAATTTCTAAGAAATACGCCAGCTAAACGCAGCTCATTTGGACCGTACCTCATTTTTTTTTAAACGTAGCTTATTTTTTTTCTGTAAATTGTATTACTTGTGTTGAAAGACGACAGTAGGAGCAGTCAGGGATAAGACCTCCTTTCCACCATAAGAAGGTGCAAAATGTTTTTACCTTCTTCTTCGTGTTCACGCCATCTGGGGGATTATTGTAGCGCAGATATAATCTAAAGGCCTGAGTTCCAATGAAGCAGTGCCCGAAAATAATCCCTAAGAGAAAAATCAGAGTCAACCTATAGAGACTGGCACATCGTGCACCATGTGATCGTATAGGATTGACAGTGGGCCATAAAACTTCGTCAGATGTGTCGCCAGCCCGTCTAGAATATGATGTGGAAGCACTGAAAGATGTTTTACAGTTGCAAAAAGCATGCTTCCCTCAGAAAAGGGTTGTGAATTAATGAAAAGGGCTTACAGATGACCTCATTTTTCTCGAATGTTAGTGTTGGAGTAACTCTTTCAGATTCACCGGCAAGTAGGTGTTTAAAGTGACTCACTCTTTTTCTTTGGAGAATTTTTCAATTCAACAAACTGACTTCGTACGGAGACTTGATCGCCGTCTGAATGTCCGAATATTTGATGATATCTATCTTTGCTATCGCATTGACAAGGCACAGCTTCCCTGAACTACAGCTAATGGGATGACTTAATTGGCCTTCTGAACGTCGTTAATTTATAGCAACATGCTATGTCCAATGTGTCTGAGACCCTCTTTAACTCCGTTACCATACAAATTTGCATGTTATCATGTGCAAATCAAACGTTAATCGGTCCTGAGAGTTTGAAGTGCAATCGGCCACATTGAGATTTTGACCGAAAAATCTTAACAGGCCTTTCTGATGGATTTCATAGCCCATCTTCCAACTGCCACAGCGGCCCTGTTAAGCCTATCTGTCCTTTACCAAAAACTGTTTTCTCTTCCTTGCTACGGCTGGATATTTGCAGAGCATTTGTTGGACATCTCCAATTTCCTCTTCTGTTTCTATTTCTTTTCTCCTTCTCCGTAGACAGAAGTCGTTGTAGGATATGTTCAGCCGCAATGCATGCGTACTTCCTTGCGATCAGTATTGTTGACCTCTTTTATCTCAAGGTCGGTCATGAGCCTCTTGGTGGTCTAATTGCCAGACCAAGCCATCGAGGATGTTTGCCTTGTTAATGCATCGATAGATATCTTCAAATATTCGGACAGTCAGACGGCGAGCAAGTCGCCGTATGCACTCCCCTGAAGTGTCGTCTATGTTTTAACGAGATGAGAGGGAGAGGTGGGATTTTGCTACTCTGAGTCGTGACCGATCCAAGTTTGTGTATAGTTGAAACAACCAGGTGCTAAGTCCCAACGGTGATGTTAGATGGGTCCCATCACTCTACCCAGGCTGGTAGCTTGGTACTTGAGATTCCTGCTGAAAGCGTCTGGTCCCATACTGTCCGCTTTTTCATATGTTCAGCCGCAATGCATGGATGCCAGTCTGCCCTGGTATCCAGCCTATGATCACACACAGCTCACTCACGCTTTGTCTGCATAACCTGGTTGGCTTCGATGTCAGATTGTCTGATGCTTTTCCTTTTATTGCCGCTTGGCTATCAGAAATGAGTGTGTTCGATTTGTTGGTCATTTTGTGTTCTTTTAGCGAAGCGCTTAGATCCTCGATTGATTTAAGCAAGCGACGTTAATCCGTTTGCTTTGTTGCTTTGGCTTCCCAATCCAGTGCTACCCACTCACCCTAATCTAGAAACAATTACAATCAAAGAGCTATTACCGCTAATTCCATTGCAACCCCATGACAACATCGCCGTTTTAACTGAAAACTGCGACGTCTGCAAATAGATCCATTTAAGACGAAGAAATAACCAACTTGCACTGAACAACCAGGCTGACATAAGTAGTCAATAAAGGCTGAAGTGTAATTTGTTCGATTTACATAATTTTTCAACTACTCGACTGAACAATGCATTCCACAAAGAAGCACATCGCACATGGAATTATTGACGCGTTAACACGTATTTTCTACGGTCAACCCGAGGCAGTTTGCGAACGTAAACTGCCGCCCAGCTTTCCCCTCGGGCCACGTGAAATGTTTGAAGTGCCGCTTGAGTTTTGTAGGGTTCGACAGAAGCCATTAAATTATTTTCACATCCATTCCCCGCACAGGTTTCCCTTTTTTCTGCCGGTCCCAAGTTCATGGCTGTGCAACTTACAGCTGTTCAATAAAGTGTTACGAGGTACTTGCAATTTCTGTGACGAGCATGGCGAGCTCTTATGGAAGCTATCAAATTTTTGCGTCGGAGAAAGTGTGTAAATCGTTTGACTAAAGGTGCACGAGTTTGATTTTGTATTTAGGAGTATTCAGGAGGGAACTTAGAGTGAGGCTAAGAATGATAGGAAAGAAAATTTAAATAAAATAAAAACAGTGTGCGTTGTTGTAGCGACTCTGGCTGTACTTTGAAGGTACATTCTTGCCATTACGTGTGGTATCATTTAAATGGCCAGCCGGATTCGGTGACAGTACCTTAAGCGGACGTTTGAGTCTTCTTGGAGGACTCGCCCCCAATATGTGCGACGTTGTAATGTCGATAATATTTTAAAATTATTTTCTCACTTTTGGCAATGCGGAAACGATGAATATTGAAATGGCCAACCCTTTGGCAGTTGTAGTTGCAGTGAAACACACAATTTGAAAAAGCTGTCACTGCTAAATGGTCACCCTGGTCCCACCACGTCATGTCGCATGGAACGGCAGCAATTTTGTGAATATGGTTTCCACGATGACTGGAGTCAACCGTCGTCCGATAAAACATCTGTTCAGCGCTCAACGAATAATGCGTGGGATATAATATTATATACACGTGAAGGCGTTGATCTAATGGACGTGTGCTTGCATCAAATCACGCAAATGGACACACCGCATTTTCTACATGCTACTCTTCATCATGACGGTGGCCACTTGTCTTACAGAATCCGCCATACTGTTGATACGAAAATCTGGTCGCCCATCGAATATGGAATCGAAAATTGCAGCCAAACAGGGTCGAATGAATGTTGCTCAATTTGTCACCGAAGGATGTACGGCTAGACACAATCGGCCAGTTGCTGGAGCACGCTGCAACTCGACATTGGTGCAAAAAAACATGGCCGCGACTCACGAGCTCGATTTGATTGCCGGAAATGTAAAGAAATAACCTGAGATGCGCCGCCAATTTTTTATTTTGAAATCATTTGTGACAAACTTTCCTCGATAAAAGTTCAATAATAATGTTCTTCCATACAAATACAGCTTATTAATGTTTTTGATGTCTGCAATGTCCAGCGTGACCAATTGGGCTTGAAGTAATCTGCAGAAGTCGTAGAATAAAAGTTGGTCAGAATTCTCTTATATTTACTTGCACACAAAAAATAAAACTTTGGCATCTGTTGTGGCTCGTGCTGTTTTAATTTCCAACAAGGCCTTCCTATTCTGGCACTAAGAAGTCGATTATCATGGCCCTGTAGCGTAATCCAGTAACAGTGACTGTGTTGCTGATGGCGTCCTCATATCATGCCCCAACCACGCAGTGGCTTTAAATGCATGGCTCTTCGTGCCTTACCCGAGGCTTTTCAGAGCCTCAGAAACACATATTTAGCTTATTGACGTAACCGCTTGAAGAAGAAAATCGCCAATCGCTGCATTTTCGCACTCGGAAGGCCACTAGCGAATGAAGTCATCTCTCGGAGAACCAAGATATCCCTATATAAGACCTTGATAGTCCCAGTCCTGCCGTATGGCATGCAGAAACATGAACACTTACTAAAGCGGACGAGGATCTTGGTCGCTTCGAGAGAAAAGTCCTTCGAATTATCTTCGGTCCCGTATGTACGGATGGTGTTTGGAGGAGGAGACTGAACGACGAGCTGTAAGGGCTGTACAGCGACATCGACCTGGTCAAACCAGTTCGAATCTCTCGTTTCAGATGGCGGTCTTCGACTCCAACCCCGAGGGACAATGCGGTAAATGAAGATCACGCCTAGGGTGGCGCACGCAGCTAGAAGGGGACCGGCATAAGTTGAACGTGCGTGGCTGGAAGCAACTAACCCAAGACCGGGCTGGATCGAGAGGCATGTTGGCACAGGTTCACCTCGGACTGTAGCGCCAGCCAAAGAAGATGAAATGCTCCTCGTTGCTCATCCTCAATTTTCGGCAAGAATCCGTCCTCTTCGTTGTTGAAATTGAGGATAGCTTGACAGTAATTTACAAGCGACTGAGGGTCAAGTGATGAACTTTTTGTACGTCTTTCACTAAAGTTCACTGCAGCGCCCGCCTGGTGATACCCAATAGCGTGACCAGTCGTCTACTTGACTTTATTTTCGTTCTCAGCACAGTCCGCAGCCACAGCCAACACCGTAGGCGGTCTGCACGGTCTCCTGTGGCTTCAGTCTGATCAAGTCACGCGCAACACGTCTAGGAAAACTACTTCGAAATTCACGCTGCGTTAACACCATCGACCGATAAATTACTGGCGAAAAATATCGATAACATTATTCCGCGGAGTGTAGGGCTCCATTTCTTGTCTGTTTGTTCACTGCAGATGTCTAGTTTCCAAATGTCAAATACGATTGAAGTGCCACGCCATTTGCTAACATTTCAAAACTTCGAAAAGATGGTACAGCGAACTCTCGATATTTCGAATTTCATCAGACGAGGGAAAAACTTCAGATTACAGAGATGTTCCAATTAGGGAGGCTTAAGAAAAAAGTGTTCGATTGAACTATACTCTGAAAATAGGTTATCGTCAACATTTGTCCTTTTCAAACATTGTAAGTGCATATTTTGATGTATCGAACAGAACTAGTTTCCCGATCTCATCTTCATCATGATCCCACTTTCCTTCCGCAGATGGTAGTATTTCCGCATCCGTTTGAGCTCCGTGGCCCGTTGCGTTGTGGGTATGTGCGTCGACCCCAACCTCGACGTCGTAGGTTCGATTCCTGCTCTGTGCGACGAAAACAATTTTCATGACCCCACCTCTTTCGAGTCACTGACAATGCTCAAAGATTATTTCCTGTCTACAAAAAGCTTCTCAAACTTGGCCGTTCAGAGTCGACATAAAACTGTAGGTCTCTTCCATTCGTGAGAGAACAATAGCACGCACAACACGAGTGGTTGCTGAGAAGCTAGGCCCTGGCCCCCTACGGGCTGTAGCGCCGCCCATATTATTATGTTATGTTTGGGCTCCCGAGAAAATTGCACCTGATTGCACCTAACTCTGCTTAGGAATTATCGAGAATCCACTGTAATTTTTCAACGCCTTGTATAAATGAGTCTCATTACTCAAAAATACAGGATCTTTTTCGTCCACAGCCAGTGAAAGTTTGGTGGCCCATACTCAACGTCGACGCAAATCTAAACGTCTTCCGGAAGACAAGCCTACACCTGCCTTGAGTATTACTCCCCGAAGTGCACTTGAAACCATACAAAACCTTAGCCTCATAGACCTATTTGTCTATATTTAACTTTTGGATATGCGAACATTCACAGAGAACAGAATCTTACCCACACTAATCTGCTGTCACAGAAAACAAGTCAAAGACCCTGTTATTGACCAACTTGACAGCACAGGGCCTATTCTGGGCAGAACGTACCACATAATGCCACTCGAAACCTAACCGAAGCTGATCCTTGTCTTGACGGTTTTTACTGAAGTCTTTTTAATCCTGTGATCCTGCTTTCGTCTGACGGCGAAATGTTCACTCAATCTCCCACGCCCAAAACATGCGATCGATAAGATCCGCCATATAAGGCGCTTGACACTTGGCCGAAAGCAACAGCAAACTCTACACAACGATTCCACGGTGTGTTCTACATCTTCTTCGTAGAACAGGGCACAGGCTAGGACAATCTGTGTTTAGTAGTCAGCTTGGGTGAGGGTCTCCGCTGAATTTCATTACTTTTGCAAGTGCTAGTAAAAAACGTTTGTTTTCAAAACCAATGAATATGCCAACTGACTGTTGACAGTTCGCTAATGTCAAGAGACCCAAAATGACACTTCTTCTTGGCTGACTCCTGCTTACATTCCACACTTCACTACACAATCACTTATCAAACGCATCTCTTCGTCTCATTTTCAGATCAAACCACTCTACGACAGCTACCAACGGGAAATCGAACTGAGTCTGTGGGAGCCAATCAATCGCTACTGGGCCGAGTGCTACGAGGCGTGCAAGGCCGCCTCGAAGAAGCGCGGCACATTCCAAGCCGAGAACCGTCGTCACTTCCAGGTAATTAATTGCATCCGATCCGTCTGTAAACAGTCTCGCATAAATGTGTATCGTTCGCAGCAAAAGATCGTGATGCCGTGGAAGGTACGTCAGGTGGAGGAGATGACGCGTCTATCCGCGTCGGCCCTGCAGCAGAAGACCAAATGCAGTTACATCAAGAAGAAGTGGAAGACGGCCAAGCGGTTCCTCTACGGCCCCCGTGGGCCCTGGTACACCGGGTAAGTACGCAGCTTGCATTTCCCGACTTCCAGATAAAGATCCACATGAGTACTCACCCAGCAATTACCCGCAACGCTGCGTCGCGCATTTTTCACGGAAAAACGTATCTTGCAGTGACATCGTGTAGAGTGGTGTGTGCTTTTTTGTTGGTACTGAATGCCATGCGGCACAGAAATGATTGCAGTTTGATGCACGCTCGTGTGCTAAGCAGCAGCGGTTATGGTCGATGGCCTCCCGTCGCCGTCTGAACGAAGACTTCGCGAGCAGATTAGCAAAACTAATTGATGCACCGGCTTACAGTACCCACCCACCGCGGCGAGGCACGACTCCTACTGTGCGCCTCTGTGCGAGCGGATAGGAATGGCTTCGCCTTCGAGTGTGGAACGGTGAGTGTACGTCGTGTTAATTTGTACAAAGAGAATTCGCCTACGTTTGCGTACGCAAAGTGCGCTAATACCAGTGGAAGTGCATTTGAATAATGTGCGAAGGATGCCGTTTGGCGAGACTGAGGCGGGGATCTTAAGTGCTTTACATGGTCGGCGGTGAATTGATGACTAACATGCGAGATCTGCTGATGGCATACACACGCTGCTATG
The DNA here is from genome assembly GCA_916610145.1 of Eristalis arbustorum. Lineage (NCBI taxonomy): Eukaryota > Metazoa > Arthropoda > Insecta > Diptera > Syrphidae > Eristalis > Eristalis arbustorum. Next base: position 30,805,837 of record OU744318.1, read on the forward strand.
GCCTCTGGGTTTTTTGTTCTCCCCTTTTCAAGTGAACGAAATGTTAAGCTCCTAAGCGTGAGTCTAACATTTTGCAAAATACCTGAAAAGTGTTGGGGCACCTCAAGGGTCAGGAGTTAGACCTTGCATAACGAAAATGAGGTGTGTTTCTGAGCGTTGCCGATGTGAAGTGCGACGTCAATCGATGAAAAGTATTGTAGCCCAGTTTATAAAGCATTTGAAAATAAATTGCGAACAAAGTTTTAAAATCTAGTATTTTGTATTTGCAACATTAAATTGCGGTCTCAATCTGAGTGCTAGAAATGAGTTCGCCACAGAATGTGGTTGTTTTTTTTTTTTTTTTTAATCAAATATTATTTTGACAAGATCACAAGTTTGAGTTTCAGGCACAATCGCTGATCATATCTTCTAGACCATAGTTTTTCAACCCAAGAGGAACTATGCGGACCAGAGCTGTAAAAGACTGCTATCTTTTGATTTTAGAAACAATTGACTTTATGTTTGGGATTTTTTTCAATTCCTAAATTCATTTTCAGATGTAGACTTCAATATTTGAATCATTATTCTTTTTGAAGAAGGTTGATTGGATCAATCTTCCAAAAGACTGCTCTTTCGATTTGAAATCAGTTGGATGCAAGTCTATCCATTGACGGTGCATTCACTAAAGTCACTTTGAAGTCTTTACCATTCACTTAAAACTTTGGGACTTCAACAAGTTTTCGATGCAGTCCTTGGGACTTCAACTAATTTTCATTGCAGTCTCTAGGATTTCAAAGTTTTTTGTTGCAGTCTTTGGGATTTTAGTAAGTGATGTCTTTATATAATGCCCTCAAGTTGTCTAAATTTTTCAAAGCCTTATACCGTCATCATTTAAAAAACATGTTTTGCGTATCTCTTGCAATTATTTTACTCGTCAATAGCTGAACGACACTGAATTCCAGAGTAGGAGGAATGGTGTTCTGGTTGAGTGTTGCTGTTGCGTGGAGTGGAGAGTGGACGATTGCAAGGGTCCATGCAAGTCACACCAAATTTTATAAGGCATTTGAAGAAAAAGCGTATATATAAATCTAAAGGTTACAAATGTCAATATAACGAGATGGATGCAAGAGCAAGAATTTGTTTTATTGAAAGGCCGTCGCAACCATTGTCCCGACATCTTATATATATGTGGGCCCAAATCCATCCGATGATTCCAGCTGCACCTGATCCATGCCAAATCCACATTCCTGCAAACTGCAACAGTTTTGTTTTTTTCCCCTTGGTTAGTGGCTTTATGGGAGAAGGAAGTGTACAAGCCGCACTTCGAAAGTGTCAAAATAAAATTCACTGCTCCGCTTCTGCCATAGCGCCAAAACTACTGCGTCAGCATACGAAGGTAGAGTTGACACTTGACCCAGTGACGTGTGTCCAGAGGCGAATGGAGTGCTGGCTACTGTAGGGCCTTATTTTTATTCGACTTTGCTACATTGTTTCTCCCCATTCTAGAAACTAACCTCTTTGGAGGTTTAATTGTCCTTCCAAATCTTGTTGCTGTCCACAAGATGGCGATAAAACTGTCTATTTTCGTAGTTAGCCATTCTATAATCTCTATATAGTCGCTGTATAGAAATGATTTCTTGCTCTATGCGACGAAACAATTTTCACGACCCCACCTCTTTCGAGTCACTGACAATGCTCAAAGAGTATTACCTGTCTAGAGAAAGCTTCTCAAACTTGGCCGTTCGGAGTCGGCATAAAACTGTAGGTCCCTTCCACTCGTGAGAGAACAATAGCACGCACAGCACGAGTGGTTACTGAGAAGCTAGGCTCTGGCCTCCTACGGGCTGTAGCGCCACCCATATTATATTATTATATTATATTATAAAGAAATGAAAACATTTTTTTGTGTAGCCGCACAATCAGTCTGGGTCCCTGTCCTCCCTGTCCTGCTGTATGGCGCGGCGGGCTGGACTATCACAAGAGCGGATGAAGACGCACCTGATCTCTTCGAGAGAAAAGTTCTGCGTTCAATCTTTGGTCCTGTTTGGGCTGAAGGTTTCAGGAGAAGAAGATTCAACCACGAACTGTACGGGCTGTACAGCGACGTGAGTCTATTCAGGCGTCTACGGATTCAACGCCTAAGATGGCTAGGCAATGTTGAGCGCATGGACAGCACAGCTCCAGCCCGAAGAGTCTTTGACTCCGAACCAGTAGGACAACGCAATAGAGGACCACCACGAACCGATGGTGTGGAGAAGGACCTCACCAACGAAGGACCTCGAGTGCGAAATTGGAGGCAGCTGGCTAAGGATCGTGCCAGCTGGAGAGGCTTGTTGACTGAGGCCCAGGTTCACCCCTGACTGTAGCGCCGTAAAAAGAAAAATAAAAAGAAGTGCAACCAGTGCAACGGCATTGGACCATCTTTCAGAACTGCATACAATCCATAATAAGTGGGACGCTAAACATGATCGTTGTAAACGTAAACATGTAATGACGCTTCCAATTCCCTCGGTATGAAAACTGGCTTCGAGTTACTGCTGGTGTAAGTACGTGCAAGTCGTACAAAGCTTACCGATTCATTGGAAGAGCTGAATGCTTCAAAAAAACTCTTCGGGAAGACGTAGTTGTATACAGAACATAAGATGTGCAGGTGTCGTACCAGAACTGTGCAAGTGTTACCCATTGAGCGAAGTCCTAAGAGGACGTACGATACTCAAGCTCAATCCAACTTCGAGAAGTGTGAGTGGTGTTTACCCGAGAATTTGAGAAAATCTGTGAAGATTTGATTCAATTTCCATCTGTTGTCAAACGCTGTGCACAACCAAATCGTTGCAGTTGCATCTTCTCAATCTTCTTTGGCTGGCGCTACAGTCCGTGGTGGACTTGGGGATCAGCCAACATGTCTCTCGATCTAGCCCGGTCTTGTGCTAGTTGCTTCCAGACACGCACGTTCAAATTACTCAAGTGCCTTTCTAGCTGCGTACGTTGCTGGAGACGTGATCTTCCTTTACCGCGTTGTCCCTCGGGGTTGGAATGGACGACTTTCCGGGCTGGAGCATTGGCTCTACGTTACCTAGCCGTCTGAGACGAGAGATTCGAACTCGCTTGACCAGATCGATGTCGCTGTACACTCCGTAAAGTTCGTTGTTCAGTTTTCTCCTCTAAACACCGTCAGTAAATACGGGACCAAGGATAATTCGAGGCAGCTGCCTCTCGAGGCGACGAAGAATCACCTCGTCGACTTTAGTTAACGTCCATGCTTCAGCTCCATACAGCAAGACTGGGACTATCAAGGTCTGATATATGGATATCTTGATTCTTCCAGAGATGGCTTTATTCCTTAATGCCCTTCGAAGTCCAAAAATGGTCCTCCGTTTTATCTCCGCCGTGGTGTCATTGCTTGTGTTGACTTCGGAGCTTAGGTAGACAAAGTCTTTCGCTAATTCGAAGTTGTAGCTGTCTACAGTGACGTTCTGTCCAAGACGCCGGTGTTGAGGCACCTTTCTTGTAGACGGCATGTTCTTTGTCTTACCCTCATTCACCACGAGGCCCTTATCGGCTTCCGTGTCGATGAACTGCTATGGTTTTACGAATGACTCGTAGACTGGGGTGACTGAGATTGTGTTCCGTTCCAAAAGCGATTCGCCTGAATACCTGTAGTTAATAGGAAGAACAAATTTAGCGAAATGTAGTTCATGATTTACCGACTTTTCAAAAATAAATTAGCGGACGAGCTTTTGCACCAATTAGATCGAACTAGACACTCTCTAAGTGTTAACGAATTACTAAGATAGAAGGTGATTATGGACAACCAGGGTGTTCCAACTCGAAGACTTGTCGCCGGTAAGACAACGCAATGGAGGACTTCCGAAGCCGATGACGAACACAAGTGGATGAAGTGTTTAATTGTTTTATTGTAGCTGATCCTAGCATCATTAGAAGATGATAATCGAGATAGTCCACAGATTGAGAAGAGGAGGCCTAGTCATCATAAAGATGAAAGTGTAGACCAGTGTGGCCATTTCTAAAGAAAAGTTCTGTATGCAGTCTTTCATACGGTTTGTTGTTAATGGCATATGCAGAAGAAGATCCAGCCACTAATTGTGAGCTCCACAACCTGATGCGTCTAGCCAGAGGTTTACGGATTTAACACTAAGATGACTAAGCAATGCAGTAGGCATGGAGAACATTGTTCCAACCCAAAGAGGCCGCGCACAATGCTTTTGGGGAAGTGCCACAAACCGGTAGAACACACGAGTGGAACAGAATCTCAGTCAACTTGGCGTGTGCAGTTGGAGACAAATCGCTAAAGATCGAAAGACTTATTGCCTGAGCCCCAATTTTATCCCTGACTGTAGCCTCATTAGAAGAAGGTGATGACCGACATAGTCCAGAAGTTGAGAGGAGGAGGACTAACCATCGAAGGAGTTTATGAATAAAAAAGTTTGGACTGAACTGAAGTGAGAAACGATTTCAATTGCTGTGGTAAAAAAGGAAAAATGTGTCAGATGGTCTGGCGATGATTTTATGGACATTGAAAGCCTTGAATCCCAAGAAAATCGTGTGCATGTAGGACTTTTGTTCGCATTGTCTCCTACGAACATGCCGGGCTCTTCGGAAACACTCACCGACATCACCAATTCCATCGTAATCGAAAATGGGCTACGAACTCCGAAGAACCTATCACAGAAGTTTTTCGGAGTAGACTCCGAATGAAAAATCGGCAACAAATTTCGGAAGGGTTGCTGTCGCATACAAACAAGGTGGAAATTTATATGTTTCTCTAAGACAATTTATTTTCGGAGTTTGAATCGTAACTTCACTTCTTCCGAATGGATTCGGTGACAGGGCTGACTGAAGTCCCATATCCAGACAGACTATGCACCGAAAGACATTATCATTCGAATGTTTTCGTCCCACAAACAGGCCTTAAGGACATGCTTGAGTCAAAAAAGTGTACCAGCGAAGAGCAGATGATCAAAATGAACTGACATTACTTTTGAATTGCACATAACATTTATTTTATTTGTTTATCGCGGTCAAACAGCCTTAACAATATACAAAAAAGGATTATAGAGAATAAATACATTTACAACATAATTATGACACAGTTTAGGCGGATAGAGCAGCAGGCGTTCCATGTGGTTGCAGATGCGTTGACTGTTCGTGTTTAACCGTGGATCAGGCCTGGATAGCCGAGTCGGGCAACTGGAGCGGCCAGTGGCAGTCCGTATGGTGCGGCGATCTTGGGCACAAGCGGTCCATGGGCCAGGAGTGGCGATGGAGCCAAGAGTGGAGCCGGAGCTAGGACCTTGGCAACTGGGGCAACGGCCTTGACGGCAATTGGCTCCCGATGGACGACGGCATTGAATCCGTTGACTGGATCGGCGGTGTACTCAACCAGACGCCTGGTGCCATCGGGTTCGATGAGGGAGTAGGCTCCTTGGACGGTGTCTCCACTGCGGCTCTCCTGCTGGCTCTTAACGTCACCGGTTGTGGGATCCTGAAAGGAAGGCATTAGAAAAACCCTTTGTGGTGGAGCCCTTGCTCGGCGTCAACTCACATGCACATCGTAGCTGTAGCTGTACTGTGGGTTTGGATCGTATGGCTCTGGAGCGGCGACCTTGGCGATGACGGGAGCGGCTACCTTTGCGATGGCGGGATAGCCCAGCGGGGCGGGATAGCCCAGAGGGCCGGCGACTTTGGCGATGGCTGGGCCATAGGGATAGGCACCGGGTCCAATGACGACTGCTGAGCTCACTGCCACAAGGGCGGCCAAGATGATCAACTGCATCGTGGAAAAGAAAAAAGAGAAGAAGAATCGTTAAACGGTTTCACGAGCACACTTATGCGTCCGAGTGGAGGTGTCTTGCCTTTTGTACCATGTCTGTAAGGTTTGACAAATAAATGCTCTGTGATTCTGTGAGTGCCTAATCTTCGCTTATATACCCTGATACGCCCGTTCGGCTACGGATTTTATTCAAAAAAATTAATTTTCGTTCACTTTCAGGCCTACCGTGGGCCTGGAGCTGCATTTCCATTCTTTTTTCTTATTTCTTGCGTCTCTCTCGTTGCATTGGAACCCATTCAAAGTGTGGCGGTTCTACCTTCTTTTTTTTCTTCGTATTGCTCTGTCGTTCGGGCTTGGGCTTGGGTTTCTGCATCCTGAGGTGGTGGCGGCAACGGCGGCGGCTTATCATCGTTCGGCTTCGGTTCGGAGGCTCGGTGCGAAACTGGTCCAAGTGAGCGCCGAGCACTCGTGTGGGGCACACACACGTTTTGGGGGGAAAAACAAAAAATTAGTCACACTCGGTGCATGTTCTCGAAAAGAGTGCGCGCACCCAAACTGTGCATGGAACGGGATGGGGGAGGAGGCGGGGAGAGACTTTGTCAAAGGCGACGACATTCAAGTTGGGCGGTGGTGATAGGCGACGGAGGCACGTCATGTTGCACAACCCAATCCAGTCTGGGTGTGTGTGCGCGCGTCTGCGGGAAAGGGGGCGAAGAGGCACTTTTCAAATGTACACGCACCCCGAGGGCGTTCGCGGAATACCTTCCTTTGGGGCATGCGTCAATTGCCGGTGACCATGTAAGGCAGCAGCAGAGCTTGGAATAACTTAAATGCTATCGCTACCGAGTCACCGTCAAACGCATGCTATTACGGATTTTTACTGGCTGGTGATAAGCATGCACGCTGGAGGGTAGCTTCAGGTGTGCATACGCAGGAATTGGTTATGCTAAACGGAGGATTTTGAACGTTTCATTGCTCAACCAAAGTGACCCTAATGCTGGGAAGAATTTGAGAGACGGGATCTTTTCTCATCAATCGCCTTGAGTTTTTGTGTTTTATTATATTTCACTTGCAAAATTTAAGGAGTTGGCGTTTTGTAAAGCTTATAATTTCGTTCGCGATCTTGTAAGATGATGGGCGGCATTTTCGAACGTAGTGTGATGCCCAATTGTTGGTTATGCGCTTATGGACACAAGGGGCAACGAGTGGACAGCACTCGATCGGATGTTTCCAAATAGCATTCCATCGAAATCTTGTTATTGTTCTTGTTCCTGGATTCCTGGATGTTGCACGGCGTTTTTGGATTTGGATCGAGGGACTTATGACTTGCTTCTGCTTTTTCTCACTGCCTTAGCTAACAAGGAGGCAAGCTGCCTCCACTTTCGCACGACTCGTCGAAACTCTTTTGCATGAAGCGGTGTTGTCTATGATCTCTATGTGCATAAGTATCTACGTCGTTGAATCCATCGACACCTAATCAGACTTATGTCGCTGTGCAGTCCTTTTCTCCAGGAACCAGAAAGAACGAACTGTCTGCTACTTCTATAGATCCATTCCTTCGGTAATGACACCGCTCTCAGCTTTTCATATCCATTCCAAGACTCAAGGCCCTGCCCTTCGGACGTAGTATTGGAACGGCAGCGTATATTAAGCACATTGAATTCCGATCTTTACAGCACAATTAACCGGGCAATGAACAACAGAGTGGAATTCAATTCTTAACAAACTCAATGCTGTCTGCTGTCACTCAATCAGCCATTATCCATAGATTAATACGCTTGTTTCGATGAAACCGGGAAACTTCCCATCCTTGATATGTGTTCACATATTCCAGGTCGCCAAAAAAACTGCAAAATGTGTATGTTTTCTTAATCGATGCAAGAAATATTTAACCCCCTCTGATTTGGCTTTAGTTGATACATAAAGCTTGAACCAACCCTAAGCTTGAGTACAACGCTCATATCTGGTCTGGTGATCCAACACCACGCTTTTAGAAGACAACAATATCGTGGTTTCATTAGATTCCCTCAAATATCGACATTTATCGCTATTTTAACAAGCGATGCTCGAGTCAGCAAGCTACAACCTCTCTGTCTATCTCCTCCCCTTCATACTTTCGGACCGTGCTGTGTCTTGACGCCAGACACTTTAAGGTATCACTAATACCTTTAGCACCCGCGAATTATTATAGGCGAAAAGAGGGCTTCTTCATCCGCTCATGGAGCAGGACATTTACGATCAGTCTAGTATAATGATAGCTTGGTCCTTCGAGATGATCGAGAAGACTCTACTACTCTATTGACTCTTGCCTCAGTGCGCTTAATCTCGGTGCTGATGTTGTTCGTTCTATTTACTTGGGAGACGAAGTCCTTCACCACCTCAACGTTGTGGTGCCTACGGTGACGTTCTTACCGAGTCGTCGATGTTGTTATATAATAATGTGAACTCGCCATTAAAGTCCATAAAATCGAGAGAGTAATGGTGAGAATTGCGCCAAAGCCTGTCGTGTTGTTTGTGTTGCGTGCGGTGGACTTCAGTTTTATGGCTAGTTGTTTCAAGTCTTGGCACTAACGCTCTCTCTTCTGACAACCAGCGGACAACATGTACGGACTTTTGGAAGACCTTGCCTCGTGTGTCAGAATGTCAAAAGTAGACAAATCGCTGTTAGCCAATGATATGTCGCCTTGAAATCGATTGATAGCTGATGGTTGTCAAAAATCTGCCGTAGTGTGTATATGGTGGTGGTGGACTTCACCGACATGGCACGGTACTGATAAGGATGGTTGTTGACAAACAGTTTCAGGCGTTCACACGAAATGGCAGAGGAGATCTTATAAGAGTTTAGAAGACTTATCACTGAGTAGTTGGATCAATTGAAAAGGTCTCCTTTCTAGTGGATCTGACAAATAATACTGAGATTCCACTCACCGTCAACGACATGCTTTCCTCCGACCATATCTTACAGATAGGCTTCCTACCACATCTCCAGCTACCTTTTAAACGTTCCGCAGACAGTCCGATATCGCTATTTTGACCATATCTTATAGCCAACGACACGCCTGCGACAAACCATACCATCTTCAGCTATTTTCATGATACCATGACTCAGGAGACATTCTGTTCTCACGCGCAACTAATTAATCGCAACTTATTGCAGTCTGAATATTGGATCTCGTCTAAGTTGGAGGGACATAATTATCATCTAGAGCTAGTGGATTATTCCGACTAACTGGATCTTGGATGAGCAGTGATTGCAACATTCTCTGTGTCGATAAACCTCTGCAGCTCCATCTTCTTTTCATACTTTTTTTCCTACACCATAGCCGAGTCTCTCGGGTATCAATACAGAATTGCCTTGTATGCTTCCGAACTTTTTTCATTTATTGTCAAAACGAGGCTTGGACCCTTTGACAACGTCTGCAATCCTATTTGATTACCTCTGCAGGAGTGGTTGAATTTAAAAGTCAATTGTGTTGTGTTGCTGTTGCTGGAACGTGGCCCACCAGTGCGATCTCTAGCTCACCAAAAATGTAAAAAGGAGTACACCCCCGAAATTATTTGATCCTTTCCTCGGCCAACATTTGTCAAGAGGTATGAGCCCTAGTACAGACTTAATTTGACTCTCCCCCCTCCTTCTTCTGCGGTACTGATTACTCTCTTCGGTCACAACTGCTCTGCGCCTCCTAGGTGCATGTCCCTGGATGAGACGCAGTATTACCGCTTAAATGTTGACTTATACAGTGTTATAAAATTTAAGCACGACGATTCACGCAGTAACGGATGACAAAGTAACGTTGGTCTAAGTGAGCGACGACCAAAATTCCGCCAGCAGTAGACCGCAGGACTCAAGTAGAAGCAGGACTCAAGTTTGCACAGAATGGTGATGATGTTCAGCGTCTGCAATGATCTGAAATTCTGTAACGTCTTTAAATATACACTTTTGTTTGATTCGTTGCAACTTTCTTAACACACTGAAGAAAGCGGAGGGAGGAATTTTCTAAAGATAGAGCGTCGCAAATTTGAGAAGAAGGCATCCCGAGCCTAACGGGCAAACCGAGGTGTGTCTGTATTCCCTTTACATTCTCTGCGAAATCCTGCATCATTTCGCAGTTGATTAATTCTGACCACTGCACCACGGGGGGACCAGCAAACCGATCTTTAAACACAGTCCGGTACAGTGAGAACAGTGCGCAACATTGTTGTGTCGAATCTGTTCGGAGGAATGTTAACATCAGCACATGTGTACGACAAGATCGAAGCATCGCTCCTCCAGTCCGTCGATTCAATGCAATTCGCCCATTGGCATTAGGTATGCGCAACAGAAATCCATTCGACAGTCGGCCGCATACATGGCGTGTCTGTGTGTGGACATATATTTGCGATAGAGCGGCAACTGCGGTGGCGGCATTTCATTTGGCGGCGATACATGCATCGTACGTTGCACGCCATTCACCTCGAGGCGTAAGCCCACTGCTGCACGCCAAGGGGAGATCACACGCAGTGCAAACAAATCGAATCGAGAGCCACCAAGTGCCACGCCTAACTGACGCGATCGCTTTTGTCTTCGAAACGACACAGGAGTTGTGTACCAAATTGGTGTCACCTCTTGTACGAACGCCGCGCTGCTGGGCGAATAAAAGCGATGCAAAACCGTCGTTTAGGCTTCAGATTATCTGCGATTCTTAATGCAGTACATGTGCGCGCACCGCCATGACGTAATCCGCTTGGCGCGACTAGGAAGAGCGAAGGGGTCGCTGCTGGCCGAAAGTGTGCTCGGAACGGTTGTAAACTGTCCCATTGATACGATCGCGCATTGCAGTCGTGGGGCACGCTGTGTATCATTGCTCTGGACTCGGGACGCATAATTCATTTGAGCTCGGTTGTGTAAGAGATGTAGAGTGTGCCTGTTGATGCATGGCGGCCGCAGAGGAACAGGGCCTGGACGCCTTTGTAAGGCGACGTCGTGAACAATTCAAACGCATTTTTGTCATATTGGGCATCTTCAAAGAATGCGTTGCTTTTATACAAACAAGGGTCAGATACACATTACAGCACAGACGTGCGATCAGATGTAAGGTCTAAGGTGATTCACTACACAAATTACAAGCTCCGTAATAAATAAACTAAATTCGACTACCGATCAGCTGCACAGGCCGGCTCCTAGAAGACTCGACCGAAGGGTCCTGCGGGCACACCGAGTGGAGCAGCAACAGGCACCGCTGGCCTCACTGGAACCAGGGGTCCCCTCTGGACCACGGCGTTGAAGCCATTGATGGGATCGGCGGTGTAGATGACCGTGCGGATGGTGCCGTCGGGCTCGGCCACGGAGTAGGATCCCTTGACCACATCTCCCTCGCGGGTCTCCTGCTGGCTCTTGCTGTCCCCAGTCAGGGCGTCTTGAACGTTGTAGGCGAACGTGTACTGCGGATGCGGGTCGTATTCCGTGTTGATGGGAACAGCTGCGGCTACTGGAGCAGCAAACCTCTGCGGCGCAGGCAGAAGCAGTCCACAGCTCACAGCTGACACGAGGACCAAGCAAGCAATCGCAATCTAGAAAAAAAAAACAACCCTCACTCAAGGACATTCAAAGGCACAATCGCGCCGCTTACCTTGAGGAATGCCATGATGTCTCTTGGGGGAAATGAGTGCGGGTACTTTCGGTGGCGGTTAACTTCGGAGAATGATTGCCTGAGCGGACCTTGACTCGTCTTTTAAGCGAAAAAACAATTCCGCACTCGGCGAGCAATTAAATTGCATAAAGGCCACCCACCCGCCGAGAAGGGGAACGCAGTCGCCATTTTTTTCTGTTGCCAAATCGGGTGGCGCATTCATATGTAATCGCGATTGCTTACATTAAAACGCGTGCCAAGTTGGAACGCGACGCGCCGTGGATTTTCCACGCCACAGAACTGGCGGCGGCCTGAACGTTTTTTTCGAAATCAATTCAAAGCGCAGTGTGCGCCTTAAGTGATGAGTGCGTGTTCTTGAAAAAAAATATATTAATAATTAATGCTGCCTGTGGCGACTGTTGTGACTGTGCGGCCGATCGGTGGCTGGGTGGTGCGTGTCACACTCTAATTGGGTTTGATGAGCGATATTGCACGAGGAATAAAAATGATCCCTTTCCTCAATCGACTGTCCATCGAAATTCAAAACTTTTTGCCAAGTCTCTGGTATTCGATGGAAACCTTGTTCCCCTTTCGAGGACAAGAAAATCTTTAAGAGCATTCGGCATTGAAAGGCATTCAGAACGCGAGGATAAGGTGAATATAAGGTGACGAATACAAGCGGGTGTTCAGACACAGCTTAGTTAATAGTTCGGACCGATGCAGCGGCATGAAGACGATCCTTGTCATGATGGATGTCTTCTTCTTTGCTTGGCGCTACAGTCCGGGATGAACCTGGGCTTCAAAAAACAAGCCCCTCCAGCCAGCACGATCTTTCGGCAACAGCCTCCAGCTGTGCACACCAAGTTGGTTGATGTCCTTTTCCACTTGTGTGTGCCATCTCACTCGAGTACGTCCTCCGTTGCTTTGTCTCATCAGCTTGGTATCGAAGACTCTTTGGGCCGAAGCTGTGGTGTCCATCTGCTCTACATGACCAAGCCCTCTCAAGCGTTGGATCCGAAGACGCCTAACAAGGTGCATGCCACTGTACAGTCCTTACAGTTCGTAGTTGAATGTTCTATTCCAGGCGCCATCAAACTGGTCCAAAGAACTATTCTCTCAAAACGCCCAAAGGCTTCTTCATCCGCTTTCAACAGCGCCATGGAGCAGGACAGGGATAGTCAGAGTGTCCTATAGAGCGATCTTGGTGTTTCGAGGGATGGCGCTCTTACTCAATTGCCTCTTGAGCCCAAAGAAGCAATGACCGCGAGCTTTTCGTGCTCTTTCATTTTCCCTCTGAGAAGCCGGTTCTCTTTCCTTTCCTTCGTAGAACTCACGAACAGCCCTCGTTGTTTGATGCAAGGTTGGCTTGTAGGCCTCCTGTTTGGCTGCATGTGCCTGCCTGCACTTGTCGCCAGATCATGGGTTTGGTTTTGGCGGTGTCGTAAAGCGCAGCACATCAGTGGCAGCTCCTTCGATGGCTTACTGACAACGTGTGGGAAACTCGGTCGGCAAAGTTCCTAACGATCGATTGCGATTGTAGCTTTCCGACTTCAAACTGTAGTTTCCTGCCTCGACTCTGTACTTCTCTCGGTATCCTCGATATCCTCCTCTCACCTTGGCTACAACATGGAAATGGTCCGAGTTGATGTTGGCTCCTCGGAACGGATCAGATCGAGAGTATTGGAGGAGTATCTGACGTCGATCACAATCTGATCAATTTGGTTGTTGGTTGATTGATCAGGTTATCGTCAGGTCTCCTTATGGATGGTGTGGGAACCGCGAGCTCATCACAGAGATGTTACGTTCCGTGGCGTAATCCTCCAGCGTGAGTCAGTTGCCGCATGTGTTGCCGTGCAGGTGTGTTTTTCGATGACTCTAGCAAAGATTTCTTCCCTGCCCAGCTGTGAGTTGAAATCTCCTAGGACGATCTTTGTGTCGTAGCTATGCATTTATCATGTGTTCTTTCTAGGAGATCATAGAAATCGGCCTTGCTATAGTCATCCTTCTCCTCTGTCGGGAGGTTTGCGCAAATCAGGCTGATGTTCCCGAGCTAAGCCTCGATGCGGATCGTTTTGAGGCGCCTAAGTCATGATGGAGCATTACGCTTATTTTGGTCATCCGACTTCCAGTGGTTTCAGGGACTTAATGAATTGCTGGCAGTGTTACTCACAATTATTATACTCCTAGCTTTTCCTGCGTTTGGCGCGATGTACTAAAGACCAATGACTTCAAGTCTTTTCGTCCTCAATTTCGGTATTTAAATTCCCAACAGAGCTCGCTTATTTTGAAGGAAGGCTCATACACAGACAAAATTCGATGCCTGTCAGCTTTTTTTTTTGCTTGTTTCGAATTGAATAAGAAGAGCAAGGCTTCCCGCAAACCCTGTTGCTTTCTGTTTTCTTGTTTGTTTCAAAAGCGTTTGGTGTTTACTCTTGTTGTCATCGAATTAGTACCTACGACACTGAAAACAAGACCTGTGTATCGAATGGTTTTGAGCTCCGTAGTACAACTTAGAGTACGTTCACAATACTCAATCTCCGTCGAACGGACTATCGCCAATTCCCCTGCGCAGTCTTCTTTTACGTTAAGAATGTGTTATTTTTTAATTTGTTATTGTCTCTTCTTAAAAATGAGGATTCAAAGAATAAAGAAAGACAAAAGAGAATTCTCAGATATCCCAGACTTCGAGTTAATGACGCTCTGTCTACTTCAGCACGATTCACTTCCCTTCCATGCACATTACCAAAACCTCGCGAATATTGTATTCCGTGTAAAACCCGCCGTACAAAACGTGTCCCATTTCCGATGAGGCACGACGAAAACGCTGCTCGCAAACTCGTTGCTTGTACGTCTTCAGTTGGCCATCCCTCAACTGAGGGAAACAACAGGACATCATCTGAAAGAGCTACGAACTTGCATGTCCACCGTCTTGCCCGCGCAACCAGTGAACCACAATCAGGCATTCGCGGTGACTAGTAACGTTCGAACTTGCTTCGTTCTCTAAAAATCGAAATAAGATCAAGAATTGGACAAAAATTGCTCTCAGATAGTCAATTAAATCAAAGTATGCACAATATTACGTATACGCCCAAGTATAGTGTTTTCTGTTCACAACATGTGTACCCCGACGCATGATCAACGCTGCAGGCACCTAGTTGTGGACATCTTTTAAGGATTTCACGATTCATAAAATGTCACGATTGACAGATAATTACATAAATGACAGTCAAGTTACGTCGTCCTCTCAACGTCTACTAGATGTGAAGACTAAACACAGTCCAGGCTAAGGGTTGTACGTTTTTCCCGGCCAATCCAAATCTATCGTCGATTTGTAGGAAATTGTCTGAACGGACGGGCTCACAAATTCGACAATTCCTTTTAGCGTGCTAACGATTGTTCTCCAGAAAGAGGAATTTATTTTTCGGGAGCCGTCCATGAACTGAAATGTCATCACCATGTTGGAATAGTACTCATAGCCATCAATGCAAAAATCGGAAAGCAGAGCATCTTCGGCAGAATTATCGAAAATAAATTTTATAAAAAGCACGAGATTAGTCATAAAAGAATTTTCAGAACAGTCTTTCACCACCACCGGATGGTCTACATCCCAATAAAATGACCCACGCACTCATTGACGCAAGAACTACATCTACATAGTTAGCATATGCGAACTTTAAAGGCACAAACGAAATTGCTGCACTGTCCAACACTACAGTGTTTGCCAAAGCATAAGAAGAGCAAGTAAGTGAGAGATGTTCTACTACTCCTACCTCATGCTCAAAGACGTTACGAAGTACTATCCTCAAGGAGAAACCCTCAGTATTATTTGACTGTAAGTACGAGACACGCTGCAGTACATGGCAGAATCAGTGCAAGAAGAGTAACGGGCTAGAAGACGCGAGGAGAAAACCTTCAGAATCTAGCTCGTAGTAAAAAGTGCAACCTTTCAATAAGAAAGACCAGTAGATTCGCTGTCGATGCTGAGAATTTGGAAAAATCACTGCTGCAGACTGTTAAACGGCGATGACTAACAAATTCCGCTGTCAGGCAGTATGTTTCACTTTATTTGGACGATGATGAGCAAGCATGCCGCACTCCCGACTTAGACGAGGTCAAGTAAGCGATATCTACACTGAAGTCGAACGAAGCTGCTGGAGCAGAAGGTCTGTCCGCGCAACTGTTTAAAGCAGGGGGAGATGAAGTGTTTGGGCGCATGCATCAGCTAATCTGTAAGATATGGTCGGAGGAAAGCATGCCCGACGAGTGGAATCTTAGTATCGTTTGTCCGGTCCACAAGAAAGTTGACCTCTTCGACTGCGCCAACTATAGAGGGATCAATCTCCTTAACATAGCGTACACCATCCTCTTTGCCGTTTTGTGTGAACACCTGATAGGTCCTTATCAGTTCGGTTTGAGGCAGTTGAAGTCCACCATCGACCACATCTTCACACTACGGCAGATCATATACTCAAAAGATGCAGACCCCACACCCATTCCTCTCGACGAGCTACACAGCGCCATGTCTAGTTTTGACATTCCTCCCAAACTCAGTCAGATTGTGCAGGATGACGATGGAGAACTCTCGCTGCTCCATCAAGGTCGGTAACGAACTCACCGAGACCTTCAATGTTAGAAAAGGTTTTAGACAAGGCGACGCGCTGTCATGTGACTTCTTTAACATCATACTTGAGAAGATCGTGCGAAACTCAAACGTAAACACCAGAGGCACGATCTTCCAAAAGTCCCTTCAATTGCTTGCTTACGCAGACGACATTGACGTGGTTGGACGAATACAGCGAACCGTTAATGAGGCGTTTGCTGGCATTGAAGCGGAAGCGGCTAAAATGGGTCTAGTGGTAAACCAGGGCAAAACAAAGTACATGCTGTCATCATGAAAGGACGCACAACATCGTCGTCTCGAACAGAGCGTCATAAAGGGCAGCTGAAACTTTGATTTAGTCAAGGACTTCGTCTACCTAGGCTCTGGAGTAAGCAAGGACAACAACACCAGTACCGAGATCAAGCGCAGAATTACTCTTGTCAATCGCTGCCTCTGTGGACTCAAGAGGCAATTGAGTAACAGAGCCCTCTCTCGAAACGCTCTATATAACACTCTGATCCTTCCTGTCCTGCTCTATGCTGCAGACACAGGGACGCTGATAAAAGCCAATGTAGAAGCTCTTGGTCGTTTTAGAGAAAGGTTCTGCGGGCGATCTTTGGCTCTGTTTGCGTTCATGGCGTTTGGAGAAGAGGATTCAACCACGACCTGTACGGGCTGTAACTGACAGCGACATGTACCTACTTAGGCGTCTTTGGATCCAACGCTTGAGAGGGCTAGGTCATGTAGAGCGGATGGACATCACAGTATCGGCCCGAAGAGTCTTCGATACCGAGGCATTGGGTCAACGCAACAGAGCACCTCCTCGAACGAGATGGCGCGCACAAGTGAAAAAGGACCGCTGCTGGCAGAAGGTCGTGTTCCCTTTTGAGGGCCAGGCCCACCCCGAACTGTAGCGTCACTCAAAGAAGGAAAATAAGAAAGACAAAATCCTGACCGCAGCACTTCCATCAGCTGATTATCGTTCTTGAACAGACTCTTTTGTCGATGGAGTAGCTCAGCTTATTGAGGAAGAACAACGAGGCTGTCTCAAACTAACTTTTCTTTTGCCGAGTAACAAAGCCATTAAAACACTGAGCGTCATCCTTGAAATCATAATTTTCAAACCAAGGCTCATTTGTGAAAACTCTATAATCGTTGCAAGAAATAATGTAGTGCTCCTCTTTGAATAAGACGGAACTGGCCACTGTCAGGCTGCCGTTTTTATTTTGGTTGGCACCCCTTTAAACTGCCCCAAAATTCAGGTATTCTTAAAACACCAATAAGACCCCAATTACCGTCGAAATGCAAATCAAAAATCCCTCAATTCCAAAAAGGAACTCCCCCAAGATCGCTAACTTAACACCCTCCACCAAAAGCACGCGCTTGATCATCTTTAAAATTCAACATCAATCTCCAATCAAACGCAGATAATCGCACAGACTTCATCCAACCTCTGTCACCAACGAGTGGCCGGTCCCACTGTCCCGTCGGCCAACACCAATGCGCCATCGCAGTCTGCAGACAAGAAGCGCTCGCGTACGTGCGCTCACTTCTGGTCAGGCCTTGAGCGGCCACCGTGCATACCAATGGTGGACAATAATTTCACTTTCGTCGCGATTATCAAATCTGTAATTCAGCGTTGCGTCGCGGGCCCAGTCTGCGTGATGACATACTCCACTTATTGGGACCAAACAATGGCTTGTCCCATTTACCGCCGGCCGCGTGGGGAGGACGTTTTGAATTTTCATTTAAAAGGGGCTTCCTGATGTAAATTCGACATCATTCTGCAAAACACCTTTCACTTGGCAACACCAACGTGTCAGTAAAGCAAACTTATCCTTCGTCATGGCTTTGTTCAAGGTAAAGACTATCAACCGGGCGACTGCCCAGTGGGCCAGGGAATAACATCTCTTGATTTCGCTTCTAGATCGCAATCGCATGTGTCCTCGTCTCGGCGGTGAGCTGTGGAGTCCTCCTGCAAGGTCAGCGATTGGCTGCGCCTGTCGCTGCTGCTGTGCCAATCAACACGGAATACGACCCGCATCCGCAGTACACGTTCGCCTACAACATTCAGGACGCCCTGACTGGGGACAGCAAGAGCCAGCAGGAGACTCGGGAGGGAGATGTGGTCAAGGGATCCTACTCCGTGGCCGAGCCCGACGGCACCATCCGCACGGTCATCTACACCGCCGATCCTATCAATGGATTCAACGCGGTGGTGCAGAGGGGACCCCTGGTTCCAGTGAGGCCAGCTGTTGCCGCTGCCCCAGCTCCTGTTAGGTTCTTCTAAGTGTCGCTACAGTCACACGCACAAGCGAAGCTTGAAAGTGAAAGTGATAATAATTTATACGTCTCTTCTAAGGAAAAACCAAAAAGTTAGTACATTAGGTTTGCTCTAGCTGTTATTGAATAAATGCAATTGTTTTTGTTGAAAATCGATGAGTCTCTTAATGAAATTTGCAATCGAATTTAGTGTGTGCTTAGTGCTTTCAACAACAATGCCACCGACCATGATGGTTTGCTATCAGATAGCATTCCCAAAAAAAGGTGACTGATGGTCTATTTCCCTATCCAGCACTTGGTGTGAACGTCTACGGCCATTTTGAATCGAACTAAACGGCACGTAATAGGGAAAATCAATTGATTTTCGATTTCGAAGAAGGCACTGTCTTCTACTAATCAGGCCAACTGCTCGGTTACGTAGAGAATATTGGAGTGATGCTTGCGCGGTAAATGAAGAAGAGGAAGAAGAAGAACTTAGAGAGTTTCAATTCACAAACTGCAACTTGGCGGACATCCCCAGAAGAATCTACCCGGAGAGTGGATATCCACTGTTTGAAAACATTTGTTAAACTGTTGCCGCTGCTTATAATATAATAATATGGGTGGCGCTACAGCCCATAGAGGGCCAGGGCCTAGCTTCTCAGCAACCACTCGTGTTGTGCGTGCTATTAATCTCTCACGAGTGGAAGGGACCTACAGTTTTACGCCGAATCCGAGCGGCCAAGTTTGAGAAGCTTTTTCTAGACAGGAAATACTCTGTGAGCATTGTCAGTGACTCGAAAGAGGTGGGGCCGTGGTAATTATTTCTGTCGCTCAGAGCTGGAATCGAACCTACGACGTCGAGGTTGGGGTCGACGCACGTACCCACAACGCCACGGGCCACCACTGTTGCCGCTGCTTATGATACTGAAAAATACGCAGCCACAATCGTTGATGAAATGCACAGCAGCTGCAGCAATGTAACAGAAGTTGTATTGGCTGGAGGTTCCTTATTACACAAATAGTTTTGTCTTAACTCATACCGCCAACGGGCACATGGTGCCTGGCCAGTACAGTGCATTTCTATTGAGATGCAGGTATGTTTCAACACGCAACAAACATACCAACAAAAATTATGCAGACTATGAGAATAAAGAAACGGCGAGTGCTGTCGACTGTCGAGCTCATCACACGGCTCGGCAGCTACGACGTGTGCTTCTGACTGCTGCAGCTGCTGTGCATCATTGCTTTTGCTTCGTCTGATGATTCTTTCGGCAGTTAGAGTTCTGTTGAAAAATTTGAAGGCAGTCGATGCTGTGAAAAGCTAAAACTAAACTTTTGGGGTTGGTCCAAATGTCAAAACAATCGCTGCATTTGAGGCGTCGATCCAAATCAGTTAATTTTGGCGTTCTCAAGAATTGGGCATCGTTCAGAACACATTATGGCGTGATAAGGATTTACACCCATACGATGCGATTAGGTTCGCCAGATTCATCTGAAAATTTATGAATTGTCTTAGAAGAAAGCGCGTGGGTGTGTCGTAAGGTGTTTAATATATTCCTTAATATATTGCTTGGCAGTGAGCGTAGCTCATGTGGTTGTTCACATAGCGCCTTTCTTAAAAGTGCAACCTGGGACTCTATGTTCAATTATTGACACCAAGAACTGGATCAATTTACGACAATATTTTCGATCTACTGAAGTGCTTGAGAAAATAAATAAAAAAGCATCAAGCAATAGGCTTATATCAGTTTTGAGAGAGTATAATTATTTACACCCCTATTCTGTAAGTCGTGTCACCCAAAAATATGTGTCACTGTGAAAAATTTCTATTCAAATTAGAAATCTAAATTCAATTAGATAGAGTTAGTGACAGACATCAGCTTTTTCTTTTACGTTGGTTGGTTTTTGCTGTGCATCCTGAATAGAAACACGACGGGCGAAGGTTTACACATTATCTTGAAAAACGTTGTTCCATTCGAGAAACTGAAGCTGAATCGGTCCATAATCCATGTGTGTTGCACGCAACATGCATTCATCTGAGGAAATTGCACATCACGAAATGCATCACAAAAACGCCGACGGAAAATCAACAGACCCCAATTAGCTGACGACCGACGGCATTTCATCAAATTTGGGAGATCAGAAAAGGGAGAAAGAAAATGATCTACATCGTGAGCGACAAGGGGTCAACGACCACATTGTGGCTCCTCCCACGCTGCGACGTTTTTTTTTGTCACACATGCATGGAATTTTGGTGTGCCCGTATGCAGTGATGGTCTGGCTACTTCAAGGGAACCGGGAGGTGCAGGATGGCGAAATGTGCAAAATCTATGCAACTGGACTAGCAATAGACCAAGGAAATAAACGGACCAGAGATTTCCTGAAGGCAATGACCCTGATGATGTATGCATTCCCAGTTTAGAACTAAAGCAATCAACATCGTCAATAAATCTAATTCGTAGAAAAAAAAAAGTTTTTTTTTTGTATTTCTTGCTAGTTGCGTTTCTCTCGAAGGTTTTTACTTCACGGTTTTACTTCAACCCTTTGTTGTTCCGCCTCCGGCAAGCTTATCCTTGAGCTGAACATTTTTTTTGCTAATTGTCCTTGCGACAAAGCAATGTGCCTTTAAAAGAGAGAGAGACATGGTTACCAACATTTTAATCAACACATGGACTTCGAAGGCGACATTTAACCGTCATTGTGAAAATACTGCCTGATGTTCTTCAAAGTGTATGTGCAATTTGAGGAGACTACGCCAAACTCATTCATGGCATAGTCACGGCGGTCACAAGTCCCAAATCATACTCAAACATAAATGCCATTAAATCTAAATTCATTCCAACTTCAAAATTCTCCTCCTCTAAACAAGAGGTTTCAGGAAATGAGCGTTTTTTTTTGAAAATTAGACACTAACTATTAATGGGAAAGTAAAAACGGTCAGAAATTGTTTGTTGTGTAACATTTTACATTAGGATATCGTACTTTTCACCAGAAGATACAAAATCCCCCAATTTGACCACCCCACTGCTGTGCGGCACTGCATTACAGCTAACCACCACTGCGAAATTTCTAGGTCTCACTCTCGACAGCAAGCTAAATTGAAAGGTCAATATCCAGGAAAGGGTAAAAAAAAGCCTCTTCTGCACTTTTTAGCTGCAAAAAGGCCATTGGATGCAAATGGGGCCTACAACCACGCATCGCTCACTGGATTTACACCTTTATCGTCAGACCGACACTTCTGTATGGTGTCTCAGTTTGGTGGACAGCACTAAGCAAAGCTATAAACTGCAATACACTCAACCGAGTACAAGGACTGGCCTGCCTGTGTATCAGTGGGGCAGTGAGAAGTACTCCGTCAGACGCACTGAATATTCTCCCCAATCTCCCACCTCTGGAAATATTCGGGCAACAAGCAGCCGCAAGCACAGCCCTGAGACTCAAAACACTTCGATTGTGGTCCGAACTCAACACTGGCCACTCAACCATTCTGAAGGAATTGAATTTCCTACCAAGCGACACCGACCGCCTACTACCTCAGGCCATCTTCGAGAAGAAATTCTCAATCAGCATTCCTTCCAGATCGGATTGGATGTCTGATAGGCAAAGATCCTCTGCGCATTTTCACGGATGGATCAAAGACAAAAGAAGGGGTGGGTGCGGGTGTCTATTCTCAAGACCTCAACATTGCTATCTCCGTGAAGCTCCCTGATCACTGTAGCGTTTTTCAGGCAGAAACCATAGCGATTAAAGAGGCGTTGTCAGGGCTCAAAAACAACGTGATATCAAAAAGGGATATCACCATATGTTCCGATAGTCAGGGCGATAATGTCATGTTCTACCCCTTAATTGCAGGCTGTCTCTTTACGAGATGGCCGAGCTTTTTAACATTCATCTCATGTGGGTGCCGGGACACTGTGACATACCAGGAAACTGCTAAGCCGACGAACTCGCTAGGTGTGGTACAACCTCATCCCTATCGATAGCAGGGGTACCGCCTTCCATGCCGATCGCTACAGCTTACCATCTTCTTAAGATCTACACAACTAAAACCACTAATGACAAATGGCTAGAAGGCACCACCCGCCTTAAAACAAAAGAAATCTGGCCAAGACTCAACCTAAAACGGTCACTCAGTCTACTTGGACTCAGCAAGCCCTCATTAAGGACCCTCATTGCATGGATGAAGGGGAGGAAGAAAACACTCATCACCTTCTCTGCTCCTGCAGTGCTCTGGCCAGTCGTAGGTTCCTGCACCTAGGAGCCTACTACTTCAGCGGTCGTAACGAGCCAGCATTTGCCAACTAAATCGGTTCATCAGCAGCACCAACTGGTTCCAGCGTTAGGAGAAGTCAATCCGCGTGGTATCACAATGGGCCTACTCTGGCCTAAGTGTGACTGCACTGCAGCAGTCAGCCACAACTACCTAACCTAACCTAACCTAACATTTAACATTGCTGCCATTTGCTTTTGACTCAAAGTGTCATCTCTATCCAATATCGTTTGCAATTCGGCGTCTTCAAACTTTTTTGGTGGTCTTCCACGTTCTTCATGTCTCACTATCATTATTTCTGAACCGTTGAAACCATCTTTTGCATGCTGCTTCTGACAGAGCATGATCACCATATGCCTCGACAAGCATTTGATGCGACTCTGCAGCACTTTTCTTCTAATTAAAACAAAAAATTAATGCTGTCCGCAAATCATCACTTTCTGGTACAAAATTCGACATTTTTTTTGGACATGTTCCCTATCGAGACATTTGTATCTTGACGCTCACTTCATACTGGTACACCTCAGTAGGTAGGCCAGCTGAAATGTGAACGAATTTAACTTTATATATCAAGCTATGGCCAGATAGACTCAATGCTTGCTTCGGCAAATTAATAGAATTGAATTCAAAATCTTTTGGAGATTGGATGTGAATTCTGTATACGTCTGTTGGTTGAGTTATTCTCCCAGGCGATCCGTTTTAAATCGCATGCCATTGTAAGACTGGCAAAAAACGAACAATCGCTTTGAAGACAATGAACAAGTGCGAACTAGGTGTAAGAATATATAATGAGTTCCAATTGAAACTTTGAACTTTCACTGTGAAGGCACACTCAAACTAGTGACCAAACTGGCAATGTGCCCAATATTCCGATCTGGTGACGGCATTTTTAACAGCGTTTAAGCTAATTTTCAATCGTAGGTAATAACGTAGGCAATACTAGTCACAAGCCAGATAATAGTCTAGTTCAACTTAAATCTTAAGTAATGAGTAGATTTTCGCTGTTGAATATTTCCGACCAAGTGGGACAAATAGTTGGTCGAAGTGCCGAGAATATTGCTGCCGTTCAAGCGGTCTTCGCAAACAAACCGAAACAGTCGATTCCACGACATTATTAAGAATTGGGCTTTGCTAAAACCACGCTATACAAACAATGACACTACTGCGGAGTTAAAACGGAGGATCACGTTGACCAACTACTGCAGTTTCGTACTCGGTAAGCCACTGAGTGATAAAGCCATCTCTCGAAAAACCAAGATATCTCTACATTAGACCTTGACAGTCCAAGTCCTGCTGTATGGCGCAGAATCATCGACACTAACTAAAGCGGACGAGAATATTCTTGGTCTCTTCGAGAGAAAAGTCCTCCGAATTATCTTCGGTCCCATATGTACGGATGGTGTTTGGAGGAGAAAACCGAACGACGAGCTGTACGGGCGACATCGACCTGGTTCGAATCTCTCGTCTCAGATGTCTAGGTCACGTCGAACTAATGGACACCAATGCTAGGGCCCGGAAAGTCTTCGACTGCAACCCCGAGGGACAACGCGGTAAAGGAAGACAACGCCTATGGTGGCGCAAGCAGCTAGAAGGGGACCTAAAAAAGTTGAAAGTGCGTGGCTGGAAGCAACTAGTACAAGACCGAGCTAGATGGAGGGGCATGTTGCCTGAGGCCCAGGTCCACTGTAGTGCATTGGCCTGCATGCTTATAATAATAATATGGGTGGCGCTACAGCCCGTAGGGGGCCAGGACTTGCTTCTCAGCAACCACTCGTGTTGTGCGTGCTATTGTTCTCTCACGAGTGGAAGGGACCTACAGTTTTATGCCGAATCCGAACGGCTTTGTTTGAGAAGCTTTCTCTAGAGACAAGGAATACTCTTTGAGCATTGTCAGTGACTCGAAAGAGGTGTGGTCGTGAAAAATTGTTTTCGTCGCTCAGAGCTGGAATCGAACCAACGACGTCGAGGTTGGGGTCGACGCACATACCCACAACGCCACGCGCCACGGCATGCTAATAGGAAGATGGATAAAGTCCGGCGATCATATGAAGCGACGTGCGTTGTCGAGCTGGACTCTGGAAATGTTGGAAGAAGATGACCAATTCCATCGCAGAATTATCTTCAATGATGGACCGGAGAATGGACGTTGGTCCACTTATTTTCACAGAGACGAGATGCTTTTTTTAAAGTAAGCGAAAATCGCTACAGAGACACCTTTCAACGTTATTTCGGTTGTTAGGAACTTGGCTTTAAAAGGGATATAAGGTTTCAACAAGACTGGTGTTATAATAGACAAGTGATCGAAAAATGTCTTCTGTCGCTTGACCGCCTCGACTGTGTGATTCAAGACGACGACGGTGTGTTAAACCATTGGTATATGCCAACAAACCGGCGTAGTTAGGGGCGCTAAACTACAGTCTACGGTCTACAGTTAAAATGTGACGAAGTGTCTTAGAAAGCAGAGTTCAAGCAATCGACCCCAGCAATGAACGACGTCAAATCTCTTAAATAAATGTTTTGATTGTACTGCACAGCCTTGAATTGTACTCCTTACCAATAACACTATTTTCGATATATCTCAAATGCTGTGCGTTTATCTAAAAAGAACGTGTCCAGTTCTTGTTGGAAAACCATATTCTAGGACTATATCAGCTCGAATATGTGTTTAAAATTGTCTTACAAACGAAATAAAATAAAGGCGATTGCACTTAAATGCTATGGACTCACCCCAAAGGACTATACGACACACTCACTCTCCGACACCTCTTGCAATCACTGTACGGCCTTAACGAGCTCAATCCACCGACTGGCTTGTTCCAACGACACATCTGAAATCGAAACCTGAAACCGAAGCGTACTCCTTAAGCCATCAACTAGCTCATTTTGACGAATTGACATCTATTAAAGCGGAGAGCATGCCATAAGCAAAAATTTAATGTAACAACATTCATGGCGTGAACGAATGTCGCAACATGCGTGCGTATTGCACGCCTAGCAATTGCCATACAGCAACAGTCAGTGGCAGTGTGCAGACAGTGGTTTGTCTTTAATTATGATCAGAGTTCACAGATCTTACATCAGACGCTCTGCGAGACAATTCGGGCAAATTAATTATCTTCGAAAGGCGGCATGCCATCGGTGCACCGCGTGCGCCTTTAGCGAACGGACACAAGGTCTAGCAGGTGGTTTTGTGTTGGTTTTTTTTTTTCCCAGCTTTTCCCTATTCAATTGCCTCTTTCGGATATGTAGTGCTCCACATTCGGGCGGTGCGTTTTGGTCAAGTTTTACGCGCCTGCCGATGGATTATGGACTGATTTGATGGACTTCAGAGAAGTTCAGTTGCTTCATGGGTTTAATGGCTCATTGGAGAAGGAGTGAAATGTGGCAGTTGGGCAATCAGCGAGACACTTGAAATGGTACTGTAACTGTCCTGACGTAGAAGCTAGGTGTCCTGTGTAAGAAGCTCAGAACCCTCAGTGTCCTTTTGAACTGATACGCATGATTGTTATAAATCACTCATACCCATTTCAGCATGTTCCATCAATCCTCTGAGAAATGATGAAATATTTCTGAAATACTTTAAAATTTTATTTTCTTCTTCTTGTGGCGCTACAGTCCGGGGTGAACCTGGGCCTCGGTCAATAATCCTCTCCAGCTGGCACGATCTTTAGCCAGCTGCTTCCAATTTCGCACTCCAAGTTGGTTGAGGTCTTTCTCCACTTGAGTGCGCCATCGGGTTCGTGATCGTCCTCTATTGCATTGTCCCACTGGTTCGGAGTCGAAGACTCTTCGGGCTGGAGCAGTGTCCATGCGTTCAACATGGCCTATCCATCTTAGGCGTTGAATCCGTAGACGCCTGACTAGACTCATGTCGCTGTACAGATGCTTCAGAACTTCAGAAGATTGAACTCAGAACTTTTCTCTCGAAGACACCAAGTGTGTCTTCATCCGCTCTTGAGATCCAGTCCAGGCTGCCGCGCTATACAGCTGGACAGAGATGATCAAGGTCTTATATAATGTGAGCTTGGTCTTTCGAGAGAGGACTCTACTACTCAATCGCCTCTTGAGCCCAAAGAAACAGCGTTTAATCTCGGTAGTGATGTTGTTTGCACTATTTACTTGGAAGCCACGGTAGATGAAGTCCTTTACTACCTCAAAGTTGTAGCTGCCTATGGTGACGTTCTGACCGAGTCGTCTCGGTATCGCTATCTTGACTTCTTCTAGCTCGGGGGGGCCGAATTCTCTTCTATCGTCGTCCATTCGGTATTGGTGTCCTCTTCGCCGTGAAACGGTCTGCAGATGTGATCCTTCCAGATTCTCAGTATCGACTGCGACTCTACTACGAGTTGTCCCTCTTCGTTCCGACAGGCTTCTGTCCGATGTTTGTACCCTTTGGATAGTTGTTTCACCCGCTGGTAAAACTTTCGGACATTATTTCTGCCGTACCACCTCTCCATTTCCTCGATCGCGCGCTTCTCATGCTTCTTCTTTTTCTTTTTGAGAAGCCGGTGCTCTTCCCTTCTTTTAAGTTCGTAGAACTCACGAACCGCTCTCGTCCTTCTATCCAGCGTCGCCGACACTCGTTGTCAAACCATGGGTTTTTTCTAGGTGCCATTTTAAGACCCAACACATCAGAGGCAGCTTCTCTAATGGCGTTTGGACAACGGACGGGTTGGACTCTCTGAGAGCTTCAGGGAGACTCGATCGCAGAAGTTCCCAGAGGTCGATTGCGATTGTAGCTTTCCAACGTCAAACAAAAAATATTATTTTGTTTAATGTTAAAAAAGAATTCTGTTGTTAGCGCTGTTAAATTTTTTAATTGTGAATTTCTAAACCTATTAATTTTGTAATTGTTCTAAACCTATTGATGTGTCACTTGGTGACTCGATGGTAAAGTAATATTGATACTGTCAACGCTGAGCACTCTAAATTCTTGACAGCACCGATCTCCTTGGCCATTGCCGGTCTTTGGGGATATGTGATGGGTGACAGTTTCTTGACCTTCAGCTTTTCGATTGTCACCTTGTCGTCACTCAAATCCAGCTTGGTGCCGACCAAAATAATCGGTACACTGGGGCAATGATGGCGAACGTCTGGATACCATTTGGCTCGGACGTTATCGAATGATGCGGGATTCACCAGCGAGAAGCAAATGAGGAACACATTGGTCTGTGGATATGACAGAGGCCTGAGTTAAAGTAATATTGCTACCAATGTCTTCATAATACATAAATCAAATTAGGACGTGGTGCAGATTTAAATAGTGATCAGATTTGTTAAGCACAGGCTATGTTCGTAGTAGCAGTACTTGAGCATCTACTACAACGCATAGAAGGCATGTAGCAATGATGCAATATATCGCCTTCAAGAGCGTTATATGAAAGCAACCGCATATGATTATTGTGCAAGAAATCATTGCAACGCATCACAAAAGAAGTGATGCTTACGCGATGGGCATTTTTTGACGTTAACATACCAGGTTAGGTAAGGTTATGGTGACTGACTGCTAAGGGCAGTCAAACTTAGGCCAGGGTACGCTCAGTGTGATATCACGCGGATAGACTTCTCATAACACTGGAACCAGTTGGTGCGATTAAGCTGGCCTATGCTGACGCTGTTTATCTCATTGCGGCCGCTGATGTAGTAGGCCCCTAGGTGTAGGGACCTACGACTAGCCAGAGCACTACAGGAGCAGAGAAGGTGATGAGTGTTTTCTTCCTCCTCTTCATCCATGCAGCTTCTGCAAAAATCATTATATTGGGCACCCATCCTGCGAGCATGAGTGCCAATTGCACAGTGCCCGGTTATGACTCCAATGAGGGTCCTTAATGAGGGCTTGCTGAGTCCAAACAGACTGAGTGACCGTTTTAGATTAAGTGATGGCCAGATTTCTTTTGTTTTCAGGCAGGTGGTGTCTTCTAGCCATTTGTCATTAGTTTTCGAACCATACTGTTAAGAGAATTTTGATTTGATTATTGACCCTATTTGTAAGCCTAGGCAAGTAAACTTGGGCTTCGATGGCTCATCGGCAAAAGTAAATACACTTTAATTTAATTACTGTTCCACTCGTGAGGAGAAAGCTATAATTGGTAAAAATATCGATACGGAATTATAGTCTTCTTTGATTGGCGCTGCAGTCTGAGGTGGACCTGTCCTCAACCAACATGCCTCTCCAGCCAGCACGATCTTTCGCCAGCTGCCTCCAGCTACAGCACACCAAGTTGGTTGAGGTCCTTTTCCACTTGTGTGTGCCATCTCGTGCGAGGACGTCCTCTGTTGCACTGTCCCAATGGCTCGGTGTCGAAGACTCTTCGGGCCGGAGCTGTGGTATCTATCCGCTCTGCATGACGGCGTTGGATTCGAAGACGCCTAACTAGGTGCATGCCGCTGTACAGCCCGTTCAGTTCGTGAACCTTCTCCTTCAAACGCCATCAACGCAAACAGATCGTACGCAGAACTTTTCTCTCAAAACAACCAAGATCATCCGCTTTCAAAAGCGTCCACGTCTCTGCGCCATAGAGCAGGACTGGGATGATCAGAGTCAACTTGGTTCGAGATATGGCTCTGTTACTCAATTGCCTCTTGAGCCCAAAGAAACAGCGATTGGCAAGAGTAATTCTGCGCTTGATCTCGGTACTGGTGTTGTTGTCCCTATTTACTCCAGAGCCTAGGTAGACGAAGTCCTTGACTAAATCAAAGTTTCTGCTGCCCATTATGACGGTCTGTCCGAGACGTCGATGTTGTGCGTCCTTTCGTGATGACAGCATGTACTTTGTTTTGCCTTGGTTTATCGCTAGACCCATTTTAGCCGCTTCAGCTTCAATGCCAGCAAACGCCTTATTGACGGCTCGCTGTGTTCGTCCAATCTCGTCAATGTCGCCCGCGTAAGCAAGCAGTTGAACGAACTTTTAGAAGATCGTGCCTCGGGTGCTTACCATTGAGTCTCGCACGATCTTCTCAAGTATAAGGTTGAAGAAGTCACATGACAGCGTCTATTTGCCACAGACAGTGGCTATTTTCCGGTGGAATCATATTAACGACTCATTTTCGATTAGTCATTGTCGTCTGACGTATAAAATGTGTGCCAGCAATTTCACTAGTAGCTCACTAACCTAACCGAACCTATTCGTGTCTTTAGTTGAACACTGACATTCAGCTTGAGAGTCGACTTAAATGCACTCTAGACTACGGGGCCCAAATTTTCCACGAATATACCTGACCTTTTAGACAAATATTAGTTAACGATTAACGGTCAGGAAAATTTTTGATGAAAAACGTGTTTTACAATAATAGGCGTGTTTTTTTGACTGGTCAGTACTTAGCTTAGTAAGATTTTACACGGGAAGTAACAAAAAAACAACTTACTGAGTTGAAACTACCTAGTAAAATTGCACTGTCATGACTGACTAGGACGCGTTGAAAAATAGCATTCACAGATGGCGCCAGAGGAACTATTTTTTATTAAAGATTGGTATCACTCGATTATTTGGCACTTGGAAGTGTTTACTGAGCAAATTTAGAAAAAAACCAAATCCTTCCTATTACTTGTTTGTCTATACGTTACTTGTGTATTTTATTTCCTTTTGAGAGTTAAATTTGACTTATTTTTGACATTAGAGTACTTTTTATTTTGATTTTTTTGACATCTAATGCAATGGACGTAAGCACTCTGAGTAAGCTGAGTACTGAGTACTCAAAAAAACACGACTAATATACCACAAATGTCACACAGACCAGTCCCAGATGTAGTGAGGGTTGTTCGCCGGTTCATTGAATCCCTATTTCCATCCGAAAATGCTGCTACCTCTTCTTCTTTCTAAGCACTTTTTGTCGCACTACACCTCTCACAGGTCTCCAAGCGCAATCTCAAAATATAAGGTTACCAAAGATCAACTTACACTTCCCACCGAGCTCGACAGACAGCCAAGAACAAAACGAAGATTCCATTACCATCGAAGGTCAAGTTCAGCCATCAGTCCATCATCACTGAACCGCGACCATCTTCAGAGCGCATCGTCTGCTCCGTCCAGCCAGCCGTTGCCAGCAGTCACTTGCACAGCACTCAGCAGAAATTCGTTTTCTAGTTCACCAGATGCATTCCAGCGAATGTTACAATTTAATTAATTGCAAAACGTCGACGACCTCAACGGGCCCGCGATGGAAGCGGTTATTCCCCCATCAGTCAATCGGTGCGTTCGCACGTCAAACTGCCAGTCAAACCGACTCACGTTTTCTGCCGACTTGTTATGCTCAAATGCGTTCAAAAGCGCGATCCCTTTTGGGAAAAAAATCGCTCGCACACACACGGGCACACGGAGATTTACGAATCAAATTGATTCATTAAAAGACGCAACGTCGCGCCGTGGCCCAGACCGGTTCCCCGTGGTGTGCCCATCAAGGAGGCCATCATCCAGTGATCACGGTACGCCACCCAGAGAATTCCTCATCTCAAGACACAGATCACCTGTCGAGTGGCAGTGGTAGCAATTGCCGACGACGACGCCGCCGGGGGCACCAAGCCAAGCCGTTCGAGTGTGGTATGATTGAAAGGAGGGCAGTTCGACCATTCGGATTGTACAAACTGGGACATCGGATCGACTAGAGCGAGTGAGAGAAACGGACTAATTATTCAGTGATGAAATCAATCCGAACGTCAGCCACTGGCTGCGGCAGATCCCAGCCATGTTTAGCCAGCCGCCGAGCTGGGGGCATTCTTTGCGGCCGCTTATAAAAGTGAAGCCTGCCGAAGAAATGTATCTCAAACCAAAGTTGTAATCTTCTAAGAGCAGATCGACACACGCAAAATGATGTTCGCTAAGGTACTCAGTTGCGGTGCTTGGAGATGACGTTCTGGTATAAGATTCTCACTAATCGGCACGAACTGTGGTCCATTTTGCAGGTTGTTCTGTTCGTCTGCCTGGCTGCCGTGACACGGGCCGGCAACATTGGATACGGAGGATACGGAGGACTCATCGGAGGATATGGCGGTCTCATCGGAGGATACGGTGGCGGTGGAATAACGTACGCATCGGCTCCGGCGATTTCGTACGCTGCCGCGGCTCCAGCCGTCTCCGTGTCGTATGCTGCCCCCAAGGTGTTGGCTGCCGCTGCGCCCTCGATAACGTACGCTGCCGCTGCGCCAGCACTTGTTGCGCGCCCGTCTTTCGCCGTTGCCGCCGGTCCCGCAATCAGTTACGCTCGTCCATCCATTGTCGTGTCGCGTCCATCCATCGTTGTGTCGCGTCCAGCTGTTGTGGCTGCCCCAGCTCCAGTCGCAGTCGCCGCCCCAGCACCCGTCGCCATTGCAGCCCCAGCACAGGTCGCAGTTGCTGCGCCAGCGCCAGCCGTCGCAGTCGCCGCTGCACCCGCAGTCATCAAGGCCGAGCCAATCGACCCCAATCCACAGTACAGCTTCAGCTACGGTGTGTCCGACCCCAACACCGGTGACTCCAAGCAGGCCTCCGAGTCCCTCGTCAACGGCGTCGTCCACGGAAGCTACTCGCTGAGCGAACCCGACGGTTCCATCCGCAAGGTCACCTACACCGCCGACAAAATCAACGGTTTCAACGCTATTGTCCAAAAATCCGCCGGCGCCATAGCCGCCGGACCCGTGAAGGTGGCCGTCGCAGCACCAGCGCCTGTGGCTATTGCAGCGCCCGCAAAAATTGCCGTAGCAGCGCCAGCGCCTGTAGCAGTGGCTGCCCCTGCCCAGATTGCAGTGGCCGCCCCAGCTCCAGTGGCTGTAGCTGCCCCGGCGCCTATTGCAGTCGCTGCTCCCGCCCAATACGCTGTTGCTGCCCCCGGCCCGTCTTTCACATATGCCGCCGCTGCTCCCACTGTTGTCGCTGCCCCAAGGGTGACCTACGCCGCAGCTGCACCAACGTATGTGGCCGCAGCACCGGCCATCTCTAAAGTGGCATACGCTGCAGCTGCTCCAGCCTTCAGCGTAGCAGCAGCACCAAGGATCTCGTTTGCCGCTGCTGCCCCCACCTATGTAGCTGCAGCCCCAGCCATTTCGAAGGTGGCCTACGCTGCTGCGGCTCCAACGATCCTAGCCTCAGGTCCAGCCATCTCAAAGATTGCCATTGGCGGCGGTGGCATCGCATATGGCGGTGGAATCGCCTACGGCGGCGGACTCTCCTACGGTCACGGATACCATTGAGAGCGGCGGCGGTGGCCGGCTACTTCCATCTACACGCGCGCATAATGTAACGCCCCGGCGTTCAAGGACTTGTCTGTATTTATATATAAACATATTTTACTATATGCTCTACTCAGTGCCCCCTAATGTAATTAATTTTTATTTTATTTTATATTTATGTGTGCACTCAATCGAAAGCGAAAACAAAACACGGAATGTCATACCCTCTAGCGAATTACCCTGCATTTGCTGAATAAAGAAATTCGGTTTAAAAAACAAAAAAAATCTGTTTGTTTGTTTGTTGGGCGCTGGGACGCTTGAACGCTTGGGAGTGGTTATCAGCGGTTCGTGACCCTTTTGCCAAATGAGGCGTCTGGCGAGCCGTGGGTCGGCCCAAGCGGTGGCCAGATCCACGGATTAGGCCGTGAATTATTGCGAATTTTGTCATTATCGGGACGGGGCTCATTTGGAATTCCGCCTGCTCGTGATAATCGGATCCGCGGTGGCGTTGATCATTTCATACAGACTTCATTGTTATTCCCCCTTCACAGGGCGGCACAATAATAATTGCTAACGTGTTTGTTTATTCTTTTTTTTTCCCTCGTACCTCCTGGCGGTGACTGCGGTCACTGCGGTTGGAACAGGTGTCACCACTGGTGACAGAGTTGACAGTCAAAACAGCTTTCAGTGAAAATGTGCGCGGCTTAGCGGTTAATTAATTGGTCTTGGCTGGATTTGACTCGGTTAACAGGTGTTAAATGTCGACCAGTCATTCGCAGTGACAGCCACGGTGACAGCGGTGTGCTTTGAAGCAGATGTAAGGTTATGGATGTGTGAAAAAATAATAGTGATCGATAAAGAGAACAATTTATTTAGTTTGAAACACTTTAAGCAGCTCCTTCTCATGTGGCTACAAACCGGGATGGAGCTGGGCTTCAACCAAGAAGCCTCTTCAGCTCCAGCCAGCTGCCTCCACTTAGCCACGCCAAATTGTCAGAGATCCTTCTCCACTTCGGTGTGCCATCCGCTTCGTGGGCGTTCTCTATTGCATTGCCCAACTGCCGCGGAGTCTTCGGTTTGGAGTAGGCTTCTCCATTCAACCTATATGGCCATTGAATCCATATGCACTGGGCTATTGCACACGCTGGCATATTGCACACGCTCCACAGCCCATAAAGTTCGTAGTTCAGTCTCGTTGCTTGTAAGTTCTTGAAATGCCATTAAGCTCTGATGTACAACCGCTCTACTTGACCTAGCCACCTTAAGCTTCGAATCCAAAACCACTTTACTAGGTGCAAGCCGCTGTACATTTCGTGGTTTAATCTTCTCCCCCAGACGCCACAATGACGAAAGATTGAACGCAGAACTTCTCTCGTATGCGACCAAAGGACTTCGGTATTTGCTCACAAAATTGCCCATGTCTCTATGTAAGACGAAAATTGCAGCCTTGATAGTCAAACGGTATCCGCACCTGTCGGGCAAATCAACAGAGAACGCCCGCGTTTATGGTGGCGTCCCCAAGTGGATAAGGACCTCAACCAACTTGGTGTGCGAAACTGGAGACAGATAGTCAGAGATCGCGCTAGTTGGAGAGGCATGTTGGTTGAGGCCCATATCCATCCCGGACTGTAGCGCAACACAAAGAAGTAGAAGAAGAAGTCAGACGGGGTCTTCGACTCCGAACCTCTGTGATAAAGCAACAGAGAACGCACAAGTTTAAAAAGGCGCCCCCAAGTGGAAAACGACCTCAACCAACTTGATGTATGAAACTGGACACAGCTAGCCGGAGATCGCTCCAGTTTGTGAGCCTTTGTGGTTGAGGCGCGGATCCACTCCCGATTGTAGCGCCACGCATCAGAACGCGGTCTCACTTGACCAGCTCTGAATAAAACTGTCCACCGTAATTCACTCAAACGAGTGCAATAACAGCCCTGTATGTGTTTCAGTGGAGGAGCACGCCATTTTATGCACTTAACACAATTCTGGACCTTCCTCCACTGCACATACTTGGAAGACAGGTGGCAGCCAGTGGATGGCACTTCGGCTATAGACCGAGGTCAACATTGGCCACTCAAGGACTTCTATTTCTTTTCCAACTACTCAGACGATCCTGTTGTCTTCGAAGAAAAATGTCTCTACTAGAATTTCTGAAGGGGTTGCCGTAGGTGTCAAATGATTTCGTAAACTCCCAGCATTGCTTCATCCTTGCAATAATATTCTAATGAATCACAAAATCAAACCAACAAAGCGTAAATGACTGCAATTTTAAAACAGAGCACAATCGCCACGCAAGCCCTGCAAGACGGATGTCCCGCACAATGGATGAAACCAAACATCACCTGCTCTGCTCTTGCAATGCTCGGGCTTAGGCTAGGAACTCACAACTATGAGTTTACTTTTTCAAATATAAAGCCGAATGCAACGACGGAACATCTGTTGCAAGCTGCAATTAATTCCGAGTACATTTTCTAAGATGTGTAGTTTGAGATTTGATGTTGAGCTTCTGAAAGGGTTTTTCCAGTCCGTGTAAAGTGGGGTGGGGTACACAATTGAAGACAGACATCAACCACCTTATTGTGCACTTACTGGAGCTAGTGATCGCTAAGGCTGCCGTTACACGCGCTAATTTAAAAAAAAAACTTCAATCTTTTTGGCAAAAGAGGTGAAACGCAAGAAGGGTAGACCGAGTTGCGTGTGCTTGAAAATTGCTGTGATTCCTTGTATTCTCTTCTATCATCCTTCGTTTATTTTTCTAATTGCTACATTCCAGTTCTCTCAGCTCTAAATATATATGAGAGCAAGAGATGACTTATGTGTGTGAAAGGGCGTAAAGATGCAACATCCAGCAAGAATCGAAGTACGATTGAGGTCATGTGTAGAAGCAAAAGAGAATTCAAAAGAATATCAACTAAAAAGTTGCATATGTAAAAGCAGCCTAACTGAGAAAGAAGCAAAGGACCGTACTCAAAGTTATCTCCCGACACAGTTCCTGCTGTCTCCGATGCATATTTTATCATGCCTGTAAAAGTTGACGAAGGCAATTATTCTCTTTTGATTACTTTTTCCAAATTTTTGTGCAGACGCACACGACTGTTTTTATCGTACTTGGGCGTATACGTAATATTTTTTTTTTCAATAATGAAAATGTTGTCCCTTTTTAATAATAATAATAATATGGGTGGCGCTACGGCCTGCAGAGGGCCAGGGCCTAGCTTCTCAGCAACCACTCGTGTTGTGCGTGCTATTGTTCTCTCACGAGTGGAAGGGACCTACAGTTTTATGCCGAATCCGAACGGCCAAGTTTGAGAAGCTTTTTCTAGACCTGAAATACTCTTTGAGCATTGTCAGTTATTCGAAAGGGGTGGTGCCGTGAACATTATGTTTGTTGCACAGAACAGGAATCGAACCTACGACGTTGAAGTTGGGGTCGACGCACATACCCACAACGCCACGGGCAACCTTTTTATTGTGACTTATTTACACAATGTCATCAATTATGTTATTCTTTTATAAATGTCATTGGCGCTACAGCCCTTTGAGGGCTACTATTCTGTCTCTGGAAGGGACCTACAGTTTTATGCCGACTCCGAACGGCCAAGTTTAAGAAACTTTTTGCCCCGAAAAGGGTGGGGTCGTGAAAATTATTTCTGTCGTACAGACCATTGATCGAACTTACGACGTCGAGGTTCAAGTGATTTGGGCGTCGTTCTTGCATCAGACATGTTACGATAACTACATAAGATGTAGGTTACCTGTTCCTGAATTGAAATATTTGTGATACTCGGTGGGAAAAAAATTTCAAAAATACATTTGGTCGTTGCGCGGTAATTGTTGCGCATTGCCCAGCCACACGGGAATTAGGAGAGGAAGCCACAGCAAATGTAATCATCACCTAGTCTCATTACCATTGTAATTATATTACAGGAAGATAGCCGCTGAAGGAGTTAATCGATTTCGTCGTCCAAGAACACCACTTTCGAGCAAAAGGTCGCTGGCACTTATATCGTGTTCTTTACATCGTCAAGTGATGCTTTGCTCCAATGTAGTGCTTGGGATGAGATAGTGTCGACTGCTTTCCTGGCAAGTTCAACAGCTCGGTTATATCTCTCTGACTGGGGAGCGAACATAATTAGCTGCGAACCAAAACTTTTGAGTCGTTTCTGGCGGGAAGAGATAATGTTAGCCTGAATTTGATTTCCAATGCCTTGATCAGGAAGATATGAGTAGCTTCTTCTTTGGCTGGCGCTGCGGTTTAAAGTCTCCGACTAGCACAGTTTTCGGGGCCTACACATTCGTTCTCCCACCTGACATAGCCAACATTCTAGCTGTTCGCGCCATCGAAGGTGTGCTCGTCCTCCATCACGTAGCGACTCGAGGTTAGACTTTAAGACTTTCCGAGCCGGAGCGTTGGTGTCCTATCCATCCGTATCCAGACATTAGCATTTGTTCGACTATGACTACGTCTTTGTACAGTTCATAGAGTTTATCGTTCAGTCTCCTTCTTTGCGCTCAATATAATTCGAAGGATTTGCCTCTCGAGTTCCCTCCTCTGCATTTGATATTGTCCATAATTCGTGGCATACAGCAGAACTGAGATTATCAAGGCTCTATAAAAAGTTTGCCTGGTTCTTCGAGCCATGGCTTTATTTATCACTTGCCATCTTAGCTCAAAGACACAGCTATTGTCCGGGGTTATGCTCCGCCTTATCACCATAGTGATGTCATTTCCGGCGAGTACTGCGATGCCTTAAAACAGAAAGTCCTTAACCTTAACTACATTTCGCTGTAGCACTTGATTTCGCCAGCATGCCCTTTCGACATTCACTCGGGTTTCAGCTGCACATCGTTGCGATACTGTAGAATGCCCTTCGGACGTTGCTTTCGCGTGGGATTTGTACAGATTTTGATTTGTTGTACAGGCATCCCTTGGGACGCTGCACAGACTTGTGGAAGATCGGGCCTCAAGTGTAGCAGTCTCCGAATATTAGTGATATTCTGAAGTACAGTCGAGGATCAATTATTCATACTGCATCTAAGCACTTTAATTACTCAAGCAGATCAGTGCCACCAGTTGATGCGAATCGATTTGACAAATTTCTTTTGTGTTTTCGGGTAGAGTCGATTTTTAGCGATTTCTCTGGCTGACGTGGAGTACAAATGGGCATTGGATTACTCTGGCCAGCTACGCGACAACCTGTTGCAAGGTATTTAAAGACGAAAACTACCTCATCCGCAAAAGTTGGCCGGTTCAAAAACCTGAAGTAATAGTGAAAAGTAAATACAGCAGTGGACCAAGTTCGTAGCCTTGCGGCACCCCAGAAAAGTTATCATTCAAGATGTTTGTCGTCCTTCCTGTTAAATACTTCTCTCGCACTATCGCCTATCCTGTCGAGAGCTTGTAGAATTCCTTCGTGCTTTATTGTCTCGAGAGCCTGCCTAAAATCTACGAGCACTTGTCAACGCGGCTAGCAGCTTTCCCGTATTTTTTCCCATTTCTGGAGCACATTCTTTGCAGCGACAAACCTTCATTATTTCTGACTGAGTGGACCCTGCTCACTCGAGTAGTGTGCGCAGCCACTCACGGAAAAGTAACAAGTTAGCTCCCTCAGTCCCGTAGTGTTGTACATCGACTGAAATTGAATGCCTGACAGATCCCTAATTTGATAGTCTCAGTGGAAAAGGAAATTCAAAGCGAACCCGAACTCCTTCATAAATCTTTAATTCATCGAGTTTCCTTATGCAGGCCAGCCAAACCGCACCCAATGACTGAATGCCCTCTTGCGCATTCAGTCACATATCGACACCGAATCGATGCAACAAAGTGAATGGCATCGGTTTCGAGCCTTGTACGAGCGCCTGCCGACAGCCCGGGTGTGTATTCCTGTGTCTTACTTAATTGCCCGCCGCGGAACTTGGTCAAGTCAAGTTTCACATTTTTCCTCTGTCGATCTTATTTTTGCTTGTCTCTCATTCAGGTAAATTACCGTCATTTGCGGAGCCCAGTGCAATGGGCTACGCACGTTTCCGATCGCTGGCTGGCGCAATCGCTCGACTGAAACGAAAAGAGTCCATTCGAACGGCCAGTTAATGAACAGTGCGATTGTCCGTCTACCGAATAAGGGTGTCTCGGCGGGGTAACCCACTTATCGATTGTGTCCCATCGTCTCTAATTGGAAGCGGGCTGAAATGGTTCCGAGGTGAATTTCACAGATGATGATGTAAACCGTCTAAAAGTGCGCAACAAAGCAAAAATGCTGTCAATCGGTTATCGACTAACCGTGCGATCCGTCAAGTGTCAGCCTGTCATAACTGTTGCTATGCTTCCCAAGCATTCGATCAATTCACACCGGCGCTGCGGCGGCGCTGTTTGTCCTCACCGGTGTGACGGCGGTAGAATGGGAGTCATGCCAACCGCGATGCTCTAAAATGCGACAACGACCGGGGATCGGGAGCGATGACAAGCGTTGATAAAATGACGTAAATGACAAGTGGAATGGAATGTGTGTGTGCTTTCGAGCCCCGGCCACATCTGGTTAATCAAACGGCGGAAGTTCGGCCGGTGGCAAATGTCAGGCGAGATCACGGCCACAATCACGGTATAGTTTAGCATCTATAATTCTCGAACGTTTTCCCGAACATTTCCCCCATCATTAAACCGGCGCGCGCCCTTGAGTGACGGACACGGATTTAATATTTCATAACGCTGGCGAATTTGAATTTAATTCAAATTAACCCCCCCGACAAGTGAGATAACCCGCCGAGATCGCCAAACGAAGTCATTCAACTTGGCTCCGAATTTAAGGCCGAACATCGCTCGGCCTGTGTCTGAGATTAATTCACATTTTCAGCCGCCCCGCCACTGGCTCAGTTCATTCAGCGTCAAGTGATTCAAAATCACTTTCTTTCACGGCAAGTAAACCACCGCGCACGTACGAATGGAAAATGTCTTCTTTCAGATCGCCGTCGTGGGGGACTACGCTTACCTAACCGTCGATCGTCGTCACCCCACTTAAGGCCGAAAAATGCTGAAGAATCCAAGGTCGTAAACGACCGCGATTGAAAATCGAATCACGCGCCGTGATATCGAAAATGGAAAAAATACGAGTAACTGTCGAGCTGGTGGTGGGCGTTGAATGAGGCGGGCCGTGTAACCTACGTGGAATATATTTAGTCAATCGATCGAGATATCTTGTATTCAAGAATTCAAATTACAAGGGTAAAGAACTGTAGATGGTTCTGCCGTCTGATGACATCATGTGCGCACGTCGTCTGTGGAAACGAAGCAAGCGCTGTTTCTGTGTGCACATCCGTCCTTGAGGCAATTGTTCTGCGGCAACGGAGAGTGTCGGTACAAGATCGAGGAAATCGGAGATAACAGAATCAGCATTGACCCATTAAGCTTATCATTTTGTCCATTCAACCTACTTTCTTTGAATACAAAAAATCGTTTACTTTACTTGATCTGGCACTTACTGGAATTCTGTGAATAATGAGTGGATTGGCCCCTGGGGTTCATTCTTTGATTAAAGCGGCTTCTTGATGATAAGCTCACCTTCAGGAAGGAGAAGAGTTTCTCTGAAATCTCTAGAGGGCTTAGTAAATCGAGCGGCACTCGTTGCCTGTTCGTGTCATGTTGGAATATATTTTTGGAAGGTCACTTACCCCCTTTCAAAGCCGCCTGCCAACACTCCTTCCATGTAACCATGACGGGAAATAGTCTTGTCTTTCTCCACCTCGAAGCGGGACAGTGAGCAATCGGTTCCTCTCTCAGGGGGAGCTCGGTGGGTCTTTACCTTCTGAATTATTAGGTCTACAACTTGTGCAGAGAGAGTGAGTCAGAGTAGAAGAAAACTGCCTTGATTCATTCTCGGCTGCCAAGCCGGCGCAGTTCTTTTGGAATCGGATCCACAAATTGCCAGAAAGTTTGGAAAAAAGTCATAGCTTCAGATGGGCAGCTGGGCAATACTTTGAATAATACTATTGTACATCACTTACCTCGGCTCCGGAGATCAGTACCAAGATCAAGCGGAGGATAACTCTTGCCAACCGCTGTTGCTTTGGGCTCAAGAGGCAATTGAGTAATAGAGCCCTCTCTCGAAGAACCAAGTTGACTCTCTATAAGACCCTCATCATCCCAGTCCTGCTATACGGCGCAGAGGCATGGACAATCTCGAAAGCGGATGGAGAAGTAATTGGTCTCTTTGAGAGAAAAGTTCTGCGTTCAACCTTTGGTCCTGTTTGTGTTGACGGGTTCTGGAGGAGAAGATTCAACCACGAACTGTACGGGCTGTACAACGACATGAGCCTAGTTAGGCGTCTACAGATCCAACGCCTACTGTAGCTAGGTCATGTAGAGCGGATGGACACCACAGCTCCGGCCCGAAAAATCTTTGAATCCGAACCTGTCGGGCAACGTAACAGAGGACGCCCGCATTTAAGTTGGATCATCCAAGTGGAGAAGGACATCAACCAACTTGGTGTACGAAACTGGAGACAGCTAGCCAGAGATCGCTTTAGTTGAAGAGGCTTGTTGGTTGATGCCCAGGTCCACCCCGGACTGTAGCGCCACACAAAG
The DNA here is from genome assembly GCA_916610145.1 of Eristalis arbustorum. Classification (NCBI taxonomy): domain Eukaryota; kingdom Metazoa; phylum Arthropoda; class Insecta; order Diptera; family Syrphidae; genus Eristalis; species Eristalis arbustorum. The sequence goes on from OU744318.1 coordinate 30,847,067, forward strand.
AAGAGGAAGACATGTTTAAAAACCGCACCAAGTTATCCACCCAATACGTTCAGCACATTGTTTAGCCCTTAGAGATCACGTTTTACAGCAACTGCATCATTCACTTTCCTCAAGTTGACTAATTTACTTACTTAGCCTCCCAGCGGTCGAACGACGGTCTATATTCGCGTAAACATTTCTTTCCATCCTTATTCATTTCGAAAGCGCTTGTATCAGTTTCGAAACTCGTAGCCTCTCAGCTCAAACTTCTGCCGAGGCAGGGACCAGAGGTTTACGTTTCGCACCTCCATCATCTAATCCAGACTATTGATGCCGACGTCACCAAATATTTGCTCTGCTGTTTTGCTCATTGTACAGCTTTCCATTCGTCCGTGTAGCTGGAATGACAGAATTTGTGGCAACTAGAGCCCACGTATTGCTTGAAATAGTTTGTGGCATGTGCTCAGTTAATAATTCAATGTCATGTCAGTTTAACATAAGATGGAGTTAATTTGAAATGCTTACATAATAGTATAATGCGAAGGTCCGTATGTACTATGTGATCACGCATGAAGGAGTTACTTAGAGTACGGTGTCTATATTGGATCATAAGGGAAGAGGTCCGCGCGAGTCGTTGGTAGGCCTAATAGGGCCGCAGTGGCAGTTGAAGGATAAGCTTCAAAACTGAGCATAGGGAACATAAGGAACGGAGTGGTGTCACTGAAGTCCACAAACAAAAAAAACGTTTCTTGGGGGACCTACAGTCCCACTCCGTCATTAATGTCCTTTACGTTCCAAAATAGACTCCAGGCTTTTAGTTATATCCCGGAACAAGTCGTACTGTTGTGAGCCATCAAAACGAGCGTGCATGACTCGTACCCCACTGTGAAGACAAGATGTGCAACGTCAGCATTTTATTAGCTATTGCGACGTTGATGCATTTCTTTCGGCTCATCTTACGCCATGTACATGGTCATACCAGGGTAGAAGGTAATGAAACGGGTAATTCCCTGGCCTTTGACACCGTCACAGGCCGGAACCAATCTGCGCTAGGGAACATGAACGAAGGAATTTGGCAGAATTTATGCCATGCAGCAAGCCAAAAAAAACTCTTAGGTCAGTATAACCGAAAGCGTTTTGAGGCAAGTACAAGCAACAAAAACCTCCGTATCCTTACAGACTTTCCACAGAGGATTTCACACTGAAGATACTTAAGAATACTTAAGAAAACTAAACTGATAAGGTTCTGTAAAAAATTGAATGAAATTTGCATAACTCAACAGTTTGACTGATTTGTGGAAGGTGTCCCTGTCTACTGCTATCCATCTCACTATATGTATTAACATAATAGCAGGAGGAGCTCTTGACCTTGCCTAAATCTATAGACCTAAAGTATTATTCCAACCCCATTTCCTTTGTTCAGGAAGCTTTGTCTGATCCACCATGAGCTGTGTTAGAAATCGAACTTAGGCACGCAGTGTAGAAGCTGACTCACATAGGCACAATTAGGGCTTAAAAACGCTTTAAACGCCTAGACAATGTTTCATTTGAGAAATCGAGCAAGGATTGATGATCAGATGTATGGCGCTTTTCCAGTAGGAAAATATTACAATCGTCTTCACAAATTTTGTAGACGAACAAGCGCATGTTATTCAACATTTTTGTATGGTTTTGGCATGCGGGCCCTTTGCGCAGTGCGTCTCGTAATGGCCTGTTGCTTGAAATAAAAAAAAAATAGACTGTTAATACCTGCGGGACTTCGAAATTCACTGAAGATAGTGTTGCACTGAAGACACTATCGACAGGTTAAACTGCTGCTCTAGGCGGACTATAATGACATGATGCGTCACTGTTATAGACGCTACAAAAGTGCACCCGACCAGTTGTACATGGACGAGGACGCAGTTTAAGATGCGGTTCAATCCTAGGTACCTAGCTCGACATGACAAAGACCACAGACAACTAGCTCAGGCTGAGACTCTCCATGGGTTGCTAAACCCAGAAGTGGTCTGTAACCTTAACTGGAACATCTTTATGAGTTTTTAATCCTCGATCGCCTTTCATGTCTCACGTAAAATCAGAATTTATAATTCATCTCGACCACAAAACTCAGTTGATGTACACCGCACTGCATCCAAAGCCTACTCTGACGTATGTTGGTATGGGTATCCAACAAAATCCAACAAACTCACCCAACGTTGTGCTTTGATTACCCATACTTTTCACTGAACTTCGCGAAGTTTACACTCGGGGGGGAAAAACGCGTTAAGTTTTTCAACTTCATTCGCAGCTTTCCAGCGGTGAACTTAAAGCTCTGACCAAATGTGGGACAATTCTTGTAATTTTATGCGTACGCTCAGCGGTAATGTGTTGCCACCTGCCAACTTTTGGGTAATTTATTGAACTCAAAAATCATACCCAGAGATTGTGACAAAATCTTTTTGCCTTTTTCTTTCAATTATTCCGTATTCACTGCACGGACTATTAACACTTGGCACGGTCGCTGTGAGTGAATGTGCAATTGAGGAAAATTAAGAGCAGAATGAGGGTTTTAGTTGAAAACAAAAATCAACTGAATGTCATAATGCATTTTTAAAAAATGTCACGTGTGGGAGATTGTTTTCATGTTTCGGATTGCCTTTACCTCAATGTTTGTGTGGAGAGGACAAGAAGGTCGGATTGTTGTGCGTTTTTGGAAGCACTCTGCTGTGTGGGGCATTCATCTGCAGCTGTTGCAGTATTTTTTACCTTGAAGAATATGCTGTGCGGCTTCTTGCTGTGGACTAGTTTTGTTTCTGTACGCACAGTCTGTGTCTGTGAGTTTAAGTAATCTTCATCGCTTTGCGAATTTTGGATCGATTAGCTCCTGGAAAAGCTGGTAGTTAGGCATTGTAATCTAACACAACTCAAGCCTTAAGCAGGAGTAGAATATGATACTCTTTTAAAGACATCGGCAGTAAATGTCTACCACTTGCACGCAAAACCATTTGGGAAACATATAACAATTGGGAAGAGGAGCTCCAGTGTGCGTAAAGTGATCGACTCAGCCTTGTCAAAATCACCTGTGAAAACCACGGCACGCCCACTGGACCACGTTCTTGGTTTATTGACAACCTTTTGCATGCCGCACCACTTATGGTTTTGTCGGTGTTTGCCTTTCTAACGACGTCCTCTGAATTTGTTTCCTTGTCTTCGGTCTTCAGCCCATGTTTGCTTCTGATCTCGGAGGTGTATCCTGGAGAGTTCCTATTTTTATCAGTAAGTTAATTAGTCTGGTGTTCGCTTTAGGAAGTGCTGGATTCCCTTGTTCCTGGTCGTGCTGTTGGATAACAGCAGCTTGCCAGCTCTTGGCTGGTTTAAATTTAATGTTCCAGGCAGCGAGAACGATTGCAACGGAATGATCCCACGTCTCCTTATTCGCTACAACTTTTCCTTGAAGGCTCCCTTAGTGGGTGCGTATGAGTCCGTCTGCGATTTAGAGCCTTCGACTGCTTTTCTCTAATCAGCCCTGAAAGGTGTTTCACAGCGGAGCATGTAGATCTTTAAATGCGTTTTCCGGCGTAGTCCTTCAGAAATATTTTCCCCCAGGGTGATGGCCGTCAAAATGGCCGTGGTCAATGTTATCCACCAGTATTGAACCAGATTTCGTTCTTCGATAACAACATTTTGTTGTGTGTACATCCAGACCCATACATCCTCTGCCGCAGAGGACTGTGTGCTGATTTGTGTTTTTTTTTTTTTTTATTGTCTAAGTCGAGGGATAGAAGATGTCGCATTAAGGTCATTGCGTCTGTTGGTGTCGGTAGCAGAGCGCCTGCGGTGCGTTGCTCTTGAGTTTTGTTATAATATAATAATAATATAATATGGGTGGCGCTACAGCCCGTAGAGGGCCAGGGCCTAGCTTCTCACCAACCACTCGTGTTTTGCGAGCTATTGTTCTCTCACGAGTGGAAGGTACCTACAGTTTTATACCGACTCCGAACGGCCAAGTTTGAGAAGCTTTTCTGGACAGGCAATACTCTTTGAGCATTGTCAGTGACTCGAAAGAGGTGGGGCCGTGAAAATTATTTTCGTTGCTCAGAGTTGGAATCGAACCTAGGACGTCGAGATTGGGGTCGACGCACATACCCACAACGCCACGGGCCACCACAGTTTTGTTATATTGTTTTTTTTTTTTTCAAGGGCTGACCACCATACTAGTGATTCATATGTTAGGATCGACCCAACTACCGCCGTGTACATCCATATGGTCAACTTTGGTTGAGTCCCACATTTTGCCGAAGGTGGCGTAGAAGGCTATGCACGCCTTCTTAACACGCTGGTTTACGTTTATCTTCCAACTAGGCACAGGTACTTGGCGCTGATAGATAGAGAGAGAGAGCGAATGGTGGATAAGTTGTTCAGACATGGAAGAGGGAAGTTAGGTTGTGTGGACTTTTTTGGCTCTAATCTCTACGTTCTCTTTTCTAAATTCGGCCAATTCTTCAGGCAAGCATTTGTAGAATAGCAGTAGGTATTCAAATTCGTACAGTTTAGCTTTTATCATCTGGAGATTACGTTGACTCACACTATAGATGCTACTGTTAGATGATTCACCATATCACTTCAGAGTGTTGCATTCTCCGGTTGGAGAGTGCTAGCGTTAGACGTTGCGTATAGTATCGTCGTAAAACTGCACACTTGTAAACAAATTTCAGCATCATCAGTTGTCAGCAAAAATAATTGCAATTGCTATCTATTTCGTTACACGCTGAACAATTTCTTTTTACTTATGTAGCCTCTATTTTGGGATGTGGTGTACCCCACGACAGCTTCCCTAGTGTCGAGGTACACAGGTAGATTATTGATAACCAGCTTCGAGCTGACACTCAAGACGGCAAATAAGATCCACACGACATTTAGACGCGAAGTTTCTCCTGTCCATCGGAATCACCAATCAACACTGAAAGTGAATCCATTTAAGATCAAATCACCCAATCAATCAGTTCCAGAGCTCATCAAACGTCTAGAGGCACCGTATTTCTGAATCGCCATCAGATGTCATTTAGCGGCCATAAAAACACGCAATTGGCCCCATTACTCATTCTGTCTCCAGCAGCAGCAGCGGTTTGCTCATGAATTCGAATTGTCCCATCGCAGATGTCATCCACACTCATCCCTATCTCCCAGCCGACCCGATCGAATCTAGACGCCATTCGCGTGCATGCATCAGATAGCAGATCCTTATTACTCGAATTCAACGAAATCCGCCAGCCAGTCCCCTAGAACGCGCTGCTTTGTATTCTCCATCTGCGCTTCTCAAATGATCCGAAATCACACTTCCTTATGTCGCATTAGCATACATTTGCAGATTCAGTGTTCTCCGGGGCAGTGGCCGATAACGCCCCAAACGACAGCCAGTTTCGCAGAATACGCACTCTCCGGGTGAGAGGGCACTGTCGTCAAAACCTTCTTGGTCGTGTTTCTTCTTCACCCGTTCACCACACCACACCACACAGCGTGGTGAAGTTCGAAACTTAATGGGGATGGAAATTGAATAACAATTATTTACCGCGTGCATATTGCCGCGTCGTATTACCCGATTTACGTGACGGGACTGCGCAAAGGCGAGTGCGATTTTGAAATGGAAAACGCAAAATTTACGGTCAGACCCAGAGAGTGGCCCATCTGCACGAAAAGTGTATTCAAATCAGCCGCAAGGGGGTATGGGAATCTGTTTTTGGGTATAAAAAGACGCACGGACGCTCCGACGGTATGTCAGTTCACTTTAGAGCATCAGACAGTGATAAACAATCCTTCCTAAGCTCACAATGAGTCCGCTTATTGTAAGTGTCGTCCTCGCAATCGTTGGATTAATTGGATTACCCCCTCACACCCCAGGCAGCACACTAATTCGAATTCACTTACAGATCGCAGTTCTCTCCACCCTGGCTATGTCGGCTAAGGCTGGTCTCGTCCCGGCTGCTGCTCCTCTGGTGGCAGCTGCTCCAGCAGCTCTGCCCTTCGCGCAGTACTACTCGGCGTACTCGGCTCCATTGGTCGCTCGTGCCGCCTATGCTGCTCCAGTTGCCGCCCCAGTTGTTGCCGCCGCCCCAGCCCCAGTTGTCGCTGCTCGATCACTCGCCGCACCAATCGTTGCCGCCGCTCCAGCTCCAGTTGTGGCCGCCAAAGCTATTGCCGCTCCCGTTGTTGCCGAAGAGATCGATCCCTTCCCACAGTACAGGTACGCCTACAACGTGCAAGACACCCTGACCGGTGACTCCAAGACCCAGGAGGAAAGCCGTGACGGCGATGTCGTCCGCGGTTCATACTCCCTGATCGAACCCGACGGTTCCCGTCGCACTGTGACCTACTACGCTGACGACATCAGCGGATTCAACGCTGTCGTCCAGAAGGACATCCCAGTTGCCGCCGTCGCCCCAGTTGTTGCCGCCAAGACTGTCGCCGCTCCAGTTGTTGCCGCCGCCCCAGCTGCCGCAGTTGTTGCCTAAGGAGGAAGCGAAGGACCTTACCACTGCCCTGCCTACGGATTACCTTACCAACCCCACATAGCTTATTCACTGCGTCGCAATCGGAGTTCGTGGCATGATGAGCGACATCCATTGTACAAATCCAGAGACCCCTTCAATCATTGTCGTTGTTGTAAATTACTTTCATCACCATTTTCCTTGTTTTTCTTGTTTGTTCTCATTGGAATTGTAACCGCAAATCGGACGAAACAGAAGTAAAAAAATTGAAAAAAAAAAAACAAAAATTGAATCCATGTCGTTCTGCTTAAACCGAACCGTGTTCTTGCCGGCGACCGGGCAGGGAGGGCTCATTTCGAATTCCCCTGGCATCGCGGGTGTCTCGCTGTGCCATTATATAAAGTACACGCTAATTTGTCATTTAGCATTTGTCAGATGATTTCACCTTGCATGCGTTTCGCTCATGCGACTGCGAAGTCCAAGAAGAATGGGCCGCTTGCAGGCGGGATTTGAATACAAATGCATGGGGCACTGGTTTATTGTGTCTGGGCGGGTTTTTGGAGGTTAGGAATTCTAATGGACTTTCGTCATTTCACAGTCTGTCGGCTCACGGACTGTTCAATGGGGCGTAACTTATCCGGAAGTTGCACATAATCTCTGATCGATTGCGAATTGTATCGACATCACGTGCTGTGGGAATGGAACGTGCATCTCCCACAATCGTCCTCACAATCTTGAACCACTGACATGAATCGCATTTCAAGTTTGAGGAGAGAGACTCGTGTAGTTGATCTCTTAAATAATAGCGTAGATCTACAAGCATATGGTCGCCTTTTGGGGGAGGAGATTGATTTGAATAAAAAATGATGAACGGCAGCAACGCCCTGTACCCAGGGCAACTCCCCATCTCCACAGTAGGTTAGATTAGTCAAGTCAAGTCAGACAGACAAGTCGGTCTCATTTAGACCATTGTGCAACATATTGAGGGCATAGGTTACTTCTCTATACCTTCCACCGGCATCCAACACTAGCTTCAGACAAGATCTTCCATCTTCTTTTTCCGGAACCGAAACAATGGTAAGAGCATGTGGTGGCAGCAGGTGTGAAACTCTCCTGTTTACCGACGGCTTCTGTGACCAATTCTAAAAATCACTGGCACTGCACGACCGCAGCGTCTTCAAATCTAAAGTGGCTGCGATACACGAAGCAGGACTCGCGCTACGAGAACGCAGAATAACCAAAAAAAACGGTGTCTATCTTCTCCGACAGCCAATTGGCAATAAAAGCCAAAGCATCGGATTGCTTGACTTCGAACCTTATCAGGTTATGCAGACAAAGCGTCAGTGAGTTTCCTTAACCCTGAGCAGCTGATCCGAGCTTGGAGAGTCACTACCAATCTCCTCAAGGCACACGCCGCTTAGCTCTAAAAAAACCCACACCAAGGTGGTTGAGGTCCTTCTCCACTTGGCCACCTTAAACGCGGGCGTCCTCTGTTGCGTATTCCCACAAGTTCGGATTCGAAGATTCTTCGGGCCGGAGCTGAGGTGTCCATCCGCTCTACATGACCTAGCTACCGTAGGCGTTGGATCCGTAGACGCCTAACTAGGCTCATGCCGCTGTACAGCCCGTACAGTTCGTGGCTGAATCTTCTCCTCCAGAACCCGTCAACACAAACAGGACCAAAGATCGCACGTACAACTTTTCTCTCAATGAGACCATGGACTTCTTCATCCGCTTTCGAGATTCTCCATGCCTCCGCGCCGTAGAGCAGGGCTGGTATGATCAGTGTCTCTTGGTCAAAACTAGACATGGCGCTGTATAGCTCGCCTCTATTCACGCTGTAATATGTGGCCTTGAAATCGACGAACAGATGGTGAGTGTCGATTTGCATTTCTTGGGTCTTTTCCAGGATCTGCCGTAGTGTGAAGATTTGGTCTATTGTGGACTTTCCTGGCCTGAAGCCACACTGATACTTACCTATCAGATTATTAATGAACGGCTTCAGGCGGGTACACAAAACGGCAGAGAAGATCTTATAAGCGATGCTAAGAAGACTGACCCTCGATAGTTGGCGCAGTCAAAGGGGTCTTCTTTCTTGTGGATCGGGCAAACGATACTGAGATTCCACTCGTCGGGCATGCTTTCTTCAGACCCTATCTTGCAGATGAGCTGGTGCATGTCCCCCACTAGATGATCTCCAGCTGCCTTAAATATTTCAGCAGACAATCCGCTCCAGCAGCTTTGTTAGACTTCAGTCTTGATATTGCTATCTTGACCTCGTCTAGGTCTGGGGGACGGATTGAGTGGAATATTCTGCCTGACAGCGGTATTTTGGTCCTCATCGCCGTTTAGCAGTTTGCAGAAATGATCTCTCTAGATTCTCAGTTGGTCCAAGCTATTCCAGAGATTCTAGGGTCTCTTGGTTGTCGCATTCCGTGATCTCAAAAACCTCTTCAGAGTGGTCCACTGTCTGAATAATGCACTTACCTTATTTGGGTCCAGGGTGGCATCATTCACACCATCAAGGGAATAATCCATTGATCATCCAAAAGTGACCAAATTCCAGCGTTTTTTTGCGACGTCAGAGTTCTTGCCTTGCTAGAAGACTGACGTCCTCTTTTGAATCTTCGTAAAGCTGGACTTGTCCTTACCTTGGCTGGCGTGAGAGGAAAACGTCCGCTCTTCCTCCTCCTGGCTCCAGTGATCCTGTTTGAGAGGGTCACTCTCGGGATTCCATTTAACTTGCTACTGGCATTCTGTACAGCCTGGGGGCGATTTAACCAACGGCTGTCCTGGCGGATATTCCAACAACTTGGTTCCTGCTCCCGCAGCGAGTGATCCATGTCGACTCTGTAGTCACAATAATCGCTTTAGACCTTTCTCCCTAAGGGAGGTAAAGTTGCGACTCTTAAATCTACTCCAGAATCTTATGCCATTAGAACGTTGCTTCAAGGGGTTCATGGACTTACTTACTTAAGGTGGCGCTACAGTCCGGGGTGGACGTGGGCCTCAACCAACAAGCGTCTCCAGCCAGTTCGATCCATAGCTAGCTGTCTCCAGTTTCGCGAGCATAGTTGGTTGAGGTTCCTTTCCACGTGCGTGCCCCACCTGACTCGCGGTCTTCCTCTACTGCGGCTTTTATTTACCATTGCTTGCCACCGTTTGAACACAAGACACAGTGTTGAGTTCACCTCCTCTGCTGACTAGCTTGTGGAGGAAGTTTCGGCGGCTTCGGGCGAGCTAAAGGTAACCGGATTGCAACAGTCATTACCTTATCCTTCGCTGCTTCATCCTGCGGAGACGTACTTACTGCGGAGATTGCTTCCCGCCTATGCCGGATTGACACAGATACAGGGTCTCGTCAGTGTTTGCGGAGTCATCATCGGATAGATAGCTAATGACTTGTGTTTTTCCTTGGATTTCTCCTCCCGACCAGTCCTGAATGGAGTGCAAATGCATGTTCCAGCTCTTTGGGCATGTAGGAAATCAATTGCTCAATTAAGCTTCCCGTTCTCGTCATCCCTGAAACCTTTCCTTCTGTCCAGTCAACACACCGTCTGTCTGCAGCTGTGGATTTTGCTGCGTAGGGAGTTGACAGGCAGTTTAAAATTTGTTTGTTGAGCTGGCGATGGAGCAGGAGTCGTCATCCTCAATGGACAGGTCATTGAGATGTACTTCTACTACTTCTCTACTACCTACAACCGAATACTGCCTAGCTGGTGGATGAGGAAGGAAGTTTTCGTCCTCTTCCGTTAAGGGCTTGCATTTTTCTTTGTTTTCATGGTACTTCTGACCATGTACGAGTCGTTAATAGAGTCGATACGATATGATAGTGTTCAGAGTAAATGCCCGCGTCATCCGTATGGACGTGGGTGGTCGAGTTTTTGATGAGCTCATTTGTAATTCACTCCTTCCTTGTCGGGAGGAAGGGTCTATCGTCGCTTTCAGGTTGCTTAATACCTAGTTTATCTTGTCCACTTGCAACTGAGGTCCGGTTTGAGATCCAGCACTTGGATTGATTGATCCTTATAGAGGTCAAGTGTTTCACTCAATTCGGACGATGATGAACACGAATTCCGTCCCCCCGACTTAGACGAAGTCAAGATAGCGATGTCTAGACTGAAGTCGAACAAAGCTGCTGGAGCGGACGGATTGTCCGCGGAACTGTTTAAAGCAGCTGGAGATGACCTGGTTTGGCGCATGCACCAGCTCATCTGTAGGATATGGTCGGAGGAAGGCATGCCCGACGAGTGGAATCTCAGCGTCGTTTGTCCGGTCCACAAGAAAGGAGACCCCTTTGACTGCGCCAACTATAGAGGGATCAGTCTTCTTAACATCGCCTACAAGATCTTCTCCGCCGTTTTGTGTACCCGCCGTTCATTAATAATCTGAGAGGTTCGTATCAGTGTGGCTTCAGGCCAGGAAAGTCCACAAATCTTCACACTACGGCAGATCCTGGAGAAGACGCAAGAAATGCAAGTCGACACTCACCATCTGTTCGTCGATTTCAAGGCCGCATATAACAACGTGCATAGAGACGAGCTATACAGCGCCATGTCTAGTTTTGACATTCCTGCCAAACTCGTCAGGTTGAGCAGGATGACGATGGAGAACTCTCGCTGTTCTATCAAGGTCGGTAACGAACTCACCGAGACCTTCAATGTCAAAAAAGGCTTTAGGCAAGGCGACGCGCTGTCGTGTGACTTCTTCAACCTTATACTTGAGAAGATCGTGCGAGACTCAAACGTAAACACCCGAGGCACGATCTTCCAAAAGTCCGTTCAAATGCTTGCTTACGCGGACGACATTGCAGTGATTGGACAAACACAGCGAGCCGTCAATGAGGCGTTTGCTGGCATTGAAGCGGAAGCGGCTAAAATGGGTCTAAACCAGGGTAAACCAGGGCAAAACAATGAACATTCTGTCATCATGGAAGGACGCACAGCATCGACGTCTCAAACAGAGCGTCCTATTGGGCAGCAGAAACTTTGAGGTAGTCAAGGACTTAGTCTACCTAGGCTCTGGAGTAAATAGGGGCAACAACACCAGTCCGAGATCAAGCGCAGAATTACTCTTGCCAATCGCTGTTTCTTTGGGCTCAAGAGGCAATTGAGTAACAGAGCCATCTCTCGAACCAAGTTGACTCTGATCATCCGAGTCCTGCTCTATGGCGCAGAGACATGGACGCTATTGAAAGCGGATGAAGAAGCTCTTGGTTGTTTCGAGAGAAAAGTTCTGCGTACGATCTTTGGTCCTGTTTGCGTTGATGGCGTTTGGAGGAGAAGGTACAACCACGAACTATATGGGCATTACAGCGGTATGCACCTAGTTAAGCGTCTTCCGATCCAACGCCGTCATGTAGAGCGGATAGACACCACAGCTCCGGCCCGAAGAGTCTTCGACACCGAGCCATTGACAGTGCACACAAGTGGAAAAGGACCTCAACCAACTCGGTGTGCGCAACTGGAGGCAGCTGGCGAAAGATCGTGCTGGCTGGAGAGGCATGTTGGTTGAGGCCAGGTCCACCCCGGACTGTAGCGCCAATCTGACGGTCTTTAGAGAGGCCTTCAACCATACTACACCGCTATATGTCAAACCTCTCAATTGCTTTGTACATCAACAGGATTGAGTTCTCATTTTTTGCCAAATATTGTGCTTCTAACTCTGCACAGTAACTCAACCAAATTTCTGCTCTTTTTTTTCCAGACAACCAGTGGAAGAATATTGGACACTCTCCAATCACGAGAACGTCGCCAGAATGCGTCTCAAACTGGAACCGCAACTCTATCCAAACAAACACGAAACCGCTGCCAACCTGAGGGATAACGCCGCAAATGCTTGCGACACAAAGTAACACTCACTCGATGCACCACAATTCGAGGCTCAATCTGACAATTTGTCCCTTTCCAGAGAGCTCTCCGAATTCGATTCAACCATCAAAACCGCAGTCGTTCGTGACTTTCTGGACGATGACAATTCCATGCTCGAGGAGGAGTTACGGCTCACCATCGAAGCTCAGTCGCAGCAGGATGTTCCTCTGGAGAAGGCTGTGATCACACAGGACTGCGAACTGATAACACTCATGACCAAGGTGAAGGGTCGCATCGAAGTCAATCAAGCTGTGTTTACGTTCGTCGATCTAAGTCCACCGACCGAGGATGGGGAGAAGAATGATTTTAGGTTGGTTTGCAGGCATTTCCATGGTCTCTCCGTCCTTCTGATCGTTTTGTTTGTTTAGATTTTCAATCAACAAGATCCGCGAGGTTCACCTGCGGAAGTACAATCTGCGCCGCAGTGCACTGGAGATCTTCCTCGTCGATCAAACGAGTTACTTCTTAAATTTCACCACAAAGGTTTGTAGTGTTGTGGCCTGCCTTCATTTGCAGCCGGGTGGTGAGTTTTTTCGAAGAGTTGGCAATAGAAACCTTCAAAACTACTCATAGACTGTGTCTAGACCCTCTACACACTCACTAACGCAATGTTTCCACTTCCCCTAGACGCGCAACAAGGTATTCACGAAGATCCTCAGCCTGCAACCACCGAACATCCTCTACGGTTCCGGGCGATCACCAGCCGAGCTCCTCCGATCATCGGGCCTCACCCAGAAGTGGGTGAATCGAGAGATCTCGAACTTCGAGTACCTGATGTATTTGAACACCATCGCGGGTACGTTCGACCCAATCGGACACAGTTTCCCTTCTAATCCCTGTTCTCTCTCATCCCCAGGACGGTCCTACAACGATCTCAGTCAGTACCCGGTCTTCCCTTGGATTCTGGCTGACTACACAAGTGATATTCTCGATCTAACCGATCCCAAGTCGTTCAGGGACCTCTCAAAGCCTGTCGGCGTGGTAAGCCACCTAAACCAGCACAAGTTCCGTCCGCCCTCTGCCACTAGCTCCTCTTTCACAGATAAATCCCAAAAACGAGGCAGAGGTTCGCACGAAGTACGACAATTTCGAGGACCCCTCGGGCATGATCCCGAAATTCCACTACGGCACCCATTACTCGAACTCAGCGGGCGTCCTGCATTATCTCCTGCGCGTCGAGCCGTTCACATCGCTGCACATTGAGCTGCAAAGTGGCAGGTTCGACGTGGCCGACCGGCAATTCCACTCGATTCCACAAACTTGGAAACTGCTCATGGACAATCCAAACGACGTGAAGGAGCTCATTCCGGAGTTCTTCTACTTCCCCGAGTTCCTGAAAAACATGAACAAGTGAGACTCCGACGACTGCTCCGAGGAACGCCTTCATTTTTGTGTTTTCTCCTTCAGATTGGACTTGGGTCAGCTACAAATCACCAAGGAGAAGGTCGATGATGTCATTCTGCCGCCGTGGGCGACGACGCCCGAGGAGTTCATCGCTATCCACAGGCGAGCCCTGGAGTCGGAGTACGTGAGTCAAAACCTCCACCACTGGATTGATTTGATCTTTGGGTAAGAAATGAAGCGCCTGCCACCGAAGAACCTCAAGACAACCCTCATCCCTTTGCAGCTACAAGCAAAAAGGACCAAAAGCAGCCGAGGCTCTCAACGTATTCTACTACTGTTCTTATGAGGGAGCTGTCGACTTGGATAAGATCGCCAATCCGGTCGAGAGAGAGGCCGTCGAAGGAATGATCAACAATTTCGGCCAGGTCCCGTCGCAATTGCTCCGCGAACCACATCCCCGGCGACTCACGCAGGATGAGACCGCCCTGAAGCTTCTGCGTGCCGAACTGAAACGACCCGACCTCACGCAGTTCCTCGACAAGGTTGTGCAGGTCTACTGCGAGCTGTCCACACCCAAGGACCCCATCATCTTCCTGAGTCCGCCCAGAAGTCCACCGCGATCATTCCTTCAGCTGAGCCCCGATGTCCTGGTGAGCATATCAAAATCGAGCATTCTCGGCTGCAATTCCTGGATCTCCTTCGACAAGGACAGAGGATTCCTGCTGGAGATCGACGCTACCACAACCAATCTCAAGTAAGACCCTCGCTGAGTTCCAGATCCCAGCTCATCCCTTCTGTTTTAGGAACCGCAAGCGTATCTTCGGACCATATCACCCGTCCTACAGTCTCAACTCGAAAATGTTCGCTGTCAGCACTGACGGCAAGCATTTGTATTCGGGCGGCATTTGGGACAACTCCCTGCGAGTGTTCAACCTGCACAAGGGCAAGGCTATTGCGTCGGTAACCCGCCATCTCGGTAATGACAGAAAGGGTGTCCCTCCTGTGCGTCAAATGCTTACTTGTTTTCTTTTTTTTTTAGACATAATCACATGTGTAGCACTGGACAACTGTGGTTCGTATTTGGTGACCGGATCAAAAGACTGCACGTGCATCATTTGGGGCATTCAGTCGCACCAGTATGGTCAGACTCCACCGCCCGCCAGCCAGTCGCATTCGAGTGCAGCTCAGCTGAACACACAGAATAGCTTCTCGCCAAAGCCACTGACCACACTGTACGGGCACGACGATGCGATATCCAGCGTTGCTATCTACACGGAACTGGACATGGTTGTCTCGGGGTCGCTGGTGAGTTTAAGCAGGGGATTGCGTGGGAATTTGTTGGCTAATTGCTCGTGTCTTCTAGGACGGGACGGTGAATGTGTACACCATTCAGGACGGTCAGTTCGTAAGGACCTTGAAGCCCATTGGATGCACCGAGGCTTGTGTTCAGATATCTTTCGTTACGCTGTCTTATCAAGGTAAGTCGATGTCAAAGGCGCTCGGGCTGTGACACATGCTGGCGCAGCCTAGAAGTAGGCAATGTTTTTGTGACTTACAAGCTAATTTCAAATTGACAACTGATCATGTCGATTGGTGGTTCGTGTTTCGGCTAAGAGTGGAATTTACTTTTGAAATTGAGGGTAAGTGGGTAATAGGGTGCCCTATCCACCATTGAGACCGTGGCTCACTAAAAACAACTGTTGGGTCCATTTATTAGGTGGTTAACCACAGTGAGATCTACTTTAGTTCTGTGACTACCCGGCGTATTCATAAATGAATCTTAGGAGGTTTTACATATAAACACAGCTTAGGGCCGTTAGCTCTTCGGATAAATGCTTAGCCTGGCTACGGGGGTTGCCCTCTTGATAGAGTATATTGACAGATGAAGCAGCAGAGGTGGAGGGAGGCTGTTCCGCTTTCGCACTTGTCTCCCCATCCTTTTTGTACACCGTCAGGGCGAGTGTTCGTAGTGGATGACACCCTCCGACTTGGCAAGTGGGTCCAGTGATTCTTTGTTTATTACAATCTCTGCGGACCTTGTTTCTCCCTTCAATTCATCCAGCTTAACAACTTTCCAATTGTGGGTAGGAAGGTTTGGGTTGCAAAGTTGGATGAACTTGAGAATTGTTGCAGGATCTTGCTGATCCTACTGGGGATTTGATCCCCACCTCACCCAGCCTGCTAATGGCTTTTTTAAAGATATCAGCCGATCTCTGGCACGTGAAAGTCACAAGCTTTATATGACCCTGGTGCCATCCCCCGTCACGCCCTACAGGTCCAAGGCCTCCGCCTCCGTCCAGCACCAGGCTCAGATAGATTTCGTTAATCGCTGACTCCATTTTCTTCCAATTCAATGGAGAGATAGCGCACTCAGCGTGTCCTCTATCTAATACGGCGTAAGTGGTGTCGCCTTTCAGCACTTCACTATACGGCCTGTTGAGCCTACTGGCAATATTTAGTGTTTCACCACTCGGTTTCAGCAGCCTTTTAGGCACCGAGGGTGACGCCTCCAGTGACCTGGCGCGTTTGGGCGTAGTGCCCTTGGTAGCGTCCGCCTGTGGTTGGCTTTTCACTACATTTGTCGCCCAAGCTAACGATCTCTTGCTGCTGTCGTTAAGCTTCTCCGGTGGAATGCCTTTAAGGCGCTCCAGAATCCGGGCAGCAGAACGCCTCTCCTTGTACCTTTTAAAGGAAGGTCCTGGGACCTTCGAGGAGGAGGCAACTCCGCGGGCAGAGATTGCTCGTTCCGTGCAGGAACTCTCGGTGGGAGTTACCGCGCAGGTTTTTGGTCTATGAGGCTCCACGCGGCCTTTGACAGTCTTTAAGACGGTTTGAGCCGCCTTATCCGTCAGCACTTCAGGAGCCGAGGTTAATCTGGAAGAAGTTCCAGCCGGGAAGAGAGCACCGGTCTCTTTTTGGTTGTTTTTAGTTTTTTGTAAGTTTGTGTTCATTATGGGTCCCACGAGTAGCGGAGAAAGGGAAGGTCCGACTGTGCAGAGATCCGCATTGCACAGCTAAGGCAGGATTAGTCTGGGAGTGTGCCAGTTCACTCCGTTTGCGACTGAGCTATTTTTTTTTTCAGGTGGGCCCCCAGCCAGGCTGATCCTCGGCACGGGTCTTATGACACCTTGATCCGGCCCAACGGAGATTGAAGGGAGAGATAGGATGTAGGGGGAGGGAGAGGAGGGAGAGAAGGAATGGTTAAATCTTAGCTTCGGGTCTCCTCATAGAGAATAAATTCCCTTGAGTCATAGACCTTTACTAAGCCTTCGCACCGCGTCAAGGTGTGTAACCACGTGAAGGGTTACTTTGCCAGGACTGGATACATTTCCTCTTCTTCCTTTACAAAAGCTCTTGTTTGATTGGTTTAGACACAACATGTGTGCTTAAGGCAAGGTACTACTCTGTGTACGTTTTTACTGCAATTAAGACTGTTGATGATTTGATCAATAGTGCCGATCCATTTTTGATCAGCGTCGACCATGGAGCCTTCACTCTTTGCTGCCGTACTCATGTTAAGCCGTCAAGCTGTGGCTCTATGAGTTCATCCTACAGTTTCTTCCTAATGGAGCTTAGTGGCACATGCGCCTACCAGATGGCATAAGCTTCTTCTGACTACGAAGGTTTTTTCGTCAGCCATACCAAGTACCGGTACTCAACATCAGGCTACCAAGGATATCTCACTAATGCTCCGTCTCACTAATGCACTGTCTCACAAGCTTCGACGTCAAAAAGTCGTCTTTCATTGCCGCTTGGCTACCATGCAACAGAGGACGGCATGGATCCGATAGTAGGTCACTTCCCACGGAATAACTTCAAGAGCAGCTCTCATTTTAACAAAACGACGCTACATAAACCGAATGGTCGATCACCTCATGAAAGAAATCAGAGCGATGCGATGTTACACTTCAGGGCTTGAGAGGAATACAATGCAATCGTATGCCTCCTCTGATCCTTGTCTAGAAAGTCTCTGTTGGTAGAACTTGATCCAGGCATGAATGGAAAAGAATAAGATAAATGAAGCGAATGAAGAGCATTAAGCGCACAATTGACACATAAGGAAAGGTCCCGCCTTAAAAGTTCAAACCTCTTTTGATCTGATCCCAGACCTCAATTCTTTGTTCTTTAAAAATACAATGGATTGTGCTAGGCAACACACTGCTACGTACTACAATTGCAATTGATGAGTCACAGTTGCTGAACAACAAATGGGGGTGATTTTTCAAAAGCTATAGGAAAGTTTTTTTCATATAATTTAATGTTTGAAGATTATTTCATGCAAATCTTGACCATGACTGCGCCTCAATTGTTCCATCCGCTTAGTCCAATTTTGGCATACTCTTTCCAACATTTCGGCCGGTATCTCACGAATAATTGCTTCAATGTTGTCTTCCAATGCGTCAATTGAAACAGGCTTGTCTGTATAGACATGAGCTTTAACATAGAACCACAAAAAGGCGTTAGATCGCACGATCTCTAATTGACCGGTCTCGAACGTGAAATAAAATGTCCAACGAAGTCGCCCCCCAATAAGTCCATTGTTGCGCGTGCTGTGTGGCATGTGGCACCGTCTTGTTGAAACCACATGTCGTGCAAGTCCAGCTCTTGCATTTTGGGCAAAAAAAGTTGGATATCATCTCACGGTAGCGCTCACCATTCACAGTTACGTTACGATTCCAATCATCTTTGAAGAAGTGCGGTCCAATTATGCCACCAGCCCATAAACCGCACCAAACTGTGACTTTTTCTGGATACATTGGTAGCTCTTGCAATGCTTCTGGCTGATATTCATTCCAAAATCGACAATTCTGCTTATTTACGTACCCACTGAGCGAAAAATGAGCTTCGTCGCTGAACACAATTTTTTGTTAAAACAGTGGATCTTCGGCCAACTTTCCAAGAGCCCATTCACCAAAAATTGACGTAGGTCGTTCGGCTTCAATTCTTGCACCAGCTGTATTTTGAAAGGCATCACACCTAAATCCTTCCGCAAAATTGTCCACGTTGTTGAGTAACAGAAACCTAATTGCTGCGAACGACGACGAATTGATAATTGATCGTCATCATTAACACTGGCCGATACAGCTGCGATATTTTCTTCTGTTTGCACTCTACGTAAGCGTGATGGTGGTTTAATGTCCAACAATGTAAATTTCGTGCGAAATTTAGTCACAATAGCCCGAATAGCCGCTTCAGTGGGCCAATTAAACTGACCATAAAATGGAAGAATCGCGCGTTTGACAGTGAAACAAAACACGAAACGCGAGTCAGCTGGTTAAACCAGTGTTGCCAAAAAGATAATAAGTAAAAAATCACCCTTAACTATACAATTTGTCGCCATTGAGTGAAG
Source organism: Eristalis arbustorum (assembly GCA_916610145.1). Lineage (NCBI taxonomy): Eukaryota > Metazoa > Arthropoda > Insecta > Diptera > Syrphidae > Eristalis > Eristalis arbustorum. Next base: position 30,866,077 of record OU744318.1, read on the forward strand.
TAAGAAGAACAAAAAAAATAGGTATTCAATAGAAACTTGCCTGACCAAGTTAGGCAGGTTGCCAATTTGAAAGGGGGTACGTTTTTCTTGATGTTTGTCTATATGTCGAATATGCTGTGCTACAAATATATGTGTGTATCCGAATGTATAATTAAGTATCGGCTGTACGGTGACAAAAAGGGGAAATTTGCAACAATCAACAAAACCCCAACAAAACCCATATAAGTTCTTTTTTTTCAATATTTTGTATAAAATTGGCTTGCTGCAGATATTTTCTGTTGACAGGTGGTTAACACCGTGGACCATTTAGAATATAGTCAGGCTGTGCATGATGACGAGAGAAGAGAACTCTCGCTGCTCCATCAAGGTCGGTAACCAACTCATCGAGACCTTCAATGTCAAAAAAGGTTTTAGACAAGGCGACGCGCTGTCATGTGATTTCCTCAACATCGTCCTGGAGAAGATCGTGCGAAACTCACACGCCAACACTAGAGGCACGATCCTCCAGAAGTCCGTGCAATTGTTAGCATACGGCGATGACATTGACGGCAGAACTCAGTGAGCCGTCAATGAGGCATTTGCTAACATTGAGACGGAACCGGCTAAAATGGGTCTGGCGGTGAATGAGGGCAAAACGAAGTATATGCTGTCCTCAAAAAAGGACATACAACATCGACGTCTTGGACAGAGCGTCACAATGGGCAGCTATAACTTCGAGGCAGTCAATAACTTCACTTACCTCGACTCCGGAGTAAACTGTACTGATAACATCAGTACCGAGATCAAGCGTTGGATAGCTCTTGCCAACCGCTGTTTCCTTGGGCCCAAGAGGAAATTGAGTTGAACCAAGTTGACTCTCTATAAGACCCTCATCATCCCAGTCCTGCTATACGGCGCAGAGGCATGGACAATCTCGACAGCGGATGAAGAAGTCCTTGGTCTCTTTGAGAGAAAAGTTCTACGCACGATCTTTGGTCCTGTTTGTGTTGACAGGTTCTGGAGAAGAAGATTCAACCACGAACTGTACAGGCTGTACAGCGACATGAGCTTTGTTAGGCGTCTACGGATCCAACGCCTACGGTGGCTAGGTCATGTAGAGTAGAGCGGATGGGCACCACAGCGCCGCCCTGAAGAATCTTCGAATCCGAACCTGTCGGACAACGCAACAGAGGACGCCCGCGTTTAAGGTGGCGCACCCAAGTAAAGAAGGATCTCAACCAACTTGTTGTGCGAAACTGAAAACAGCTAGCCAGAGATCGTGCCAGTTGGAGAGGCTTGTTGGTTGACGCCCAGGTCCACCCCGAATTGCAGCGCCACACAAAGGAGATTTAGAATATAGAACCAGAATTCGAAACTGGTAATGGTGTCATTTTATCGCGGAGAACAATAGTCGATGTGGTAATGTTGTTATTAATTTATAAAATGTTGATATACTTGAGAATAGATAACCGCATAGCAAGAGACAAAAAAAAGTCACTTCACGTCACAGCGTCTGAATGCAATGCGTCTCATTGTTGTGTTTTTCAAATTGACACAACCAAATTCCGTACTATTTGTCAAGTACAAGATGCCTGTGAGCGTCCATAAAATTCTTCTTCATGGTACCACTGTCATTGTGAGCTTCGCTGTTCCTCTTAGTCAAGAGTCGGAGGACGTTTTCTTCTTCTTCTTGATTGGCGCTACAGTCCGGGGTGGACCTGGGCCTCAACCAACATGCCTCTCCAGCCAGCACGATCTTTCGCAAGGTGCCTCCAGTTGCGCACACCGAGTTGGTTGAGATCCTTTTCCACTTGTGTGCGCTATCTATTGCGAGGACGTCCTCTGTTGCACTGTCAATGGCTCGGTGTCGAAGACTCTTCGGGCCGGAGCTGTGGTATCTATCCGCTTACCTAGCCATCTTAGTTCGTGAACCTTCTCCTTCAAACGCCATCAACGCAAACAACACCAAAGATCGTACGCAGAACTTTTCTCTCAAAACAACCAAGAGCTTCTTCATCCGCTTTCAATAGCGTCCATGTCTCTGCGCCATAGAGCAGGACTAGGATGATCAGGGTTTTATACAAGCTCAATTTGGTGTTTCGAGAGATGGCTCTGTTACTCAATTGCCTCTTGAGCCCAAAGAAACAGCGATTGGCAAGAGTAATTCTGCGCTTGATCTCGGTACTGGTGTTGTTGTCCCTATTTACTCCGGAGCCTAGGTAGACGAAGTCCTTGACTACCTCAAAGCTTCTGCTGCCCAATATGACGCTCTGTCCGAGACGTCGATGTTGTGCATCCTTTCGTGATGTACTTTGTTTTGCCCTGGTTTACCGCTAGACCCATTTTAGCCGCTTCCGCTTCAATGCCAGCTGTGTTCGTCCGCATCATTGACGGCTCGCTGTGTTCGTCCAATCACGTCAATGTCACCGCGTAAGCAAGCAGTTGAACGGACTTTTGGAAGATCGTGCCTCGGGTGTTTACGTTTGAGTTTCGCACGATCTTCTCAAATATGACGTTAAAGAAGTCACATGACAGCGTGTCGCCTTGCCTAAAACCATTTTTGACATTGAAGGTCTCGGTAAGTTCGTTGCCGACCTTGATGGAGCAGCGAGAGTTCTCCATCGTCATCCTGCACAGCCTGACGAGTTTGGCAGGAGGCCGTTTTAGACGCCCATCAAAAAGACGAGAAGCCGTACCGTGAACGTTTTTCAAGAAAGATGTCACGGGTTGCAACAAAAGGGGATGCTCTTACAATTTCGTCCGATCCTATCATAAATGATAAAAGCCAGCTTCAAAAAAATTGCAATAGAAATATAAATAAATAGAAATTCTGCAGCACAGAAATTAAAAATACGTCAATTTAATGCAAAAATCGACCATGGCGGTGGTGGAATGCCCTGCTACCTTCACATTGTAACCCTCTGTCCAGCACGTCGATGTTGAGTGTCCTTTCACTTTATGCACCACCAGCACTAACTTATTCGCTACCCTCTCAATGCCACTGATCACGACGGATCACTGCAATGTCGGCCACTAAATGTGCTCAAAATTGTACGATCTTCTAGAAGACATTATCGTATCGTGACAATATTACAAACATTCTTGCAGTAACCACAACTCACTTCACGTTGAATAATAAGCACGTTTCATCCAAATCGGAGCTCCGCAGCCAAACCTTCCAATTTCTGTTACTGGGACTACCGAGGTAAGTCTAACAGCTCCCCATGACATCTGCTGGTAAAAGCCGACTCCTCACAAGTCTTATTTCACCGAAAATCGAGCAAGAAGCAGAAACAGTTGAAAGGCTCAGCAAACCCCCTCAGTGTCAGCACCATCAGCCTCAAGTTTATTGCCCCAACTAATTCCCTCACACTCAGCCTGTCAGACTGTCAATCCCAGTCTGAGTACTTAATCCCCGCCCCGATCGTGCTGCGTGACTCCTTGTGCGGTGCAGCATGTCCAAGCACTCGGCACTCGTTCACCCACTCACATGCTTAAAGCGTGACTAGCCACTATCAGCCGCAGACTCAGCCAATCATTGTTTCCAGTTCGAACCGAACAGGCAAACTACTTGAACTCAAGCACCGCGCTCGCAATCTTGCGCACAGATATGACAACGCGAAGCTTCCTAAAATTCCATTTAATCAATAAATTCATAAATGCGATGGCATTTACAATTGCCCGCCTTATCGTGTGCCCTTAATTCCCCACAATCACGGCGCAATCAAATGCCACGTCCTGCTGTTACAGTGCGTAAATCAATAGTGCGCCCCTCCGGGCCGGGGCTGCTATCGCCGAACGTGCTCTCGCACTACGCCGCGCTTACTCGTTTACGGGCGGAAATATCTGTACCGATTTGACACTCATAAAAGTTTCCAGCGCCGCAAACTCACCGACCGACCTTCCCCTGTCACTAATCAGCCCATCGAGACGCTTGCTTCAGACTGGCCGCGTCTCTCGTATCTCTGCGCAGGGGTGTGTAAATCGTCGCAGTCGAATAGTTTTCCTATCGCCGCGGATCGACGACACGTACGTACGCAGCCCACCGTACGCAATCTAGAACGTTGACCAAATCACGTGACAGCGCAGCATGTGGTCTCTTGGAAAAAAACCGCTTTGAGGTGACAGTGGCTCAATGGCACGTATCAGGGAGAGGATTTCGTAAATCACTGAAATTCGGAAGCCACTGCTGGCCGGGCCACAAGTCCAAAGTCAATACAAATAAAGCCCGCAGTGGCGCCGAATTTTTTTTCGTTCTGTTCACTATGAGTGCCTAAGCTTTTGCTTTTGTGCCGACGACGACGATTCAGCGAAGAAGTTTCCACTGCGATCGAATGTCACATTCTGCGTCATTCGGCGTCAGTGTATGCCAGTTTCTTTGCAGGCGCGCTTGTTTGCAGTGGCCGCGCGGTGCGATAAGAGGCGTCGCAGTCAGTCGCACTCAGAATCGGAGTCGGAGTCGGAGTCCAAGTGAACGGCACGAGATTACGGGCGGCCGTATCACGTGTTAACGCACACCCATCTGCAGTAATCGGGGCTGCGTGCGCTCATGCCACCGACTGACGCGACGGCGGGCACAAAGTGTTAGCATGATCGATTTGTTTAAAAAGCGTGATGATGATACACCCGGAGCATGGGACCTGACAGCTTAGGCGGAGTTTGCTTAGCCCCTCGCACCCGCGCGGCTGGTCTAGATCATTAGCATTTGGAGTGGCCTTATTCATGCGGTGGCTTGGTCAACATTTTAGCGTGGAGTGTCACCGCATGGCGCTTGCTTTGTGCTGTGAGTGGACGTATTTGTTCAGGCCGTCTGGAATGTGAGTGCTGGAAATTACGAGTGGGGCAGTCACGGGTGGGAGCTATTTTAGAAGTTTTTTTTTTCGGAATGAAACCGCAAAAGCGGCCTCGAATTGGTTTTTGTAAGTGCTGCCAGTGGGGTGAATAGGGAGTAGGCTCTTGTTGGGTTATCTGTAAGCACAGTATTCTCGGTAGCCATCACTGTCCTGACTTCTCCAGCAAATATGTCATCAAAGGTCTTCGACATCGGGAACAATTGCCACCTACCTGGCCACCTTTTCCTCAAAACCAGTAGTAAAGACTCCCAGACTGATGATCTATAAGAGGTCTCAAGCTGCCTTCCATTTGTTGACGGTCCTGTGAATAAGACCAAACTGTCCAACGTCCGCGAGGACTTGGTCTTTGTATTGGATTCAGTCTTCGCCTTCTGCTCGAATAAAGGAGCTCATATTTTAAGATCCTGTAAGCAGGCACATTGTGGTGGCCCGTGGCGTTGTGAGTATGTGCGTCGACTCCAACATCGACGTCGTAGGTTCGATTCCTGCTCTGTGCGATGAAAACAATTTTCACGGCCCCACCTCTTTCGAGTCACTGACAATGCTCAAAGAGTATTTCCTGTCTATAAAAAGCTCCTCAATCTTGGCCGTTCGTAGTCGTGAGAGAACAATAGCACGCACAACACGAGTAGTTGCTGAGAAGCTAGGCCCTGGCCCTTTATGGGCTGTAGCGCCACCCATATTATATATATCCTGCGTGGTTACAAGGTGCGTGCTTTTTTACTTGTGCTGCCTCGTAAGGACATTGATCTTCTCCTCCATCTCCCACCTCTGGAAATATTCGGGAAACAAGCAGCAGCAAGTACAGCCATGAGACTCAAAACACTTCGATTGTGGTCCGAACTCAACACTGGCCGCTCAACCATTCTCAAGGAATTCAATTTCCTACCTAGCGACACCGACCGCCTACTACCACAGGCCATCTTTGAAAAGAAATTCTCAATCAGTATTCCCTCCAGATCGGACTGGATGACTGACATGCAAACACTGAAAGATCCTCTGCGCATCTTCACGGATGGATCAAGGACAAAAGAAGGGGGTGGGTGCGGGTGTCTATTCTCAAGACCTCAACATTGCTTTCTCCGTGAAGCTCCCTGATCACTGTAGCGTTTTTCAGGCAGAAACCATAGCGATTAAAGAGGCGCTGTCTTGGCTTAAAGACAATGTGATATCAAAAAGGGATATCACCATCTGTTCCGATAGTCAGGCCGCCATAAGATCCCTGGACAATATCATGTTCTACTCTAAAACATCCCTTAATTGCAGGCTGTCTCTTAACGAGATGGCCGAGCATTTTAACATTCACCTCATGTGGGTGGCGGGACACTGTGACACTGTGAAACTGCAAAGCCGACGAACTCGCTAGGTGTGGTACAACCTCATCCCTACCGATAGAAGGGGTACCACCTTCCATGCCGATCGCTACAGCCTATCATCTTTTAAAGATTCATTTAATTAAAACCACCAACGACAAATGGCTAGAAGGCACCACCTGCCTTCAAACAAAAGAAATCTGGCCATCACTTAACCTAAAACGGTCACTCAGTCTACTTGGACTCAGCAAGCCCTCAGTAAGGACCCTTATAGGAGTCATAACCGGGCACTGTGTAATTGGCACTCATGCTCGCAGGATGGGTGCTCCATATAATGATTTTTGCAGAAGCTGCATGGATGAAGAGGAAGAAGAGAACACTCATCACCTTCTCTGCTCCTGCAGTGCTCTTGCCAGTCGTAGGTTCCTGCACCTAGGAGCCTACTACTTCAGCGGCCGTAACGAGCTAAAAAGTGCCAGCATTGGCCAACTAAATCGGTTCATCAGCAGCACCAACTGGTTCCAGCGTTGGGAGAAGTCAATCCGCGTGGTATCACAATGGGCCTACTCTGGCCTAAGTGTGACTGCTCTGCAGCAGTCAGCCACCACAACCCAACCTAACCTAACCTAAGGACGTTGATATGGTAGGGCAAATAACTTGCGTGGAAAATGTGTTGCTAGTAAATTTAACTCTCTGACACTGCCGGAAGAAAGCGAGAAGCCGCAAATAAGTTTTAAAAATATTGCACGCCAAAAACAATATCATCCTTCCTCAAGTTCTAACAAACAATAGCTATCCTTTGGAAAATTAGACTCATTCTGGACTAACCTACTTATGTTCCAGCGTTGGTGACTGATTTCCGAAACGTTGCCATTGACCTTTGTTAAATGTAAGTTCAGTTCCACAACTAAATCCAAAATCGGAAAATGAGCACCAAGCCCACGTCTTAAGCAAAAACCAATGGAAGCGTAAGAATGGCAAAAGCTGTGGCATTTACAATGTGAGTTCAAGAAAACAGTTCCTGCGATTCAGAATCACTGGACGCAGATCTAATGTGAATAGCAAGCTTCCTCCAGACAGCCTCACACCAACCATTGAGCAGAGCAACCATCGTCCAGATGCCAATAGTCTATGAGACTTTACGGACTGCTAAAGACGATACAAATTAAAATCTGCATATTCTCAAGACTAGCTCACAAGTGCAGAAATCTGCGCCTTTAGCACACTCTTTACTGCAAAGACGACCAAGGGACTGCTAGTGTTTGCCATTTAAACCTTTTTCGGGTTTTCTGAGTAGGAGTCACTTTATCCACGATTGTGTTTTGTAATTTATTGTTACTATACAAATTTGCCCTGTCTTCTGGAAGATAGCATTCTACATCTAAAAGTCAAGGAAGTCGGCGATGTTATCTGATTCATTGCAAAGATAGTTAAAGCAGTCGAAGGAGAAACAGAACCCTCCCTTCATTAGATGGATATCTTATTAAAATACGAAGAATTCCAGTCTTCATCGTTCCTCTATGTTTATCTCACGACTTAATCCGGAAGTCTTACCATTTGATTATCGAGTATTCCGACAACACATGTAAAATGCCACTCAAATATGTACTTTTCTTCATTCACATAGATTTGATTCTGAGTATTCCATACGGGTGATGGCGGCAAAAGCCCCATTAGACAAGGCATGTGAATCAGATTTATTTGAATGACGTATATCAGCGCTTGATATGTTGTACAAAGTTACCGTCCACAGTAGTTGAACGCTTAACCACGCCACCTATTTAACAAATTGACGCAAGTAGATCAATCAGCGTTCACTCGATCGTATTGGGAATACCATGTTTAATAGAAAAGAAATGAGTCAGCTGTCGGAATGGTTCCGGGCATGATGATGTCAATCTACCTAATTTCCGTGGATCAGATTAATGGGGGAGAGATTGTCGCAATGAATGAATGGAAAATTATTAATGGGCGTTCTTCTATGGAATTAACAATGACTACCTATTCGAATGCAGAATAGAGTAGTGAACTAATGATTTTTTTGCAAAAAAAACATAGAATTCGAATGTTTAGGAACGTAGTCCAAAATATGCTCAACCGAACAATCAAGTTTCTGAGTGTCATCTTTAACAGAAAGCTTGGCGGAAAAAAAATTCGTAGATGCCTGTTTATGGCTCGAATCGTCGTCTGTGGTTGGAACAAATGTTTAGGTCAATGCCATTGTATCACTGGGACGTTATTATATGGTATACACCATCTACATCACAAATGGCGACATTAAATGTATTCCCTATTGACACTTGCAAAAAGAGTTTATTCCTATTATACCTCACTCCATTAATCCATCCATTAACTTAGCAAGGCTAATACTGGGATCTTGCTGTTTAGCTTACTAACGGTTCGACTCATGCACACTTGGCCGTGTCTACCGGGTATACCGGTATGAAATGACGTTTTTTTTTTTGAAAATAAAACACTAATTATTAATGGGAAAGTAAAAACATTTTATTCAAAGTATTGGCCATTGTTTTCTACACATTTTGACCACCTTTCTGGCAATTTGTGATTACCACGCCAATTAAATTGTTCGTCTTTTAAAGCAAACCAACCAGAGACTGGTGGTCCGTGGCGTTGTGGGTACGTGCGTCGACCCCAACCTCGACGTCGTAGGTTCGATTCCAGCTCTGAGCGACAGAAATCATTTTCACGGCCCCACCTCTTTCGAGTTACTGACAATGCTCAAAGAGTATTTCGTGTCTAGAAAAAGCTTCTCAAACTTGGCCGTTCGGAGTCGACTTCTCGACTAATCTTTATATTATTAATCAGTCATCCAATTTTCGACTTCTTCGTAGGAATCGAAGTGCTGCTCAGTCAATGCCTGTCCCATCGATGAAAACAAATGGTAGTCGGAAGGAGCCAAGTCTAGTGAATACGGCGGGTGGGGTAGCTGCTCCCAGCCAAGTGTTTTGATTGTATCCTGAACCGGTTTTGCTTTTCTCATTGACCTTGCCGTGTCTTCTGGCCAATTCTGGTCGTTTCTCGATCAATGCATGGTTCATTCATGATCATTTGTTGTCGGTAGCGATCAGTATTATCCACCAGGTTTCACCAGGTTCTAGGAGCTCGTGGTACACCACACCTTGCTGGTCCCACCAAACACATAGCATTGTCTTCTTGCCGAATCGATCTGGTTTTGCAGTCGATGTTGATGGTTGTCCCGGATTAACCCAGGATTCTTAAAATAAATCCATTTTTTATCGCCAGTAACAATCCGATGAAAAACCGATTTTCTAACGTGTCTTGGAAGCAAAATTTCACAAGTCTTTTTTCGGTTTTCCATCTACACTTTGGATTTTTGGATTTTCTACACTTTTGGATTTTTCCAATAGCTTTTACCATAAGCGATCAGAAATTGCTTGTTGTGCAACATTTAACATTGCTGCCATTTGCCTTTGACTCAAAGTGTCATCTCTATCCAATATCGTTTGCAATTCGGCGTCTTCAAACTTTTTTGGTGGTCTTTCACGTTCTTCATGTCTCACATCAAAATCATTATTTCTGAACCGTTGAAACCATCTTTTGCATGCTGCTTCTGATAGAGCATGATCACCATATGCCTCGACAATCATTCGATGCGAATCTGCAGCACTTTTCTTCTAATTAAAACAAAAAACTAATGCTTTCCGCAAATCATCACTTTCTGGTAAAAAATTCGACATTTTTGATGATGACACAATGAAAAAATATGATTTTGTCTGTTCAATGACTTGATGTATACTAAATATTTTTCACAGATGTCATAGCAAACAAACTTCTTCTTCTTCTTCTTAGTGTGGCGCTACAGTCCGTAGTGGACCTGGGCCGCAACCAACATGCCTCTCCAACTATCGCGATCCCTGGCTAGCTGTCTCCAGTTTCGCACACCAAGTTGGTTGAGGTCCTTCTCCACTTGGGTGCGCCACCTTAAACGCGGGCGTCCTCTGTTGCGTTGCCCGACAGGTTCGGATTTGAAGATTCTTCGGGCCGGAGCTGTGGTGTCCATACGCTCTATATGACCTAGCCACCGTAGGCGTTGGATCCGTAGACGCCTAACTAGGCTCATGTCACTGTACAGCCCGTTCAGTTCGTGGTTGAATCTTCTCCTCCAGAACCCGTCAACACAACCAGGACGAAAGATCCCATGCAGAAATTTTCTCTCAAAGAGACCAAGGACTTCTTCGTCCGTTTTTGAGATTGTCCATGCTTCCGCGCCGTGTAGTAGGACTGGGTAGATCAAGGTAGAGAATCAACTTGGTTCTTCGAGAGAGAGCTCTATTACTCAATTGCCTCTTGAGCCCGAAGAAACAGCGTTTGGCAAGAGTTATCCTACGCTTGATCTCGGTACTGATCTCCGGAGCCGGTGTAATTGAAGTCATTGACTACCTCGAAGTTATAGCTGCCCATTGTGACGCTCTGTCCATGACGTCGATGTTGTATGTCCTTTTTTGAGGACAGCATATGCTTCGATTTGCCCTCATTCACCGCCAGACCCATTTTAGCCGCTTCCGTCTCAATGTTAGCAAAAGCCTCACTGACGGCTCGCTGAGTTCTGCCAATCACGTAAATGTCATCGGCGTATGCTAGCAATTGCATGGACTTTTGGAAGATCGTGCCTCTAGTGTTGGCGTGTGAGTTTCGCACGATCTTCTCCAGGACGATGTTGAAGAAATCACATGACAGCGCGTCGCCTTGTCTAAAACCTTTTTAGTTTGGCAGAACTAGACATGGCGTTGTATAGCTCGTCTCTATGCACGCTGTCATATAGGGCCTTGAAATCGACGAACGAGATGTTGAGTGTCGATTTGCATTTCTTGGGTCTTTTCCAGGATCTGCCGTAGTGTGAAGATTTGGTCTGTTGTGGACTTTCCTGGCCATAAGCCACACTGATACGGACCTATCAAATTATTAATGAACGGCTTCAGGCGGGTACACAAAACGGCAGAGAAGATCTTATACGCGATGTTAAGAAGATTGATCCCGCGGTAGTTGACGCAGTTGAAGGGGTCTCCTTTCTTGTGGACCGGACAAACGACGCTGAGATTACACTCATCGTTCATGCTTTCCTCCGACCATATCTTGCAGATGAGCTGGTGCATGCGCCCTACCAGATCATCTCCAGCTGCCTTAACTATTTCAGCGGGCAAGCCGTCCGTTCCAGCAGCTTTGTTAGACTTCAGTCTTGATATTGCTACCTTGACCTCGTCTAAGTCTGGGGGACTGTATTCGCGTCTGTCATGGTCCAGATTGAGTGGAACATTCTGCCTGACAGTGGTATATATAGAAATGATCTTTCCAGATTCTCAGTATCGACTGCGACTCTACTACCAGATGTCCATTTCCATCCCGACAGGACAGGCTTCTGTCCGAGTTTTATATCCATTGAATAATTGTTTTACCAGTTGATAAAAATTTCGGACGTCATTCCTGCCATAACACCTCTCCATCTCCACGACCGCGCGCATCTCATGCTCTTTCTTTTTCTTTCTGAGAAGCCGGTGCTCTTCCCTTCTCTTCTGTTCGTAGAGCTCACGAACAGCCCTCGTTGTTCGATGCAGCGTTGCCTTGTAGGCCTCCTGTTTGGCCGCTTGTGCCTGCATGCACTCGTCGTCAGACCATGGGTTCCTTCTAGGTGGTGTCGTAAAACCCAGCACATCAGTGACAGCTTTTTTTAATGGCTTCTTGACAACGACTCCATTCTTCTTCGATGGTTTGTGCAGGCGGCGTCGAACTTACAGAGAGTTTCTGGAAGACTCGGTCGGCAAAGATCCTGGCATAGCAAACAAATAAAATAAGGGCTCGTTCACAACAAATGTTCCCTATCGGGACATTTGTATCTTGACGCTCACTTCATACCGGTATATTAGGAAACTGAAAAATTGTATAGGTAAGGTAATGCAGTTATGGTATTCACAACACAAATTGGTATTCACACAACAACATGGTAATGGGAATGAAATGTCAAACAATGTGACATCCAAAGAGCGCAAGTCTCAGCCAGCAGCATATATGTAAGCAACACATGCCACTTGAATCACTCGCAGACTTCATCCGCCTAACTTGAAAATAAGAGTGATTGTTGCAATTCTATTTCATCTCCAAACTGACGTTGGAATACGCCCTTACATCAGGGTATTCGTGTAATTTTTTTCTAAATCCCTATGCCAATGCCCAACAATCAGCGTGTGTTGTGGATCATTAAACTGTTGTCAAGCATTCCATTTGTTTCTCACCATTCTCTATGCCTGACCAGACTACTCGTCGACCGTGAATAGATGACATCATCGTGTTGTCCTCGGTGGCAAAGCAAATTTGCAAATTTGGAAACAATCTCAAACCTAATTTGAGCTCAACCATTAGTGTACCCCACATTTGCTGTCGCATCGGTTTATTCAAATTCCGTCCAACCAAGGCGGAGATTAAACCTCGTTGTCTTCCAGCGGCACACTAACTTCGTCCGCTCCACAAAATCGCATGACTTTATAAGATGTCTATCGGCGCGTAATAAAGTTTTAACCGCATTAATCAAAAAAACTTCCGACAGACCGGGTAATTAGCTCGCTTTTAATGTGTCATAACTCCCCGCTTTGACACAGATGCCCGGCTACTTACTCAATCAGCAAAGCAAATGACCTGTGTGCAAGATCACAGCCTGAACTTTGCAGCTTTTTCCACACGTCGATGGAAATAAACCGCCCTGACTCACCGCGAGAATCACGCTACACCGTTCTTGACCATCGATTCCTAGGCACGCTTGCATAAGTGCGGCCAGTGGCATAAATCCAAAAAAGTCCACACACACTCACACGCTGCCCGCGCACCAGTTCGCAAATCCATTTCAAATCTCGGTGATTCAGTCCGATTATCCGTCAGAGAACGTGCACGAAAACAAAAACATCGCAGCGCACAAACAAAAATGGGTGTGTTCGCTAATTGAGTCTTCTATTCTCGGATTGGCTAATCCACGGATTAAGCCCCCAAGCGTCAGTGGGCAACATGTGACGAGCCTTCGACGCCGCGCTACAGTGACGCAAATCGATGTTTGGCAGCTAACCAGCTAACCGGCGCAAATCTGATAGTCTCCACAACTGAGGCACTAAATGCGTATCAAGAGTTCAAGCAGCAGATACGAGTCGCCCGAGCGAACGAGTAAATATTATTGTTTTCCATTGACACAGTGAACGCAGCGAGGGTTCATAAACTCCGAATTTCGACCGAGATTGTGCTGGAGTCTCGAGCTGGGGTGACGGCACTGGATTTCTGTCGGCTGAGATGGGACGGGTTTTCAGAGAGCTCAAATCTGATTGACGTCGCACAGTCAAGGACGCGTGACAGGCCTTCGCTGCTTGGGAGGGAGACTGGTCGAACTCACCGCGGCACGGCTGGGGCCCTGGGTGGGGGAGGAAGTGGTCTTTGTTTAGACGAGAATACACGAAAAACAGCTCATTCTCATGGCACGTTGCCAGTTGTTGTCCAGGACAAGTCATCGGATTTAATTGGACTCGTGATGCTGCCGAGTGATCACCGCTTCCTCTGAACGTAACTGTGACGACAATGGGTGTTGAGCTTGGAACAGTCTCTTATTTTAGAATCTTCTTCGAACGACTGCGTAGGCTCACGTTGGTATCTCACGTTGGCGGTTGAATTGAGGAAAAGTCATGGGGCAATTAAACGACGCACTTTTATGAGTTTAGGTTTTTTTTTGGTTTTCGATTCATTGTTCTTCTTGATTTCTATTTGGTCTGGATTTGAATTGAATGAGTCGTTAGGCGAGGCATAGAACACCAACAAGGCACTTTTCGCGGAAGCAGAAAAAACTTAATGTAGGTGTGACGGGAGAATCGTAGGCACAGCCCTCAGTGGACCTTAGCTTTAATCATCCGACAATGTAAAGACTGGCACTTAATTCCAACGGCAATCAGCTCATGAAATGGAAGGAGTGACTTTGAATCTTGCTTTCGCCTGCAGCATTTTGCTTCTTGTTCTTGGTTAGTTGAGAATCCAAATGCAGAGTAGCCGACCACCTCTCAGGATTTTTCGGAACTAAAAACACACATCTCTGTACTTCTTTACTTCCTTACCACAACTAAGTTCATCCACGCAGAAGTATAAGCCCCTAAACTCCGTGTGCAGTGACTTCCAGTGCTAACATGTGGTTCAAATGGAAATCGAACAGTTTCTTTGTTTGACATCGTCGCACAAGGAATCTGATGACCAAGTTGGTGGAGCAGCACACGGTTACAACGGTCATGTAGTCATCTGTAGTTTACCACCGAGATTCGTCATTTGTTCTCGCGATTACGATCCTTAGCCTTGAAATGCTACTTGGGATACATTGGTACTCCAGCCTTTTTAAGTTGCTGCCAATCAGTGGCAGATGGACCTGCAACCTTCGGTGTCTGAGTAGTTTCTTCAATTGTTGCATTATTTCGCACTGATGGCGAGCGAAGTGTCTTTCATTGTGATGATACAATCGATAATGGGATATAGGTGTCCCATGTGTAGCATTGTAAGATTAGCAAAGAAAGGAGTAGCAGGGTACCTTGTTGTGGGGTTATCCAACTCGTATCCAAAAGTTAGCATGACGGCTTCTGTCACATGTCACGTCACGTGTCATTACTGACAAATCCATGTTATGACATTTGCAAACCGATTCAACGTCGAGGGTTAATTGTCGCATTTAAACGAAGTTTTGGCGGCATTTGTTCTATTTCTCTGCATTTCTAATGCAGAAGTTTTATTTGATTGTGAAAACGACACAAATTGTGAAGACTTTGACAAAGATCCAGAATTGATCCAGCCCCTCAGCAGATTTAAGTCACACACAATTGAGAGACCAAAAAAGCCAATCTGTAAAAACAGGAATTCAAGAAACTTACTTATCAGGCCAAAGACTGAGCCTGGGGAGTTGCAGACGGTTTTGTGCACGCTGCTTCCAGTCATCAAGACCAAGCTGTCTTGTCTCTTGATCAGTCGTTCTCTCCGTCTCGAACCATGAGGCTCGAAGTAGAACACTCTTAGCTGGTGCATTGGTTTTGTATTCATCCGCTCGAGCTAGTGTAGTCGAATGCACTCAGGCATCAACATCCTGGTACAACTTCTAGAGTTGGAGGTATTGTCTTCGGAAGTTGAAAGTGAATGGCCCTTGGCGAAACTTTCGAAGCTCTTACTTACTTACTTAAGGTGGCGCTACAGTCCGGGGTGGACCTGGGCCTCAACCAACAAGCGTCTCCAGCCAGCTCGATCTTTAGCTAACTGTCTCCAGTTTCGC
The DNA here is from genome assembly GCA_916610145.1 of Eristalis arbustorum. NCBI lineage: Eukaryota > Metazoa > Arthropoda > Insecta > Diptera > Syrphidae > Eristalis > Eristalis arbustorum. The sequence continues at coordinate 30,881,529 of OU744318.1, forward strand.
ACGCTTAGTTGGTTGAGGTCCCTTTCCACTTGCGTGCGCCACCTGAGTCGCGGTCTTCCTCTACTGCGCCGTCCCTCGGGGGTGGATTCGAAGACTTTTCGGGCCGGAGCATTGGTTTCCATCCGCTCTACATGACCTAGCCATCTTGATCGTTGCATCTTCACTCTTCTGGCTAAGTCGATGTCGCTGAACAGCCTGTATAGTTCGTCCTCCACTCGCCATCTATGCAGACGGGACCAAAAATCACCCGAAGAATTTTCCCTTCGAAGCAACCAAGAGCTGTTTCATCCGCTTTTGACAGAGTCCATGCCTCCGTGGCATATAGCAGGACGGAGCTCTTAAAGGAAGTAAAACTCCGCTCGGGTTTGTGGGATGCTGGATGTGTAGAATATAACTCGCCAGGTGAAACTTTGTAGCCAAGTGACACTCAACGATGGCAAATGAAAATAGGCTAACTTCCACTTTCCATTCTACCGCAAACCTTGCACACAAGGAGAGTTAGGTGAAGGTGATGGGGAATCAGTTTCTGTTATATTATTTTTAGGTATTCGGTGTCATGAAAGCTCAAATCCGAATTAAAACAATCCCACATCCCATCAATTGCAACATATTCACTCATCATCACTTCTTCTGATTTTGTCATGCTTTCGTTTTGATTAGTTACTCAATTTAATCAACAGTCCTCTCTTCATTCTTTCTACCAGTACTACCACAAAGCCTTGAGGCAAAGGCTAGTCGTACCCATGTCCGATATACCGCACCTGACCTTGGTCGCAATACCCCCTAAGCCACTTCTTTCAAAAGTAACCGCCCCTCTCTTACTAAGGAGACTCAATGACTACAGGTATGTGATTTGCATGCAAAACGGATTCAACGTCTACCTCCACACAATCGAGTTGGCGAAGTTATCTCACATTTCGATCAAAATCAAGTGATTCTCGAAAAACGAGGGGGGAAAACAGAGACTATTCACAATTTCGATGGAAATGTCCAGAACATCGTTAATTAATTGGTGATTAATCATTGCAATTTGAAGGCAGCATTAAGTGATTCTACGGAAGCCAATTGAGTGGGGAACTACGTGGAACGTCAAAGAACAACCCCCTCCTGGTTATTGGGCTACAATGCAATGCAGTTAGTTGAAACTGATGCAATAAGTCAACAATGCCTGGTAACAAGTTCAAGTTGATTGTGTTACAATTTGATTGTAGTGCGCGATAGCAAGTGTATGACGTTCAAACATTTGGCACTCACACAGAATTATTAAACATTTTCATATTTTAATTTAATTGTGGGTTGTGATTATTTAAATGCTTGTGCGATGAAGGGTGAATCGGAAGGCGATGACTGTAGATGAGAGTTTTGCATGGTTCTTAATTTAACAGGACGTTTTGTGCGAATTTTGAGTCTCGAAATTTGGTGAGTTTTCAGTGGTTTTGTAAATGAAATGAAAGCAGACAACAAGACACTCACATTTTGTATGGATTTAGCAAAGCTTAACGAACTTGACGAAAGTGAACGAAGTTGCCTTCATACTAAGTTCAGCCATAAGTTCTGTTACATAATTTCTAGCACCAGTGTTAAAAATTGTTTGCGGGAATAGAGCAGTAACCATTGTTCACCACCGTGATCGTGGTGGCCCGTAGCGTTGTGGGTATGTGCGTCGACCCAACGCACTTAAACCTCGACGTCGTGGGTTTGATCCCTGGTCTGTACGACAAAAAAAACTTTTTTTCGCGGCCCCACCTCTTTCGAGTCATTGACAATGCTCAAAAAGTACTTCTATCTTGAAAAAGCTTCTCAAAAACTTGGCGGTTCGAAGTCGGCATAAAACTGCAGGTCCCTTCTACTCGTGACAGAACAATAGCACTCACAGCACGAGTGGTTGCTGAGAAGCCTTTACGGGCTGTGGCGACACCCATGTTTTTATTTTATACCGAAATCAGTGAAGACTATTTTACTCAGTTCTGAACGTCTTTTGGGCGTAGAGCCTTAACATCGTGTTCTTTCATATGTCTACTCAACTGCCGCCCTTCAGTCTTCGCCGTTCTGCTCAAATATCTCTTCGGACTGACAGGTCTTCTGCAGTGCTGCGGTTTCATTGCTCGGTTAACTATACAGCGTCCCATCCACTGCCTTGTATAGTGAAGACTATAGATTCCTGGCCCGATCTCTCCTAAAGATGTTCTAACGAGATGCAGGAGGGACAGAAAATTCGCAATTTCTTATGTTGTACGTTTGTAGCTTTATCGTGATGATGGTTGTTACTATTCATGTGGTGCATCTGTAATGTCGGACAAAACATTAGCTTGATACTACCTTACTACGCCTGATTTTGGAGATCATATCAAATCCGGATTTTGCTTAAGCTATTTCTTGAGCATTATCCAGTTCACTACCGACGTCGGTAAACACGGTATTTCCGACTTCCGTACTGGAATTCTTCTACTGTTTCAATGGGTTGTCCAGGAATACAAATTCGGGCTGATGAGTTCAATCCAAGGCTGTTTTATGTTTGTTTATTTTCCACCCGACGATGTGTGCCTCTGTTTCATTGACATCGCTTCGGTAAGGTGCATTAACTTTTGTGGAAGTAAGAACGCATCTTCTGTGTGTCTATCGGATTCCATTCGACAGGGCTGCTCAAAGCACATGACTTACCACCAGAAGAAATAATATAAGTGATTAGATGCAACCACAAAAAAGGCGATCCTACCTCCTGCAAGGACTACAGAGGTACATTCTGCTCATTGTCGCCTACAAGATCCTATCCAGCGTACTGTGTGAACGTCTAAAGCCGTTTTGCACCAGGCCTGCCCGGCAAATCGACTATAGACCAAATCTTCACACTAAGGCAGACCCTGCAGAAGACCAGCGAGTTTCAAATCGATCCTCACCATCTTTTCATCGATTTTAAAGCCGCATACGACAGCATTCATCGCAAGGAGCTATTCGAAGCGATGGCCGAATTCGGGATCCCGGGAAAACTGATCCGGTTGTGTCGCAACCGTGCACATACGCGATGCACCGTGCAGTTCGGTTCAAAAACCTCTGAACCGTTTGAAACCTGCACCGGATTTCGGCAAGGAGATGCGCTGTCGTGTGATTTCTTCAATCTTGTACTGGAGAAGATAGTGCGGCGGGCAAAAGTCAACACGGAAGGCATCTTCTACAAGTCAGTCCAGCTGCTGGGATACGCTGATGACATCGACATTATCTCGCGGCCCCAACGTGCCATAGTGGAAGCTTTCACGGCAATTGAGGAACAGGCGAAACGAGCTGGTCTTAAGGTCAACGAGGACAAAACAAAATATATGCTGTCGAGCAAAAAACGATCCGCCGCACACCACCAAGGCCAAAACGTCACAATCGACAGCTATAATTTCGAGGTAGTAAAGTAGTTTGTCTACCTCGGGGCAAATGTAAACTCCACGAATGACATCGTAGTGGAGATCCGACGTAGAATCGCCCTTGGCAACCGATGCTACTTCGGTCTGTCAAAACAACTGGGCTCGAAACTCCTGACTCGAAGGACCAAAGTCATGCTCTACAAAACGATTTTTCTGCCAGTCCTACTTTACGGAGTCGAAAGCTGGACATTAAGTAAGACTGCAGAGCTGATTCTTGGTGCCTTCGAAAGAAAAATTCTACGTCGGATATATGGTCCCGTCTGCGAGGAAGGCGAATGGAGGAGAAGACACAACCGCGAACTCTACGAGCTGTACAAGGATGTGGATGTGGTCCGGAAGGCAAAAATCAGTCGACTGCACTGGTTCGGCCACAACGAGCTAACGGACAACAACGCTCCAGCAAAAAGAGAGTCTTCGAATCCGAGCCTCCTGGTTCGAGAAGGAGAGGAAGGCCGAACTTCCGGTACAAAGACAAGTCATCGCGGATGTAAGACAGCTTGGCCTTGATGACTGATAGCAGCGTGCCCAGGACCGTCACCGATGGAAGGCAGCAATTGCTCAGGCTCGGACCCTTCATGGTTCGTCTGCCTGATAACACAACAACAACACAAGTGCAACCTTACTTGACTAAACTTCCCTTGAACCGCTTAACTCTGAATCACAAGAATATTCGCGTACTGTAGGGTAATTGCCTGCAGCAGATTAGGTCAAGAACGCGTGCGGTAGTAAATACAGTGCGTGAGTGAATTAAATGAGGTCTTCATAGGTCCCAAGGCAATGAATTTAAAAGCCAGATCCCCCATGATCTGCAATTGACAGTTTATCCTCGGCCGACGGGTCACCTTCGAAGTCCTCAACTGCAAAAGATTCGCCGTCAGGAAGTCCAAAAAGCCACTCGAATATGGCTTGTAATCAGAATTGGAGAAATGGACGGCAAAATAAAGCACTGGATCTGAGTAGAAACCTTAAATACTTGTATTAAAGCAAGAGGCAATTATTTTTTATAGCGCTTTATGTTTCGAACAAGATTTATGGTAAGACTTCAGAAATAATGGCAATTACCGAAGTCCTGCCCTGGCTCATGATAGCCAAGAAGCAATTAAATCTCTGTCATCGCCCTCTATAAACTCAAAAGTAGTAACCAAATGGCTCTGAATATGTTGAGAAGATATCCTAACAGCTCAATATTCGTCTGTGCTGAGTGCCAGGCCATGGACAGATCTCGAGCAACAGCAAAGTTGATTAACTCCTTAAATACGCCACTATCCTGCCAGTGGTACCTATGGAATCTCTTGTAGCGTAGCTACCTTAAGGATACAACTCAATAACTTCTATACGCAAAACATCAACACCAGATGGCTGACAGGCACCTCTTGACGAACCTCAAAATATATCTGGTATCATCTTGATCCAAAAAGATCCAATGGCCTGATCTGACTAAAGAAATCAAAAATCAGTACTGCAGTGCAAATGATTACCGGTCACTGTGTATTAAGCCTTAATGCAAAAGAGTCTAGGCCTATAAATCTCCAACTGCTTCTGTTAAAGCATCCAACAACTGCTGTTCTCTGCAACTATCCAGCACTTGCCTCAACTGGGAAAGCCGCTATATGCCCCAGTTCTATGATACGCACTTGTAAAGCTATCATAAGCAAGGCAACCTTTTCTCTTAGTTGAAGCACCCACGTGGCAGTGCCTGAGCCTATTTTGGCCTCAGTATAATAAATCAAAGCCACTGCCTACATATGGCAAGACTAAGTGTATATTCTCTTGATCTCTCTAGTTTACGTAAAGTTACGTTGGTCTGTTGTTGGTTGTGGTTGGCCCTTATAGTCGCAACGTCATCGCTAGCTTTCACATCAACCACTCTTGCTGTGCGACATCAAACGACGAGGGTTGACAAACTTAATCATGAAATGCACACTCTTTCACTCTTCAACACCATAGACATGCTGTGGCAAATGGCTCTAATTTCAAGTGAATTCATCAAGACTCAGTAGCAGGACTGGGTAGTCAATAAGATAGCCTGTGGCTTTGTGGGTATGTGCGTCGACGCCAATGCGCTTGAACCTCGACGTCTAGGTTCGATCCCTGGGACGACCCCACCTCTTTCGAGTCTCTGACAATGCTCAAAGAGTATAACTGTCTAGAAAAAGCTTCTCAAACTTGGCCGTTCGGAGTGAGCATAAAACTGGAGGTCCACTCGTCTTCCACTCGTGACAGAACAATGCGCGTACAACACGAGCGGTTGCTGAGAAGCTATGTCTTGGCCTTCTACGGGCTGCTTCAGGCTACGTAGGTCTGTTGTGCTTAGACCTTCGAAGTTTTAGCGGCATTTGTTCTATTTCTCTGCATTTCTGATGCAGAAGTTTTATTTGATTGTGAAAACGACACAAATTGTGAAGACTTTGACAAAGATCCAGAATTGATCCAGCCCCTCAGCAGATTTAAGTCACACACAATTCAGAGACCAACAAAGCCAATCTGTGAAAAACAGGAATTGAAGAAACTTACTTATCAGGCCAAAGACTGAGCCTGGAGCAGTCATCAAGACCAAGCTGTCTTGCGTCGGCGATGACTTAGTCTTTACACCGGATCAGTCGTTCTCTCCTTCTCGAACCAGGAGGCTCGAAGTAGAACACTCTCCTAGCTGGTGCATTGGTTTTGTATTCATCCGCTCGAGTTAGTGTGGTCGAATGTTTGCCACAGATATGCTGTCCGTATCTCCACCTCTTCACCTCCAACACCTTTTCCTCCTTTTGGAAGTTCATCACAAGAAACCACTGCGTATCGGCTTATCAACGCATCTGCGTATCACTGTACCCTGACTGCAATAAATGCATCTGCGTCACGCCGCACGTCTTTTTCTTCTTTTCCACTAACAAACAACATACGATTCTTCAGCACTGGATCATATCAGTATCATGAACTCTCCAGTGCCACACTGACGAGATGCGATGAGCGATGAGCGAAGAACATGATCTGCCGTCACATAACCTCGCTTAACCTCACATCACAAGCGCATAATTATAAGCGCAGACGTACGACAATAATCACATCCTTTCTAGGCTATCAGCTGCGGTCAGAAAGAAAATCAATTGCCGATATGCAACTGTGATTGTGAAACACAGTATTTCATTAATGAAATACGCAACATTAAACAGTCGCATTTTCCATTCACGCGACCCGTCCTAGTCGTAATTTGCGGTTTTGTCGTATCTCTCTCTTCGTTCGAATCGTTCAGTTCAGCTCTCTGATGATGTTGTTCCACTTTGTCAGTGTGTTTCTTTTTTTTTCTTCTTTTTGATTAATCACAGCTCGGTCGGGTCCAATTAAATATTTAATTACAGTCTTTATCAAACTTTATATTGAAACGATTCCTCAGTTCTATCAGCGATCAAGTGTCATAAATTGATTCGACGACGATTGGCCGGCTCCGAAGAATGGGAAATCTACGACGCAGAATGAAGTCAATCTGCGGGCGATCCGAAAAAGTAGATTGCCGTGACGTGTGGTGTTAGCTTTCAGCAACCCCGAGCTGCGGCAAGGGGCGCAAATGCAACTGGGAGGTGCCAGAGGTCACGCGTCGAAGTGGGAATTTTTGAAAAAATCCGGAAAAAAAAGTCCCCTTCCGTCTGTGGGTGGTTTTTATGTTGCCTCTGAATAGTTTCATTTCCGCAGCGAGTGCGCAGAATTTCCGAGAAAAAAAAGATTGCCGCGACTCGCCTAGCATGAGTGCCTGATGAAGTGATTGGCCAGGCTTTCTGGAAGGCGGAGGCACCGAAGGAGTGTCCCCACATTCCCGCCGCCATCTCAGCTCATTAGCTGTCAGCTCCGAGAAGGACCGATGTCAAGAGATCACGTGTCATTTCCGCTCGCAGTGTGCCTCGGCGACACACAATTAATTTCAAATAATCGCGCGCAAACTGCGAGTGGACTCGAAATTCTGGTGCTCGCCGCTACCAAATGGGCGGGGATACGTACATAATTTCATTTGCAGAACATTGGTTTTGGCGGCGTGACGTCAATCCTTCCGCTGAGGATGGGGTTACGTCAATGGGTTGCAGAGAAGAGTGATTTATCGCGGTAAGCCTGTCAGAAAGTGTTTAAAATTAATTCACGAATCAACGCAGTCAAAGCGGAAATTGCGACGCGAGACTATTTGAGTGCCTATGGAGGCACAGGCGTTGGTGCCAATCCGGGGAGAGCAGAAGAACGATAAGCTGTCGGTAGGGAAGACGTGCAGTTGTTGTTGTGCGGCTGAACGATGGCGCGCCGGTGAGACGTGACGCAGTTGATATGTACCTTTTCGGCTGGGGGTCTAAGTTCAGAATTAACGACACAAACAATTTTCACAATCCACGGCTGCACGGCTCTCGAGTCGATAAGAGTGCTTAGAGAATATACCTGATTAGGCTCCTCGGTGAACAATAACACGCGCAACTCTGGCTCCCAGTCCCATTCGTACTGAGTTAGTCGTCATTGCGCTTTGCTTCTGGCAATGAGCGTTAGCCCATAGGCTTCATTCTCCACTGTTTCGTGCCAGGGTTTCTTTTAACTGAAAACTCATCTGCCATCATTTTGGAAAGTGTCTATAAGTCACCCGGTCGCTCATTGGAATAACTCTTCTCTTTCGACTGATTATACAGCAATGCATTTCTGGACTGTTGATGTTGTTCTGAGACAATATCTATTTCGTGGGGATTCATTGACTTGTGCGAGCCGAGCATACTCAGCTTCGTCCAAAAGCTTTGGCCGAGTCGTATGAGTGCATCACTTCGCCCGGTTCTCCGTACAAGTATAACGGAAGCAAGGTTGATTAGATGAAGACTTGTTTTAGTTCACGTTTGATGCCCTGACAACGTTCTTCTGTGCAGCCCATATTCACCAATAGTTGAAATGCGACCGTAATGGAACCTATTCTGGCCCACTTTAGTTTCCCGACGACGCAGACAAATTGCGTTTGATTTGAGCACAAAGCAATTCTGATATATGCATGAAAGCGACAGTGAACTTATTGAGTAAATAGGATGAGTAAGAGTCAAGGGAATTTTGAAATAGATTTACTGATAGCAACACACTGCTGATGTGGACTGTGGATTCGGAAAAGAGGTACAGGCTTTAAGAAACCTGGATTGGAGTTTTGTGGGATAACTTGTAATAATAATAATATGGGTGGCGTTACAGCCCGTAGGGGGCCACCAACCACTCGTGTTGTGCGTGCTATTGTTCTCTCACCAGTGGAAGGGACCTACAGTTGTATGCCGAATCCGAACGGCCAAGTTTGAGAAGCTTTCTCTAGACAGGAAAACTCTTTGAGCATTGTCAGTGACTCGTAAGAGGTGGGGCCGTGAAAATTGTTTTCGTCGCACAGAGCAGGAATCGAAGCTACGACGTCGAGGTTGGGGTCGACGCACATACCCACAGCGCCACGGGCAACCACTTGCAGAAGGACAAAAAGGATGTCTGCTATTTCGCAACGCTTCTTAAGGGTTTGCAAGCCAATCAACTCCACTCGGTCTTCATAAGGGGGTAAAACAAGGATGTCTGACCGCGAGAGACTCCGTAAAGAATCTTCAAAAGGAATGGTTGGTTCTGGTGGGGAGGAAAAGTGTTTTCGATTCGATTCGCACTTACCAACTTTAGTTCTTGTAACTTGCTGTCGCATCAAATGCAGAAGGCATCAAGACTTTTTGGAGTGTCCTGCTTGTTTTCATGACGTCTGCGTAGACAAGAAAAGAAAGAAGAATAGTATGTAGTGGCGATTTAAGCCAGGCGATAATGTAGGGCGTGAGGTAGATGATTGGTTGGTCAATCTTGTCAAAGGCTGCTAAAGTCTTCTGTAACAACGTACACTTGGTTACTTCTTTCGAAAGTTGAAAGGATTCTGGGAAAATAATTCTGTAAGATTGGTTGCCGTTGCCATGCTCGTGTGGTCACAATATGGATTTGCAATATGAATCCAACACAATAGATTCAAAGAGTTTGGCGGTAAAAGGAAGGCTAACTATCAATCTATGATGGAATATTATTCTTTGTACATTTTTTATGTATGGCGAAGTTGAAGGCATTTTTAGATGATGTGATGATGATATAAGGCGACGCTGGATAGAAGGACGAGAGCGGTTCGTGAGCTCTACGAACTTAAAAGAAGGGAAGAGCACCGGCTTCTCTAAAAGAAAAAGAAGGATCATGAGAAGCGCGCGATCGAGGAAATGGCGAGGTGGTACGGCAGGAATAATGTCCGAAAGTTTTACCAACGGGTGAAACAACTATACAAAGGGTACAAACATCGGACAGAAGCCTGTCGAAACTAAGAGGGACAACTCGTAGTAGAGTCGCAGTCGATACTGAGAATCTGGAAGGATCACTTCTGTCCGGCGAAGAGGACACCAATGCCGCTGTCAGGCAGAATGATCCACTCCACGCAATGGCCGACGATAGAAAATAATTCCGTCCCCCCGATCTGGGTGAAGTCAAGATAGCGATATCGAGACTTAAGTCGAACAAAGCTGCTGGAGCAGACGGATTATCTGCGGAACTGTTTAAAGCAGCTGGAGATGATCTGGTTGGGCAGATGAACCAGCTCATGTGACGGTTGTGGTCGGAGGAAAGCATGCCCGACGAGTGGAATCGTTTGTCCGATCCACAAGAAAGGAAACCCCTTTGACTGCGTCAACTATCGGGGGATAAGTCTCCTTAACAACGCCTACAAGATCTTCTCTGCCGTTTTGTGTGAGCGCCTGAAACCATTCGTCAACCACATGATAGGTCCCTACGGACGAGCTATACAACGGCATGTCTAATTTTGACATTCCTTTGACTCGTCAGGTTGTGCAGGATGACGATGTAGAACTCTCGCTGCACCATCAAGGTCGGTAACGAACTCACCGAGACCGTAAATGTCAAAAAAGGTTTTAGGCAAGGCGACGCACTGTCATGTGATTTTTTCAACATTGTACTTGAGAAGGTCCTACAAAACTCACACGCCAACTCTAGAGGCACGATATTCCGAAAATCCGTGCAATTGCTAGCATACGCGGACGACACTGACCTGATTGGCCGAACTCAGAAGGACCTCAACCAACTTGGAGTGCGAAATTGGAAGCAGCTGGCTAAGGATCGTGCCAGCTGGAGAGGATTGTTGACTGAGGGCCAGGTCCGCCCTGTTAACTTGAAGTTCTCCTCTACTTGTGTCTGTCATCTGAGCATGAGGTCTCTGTTGCATCTAGTAGCCTTATCCGTCAACGCACTTGAGTGCTTAATGCCCTCTTGGTTATTTCAAAACTGATTCCTTTTTCTTGTAAGCTGTCGTTTGTGTCCGTATTTAAATCCGTAAAGGGGGAGCGACCTCTAAAAGACATTTGTTATATATCAGCGTTTTAATTATCTTCATGTCCTGGTACCCAAATTAATTTTAGTTTTTTGTTTTCTGCCAGTGTTCTGTGACATTCCCAGCCAGCGTTACAGTTGATTGCGTACTTCTCTTGCGTTATAAAACCGCTTGCGCCTCTGAAAATTTCGACCCAGCCGTATAACATTTCTGAGTTCCATTTTCTATTCAAGTATGGTTGTTGGTAAATTCCTATCTACTTAGTATGATTATACGAATTTTAAAAAACTTAATTTTGGGGGCATCAGCTCAGTAACTCAGTTTAGTTACCAAATGTTGTCTACATTTCCAGAAAGCGGTTGGTTTTACCATTTGGTTGTAGAAGCATAGATTAATTCTTGGGTTTAGTCCCTTGCCTACTTGTTGTTTCAGAGAGCAAAGAGCCTTAATGTATGTTTTCTTGATGTGAGCATTCTAGGAGAGCTTGTGTGTTATGCCCAGCATTTTTACTTCTACCTTTACTATAATGTTGGTTTCATTGATTTTAGAGTAAATTTAATGTTTGTTTGTTCTTCTTACGAAACGAATTAAATATGTTTTGTAGGGATTGATGGAGAGACCTTCTTTGTCGCAGCAGTTCTATGCTAAGTCTAGGGCTTTTTGCAGACGATTCCCTATAATGGTTGCCTTTAGTTGTGAAGCCTTACTTACTTACTTAAGGTGGTGGCACAGTCCGAGGTGAACCTGGGCCTCAACCAACAAGCATTTCCAGCCAGCTCGATCCTTAGCTAGTTTCGCACGCATAGTCGGTTGAGGTCCCTTTCCACTTGCGTGCGCCACCTGAATCGCGGTCTTCCTCTACTGCGCCGTCCCTCGGGGGTGGATTCGAAAACTTTTCGGGCCGGAGCATTGGTTTCCATCCGCTCTACATGACCTAGCCATCTTGATCGTTGCATCTTCACTCTTCTGGCTAAGTCGATGTCGCTGAACAGCCCGTATAGTTCGTCGTTGTATCTCCTCCTCCACTCACCATCTATGCAGACGGGACCGAAAATCACCCGAAGAATTTTCCTCTCGAAGCAACCAAGAGCAGTTTCATCCGCTTTTGACAGAGTCCATGACTCCGCGCCATATAGCAGGACTGGGACGATTAAGGTCTTGTAAAGCGTTACCTTGGTTGTTCGAGAGAGGGCTTTGTTCACCAATTGCTTTCTAAGCCCAAAGAAGCGGCGATTCTTAGTTTGATTTCAGCGCTGGTGTCATTGTCTGAGTTGATAGCAGTGCCTAGGTATACGAAGTTCTTGACTACCTCAATCTGTCTGCTGTGACGTTCAGACCGAGACGTCGGTCTTGGGTGTCCTTTCTCTTAGTCTTACCCTCGTTTACCGCTAAACCCATCTTCGCGCCCTCCGTTGCAATACCCACAAAAGCGCCATTGACATCACGCTGCGTTTTTCCGATAATGTCAATATCGTCGGCATATGCGAGTAGTTGGACGGACTTCTGAAAGATTGTTCCTCTGGTGTTGGCGTTCGAGTTTTGAACAATTCCTTCAAGAACGATGTTGAAAAAGTCGCCAGATAACGCGTCGCCTTGTCTGAATCCATTTTTGACATCAAAGGTCTCAGTTAGGTCTTTACCGACCTTGATGGAGCAGCGTGCATTCTCCATCGTCATCCTACACCAAAGGACGAGTTTGGTGGGGATGCCAAAACTAGACATTGCTCTGTATAGCTCGTCTCGCCTTAAAATCGATGAACAGGTGGTGGGTATCGATTTGTTGCTCTTGGGTTTTCTCCAAAATCTGCCGTAGTCTGAATTCTGTCATTTCTATTAAATGCATAGACGAGTTGATCTACCAGAACCGACCACTGAATAAGACATCCCGCTGAGGACAGTCTCTGATAGCTTTGACCCCTGGTGCTGAAAAGCTAGCCACCCATATTATTATTATGTTATTATTACACCGGAGTTGTTCGTCAGTGGTAGTGTCTGATCATGGGTATCGCAACGGCCTCAGTGTGTTGGCCACTTTGACTTTGTCCTTTGTTAATGCAGACAAATGGGGGATGTTTGTTGGAAGACAGCCTTGCCCTCAAAAGAGGAACATCGTCGGTGATCTAATCGATCTGATTTGCGCACATTCGAAATCACGCCGCATGATTTCTACAAAAAAAGCTAAAAAGAAAGCATCCTCCTCGCCTTGGCTTCAGTACAACCCGGCTCTCAAAGAATACACCCCTTTTTGCGTTTAGAAACACAAATTTCCAGTTAAAATCCACCAGAAACCAGATCCGACTGGACTAATTAACAAAACCGATTAGCTCAGTTAATCTGCGAGGCAAAAAAGTCAACTGCACTGGACGTCTTCTCCGCAACGCCACTCCACTTGACAGTTCATGGCTGTCACATCGCAACTGATTTCTATAATTAAACATTTTTATTCAGTATTCACGTAGTTAGTGCATTATCTGATGGAATTTTATTTTTATTTTCTATTATAAAATAAATATCTCGTATTTTCTTGTTTCTCTAGGTCACATTGCCTTCAGTGCTCTGGACGATACCTCGCACTCGGTCCACGTATACAGCGTGAACGGCACCAGTCTAGGCTCGAAATACGTATCGGGACGTGTGACCGGCTTAACTACCGCCTCCGATTACCTAGTGGTCGCCGATGATGCCGGTGATATAACGATGAGCCGATTAAACGGGTAAGAAGCAAAGTTCAATGTTAAAAACTACGAGAGATGATTCTATGCGGCAATCTATCGTCCGTCCATCTGACGTATATGTGACCGAGATCATGTGCACATGCTGCATAGATGCTCAGCCTAGTTACGAAGCACAATGATTATCAAGGTCCCTCCACCTTCATTCTACAAATTACTTGATAAGAACCTCATTAGATCGGTTTAATTTTAAATAATCGTTTTTTTTTGTCTCTCCCTCTCTCTGTGTTTCTCTTATCACTTGACAGCCTGAAGCCAGTGTTCGACATTCCGCTGCACATACCGATACAGACTGTGGTCGTAACACCTGGCAATACCCACATACTGGCCCCGCTGCGAGACGGCCGGCTGGCGGTGATCGCCGTATCAACTCCTGTTGCTGGCAAGAAACATTCCGTACTTAATGTGTAGAACTGTGATCGGGACTACAATGCAAATGTATCTATCGCACGCTAATAGACCACCCTTCCACCACCACCACCCACACCATCCCACGCCACGGCACTGCCCTCCGCTTCGTCCAAGGACAACCAACTACAGCAACTACAACCCCCCGCGCAACAATTGCTGAATCAAATGTAAGTGAATGGAAATTAATTATGGCCAAGAGAACCGGACGACTGACTGATGAATGCTTGACCGAGGAATCCCCACAAGGAGCATCACATCGCCTCGCAGTAGTGCGTCAACATCAGCTAATCACACACAGAGAATCCGAAGGAACCCACTCGTCTGTCGGGCGAGATTGTGGGCGTGCTTCTGTATTTTATTCGATTTTTCCCTCCGCTGAGCCTCGCCAGTCGGTCATCAATCAACGAAAGGATTCCCTTGGCGTGCACGCAGTCATATCACTGCGATTACGGATACAAAAATAGACTTCACTTCGGGGGATTTCATCGAATCTGTTCTCTTTCTCATTTATTCCCTCGTCTCCCTCTTCTTTTATCGGAATGATTCGTCTGTTTAGCGCTTAATTTGAGTCAATTTGATACATTATTCAATCTATGCTTTATTGTAGCCGAAAGGTATTGTGTAAGAGTTTCATTTTTCAACTGTGTACATGTAGTGTTTGTAGGTGTACACAGTGCATGGGTGTAGGAAGGACATTTCAATTGTTTCCTTTAGATGTTGTGAAAAGAAAACTTTTACTGAATGCAGTGCTGGATGGTGGTGAAATTATTTCTTTTAGTATTTAAGTTTCTACTGACTTTCTACATTCCTTCCCACACACAGGCAAGTCTTGAGCACATTTTTTGGACGCACAGAACGATTTTTCATGCAATTGGAGGTCATTTACACTTAATGACTGCAACATTTTGCCCACAAGCCTTGGCAGTCGCTCTAAAGTGTCAAGTTTAGACGGAATGTGGACGGCTGACAAACATTAACCATCCTTCATCCCAAAGCATCATATATACGTACACATGTGCCTTCCTGACGCTTAATAGAATACCAAATAGAAAGGGGTCACTCCCCAAATCATGCAAGTTCTTATGAAACACACAAACAAAAAATCATAAACATACATAAACAACAGAAAGTGCCCCCGATTGCCTTCAAATGAGTGACAGATTCCATTTTACCATGATGTAAGGAAATTAAGCTGTGCTTGGGCAGCTTGTCAGAACCGCCATCTTTATGTTTTGACATTGATTTGACACTAGATGATGTACCTCTTGCCTAAGCGTACACCACAATTCAATTTGGAATATTAAAAAATAAAAAAATAAGTACAGACATTGAAATGCAAATTGATGGAAGGGAAGGGATTTTGTTGGTATTATATAGGAAAATTGAAAAATGTACAGAAGAGGGTTCCAAAATGTTGCGATTAATTGATTTCTGTTTGTTCTTAAGTTCGTTGCCTTATGTCACGCAGCATTTCTATAAAACTGTCCGGCACACCTTATTTTCCTTGCACCGTGCTATTTTCCAAGCTTTCTAGGGTTCAGTTGGACACGCACAGACTAGTGTGGATGACTGTTCAGATTTTTAAAGACAGTTGAGAGAAACGAGACCACAGTGCTGCCACCTGCAAAAAGTAAACGTCAAAAGGAATGAAGAACGAAACAAAATTCCTCCAGACATTCTTTGTATTGACAATCCAATCAATTTATCATCTGTTTCCGAATTAGGCTAGTGTCAACAAAATGGTCTCTATTCGAAAAGGAAGTGTAAAAGTGAACGCAACTGTCGCGCGAGTCTTTCAGTATTTCGACGCATTTACGTGAGGGAGTGCGTTCGTACGTCTAGACTCTTTAAGCAAAAGTTGCGTTAAACTGTGGCACAACGCTTCATTTTGAACATTGCCTTTGCACTGGTTGTGTTGGAAGACGACACGGACTACACCATGGGCGGACTAGGACTAACCTTTTACAAAATGTCGGCTTGGGCTTTCTATTGGTCCTAATATTTTATTTAAATTCTTTTTCCTTTTATTCTTCTCTATAAATAAAAATTGTATTTTTTGACATACTTTTATTTAGCTATTAAAAAAATAAATAATTCTGATACATACACTAGAAGAAAAAAAAATCAGCAGTTCTTAGAAGATAAAGTTAAGAAAACCCGTCCCCTACGTTTGCAAACTGATTCTTATTGCTAGTCTGGGCAGTAGTCCAAATTTGCATCAGACATTCAGCTACGGTGTTTGGGTTTTATTCGCATAGAAATGTTGACGTTAAATTATAAGTAACTTTTTAAGTTTTCATACTTTCCTCGGCCTCGGTCCAGAAGCTCTCCGCATGATCCAAACTGCGAGCCTTGCAGAACACATCAGTTTGGAGGAATTTCTTTCTATCGCTTCTCTCTCAATTTTATTTAAATCCCGTACAAACAAATTGTAATTTTGCTCGCAACTTCTTCGACATCAACACATTCAAATGGATAGGCCGTGAACGTAGCCAGAGGTTCAAGCTCGTAAAATTCTTTCTTGAAAACGTCGCTCAAAATCTGCCAATAGCTCTCATATTTCATTATCATATTTTTCCTTTATTGTACGCTTTTCGACAGTGCGTTGGACAGATTCTTACAATTTTTTTAGGCTGGCCTTGCAAATTCATATTAGATGCATGGTCATGAATTGTTATGTCTGACAACGAAACGACAAAACTAAAATTCACGATGTATTTCATTTCTCGTTTATAGACTTTTTTTTATTTCGTCAAATAAGTCGCGAAATCTTTGTAAAAACAGATGCCGACTTAACCATCGAACTACAGTGTAATACAGCAGGACGTCATGATCAATCTCGTTTTCCTTTGATTGTGCTCTGAAAAGTCCTCTTTGAAGGCATCTACCACGGGCAGATTTGTCAATTTTATTACATGTAGCACAGAGCTTGGTGGTGAATTTTTCATAGGATTGCAATGAAAAACTGACAGACATTGACATCCTTTGCATTAATTTTTAACTAAAATGATTTCATTAAAGCCTTTGCGTGGCGGTTCCCTGAAAATTTCCTAGAGGATCGCAATCGACCGTTTAGCCCTAGCCTAGCCCTAGTCTACACCTTTCCTTATTTCAATTATTTCTTGTTTAGCTTAGGCTAGTGTTCGAATAATCGGATTTGAAGACAGTTGAGAGAGACGAGGCTGCAGTGCTGCCATCTGCAAAATGAGAAACGTCAAAAGAAGTTGAGGTAGTCTTCAGACATGCTTTGAAATTACAACCAATCCATATATCAGCTGTTTTCTCATGTCTCAAACGTCAGTTGACACACAAAAAAGGACTCTCTTTGTAAATGAAGGGCCAAAGTGAACGCAAAAGTCGCCCAAGTCTTTCAACAAGTCGAAACACATTTTGTTGTCACTGTAGCCCCTTTTATGAGGCCTACTTAAGTGTGTTCCACTTAGCAGTGCTCTTTGGACAACGCTGACCTGCTGCAAACTGACGGCAGTTTTTGTGTTCATACGTGCATCGAGAAATGATTTTGACAAGTGCAGAGGCAAGAATGTTGCATTTATGAAATCAACATTTCTGGTCAGTTCTGCGGCGTCAAATTCTTTTTCAATTATCGTATAGATTCAGTGGAACCTTCTGCTTGGCTGCGATGTTTCGATCCTCGTCGCTTGTTAGGCGCAGAAGTCGACAGAGGTGATTCCTCCATATGTCTGTTAAATATTGCGGCGACTGAAGCTAGTTGTCCGTCCTTCGTGGCGTCTACCGAAATCGCATTTCTACTGCAAACTTGTTTCATCCTCTTAATCTCTTCAAGCACGAGCTTCTGGAGGTTCAGATTTCGTATTTCCTCCTGTTCGATAGAGTGTTGCCGTATGGCTTCCAGCCTTCCGCCTCTTATGCCTGCCTGTCTGCCTTGTTGTCAAACCAGAGGTTCATCATTGATAGCTGCTTTAATTATACACATCCGCCTTGGTGAGTGGACGCATACGCACATCCACATATTGAAGAGAAATTCTAACAACTTTATTTAATCGACTCTAAATATATCGAAAACAAACAAAAATTATAACTGGTGAGCCTGACCAAGTCCAAGTCGGCTGTATGAATTTAATTGAAGATAATTGAAAACCTCGATAAACATACATACATTGGCTGCTGCTAGTTTGATGGAGTCTTGAATGTAGTAAACATCACACTTTAGGCATTAACGTCTGTTATCGCATTCAAAGCTTGTATTTATGTTGTTTACGTTTTTAAGAACGTAAGCGTCGGTAGCACGACGCGCAGCCTTTTGGACATCTCTTTCTGCTTCTAAGGCGACTCGGTAGCTCCAAGTCTGGTTACAAGCTCAAGAGTTCTTCTTATTTCATTTATTTCGCGCTAAGCCGGTTAAAGTTCAAATATTCAGAGGTTCATATTAACTGGAAACCTCAAAAATGTGTCTGCTGACGAATAGTTGCTGTCTGTTTTCTAAATTCTTGAAAAATCATTGGTCTCGTCAAATGTTGATCTACAGTGGACCCTTCTAAGTCGAATTGTCACGAGATGTTAAAATTAGTTCGAGTTGGACGACAGTTTTATGGAAAATTGAGAAGATTGAGAATTGAGAAAATTCGAGTTATGGAGGAATTTGACTTGTGAAAAGTTCGACTTAAGTAGAGTCCACTGTTTTGCAAAACAATTTAAGAACACTCTTTGAGTATCAGGTGAACGTTCAATTCAACAGTCTCCTTCACATTCGGTCTCAATCTCAGACCATCGCTCCCATTTCGTGTCAGGCTCGCAAGAAGAAACCCCAGTATTAGCCAGAAATCAAGCAGATATTCAACATCTACCTCGATTGCCACCTTTAACAGCATTTCTTCTATCGTTTCACTGATCGCTTAGAGGATCGAGATGTCATGAACAACTTCCTGATCAGTCTTCATTTCTACTGTCAACCATTTCCAAGCACCAATTCGTCCTCCCTCGTCGCATTTACTCAACTCTACTCTCTCACACCGTCCAGCACTGTATAAATATAGGTATTTGTGTGTCCTAGAGAAGAAAACAAAAATCCAACCAATTATTCTAAACATATTGCAAACGTAGCCAAGTAAGCAAATTTAAATGAAACGCAAGAAAGAAAAAAAAACATAAATATACACGCTAAAACATTGGTTTCGCCAGTAGTAAAATTTTTAAATTTATAAATTGCAACAAAGGAAAAAATGGAAACAAATTATAGAATCGTAGACAATGTTGAATATTTCCTGAAACAGAAAACAAACACGGATTCTCATGTGAATTGAATTATACAATAATTTAGGAAATAAAATATAAAACAAAAGTAGATGTGTTTCCACTGTATCTTTGGAGTTTGTTTTCGTGGCGACTGCATACATACACATACATATAAATATATATTTGTTATAATTGTATTATTGTTGTATTATTAACAAATAAAGTTATACACATACATATGTATACTAATGGATTTCTATTCACTGCTTTATCTGGGATGGGAATTTGATTGATTTCAGCTGTTGTTTCGGGAATTTGTTGTTTCAGCACGAGAGCAGACAAGCGAGGTGGCGTGCTCTGCATGTTTGACATGGACGCTTAGTCAATGTGTCGTCAAGGAGGACACACAATAGTCACGATGGGCTTATGACCGGTCTTCCTATAGCGACTTCAACAATACGGAGACCATTTGAATGAAAAAAATGATATCGGTTCAAACACCACGAGCACGTTTGGAGCGCTCTATTCATTGAAAGCAGTGTTCGTTGACTAGGCCAAACATATCGACCAAAAACGTCCTTCGTTCGGGAACCTCATCACGATGAAAATGTGACAGATTGAACACTGACTTAAGGATGCGTTCACAGTACAAGTTCGAAGCCGATCCCAGCTGAAAGATCCCTTATAATTTTGGTGTAGGCATAGATCTCGTATACACCGCCTCGCTCGAGATCAAAAGCAGAATAACACCAACCGTCTGCTGTTCTTTGAGTTCAATAGGCAAACAGAACTAATAGAGTAAGTAGACATCCACCTCTTGCCAGAGTTAGCACATGTGTACGTCCACAAGAAAAAAGAGAGAGTAATGAAATACCCTTCTTCGAATACGACCCTATGAGGTAACGCAACGGCGCAGTAGAGGAAGACCGCGACTCAGGTGGCGCACACAAGTGGAGAAGGACGTCAATGAACTTGGTGTGCGAATCTGGAATCAGCAAGCCAGAGATCGCGCTAGTTGGAGAGGCTTGTTAGTTCCAAGTCCACCCCGTACTGTTGCGCCACACAAAGAAGAAGTATTGGATTGTTGTATTTTACACATCCCTTTACCATATCTATGCATCCACGTTCCCGGAGAGAAGTGTTGTAGCTATTCACAACAGCTCACACGCTCACAACGTATAAAAACCGCCTTTAAAGGAAATGAAGGTGTAAGGAACTTGAATATCTCTCTCTTTTTTTCTCATCTTTCTGTAGGCCCTTCATAAGATAAGTTATATCGGCGCGGACGCATAGATAGTCTCAAAAGCGGGTAAAGAAGTCATTTTTTTTCTTTGAGAGAAAAGACAGACTTGTTATCATGTTTCTCTTAAGGGCATCTAGAGAGAAAGAAGTAAGCACGAACTGTATTGGCTGTGAGATTGGTCTAGCCATGGATGAACGGACACAACACCTAAGCCAACTGGGCCATGTTGAGTACATGGGCAACTTGGCTATGATCCGAAATGTCTTGTAAAGTAACGCACAGGCTACGCCGGGTGTAGTAGCTTCACCCTCGCTTTGGTGCTTAGGTCCGCTTAACAAGGTGAGAAAGGTCCACAACACAAAATGTATGCACCTGAAGGCAGCTGCCATGTGATAACAGAAGATGCTTGTTGATCGAGTCCCATACTCAGTCGTGTCACTTTGGCACCACAAAGATGAGAAGAGGTAAGATTAACACAGGATAATTTGTATTGCTACATTTGGAATCAATGACATCATTGCCAATGACAGGTAAGACTAGAATCAGAATTTGTATCATATCCACAGTTCACTTGAAATGCAAGGTAAGGCAAGTAAATCTAAATAAATCAAAAGTTATCGTAGAATAAGGCCACGAGGATGTTATCGCCCAAGTACAATAGTGCAAGAACTGACAAATCCTGGAATGAGATAGAAAGCTAGTCAGGATGGTAGTCGGAAGGCTAGCTGGCCAACTGAAGTACCATGACCTACTATACCTAGGATCTGTTGCGTGCGCTGCGGTTACAATCCACAAAACGTCGTTGCCGGACTGCAAAAAGGCGTCCAATGCATATGTTCGATGTCCATAAAACCAAACATGGGCATAAAATGCTACACATATGTCATACGTGATTCACACGTTAGATTGAGCTGTCAAACGAAACAAAATTTAAAAGTGGACCGAAACGACTGAATGAGGCAGTTGGTTGATGGGTACCCGGTTCGAATCCCAGTGAAAGCAAATTAACATGCTATCTGGTTTTCAAATCCAGTCCAGAATGCTGCAGAGCACTTCAACTAACAGAGGATCCATTAAAATCTATTTGAATGTTCATCAAAGCATCGGGCTGGTTGGAAACCGAGCAGACAGTACAAGACACGTCGTAAGAGTAATGTGTATGAGAAAGGAAGGAGGAGGCCCGGGTCTAGACTGACCTATTTGTGACGGGCTTTTGGTTCGTCTGCCAACAAACATAACCCAACCTAACATAGCGTAGACTAAGGTATTGGTGGATCACATGTAGATTTTGTTCGGTCAAACAATGGCAATTTGAATTCTTGACATAAGAGCTCAGTCGAAAATAGGCCTCGTACAAGGAAACTAATTCCGATCCAGCATTTCCAGTACCCAGCTTGGAAACTAACGTAATTGCCTAAGGTCCGTTGAATTCTTGCATCGGGACAATTTTATAGGAATGGAGGCCCGAATGCACAGCAAAAAGCCAGATTGCGGATGATGCTAAATTCATCTGATCGGCAGCGCATTAATATTGATCGGCAGCGCATAAATATTTCTTCCATATCATTACGCACTATTCGCTGTCTCGCTGGTGACTTAAGGTCCGAAAAAGTGTACTCACCCTCAAACGAATTCCCTGCACACTGAAATCATGACGAGAGAGAGTTGGTTCGTCAATCCAAGGGGTCTGCGTTCATGTAGATTGGGCAGACGGAAACTTTGGTACATACGCCCAAATCGATCATCTTCAGTGGTTTTGAGAAAATACGAGGCTGACCCAGATATACTATATAATCCACCAGCGTTATTTGATGGATGATAGTACGTTTCGTCTATTCGCTTTTCCTCTGTTTTAAATCTCCAAAAGGCCTGTGATTTTTGAGAAAGTGTCGCATTCCTTGTTGTTTCCGTAAATCCAGTACATCAGCAGCAGCTACTCCAACATTTTCCAATGTCTGTCTGGAATCGAAATGGAAAGTCAAGGGGCTTTCCCAGCTGGAGCCATAAAACTATGCACGTCACTAGAAGCTTCATCTTGAGTTAAATTTTTGACAAGGAATCCAATCTTTTCTATTTCTGACTCCTGAGGTCGTCGAACTTTATGGGAAGGTCCTGGAGGCATGATCTGATAAGTTTCCATTTGTCTGAGATAGTCTACATAATGCAAAGATGTCCCAAGGAAAAAGGGGAGTATGATGGAAGGAAGGTGCCTCACATCCTTCGACTGGATATTTTCTTCGTCCGCTTCTCTATTCAAGTAAATTTCGATAATTCAGCACTCCAATGACCGAGTATGGAAGTCACATTGATGAGCCACTTAAAAAAACCCCCTCTTCTCGTTGATTATGACATAAGCGAGCGATCGCAGCTCTGTTTAACCGGTTTTCTCCCCCGACATGCACATGATACCCTGATTCTTCGCCCATTATTGACGTCGTCCAATTAATTATGATCGATGACATCAGCTCATAAACTCCCAGTTATAAATAAAATCTACTCCCCGATTCCATTCAAAATAAATTAGCTTTAATGATGCAGACGGTGATGCTGATGGATTGCCAATATATTCGCGGCTAGACCGCAATCCGCGACGATCTTCAATCACCGGATATAGCAAACTTTTTTTTTCTAAAATTATCGAGTTCAACCACCTGTCACCGCCTGGCAACAGGCGAATTGGCAACATGACTCAGTACTTTCGTTCGTCTACGAATCAAGACCGAACACCTGTTCACTACTTTCTCAGAAATCATTTACGTCGGCTCCCCCTGAGAGATTCTAGTTTTGTCAAGTTTTCTTATTCTTGTTTTTTTCTTCTCCTCTCACAGATGAAATGTACCACACGACGAGTATGTAGTGAGAAAGATTATATATTAAAATAAAGAAAAAATGAACATATAACCTCACGTGGATTTAATAGAGATTGGTGCTGATGTGGGCTGTAGCTTGGCGGAGTTACTCAACAACGATGTCAGATTGACATGCGAAACTGGGGTAGAGTGCCTCACTTTACCAAACTGAGAAGATTGCTTCGCTGCATGCATTGTGAGATCACTTTAATGAAGTTCAGGTTGTTGAAAAGGGGCTGTCATTGAGATGGACATTAGAAAATGGTCTTTATTAACATTTCTCTTAAACTTGTCTGTTTATGTAGAAGAACACTCGCTGTTCCCGAAATAACCGAGATGTTAAAGAAAGCTTTTAAGGATAAGGACGGTGATATAGTTCAAGGCCTGATGGAAAAGACACGAAATCTTAAAAGTGCATGCTACTGCCACCATCTGTGGATATTATAGTCGTAATTGGTCGATCACGTTAATCGGCAGTAAAAGGCAAACAAGTAGGCGGCAAAACGTCGGCATTCGAGAAGGGACGCATTACCCGTGGTTGAATAAATTTAATATTTGTGTGGTAAATTTGAAGTTTCCTCTCATTGTCTGGTAAAGAATTGATCTTTCTTCTGAAATATTTCAGTCTTCTTCTTTCGCGTGACTTATTCCGTAAAAGTGCAATTTTTTTCCTCAGGATGTACATAGCACATAACACTTCAAAGTATTGACAACATTGCGCACAAATTGATAACTTTCCCAAAACAAAACAGGTAGGGAGGTAGTCCAGAACTTCGTGTGAAACAGCTTGACGATAAACAGGACTAATAGCAGTTGACAATTGCTGCTTCTCTGCGCTAAAGAGCTAGTTAAGGAAAGCATCTTTCGAAAGACCAAGCTTGGATCGTCGCGTTCATGTCTCGTCGTGTGCAATATCAAAATTGGAAATAAATCCTGTAGCCGTTTCCCATGAGTTTTAGTCTTGTTACATAGCATGGATGGTGACTCGAAAGGACTTTCAACTGCTAATCTTAGGCTATACCGACATGAATCAAGTTCACGTCTAAAGGGACTAAGGGATTTGAATATTGAGAACGTATTAGGTTCAGTCTTCGCCCAAAGATTTTTGGACTACTATATCGTCGGACCTACAAAACAGAAGACGTGTGAGTTGTTTGCAAACTGAAATTGAAAACGAATAAAGAGTCTATAAAATAGTTTTTTTTTTTTTTTTGCTAGACAAAAATGCTTAAAACTAGTTGAACGAACAATGTTTCTATGTTAGCTTACTGGCCCTCTGCAGGCACTCTAAGCTAAACCTAATCTTATTGTATATCTTTCGACTTAAGGTGAAGGTAATTATGAATTCAAATATATTGCATAAAAATTTGTATAATAAGGAAAATTGTAAAAAACTTATTTACCGAACGTTTTTATTAAAACTTATCAACTAACTTATATACTACCTTAAAATAACTTAAAACTACCTTAAAAGTAAACATACACACATATATACATGTATGTATAAAATCATACGCACATATATATATGTTTGTACTTATGCTATGTACAATTGCATACACAGTAGTAGACAGCAGGCTACGCTTGTGAATGCATTTTTTTTTTTTTTTTTTTTTTTTTTTTTTTTCATATATACATATATACATCTTAACGCTACCTTAAAAACTACCCTAAGCTATGTAGGTCGGCCATAGGGTGCGGCAGATATATCCGTCGCAAGACAAGACCGACTGTTCTCCCATTCGGGGATCAACACTGCCCTTGTTAACCTGGGTCTATAGGGTTCGAAGAGGGAGTTCTCTCACTCCCCAGCCACCTCCCCAACATCCCGAACATCGCGCCTTGAAACCGCCATACTGAATCGGAGGAGGCCTTCCTCAGCTCGTTGTACGACGGAACGGTCGTGGTTGAGTCGCCCATCCACAGTTGATCTGGCGATGTGATACAGGAGCGGTACCGCATTTTCATTTTGTATCAGACCGTACTTATCGAAATGGAGGAATGCTTTTGGGGGAACGAAGCCAGTTTGACGTACCCTTTCGTGGTACTGTGGATTGGGGTAGTAAGCCCCGGAGATCAGGTTATTGTCCGAGTTCATCGCTCTCGCAGTGTGAGCTCGAATCAACTTCACTAGGAAATTGTCCACTCGTATCAGGTTGGCCCTGTTGTATAAGACCTCATTGGAGTAGAATTTTCTGTACTGGGACTCTGGTGTTCTGTAGAGGCGAAGGCAAGCCCTAAGACAAGCCCTCTCAAACACCCGAATCTTTTCCATCAAGCTTGCACTCACGTTGAACCACACGGGACAGCCATAGGTGAGCATTGGCCGTATGAGGGCCATGTAGCAGATTACCTTTACCCTTGCATCGAGTTGGCTGTTGTAAAACAGTCTCTTTGTAAGGGCGAAAGCGCCTCGGGCCCTGGCTAGAGCAGCATCTACATGTTTGTTAAAATATAGATACTGGTCTAGCCAGATCCCCAGGTATCTGACTACAATCCTTTGCGTCAGTGGTTGCCCGTGCCGTCCTACAATAGAGAACTTTCGCCAATTCTTTTTCGTATCCGCGGAAGCTTTATACAACGGAGTCCTGAACAGAATGGTTTCCGACTTCTGAAAGTTGATATTCAACTTCCAGTCATCGCAATCTCTCATGAATGAGTCGAAGTCACCCTGCGTGAGCGTAGTGATGTCCTCGATCTTTTTGCCTGATCTGTACACGATCAAGTCGTCGGCATACGCAATAGCGTGCGGAAGAGAACTTATCAGATCGCTCAAGAAAATGTTGAACAGGATCGGCGAATTAACGGCACCCTGTTGGAGACCATTTTTTACTTCAAAAATACCTGCAGAGGTCACGTTGCCATTCTTGACTACGAACCGCCTACCGGTAAGCATATTATATAGTAGGTACAGCAGTGGTTTAGGTGGTTAGGGTAGTGGTTAGGGCAAACTGCTGAAAGGGATCTATCCATATGCAGCGGTCTAACGAAAATGGACGCAAAACCAGCGGCGCCAGTTCATCTTTGTGAGCCTCTTTTCATTGACTTGGCAAAGAGGTTCGGAAAAGGAAAATTCTTTTCCTCAGATTCGTTTTGCTTCGCTTTATTCTCGTATTTCGCATGGATTATTCACTGACAGTGGTAAGTTTTTGCTCAGTTTTCTTCCACAAATGAGTGATAGTAAAGCATTTTGTCTAAGCTGGCCTCGCGACAAACAGGAAGAACGATTTACACACGTTGCTGCTTTGTTCACAACCTTATGGATTATTATATGTATTTTTCGCACCATTTGCTTTGTGATGCACTTTGATTACCCCGCAATATCAAAAGTGCTTAAAAACAAAACCTGTAACCGTTCGCAGCGTGCAATCTTGCCTTGACATTCATCTTCCATTCTCAGACTACATAGCAGCATGAATCTGGTTCATGCCACTTAGGATAATGTTAGGTTCGGTCCCCGCCCCAAGCATACACAACGCAGGACGTATGGTTACCTATTGGTTATATATAATATGGGTGGCGCTACAACCCATAGAGGGCCAGGGCCTAGCTTCTCAGCAACCACTCGTGTTGTGCGTGCTATTATTCTCTCACCAGTGGAAGAGACCTACAGTTTTATGCCGAATCCGAACGGCCAAGTTTGAGAAGCTTTTTCTAGACAGGGAATACACTTTGAGCATTGTCAATAACTCGAAAGAGGTGGGGTCGTGAACATTATTTTTGTCGCTCAGAGCTGGAATCGAACCTACGACGTCGAGGTTGGGGTCGACGCACATACCCACAACGCCACGGGCCACCACCTATTGGTTGGTAAGCATTTTTCTGGCTTATTGACAAAAGACTAAATTACTTAGATGGAAAACATTTGTGCTAGACCTAAGTTGTTAATAAAAAACGAAAGAGAAAGAAGAAACTGAGCCAAATCCAGTCAAAAACTCAAAATAAAGTTTTTTTGAATTTTAAATCTAATTAGTAAACGTCAACGAATACCTCGTGTTCCGAGAGGAGAGAGGTAGAAGAGACGCGCTCTAGAGGTCTGGTCGAATTCAGCGTGGGGAGGGAGGTAAACAGTGCGGCTGTCGTCCCGCCAAACAAAGTGAGAAGCTAGTTTCACTCTATGAATGGCACTCGAAAAGACCAAACCAACAGTCTACAGCTGTTTTGCAGACTTGGAGCAGGCATACGACCGAGTGCCTGTAGACTTCAGTTCAGTGGACTTTACGTGTAAAGGGAGTTCCATTGAAGCAGGTGGAGAAAGTCAAGTATCAAGGGGGTCATTTTCACGAGTGATGGGACGAGTAATGCAGAGCTTTTCTGAAAGATTGGCCAGGCTGCATAAATTTAGAACCAGTTTGGAAGATCTGTAATCAAAATGTCCCTTTCCATGTGAGCCATCAGGCCGATCCCAGACAATGAAGAAAAAGGATGAAAATCGTTCCTTCTTCGTCCACAGCTCATAGCCTGTTACTAGCTTTGACACATTAGCCATTGTACCGCCACGTGGGTGCAATACATTTTACCAGTGCATTGACTGGAACTTTTCTAATCTCGTAGAAGAAGGAGTCTATATTGGGTCAGTGTAACCCCAGATTAAATTATTCATGAGTCCCAGCAGCTTAAAAAATGAGTAATTTTGAAAATAAATGAGTCCCAACAAAGGTGTTTGATAACTCAATGCCTCCTTATGTGGAACAAGAAACTAGTATGTTTTTTTGTTGTTGGTGATTTTAATACCACACAGGAGTAGTCAGACCCAAGACTGGTCCATAGACTACCAGGCAGCAACCTACGATTCCTTATGAAGACCAGCTGGCGCTTCCGTGATGATAGGCCTACAGAATCAGCGCTCATGATGCTGTTGAGGTCCTGAGAAGGTTTCCTCGGCTCCATGTCTGGGATCCAGATGAGTTTCTGTGAATTTTGGCTGGAACTAGCTTAGAAGTGCTTAAAGGATTGGGTAATGCCTAAAGCACAGGCTGACTGTCACTACAGACACAGATACGTCGACCCGACCATCTGTTGTTCACAATATGGTTTGTTGCCATTAGGATCGCATTGGTTTCTGCTTGGAAAACCGACGTAAATTTACCTAATAACGTGTACAGTCCTCCCCGAAAATACCAGCGCCGGACCCTTCATTCGTTTTGGAGCCATCCATGAAGATACGACTACATGCGTGGGTGCAGTTCTAGTATGTGCTCAGGCATTTGAAATGAAAGCATTCAGGAAATATTAAAGCAAATGGGAATGTGAAATAAAATTACGTCCTGTGTTCAAGTAAATTGTTCTTGAAAAATTGAGTCAAATCTAAAAATGATGAGACTCCTAGTCAGGATAAGAAATAGGTGTCATATTGACTCTTTAGAGTCCACTGATGTTACGAGCGATTGCATCAACAGCCTAGAGCCTAGAGCAGCCTAGAGACGCGTTCAGCGAGTTCATCAGCTGTACAAATTCTTTGTTTTCTTTTTAAATGCTCAGGGATTTAATTGCTGCTGGGGTAACCATAAAGGGGGGTAACCGATGTCACGTTTCTGCCTTAGCCAGGATTGCTCGACGGTTGCAATAATTGTACAGGTCTAGACACACTGAGAAAACGCCACCTACCGTCTCGGATTCATCTGTATAAAAGAATATGGCTTCACCAAATGCTATGGTGCCGCAGTACCCAAGTTTCGATCCAGACACAGGGTTTCGAAGATGTGGTCTAGGTGAATTGAGGTAAGATCTTTGCGCACGATTTTGGCGTGTCCGTAGGTGGAACCGCATGTAATCACACATCCAACCGGGTGAGGTTCAGAGAATTTCAAGCGCATCGGGGGGAGCAGTTCTAACTTTGACATAGTTTAAGAAACCTGAGGTTCCAGCACGTAACTTTACACGCGTCTTATCGATCGTCGGTCAACTCCAAATAAATAGATTAGGGTTAGATGTCATTGAGAATTACAAATGACTTTGTGTGCTGTTAAAATCATAAGGGATACCCGATTGAATCAAATTAGGTGCTCGATTGTATTTAGCCAACCAGATTGTTTGATTTTGCTTGCTGGTACCCTGATTAGATGAAACTCAACAGATTGTGTCGCTCAATATTGTCTAGGACTCGACTGACAACAGATTGATGCACCTTAGACCACGGAAGAATTGGGTTGTAGACGATAAGCTTAGCAACATGAGTGTGTCACTTCAACTGACTGAAACAAATTGTTACGGCTTGTGAAGTCCTAGAGGCTCTCTAGGGCGTAGAATGGAAAGGGCTCCCGCCAAAAATAAGGTGACGGGCATCAATTGAGAGAAACCTCAAACACAAAATAG
Organism: Eristalis arbustorum; assembly: GCA_916610145.1. Classification (NCBI taxonomy): domain Eukaryota; kingdom Metazoa; phylum Arthropoda; class Insecta; order Diptera; family Syrphidae; genus Eristalis; species Eristalis arbustorum. The sequence goes on from OU744318.1 coordinate 30,911,036, forward strand.
GCAGTTAGGTTAGGACAGTTAAAAGTGGCTGACTGCAGAAGACAGTCACACTCAGGCCAAAGTAGTTGCTTTGTGTAAATACGTGAATTGACTTCTCCTAACACCATCCCCAGTTTGAGTTTGCAAAGAAGCGATTGAGCTGACGCATGCAGGCGTGGCTTAGCTCGTTGAGACTGCTAAAATATTAGGCTCCTAGATGACTTGCGACTTGCCTGCGCGCACCACTAGCAGAGTAGGTGATTTGTAGTTTCTACATGCAACTTCATACAGGAATCATTATATGAGACACCCATCCTGCAGGCATGAGTGCCAAATGCGCTTACAGGGTTAGGTTAGGTAGTAGTGGCTGACTGCTGCTGCAGTCACACTTAGGCCAGTGTAGGCCCATTGTGATACCACGTGGATTGACTTCTCCTAACGCTGAAACCAGTTGGTGCTGCTAATGAACCGATTTTAGCTCGTTACGGCCGCTGAAGTAGTAGGCTCCTAGGTGCAGGAACCTACGACTGGCAAGAGCACTGCAGGAGCAGAGAGCGTGATGAGTATTTTCTTCCTCCTCTTCATCCATGCAGCTTCTGCAAAAATCAGTACAGGGATCGCTGCTAGCATCTCGCCAAGTTGAGAGCGATCAACAACCTTGACCTAGATGCAAAGACCCATCCTCTCCAGTGTCTACTGCACAGTGACACCGATGAGGGTCCTTAGTAAAGATCTGATGTGTCTAAGGGATGACAGTTAAAGACTTCCTTTGTTTGAAGCCATGTGGTGCATTTTAGTTATTTGTAGTTTTGTTTGTGTGAATCTTCACAAGACGCAGTAGAAGCCTGTTGCAATCAGCATGAAAGGTGGAACTCCTCCCAATGCTATAGAGAAGCGTTTGCCACACCCAGCGAGTTCGTGGCTTTGCCCGGTATGTCACATTGTTTCGGCACTCATTTGAGGTGTATGTTGAAATGCTCATACATCTCATTAAGAAACAAACTGCAATGAAGGGATGTTTTTGAATTGTCCAGGGACCTGATTACGGCCTGACTGACCGTACAAATAGTGATGTCCCTTTTGGATATTACATTGTTCTTGGGCCAGGACATCGCTTCTTCCTTGGCAATGGTGTCTGCTCGAATGACGCTACAATGAGCAGGGAGCGTCAGAGACTTAGTAATATTGAGGTCTTTTGAGTAGATCCACTTCTTCGTTTGTCTTCGATCCATCTGTGAAAATTCGCAGGGGTCTGTGGCTTTCAGCGCGTGAATCTTAAAGAGATTGTAGGCTGTAGTGACAGGCATGGACGGTGGCACTCCTTCACCCACGGGGATAGGCGTGCAGAGTGGACGGTTTGAAACAACAGAAAGAGGTATGCACAGGCTGGGGAGTCTTTTAACGCTGGGACACGGACAATACCACTTGATGACAATTGGCATAAACTACGCTTTCTTGCAAGGCATCGGATGACGAAAAGAAGGTTGATGTAAAGAACTACCCATAATTGGAAGCCGCGAGAGATGTGTGGAGGGTTGGAGGAATGAATGCACGCAGAGCTTCCTGACTCGTTGCACTGCTGCTTGGATCACTAAGGATTGGTCCCTTAATCCCCTACAGAAAACCCCCTTCCAACGATGAAACCAAAGAGTAGAAACACAGTTTTTTTCTTTTTCAAATACTATAATTCAATTTTTATTAACACGTAATATATTTAATTTTTTTTTGTTTTGTAAATTCATTGTTACAAATTTTCTTCATCATTATACTAAAATTAATCAGTTCATAAAAAAGAAGATTTTCTAAAAAAAAAACAAACACAAAAAATATATTGTTTGAAAAAATAAAAAAAAAATTTAAAAACCTTAAATTAAACAAAAAAAATTTAAATAACTTAGAAAACAAAATTTTATTTTATTTGTGTGGTTTATGTGTGTATAGCGCATCAAAAGAAGAATAATGAATTTTGGCTATTTCATGTGACATATGTGGAAAGTATTCGAGTTTGAGGTTTAATAAATTAGAAAAAAAAATAATAATAAAATAAAAATAATAACAAATGCATAGTTGTAAATAACAGATAGACTTATGGAACTATTAAGTAGCTTGTGGCCGATGTAGTTAACAGGTTTGCTTAAAAAATATGCACATATACAACAGAGACGAAAAAATAAGGAGAAACGCAAACAAACTTAAATACTAACCAATACAGGGGGAGTGAGGGGAGGAAAATAAATGGAAGAATTTGCTAGACTCTTGATCTTGAGATTCCTAGCGGTAAGAGAAGTACAATTAAATTAGTCTACAAACTACGAAAGACACACACGCACAGGAAAATGGGATCGATATCTTAGCGTTTACACTACAGTTGGGATGGTTGCTCTCTTAGTCTTCATCTAGCCGCCATGGGTTCCGGAATAGGAAAAACATCTGATCCTCGCTTATAGGTTATAAATATTTGTAGAATTAAATTTATCTAATATGATGTCTAAGTTGGTTTAGCTCTCATTGACTCAGGTTTGTTGGGGGGGGGTGTGGTCTGGAATTGTTTATTCTCTCTGCAAGGAAAAAGAAGAGAGGAAGGATGTTTGTGAGACTTTGTCTATGCGGCGGGGCAGCGGTGGTGACTTACAAGTAAGGGGTAGACGAATGTCTCGGCCATGGCTTTGCCCATGGAGTTGCGTGCTACGCAGACGAATGTGCCCATATCCTCCCACTTGAGGTCGGTGATGAGCAGCTCGCCGGACTCGAGAACCTTGTACCGATGACTCTGTTCCGTGACGAGACCGTCCTTGCTCATCCACGAGATCTCCGGGCGGGGCTTTCCGTAGGCTTTGCACGGCAGCACGATGTTCGATCCCATAACATCGATGTGGGTGATGTGGTTCAGGGTGATGATCGGCTTCTTGGGCTGGGCAAGGAGTTTGTTGCCGTATTGGATGAGTTCCTTTGACTCAGCCGACGGGTAGACTGTCGTGGAACCGTAGACGGACTTCGAACCGGACCGGCCGACGCAAGTGAAGACTTTCGGCGCGGTGATCAGGTGATCGAGCACGTACACCGATCGGACGTTCACGATCGCCGTGGGGCTGGTTTCGCTCAGGGAGTTCGACTCGTAACGGTCCATCTGGAGGAGGGAGAAAAACAAAAACCAATCAAATTAGACTTCGTCCGGCAGGGATGCGCTCGCTCGTTCAGACTCACCTCAGGCAGTATCCGTTGACCCACAACCCATTCGATGGTCGGCGCTGGTGTTCCGCCAATCTCGCACACAATCTGCAGCGGAGTCTTCAGGGTTTGCACCAGCTCCGATGGGGGCATGTTCACCTTCCTGAAGCCCTCCTCAAACGGATTGCGGTTCCTTGATTTATTCTCTTCAATCGAATTATCCTCAAGCTCATCAATAGCTCGACACTGGGCATCTAAGGCCCCAAATATTAGCAGCGCTATTATTAATACGGGTGAATTCATTTTCTATAAATATAAGAACAATACAAACGAATGAAAAAGAGACCGTTTAATTTTATTACAACATTTATGGTGCCATAAAAATGGCCGTTAAAATAAAATCTAGGTCAACGAACCAATCGTTGAGCGTCACAAACGGTCCACCAGCGCGGCGCTTTAATTATTAATTTAATGATGCGACTGATAGCATAATTATCGCCTCACTCCCGAAAAAATTTTGAGCGTTTTGATTGACGTGATGACGTAAATTGTCAAACTTTTTTTTCTGAATAGAGGGGTTTTTTTTTTCTGAGAAAAAAATGAAGGCGTGTCTCGCCGGGGGCCTTATCGGGGAGTTTTGCAATACATGTGCAGTGTTCTTAGTTTGAGATGTGTCACATCGCAAATAAGTCATAAATAAGAGGACAATGTCAAAGAGATCAACCAGCTTTGGTTCGAGGAGTGATTTGATTTTTGTTTCGGGAAGCCTATTGCTTGACTTTAATCGCGTGTGAATGGTTTTTTTGAACGAATTTCAAATTGATTTGGTTCTATTGCGATGACCTTTGTATGAGGACGTATTTTTTTTTGCGGTTTTGTTATGTAATTTGGTTGTTGTTTGCAATCCTGACGTGGAGGCAAGAAAATGGTGGATGGGTGTAAAGCAGGAAAGCCGTGAAAGGGGCTGAGGGAACATGAAGGTCTTGAGAGGGCAACCCTTTGGGAAATGGAGTCACTTTCATGGATAACAAAGGGTGAACAATGTGATCCGCGACAGAAACATGGCTCAAATGGTTAAGCGATCTTGCAACTACTGATCTTGCCCGCTTCAAGATGCCAAGCGTTCACAATTAGCTGCACGATCTTGGATTTACTGCTCTTGCTCGCTTCAAGACGCTCAATGTTCACAATTGGTTGCCCGATCTTGCACCTACTGATCTTGCCCGCTTCAAGATGCCAAGCGTTCACAATTAGCTGCACGATCATGCATTTACTGCTCTTGCCCGCTTCAAGACAATCAATGTTCACAATTGGTTGCCCGATCTTGCATTTACTGATCTTGCCCGCTTCAAGAAACCAAGTGTTCACTTTAAGACGCTCAATTTTCACAATTCGTTGCCCGATCTTGCACCTACTGATCTTGCCCGCTTCAAGAAACCAAGTGTTCACAATTGGCTGCCTGATCTTGCATTTACTGCTCTTGCCCGCTTCAAGACGCTCAATGTTCACAATTCGTTGCCCGATCTTGCACTTACTGATCGTGCCCACTTCAAGATCCTTGACGTTCACAATTTCCTTCAAAATTTTGACTTAGACACCAAAAGCCACGTACTTGACGGCGGTTATATTTCAAAAACGCTTTCAAAAACTAATCAATACGAACCTAAGTGATCCCTTTTTTGTCGGTTCGTTCAAAATCAATTCAAAAATCACACAATATCAATTATTCCTTTTTCAATTAACTCTGTATTAAGTAGATGTGTTACTCAATGGACAACTGATCAGCGACTGATCTAAATTAACCTTGCTTATATAGTTTTGTGATAAGTCAAGCGGCCCGTCTCATCTCAACAAAATGGAGGCAACAAAAGCAAAAAAAATTGTTTAACAGATTAATTTCCGAAGCAGATGAGCTACGTCAGTTAGAAAATTACAAAAATTAAATTAGGATACTTGGAAATTGTCTGACATGGGAAATGAGAGGGGGAGGGGGGGGGGTTGTTTTCTCGGAAATCTGCAAAGTCACACTGGGTCAAGGGGAGAGAAAGTTGATTTTTTTTTCGGAGAAAAAGTCGTATGCGAGTCGTGCTGATTCTCATGCCGCTGCGACGTTTCAGAAATCACGTGCTCAGCAGGCAAGGCTATAGGGCCTCATTGGACACATTTAAGTGCGAGACCGTTAATTTCAAAGACTGACTGACTCAACATCCGGGGCTTTCATGTGGGCACAAAACCTTGAAGCAGACCAAGAGACTGAGAATAGTAAAAAAAACCCAAACTTTACGTCACTCCTTACAAACGAAACCCTCAAGGCTGTCTCCAAAATCTCAGAAAGATGATTCACCGCAAAGGCCTATTAATACAGTCTTAAGGCAATCCGTTTACACAAGCAATTTGACATCGAACGCCATAACGTGTTCGCTTCATTTGACATTCGGACTCATTAGTGCCTCGTTTTTTTCGTTGGTTACGTTACCTGTCACCCAGGTACAAGCACACATCTTAAATGATGAGAACATTTGATCTAGTCGCATTACTCACGACATTCCAAAACTGTGTCATAAAATCTAGCTAGCCCCCCGTCGCCGGATTCCCCATGGTCATACCGAAAAACCACATCGCATAGCCCCAGAGTATCTCGACAAATAGAAAGCAGACATTGCATCAGACGTTTTATACGTGTGTATATGGTATTTCTCATCTGTCGTCATTTGTTCGTCGCCGTCGTTGCGTTCGCACCCCCAACGCGCGACAAGTCAACCCCCAATAACCCAATTAGCCTGTGTGTGTGCTCTTCCCAACTTACCAGTATCATTTTCTTTTTTCTCTTTCGTTTCTGCACTAGAGCGAGTATCTTTCAAAATTTTTCAAAAACTGCCGCGTTGTCAAGTATTCACCAAAAAAATAAACGAACGATCTCTTGTGTGAATGCAAAAAAAAAAAACTGAATTTTTTGTTTCTTTCTTTTAATTTGTTAATTTCTTCGGATTTAATTTTTCTTCTTTACTTTTGTTGATCAAAAAAATAATGTGTATCTTTTGAGTTTTGATTAACTGTTATGTTATAAACGAATTGTTCGTATGTAAGTTTGCTGTCCTTGCGTGTATATCGTTTCGATTGAAATTCAGGACGAAATCACTTAAATTTGACATAGGTCCTCTATGTATTTCCGTGGTGGAAATTTTCAAAGTTTTCCTCGTTGACGGCGGAATTTTGCTTAGTTTTCCTTTATGACAAACTTAAAGGATCTCAATTCGATTGCACTCGAGCGGAAGGATCGAACAGAAAGATTGCACATTCGCTGTTGAGTATTTCGTGGAGTGTTTCTTGGGTTTTCTTTATTTTATAAATCACACACGCTTGATATACTTTTTGTTTCGCTTTTCTTTTCAAACAATTGAAATACTGATTGACACCACTTTGATTTATTGCTTTAATTCGCAGTCGAACTTTGGGTTGAAGCAGTTAATGACACGATCACCAATCGATATGTGATCACTACAAACGTATAATCGAAAGAAATAAAAGAAAAAAAACCACAACCGAATCAAATATATTGCTTGAGATTGCCACGAGACTGACACACGATCAATGAAGGCGATATGAGAGGGATTTTCTTCGTCGCTAAAGAAAAGTTATGTTTAACAGCCAAAAACTGTAACAGAACTGATTGTGAATTCACACGGCGCGATCAATTTATATGTGCGCTGTTCGGAACTCTGTCGCTTTTGGTTGTGTCAGTCGGTATCAGACGTGGAAACGCTTAACGCTCGGTAGCGCGGTAGTGAAATGAAATGAAATGAAAAAAAAAAAAAAAAAAACAGAAAAAAAAATGGAAATATACAAGCAACGCCAAACCAAAGAGTGTAGCAGCGCAGAGCAGCGAACAGCAAGCAATCAAACAAAACAATCCAACAAATATATTCGAACACACAACATACTGGTGTACCGTACTGTTGTGATCTGCTGCTTCTCTGCATACATACGTTCACACATACGTCGGTACAGAAGCGAGAGAACCTACAGCATGTAGCGATTCACGCTCTGCCGTGCGGTGTCGTGCATACACGTGTGTTTGTCGTCGCCGTCGTCGCTGTGCACATGTGTAGTTGAATGGAAAATAAAATGAATGGGTACGTCTAGTTAGTTTCCCAATGTGCCGCCCTATCTCCCTGTGCCTGGTGTCTTAATCTGTTATTTTAGGACAGTCTCCATAGGATGGTGCAGTGCAAGTGCCTAAATTAGCCTCGGATACAATTACAGCTGGGAAGACGATTCAGCTGTGTGGCAACAGAAGCGTTGATCGAAGGAAATGTGATTGCTAGCGGCTAGCAGGCTGCATGGGATGATGTTGAGATTATCTAGCAGACAGCCGGACGCACTGGATTGATGGATGAGCTCCAGACGACATGGTTTGCTGAGGACATTCCTGAGGAAATGCATATCTTAACGTCCATTGAATCGTGTACATTGCACTTATAGAAGCGGGGAAACACGCATTTTGGAGCAAATGTTTAGCGAACAAATTCAACTGAGCGGTGGCATCTGATGCAGTTCTCTTCAAGTCCCATTTTATAACGTTTTGATGGTTCGTGACTGAAGATCTGGCTCGTTTCTGAATGACTGCTGTAAGGGAAGACAGCAGCCATACTTAGGCTAGCACAGGCTCATTGTGCTACCACGCGGATCTATGAAAACTCCCCAAGCCATTTTGTGCTTTTGATGAAGAAAAGAAGATGCCCGACTCGTACGTCGCTTAGTGCTGCCATGTTATCAAAGTGGCAGGCTGTCAGAAGTGGGGATTAGAGAGCACTGCAATTGCGTAGCAATTGATTGATTTCTGATGGTGGCTTGAAAATTGTTTAAACATCTCTCCATCCACACACAGGCTTGTCTGAATTCCGTTTATTCAGTGGACTAAATTGGTTCCTTCAAGGATGAATGGATGGTCACGAGATTGTCGACATATACCCCAAGAGCCCACCATGATTGAGTTGAGAAAGCGTGAGCTGATGTCAAAGCCGAACGAAAGAAAACCAGAAACATAGTTGAATTTAACAATGGACATTGTTTCTTGTATTAAGCTCCCACAGCAAAATCCTGCTGCCATTGTTATTTTTTATCCGTCAAATAAAACTGAGATTTGGAAGTGCTTACGTAGAGAGAACTCGGTTTCGTTGTTAAATCAATATTTAACGAATCTTAACGAAACTAATCGTAGTTGTTATTATAGCTGCACATGTTTCAGTTTCCACGTGATTGCTTAGGTATGACTTAATCCTGGTTACGTTTTGGTGGAGCTGCTATCAAAGGTGGACATGGGTATTCTTTCGACAGCCAATACTTCGTTTTGTGCGTCATGTGTTCTCTTAGAAGTGGCACTGTAGACTACTCGCTTATCATCAGCACGAACGTCGTAGCTGTAACTTGTGTTCTCTTAGGAACTATAGGCCTATGGTATTCAACTGCGAACATTGGAGCTTTCCAAAACTGAAAAATATCGCAAGATGAGGAACCATGAGTTATGAACGTTTGTAGACCCACTATCATCTAGGTATTCGAACAACTGTTACCCTGCGCAGTTGGTATAGACGCGATCGGTCGATCTGGCATTAAACCAGAAACGCCAAACGTTGATCGATGGCAAAATGGCGTGGTGCCTTCTAGACTGACTTTGACAGAGAGTCCAAATGGTCAGATATAATTTAGAGGTAGATGTGTTAGTCAATGGACAACTGATCAGCGACTGATCTAAGTTAACCTTGCTTATATAGTTTTGTGATAAGTCAAGCGGCCCGTCTCATCTCAACAAAATGGAGGCAATAAAAGCAAAACAAAATTGTTTAACAGATTAATTTCCGAAGCAGATGAGCTACGTATCAAGAGAATTTGTTCGTCTTTAATAATGCCTGCCAGCAGCTCTGGTAACGATCTCAAGCCCAGTTTATTTGGGTTCCAGTGGCAGTCGGGTAATTGAGACATCTCTCGAAAATCAAACAGACTTTATTCCAGTCACTGAGCAGTTACTCGATAGTAATTCTTGGAAAGAGGATGAAGAAGTCATTTCTTTCTTCAAGACAAAAGTTCTGCGTGCTGCGTTTGGTCACATGTGTTGTGTTGAGTGCATCTAGAGGGGAAAATTCGATCACGCATTGTGTCATGATCTGTGCAACAATACAAACTTAGTTAGTCCTTGCAGACCTTGATCCGGACGGAGAGCAGGAACAATTGTCATGACATGAGAAACTCTTAAGCCAAAGAGAGTTCAAGACGTGTATCAAGATCAGCAAGAATAACCTACTCGTCTATCCTAACAGACTTCCTAACAGGTCACTGCGGACAGAGAGCAGAGAGCACATAAGGTATCCAAAGACGGTGCCTGCCGAGAATGTAATGAAATTCGTGATTATGTACGGTGATCTTGTGTGACACTTGCCTTTAGTTTTAAAGTAGTTAAGGAGTGTTGACTCCGAACCAGTGGGAGAACGCAATAGAGGACGACCACGAACCCGATGGCGCACTCAAGTGGAGAAGGACCTCAACCAACTTGGAGTGCGAAATTGGAGGCAGCTGGCTAAGGATCGCACCAGCTGTTGACCGAGGCCCAGATTCACCCCGGACTGTAGCGCCACACGAAGAAGAAGAAGAAGGAGTGTGTCTACCGTGGGGCAAACGTCAACTCCACAAATTACCTCACAGCGGAGACCCGACGGAGAACCACCCCTGTCAACCGATGTTACTTCCGTATGTCGAAATTACTGTTGTCAAAACTCCTGACTCGAAGGTCAAAAATCATGCTCTACTCCGCCAGTCCAGCTTTATGGAGGTGAAAGTTGGCCGATAAGCAAAATTGCTTTGCCTTGGCGCCTTCGAAAGAAAATTTCTCCATTAGATACATGGTCCCGTCTGCGAGGAAGGCGAATGGAGGACAAGACACAACCGTGAACTCTACAAGCTGTTCTAGGATGTGAATGTAGTCCGGGAGGCAAAAATCCGTCGACTACACTGGCTCGGCCACATCGAGCGAATGGACAACAACGCTCCAGCAAAGAGGGTTCTTCGAATCCGAGTCTGCTGGTTCTAGAAGGACAGGAAGAACGAACCTCCGGTATAGAGACCAAGTCATCGCGGATGTAAAACAGCTTGGTCTTGATGACTGGAAGCAGCGTGCCTAGAACCGTCACCGATTTAAGGCAGTAATTGCTTAAGCTCGATACCTTCATGGGTCTCCGATGTGATAGGTAAGTGAGTAAGTAAGGAAGTACTTGCCCACAAAAGGAATAGATTTCTGGGAAAGCGCCTGATATCAGAGGAAGCATTGAAAACTCTAGAGCCATTTTTCATCCTCACATTCCCAAAAGAATCTAGTTTATAGAGTATGCTCAACAGGAGTTCACAGCCCTTAATACATCTTTGAAAGAAAACTGTGGGTGAAGAGAGTAAGGTGTGAAAATGGAATAAAAGAGATCTAATGGTAGTCGTGGAATACACCCTCAACTGTAAAAATAAAACATAAATTGTTGTGTGCCGAGTAGGAAAACTTAGCTTCGGCCTCCTTCAACGGAGGACCATGCATGTCCAGATGGGCTTCAACCTGGTGTACGCAGACATTCAGACGTTAGCTGAAGAGATTCGTCAGGTGAGGGTTCAGACTGTAGCGGCACACAAAGAAAACCAAGGACCAGCTTCCATTTTCGATTTGGATCAACGCGACTTAAAGCGTGAAACTGGAAAAAATCTTGGCTGGAGTCCTGCTAGAGGATCGAGACCTATGTCAGTCCGTTCAGCACTTGAACGATGGATGTTTCATGTGTTTTTAGATTTTTAAAACACGCGCCTATTAAAAATTCAATGAACGAAATTTTGGCAGTGCTCTACTCCACGATTCATCCCTTGTGTCTACTGTCTACTGTCTGGATTAACAGCCTCTCATTGACCATTATTTTCCCACCAAGCACCTTTCCCCCACAACTTGAAACGCCAACTTTGAACACATTCGAAACTTTGCCGAAAACTCCCTCAAATTTCCGTTCGAATGCACCAGCATACATATATACCCACCGCGCACTGCCCATGGCAACAGGCAAAAAAAGGAAATTCGAACTTTTCAACTTTCTCAACCAATCTATTCACAACATGTGGACAAGTGTGCCGTGTAGACCCTGTACTCCTTGAAGTTAATTATTGGATGTGGGTTTTCATAAATCATTCCCTTCTTAGCACCCCAGCTATTTACACAGTGCCGCTCGCAAGTAACCCAATACCAGGTAGGTGAGCCCCGATCGGCTGCAGGACCGTGTGCCGGTGTGTGTACACATGGCCGATAATAAAGAGAATGATGCAATGAGTCGATAGACATGCGAAAGAGTTTTGTTATCACCTCAAATAAATGCCGCGTATATTCTTCTTTTTCCATCCATTTCCCGGAATGTCTCCCAGAAGAGGCAGCCAGAGAGCTAGGGTGATTCTCCGGAATTCGCTGGGGCGAGTTTCGAGAAGAACCCCGACGCGACGTACATGCCATGATGCAATTCCAGCAGTGCATTGAACCAGAAATTCTGCTTGGGTTTCGGGGTATTTTTTTCTTCCCCTGACCTTAGGCTTGGTGAATTCCCCTTGACCTGTCCCAACGATGCGAATGAATTCCATTTGGGTTATTCAAAGCGTCACGTCTTTGGAGTGATTTTGAGAAGGAGTGTGTGCGCGTCTTTGATAGCGTCGAAGTGATGCAATCTGGCTCAGCAGTTGCGAACGAGACATTTGCGCTCGCAGCTGTTGGAAAACTTCCATTGGTCACTGTTCGGCGGCAGAGTTTCGCACACCCCTCGCAAGTGTAATTACTTTGATCACGATTACGGTGAGATCTTAAACGATCTGTCGGAAATCTGTAATGAACAAGTTGGCAATTTATTTTCCACGCCACACACTTTGGAGGACACCATAAAGTGCATCACAAGCCCGCCGGCCTCCGCGCCGCACCGACGCTTCGTTGCCGCCCTCGTGCAGTGACTCAACACGGCACACAATGGAAGAAACCTATTTACCTGTCCCTTCCGTCGTCGCCATCGCTTTGGCGGTTTCCTATGCAATTCTGTACCGGATCACGGCTTGCCGACTGCGCTACACGGCGGCGACCACGTAGACGAACTGACTGCGGCGAACACTTTTGCAAGTTCACAAGGGGATCTCAGCGCGAAACCTGCTGACTGGGTTGGATTTCTTTCGTTTTTTGTTTCTTGTTTCTTGTCTCGCATCGCTTGTTGCCGCCTCCTGGCAACCCCGTCGGAGCGGGGCGCACAAGGCGGTTCAGTTCGGTTCAATTGACGATAACGATTAGATTTATATGCGTAATCAATTGAATTAATTCGTTCGGCATAAATCTTTTAATCTATTTAATTCGCAGGCATTAGTACAAAGTGAAATCGATTATGGGCGGTCGTTGTGCGACGACGGGACGGGATTTTAAGCATTTATGCGTGCCACTGTGTGTGTCGAGTGTCGACTGTTGACACAGGAAATCTGTACATTCAAGTGGGTGTAGTGTTGCTTGGCCGCGTGCGTTGGCCGACGGTTTGGCTAATTTGACGTTGATTGGTTGGAGTGATTCTTGTCGCATGGTTTGGACTTTGTTTTCGGGTGCAGTTCTAAGAAGTCAGAAGGAGGAATTTGTGGCAAATGCCGATCGAGGACTGAATGGTGATTTTTCGCAAAAAAAGAAAGTACCAACCGTCAAGGTGGCCCGTGGCGTTGTGGGTATGTGCGTCGACCCCAACCTCGACGTCGTAGTTTCGATTCCAGCTCTGAGCGACAAAAATAATTTCCACGGCCCCACCTCTTTCGAGTCACTGACAATGCTCAAAGAGTATTTCCTGTCTAGAAAAAGCTTCTCAAACTTGGCCGTTCGGATTCGGCATTAAACTGTAGGTCCCTTCCACTCGTGTGAGAACAATAGCACGCACAATACGAGTAGTTGCTGAGAAACTAGGCCCTGGCCCTCTATGGGCGGTAGCGCCACCCATATTACCAACCGTCAAGTTAGTAGAAAATGTACCCGAAGGCAACAAATTTCAACGCAGTTTTGTGGTACACGATGGTGGACAAGAAACGGACTCTTCGTCTATGTGCGAGTCGATGGTGGACAACAAGCTGAATCTCTACCTCTCACTTTCATACTGACAGAGGGTTCTTTTTAACTTGCATGGCAGTGTTCAGATTTATGGCGTTTGTTTCAATAAATAGCTCCAAAGTTTGTAGGTTCCAAACACAACGTTATTCGATTTTAGATCCCGATGTCATATAGAATTTGGTAGAAATGAGCAGACAGCAGAATGAGGGCATTTAATAAGATCCGACGCAACCAATTCAGGTATTATAGAGATAGCCCACTTCACAGCTGACTGACAGTGTTGAGTGCTAACATTTTCAAAGCGTGGTAGATTACGAAGGAAATTAGTGGTGAATTTGGAAAAACCGTGGTAGATCGGGCTTATCTACACAATTTCTAAGAAATTTCACATACAAATTTACGTTGCTGTCATAAACGAAATAAAAAACTACTAAGTCTCCTCCTGGTGGCCCGTGACGTTGTGAGTATGTGCGTCGACGCCAACCTCAATGTCGTAGGTCTGATTATTGCTCTGTGCGACAGAAAATATCCATATTACATTATAATAAGTCTCCTCTGTTCGAATCTCTTGTCTCAGATGGTTAGATCACATAGAGCGAATGGACACCAATGCTCCGGCCCGAAAAGTCTTCCACTCCAACCCCGAGGGACAACGCAGTAAAAGAAGACCACGTCTCCGAAGGTGCACGCAGCTAGAAGGCGACCTCAATAAGTTGAACGTGCGTGGCTGGAAGCAACCAGCACAGGACCGGGCTTGATGGAGAGGCATGTTGGCTGAGGCCCAGGTCCACCCCGGATTGTAGCGCAGAAATCAATAATAATGCTAACAAATGCTCTCTTTCAACTCATTATTTTGGAGGAGAAGCCTTCCAGCTGTTCGAAGCGGCTCCCATTTATTCATACATGGTGTAAAAAAACAAGCTGTCCAAACAGGATTACAGGCAATAGATGAGGACTAGTGGAGTTGCATATCTCGATTAGCTTTTTATAATATTTTATAATTTCCGCGTGCTCTTGTCCGGGATCAAGACACAGTACGTGCCCAAGGTATAGAGGGAGAGAGAGAGAAGAGGTATCCGTGCACATTGGTCTTAAATATCTGCGGATTATAGTCTATGGGAAATATTGAGCTGGGAAGAGCATTCCATATTCTTGGGGTGCGGCTAAAAAACTAGTCTCTAAAGTTCACTGTGCGTCTAAAAGCAGGCTTAAGGGTAGACTGATGTGCGTTCCTAGTGAATTCAAAGAGAGGAGGAATGCTGTTGGCTAGCTCACTTAAGCATCGTTTGTTGAAGTTTAGGTCTGCTGTAGCGCCGGCCAAAGAGGGAGAACTCTTCTCTGTGTCTCATTTTTGTCGTCAGTTATAACATTTCTTTGTAATTTTTTGTACAATTTTCCTTGCAAATTGAATTGTTGAAGAAATTCTGAAGCAAAGAACAGCTACAAGTGACATGAAAGAGAGAGAATTAAAATCTGTGGTCAATTTTGCACTCTCTGGGTAGTAGATGTGGTAGATTTGGAAACATCACAAAAAAGAGAGATAAATCTGTAACAAATATGGTAAGGTCCCAATACTGCTGACTGGCTACTTGTCCTCTGAATTTGTGTTATAAAATAAATTACAATGGACGTCCAGTATAACGAATCACAATTTGAAGTCCATTGATATCTCTAACATCGATAGGAAAGAATATTTTTACTAGTCTATACAACGAATGCTGTTCAATTTCAAGGAGAAGAGACAGTCGTTAACAGTCAGTCAAGAGGATGATTGTTAAATTTCAATTAAATTCGTTTTAGTTCTAGATAATGATTTGATGTTGCCACGAAGCCTTATAAAGGCTGTTCTGCAAAAAATTGCTTTTCAAAAATAAGGACACAAGTGCTGATAAGCACGCTCAAATGACCAAACACTAAGACTTTGATTATCCCTTTAAAACTTGTATCAGATAGGTAGAAGGAAGCCAATAAGATAGTTGAAGAATATTAAAAAAATCTTTCCGACATAGCGACGTACAGTATATAACAAACACGGGCTAAATCGACTTGGAAATCGTATTTCTCAAAGAAGTTTGATTTTCGACTTGGCAGCACTGCTCATTATAGCAGCCAATTTGACAATGGTCTGTGTACAGTAAGTTTTGCAGTGTGACAGTCCAACCAATGGTCAAAAATCATGTGAATTTGTTCAAGAATCATGGTTAAGTTTACGAAACTCGCAGTGTGGTCCAGGAGATTCGAAGGCTTGCTAAGTCAATGAAGAAGCTTTTGCCAAATCTAGGAGGAAGAATGTCCATGGTACTTCATGAAGAGAATTCGGTTTTTGGTGTGCTTTTGAGCTGATGTCCTGACTTCTGATGCCCGATCCTTTGTACATACGTGCATGACGTGGTCAGGAAGAAGCTAGAGTCTAAAGTCTTGGGGTCAATTGAGGGCGCCTTAGATTAATAATATCAAAAAATTGTCCGATTGAACAAACTTAACTAGGAAGTACTTCGATTTTGACAAGGCCCTGTAAAATGATGTTCAATAGGTGCGTGCGCGGCATCAAACATTTCATTCTGCGAGCCTTGCGATTACTTGGTACTGTTTTTTGTTTGGACAAAAGAGGCCAAGATTCATCTCTTATTGTGACAACTGTAAGAAGTTGGAATGCAATTGGAATTGGATCTATAGATTGAACTGTTTCTGAAGCCATAAAAGAGGAGCACGCGCTTTGTAGAGAAAGGACACAAATTAAGCATTAGTATGCTTCGAAGCAAGTTCTTAGTGATTTCGAATGACTTGACTCATCATCGGTAACAAAGTGGCACAAGTGAGGGTTTTGGACTCGCATACGCGATCGCCTGCTATTGGTCTTGTACCACGAGGTCCATTCACTTAGTGGTTTGAGTGTGTCCTCAAGAGCAAATAGACTCCAAGTTAATTGACATTTTCTCCACCTTTGTGAAGTGTGAGACCGATCTGCGACCCCTGTTGCTTTTAAGTCGCAGCACACGGCTGTGATCCAACTCTACATCGATTTGATGCATATACCATTCATGTCTCTCACTCATTAGTCCATCACATGGTGGTCTCCACTCTTTCTCGTGACTTTTGGGCTAAGCCACAGCCTCCACGGTGCGTCCAGTAGGGGACCAACCTTAACCAATAGTACAGCCGATCGTGAAAGTGGCATGATATCTCGTGGTTCCAAAATGTATGAAACTTGCTTGTTTCTTCTTATGGCTGGTGCTATAGACCTAGATTCCAGTGCCCACCCTTTTTCTGTTTTGCGTGGCTCCAGTTGCGCATACCAAGTTGGCTGAGGTCCTCTGTTGCGGGACAACGCAACTGGCACTGATTCGAAGACTCTTCAAGCCGTAGATGGCTACCACCATCCGCTTTTCTTGACCTATCCATCATTAAGTTTTGGAGCCGACGATGCTTAACTAGTTGCATGTCACTATACAGCCCTCTTTCTCTCTCTAGACGCAAACAGGCCCAAAGATCGCATGTACAACTTTTCCCTCACAACGACCAAAAGCTTCTTCATCCGATAGCATCCATTTCTTTGCTGAGTAGGGCGTTTCTTCTTCTTTTTAGAGTGGCACTACAGTCTCAATCGGACCTGGGCCTCAACCAAAGTTTCCTCAGTAAGAAAATCTCTCAAATTCGACAGTGGACAAAAGAACTGTGAATTTGAATATCTCTGTAACCAATAAACTTGATTTCAGCTTTGTGGTTGCGTCACTAAGTTACCCATCGTAGTTTCCTTCAGCCATGTACGTCAGATCGTGCTTAAGTCAACAAACATTTCTAATCTTGTTTGACATTTGCTTGCGTAGTTTCTTCAGAAGCATTCGTCATCCGTTGCTAATTCCATTCATTCTCCTTAAGAATTACTACTCGTACCTATTTAGATTTTTCCTAAATTCAATTTCGAACTCTCAAGGCAATCGCTTTGAATTGAATTATTTTTGGAAAGAAAGGAATTACTTTTTTTTCCTGCTTAGCCATTGTGTTTTTTTTTTCCTTCTTCTAATTAAAATAAATGATTTCCTTTGAATTGGTGTGTCGACCACTTGTGTAGTTTGCGCTTAGATGCATGCCAAGTTGGCAAGCGTCCAGTTCAGTCGGTGAGTTTTGGCAATGAAACATCAAATGTCTGAATGGTTCGTCATCTAACAGGTCCAGTTATCGAACACGAATATAAATTTTGGTTTTTTTTCCTTCCTTTCCCTTTTTTTGTGTTTTCTTTTTTTTTTCGTAAAGAGAAGTCTTACAGGAATTTGCTCATCATTTTGGTGCTCATGACGATGTTAGGAGAACAGAACATTTAATGGGTAATTGAGTGTTTGTTTTTAACTTGCAAGGCAGTGTAGCAGATGGCTTTGGAGTTTACTTTAACAGCTCCGAAGTTTGTAAACGTTCAACTGAACTTTATTTGAATGAGAAATTATGAATTAATGATGGTAGAAAATACCAGTCACCACGATGTGGACTTTTTATAAAAACTGACATAACCGAGAATCGAACAAAAGCATGTACTGCTATGGAGTAGGTACTATCCAGATGGACGAAGTCACTAGTGAATGGACCTGGTCCTGTGTTCACTGACGACTTTTAAGGACTTTCTTATGTTCATGCAGTAATTCTTGGAAGCTATTCATCAAATCATGTAAATTTCAAGAAAACGTGACAAGAGGCGCTGTCGAAGACTAGCATATTATGAGGCAAGACAGATGATTCTGGTGATTGTTTTCAGGCAGGCACTTTGCGCAATGTGTAACTGAATATGTGGACTACGTGTAGGACTTGGAAAGAATTGTCTACTACCGAAAAGCATCAAAACTCAGGCATAGCTCAATAGAAATGACATAAACAAAACTACAGAGTTGCCCAAATCTGTTCATCGATTTTAAAGCCGCATACGACAGCATTCATCGCAAGGAGCTATTCGAAGCGATGGCCGAATTCGGGATCCCGGGAAAACTGATCCGGTTGTGTCGCACCACGCTAACACATACGCGATGCACTGTGCAGTTCGGTTCAAAAACCTCTGAACCGTTCGAAACCTGCACCGGATTTCGGCAAGGAGATGCGCTGTCGTGTGATTTCTTCAATCTGGTACTGGAGAAGACAGTGCGGCGGGCAAAAGTCAACACGGAAGGCACTATCTTCTACAAGTCAGTCCAGCTGTTGGGATACGCTGATGACATCGGCATTATCACGCGGTCCCAACGTGCCATAGTGGAAGCTTTCACGGCAATTGAGGAATAGGCGAAACGAGCTGGTCTAAAGGTCAACGAGGACAAGACAAAATATATGCTGTCGAGCAAAAGACGATCCGCCGCACACCACCTAGGCCAAAACGTTACAATCGACAGCTACAACTTCGAGGTAGTAAAGGAGTTTCTCTACCTCGGGGCAAACGCTAACTCCACGAATGACATCGTAGTGGAGATCCGACCTAGAATCGCCCGCTACTTTGGTCTGTCAAAACAACTGGGCTCGAAACTCCTGACTCGAAGGACCTAAGTCTTGCTCTACAAAACCCTTATTCTGCCAGTCCTACTTTATGGAGCCGAAAGCTGGACATTAAGTAAGGCTGCAGAGCTGATTCTTGGTGCCTTCGAAAGAAAAAATTCTGCGTCGGATATATGGTCCCGTCTGCGAGGAAGGCGAATGGAGGAGAAGACACAACCGCGAACTCAAGGATGTGGATGTAGTCCGGAAGGCAAAAATCCGTCGACTACACTGGCTCGGCCACATCGAGCGAATGTACAACAACGCTCCAGCAACGAGGGTCTTCGAATACGAGCCTCCTGGTTCGAGAATGAGAGGAAGACCGAACCACCGGTGTAGAGACTAAGTCATCGGGGATGTAAGACAGCTTGGCCTTGATGACTGGAAGCAGCGTGCCCAGGACCGTCACCAATTGCTCAGGCTCAGACCCTTCATGGTTCGTCTGCCTGATAAGTAAGTAAGTAGCGTTGCCCAAGAAATGTACGTAGGTGGATGTATGGAAGTGGTTTCCCAGGGGTTGCAATCTTTTCTTAGTTAGTTCTGGTCGCAGAGAGGATTCTGATTCTTCCTCATTTGCGGAGCTAGTTACAGCCCAGGTTATAGCAATCGCAGTTTCTGGTGAATAAGACTGATGATCTTTGCTCAACGTTGGCCACAGCCTGCCACGACATCCGGTTATGATTACAAACGAATCAATGATTACAATGATCTTAACCACACGGTGGCCCGTGGCGTTGTGGGTATGTGCGTCGATCCCAACCTCGACGTCATAGGTTCGATTCTTGCTCCGTGCGACGAGAACAATTTTCACGACCCCACCTCTTTCGAGTCACTGACAATGCTTAAAGAGTATTTTTTGTCTAGAAGAAGCTTATCAAACTTGGCCGTTCGGATTCGGCATTAAACTGTAGGTCCCTTCCACTCGTGATATTATTATTATACTCTTAACCACACCACCACTTCACACTACCTTGGAACATATAGTATAAGGGCAAAGTCATTGAATGAAGAAGATGCACGTTAAGCCCTTCAGTCCAACGCAAGCCATCAACAAACAAGCTTCACCAACTGGGGTGATCTCTGAGAAGCTGCCTGTATACACAAAGTTGGTTGTAGACATGTCTGCCCCTACTTGTGCTTCAATATTTAGCGTTGGGAAGTCTGAAGTTTCGCTTCAAATTTGGCTTTCTGGCAAAGACTCGTATTTGGGTGACAGACACAATCAAGTCAAGTAGTCACGTCCTATTCATTCTATCAATGACAAATGTCCACCATCAATTTCAAGCACAAAATTCACTGGTTATCTATCTTTAGGAAAAACAAAAGGAAGTCGTAGGTAAAGCCGGGTTGGAGGGTTGGAGTGGCTGATTGCAGAAGGCAGTCACACTTAGGCCAACAGTTGATGCTCATGACAGTGCGTTGTGATTAATCAAACAGTGGGCCTCTATATGTGAATACCTATGACTTGCCAGAGCGCTGCACGAGCAGAGGAGGTAGTTTGTGTTTTCTACATCCTCTTCATCCAAAATCATTGTATGGGACACTCATCCTACTGGCAGGTTGCACAGTTTCCGGTTAGGACGCCGATGAACATGCTGAGTGTACGCCTGCTTAACAGACGAAATGATCGTTTAAGATTTAAAGTTGATCATATATCCTTGGTTTTAAAGCAGATGGTGTCTTCTATTTGCTTGTTGTTTGTTCTAATTGTAGGTGTCCTAAGAAGGAAGTAGGCTATAGCTCTTGGCTAGAAGGTGCATCATAGCCGTGGTGTTCACGAAGAGGTGGTACATGTACATGTCGCTCACCTTGCGAGTACATCGGATTGCCAATTGCTCGGTATGTCTCTGTGTCGTTGGGAAGGAACTTGTTTTCGATGAGAATTTGTTGAGTGACCTGTGCTGAGTTCGAGGAGTGTTTAGTGCCTCATTAGAGGTATGATGGCTCCTACTTGTTTACCAAATAGTTTCTGTGAAGGAATTTAAAGAAGTATGCTAAGTGCATCAGACGGAGTGCTTCTCAACGCTCCGCTGGTACATGTGCAGACCAGTCATTGCATCCGATTGTGGCCACCTTGAATATGTGGTCCCTTCTGGTGCGGTTGTCATTTACACAAATGCCAAGGACGGAAAGCTTTTCGGTGTCGGCAATGCATTGTGGGTTGTGGTGGCCTGTAGCATTGTGGGTCTTTGCGTCGACTCCTACGCACATGAAATTAAGCTAGTAGCTAGTAGATTCGCGGTATGACAAGAAGGAAAATAAATAAATTTGACGGGCTGACTTCTTCTGCCAATCTCGTCAGGTTGTGCAGGATGACGATGGAGAACCCCCGCTGCTCCATTAATGTCGGTAACGAACTCATCGGTACCTTCAATGTCAAAAAAAGTTTTAGAGAAGATGACATGCGACTTTTCAACATCGTCTTTGAGAAGATTGTCCGGAACCGACAGGTGAAGACTAGATGCTCTGACGAGTCCGTTCAACTGCTTGCTTTTGGGTACGACAATGAAGAATTTTCCGCAATTTAGCCAGGCTTCCAAAACCTCTTGGATTAATAGGTTCACAAGTTTTTTCATTCAATAGTTTCTATTCTATTGAATGACAGATTCATTGATGCCAAAAGCACGCACATGTGACAAGATCGCCTGGTGTCAGACTCTGCAAGATGCCGTCAAAATATCAAGTCGCAATTACTGTGTTCCCGCACAGTACGGTTCCACTTTTTCGGTGAAATTATGGCTTATCTGATCACGAGTGGACTATTTGCTATGGATCAGATTGAGGCTCATTTTCAAGCTCCCGTGATGCAAGATGTTTCATGAGCTGACCGTAAGCGTGTTATGATCAGCATGTGATCACCATGACCTTAGAAAGCAGGGATGTTAGTGCAATTGAGGCACAATCGCATTTTGTGATACTATCTGTGTTCAAATTCTTGTCATGGACAATCAATTTTGCCAATTGGCGGCCAACAGAAATGTTATCTCGTGACCGAATGTCGTTTTAATCTTTTTTATCAAATCCATTTCCTTCACTGATTCACATTTTTGGAATATTTCGCTGCGTACTACTCACTTGAAAGTACGAAAGATAAGAAGTAAATTCAGTTGAATTTCTAGCCACCTGTGCTGTGAAACATACCGTGCCGTAATTTCATTCTCGTCTAGTTACTCATAACGGTTGTGGCGAATATAGTTCAACAGAATCTTAGGATCTGATAAGGTATCTGCCTCCTCGTTCGTCTTGTGAGTGGGTCAATTAAATTGATAGGTTTTCCATGGTTTTATCACATGCAATCGAAGTGACATCAGGGAAGGCGTAATTTTTTGTTCTATCGGATGTCGATGTACATGTTCTTACTAGAGAAGAAATTGTGGTATTCCACGGAACAATGATGACTGTGTAAAAATGCTCCATATCGGAAATATTCTCACCGCCGTCGGAAACAAGCGAATAGCATTAATTTGCCCACACGCATGAAGCGTACGTGAATTATTCCGACTCACCATTAAATTGTCACTCGATAAAGCAATTGCAAAAAAAGACCAGAAAGAATGAATGTGTCTTAACAATAAAATAAACGAGCTCAGATAACAAATACACGAATGATAATGTCACACATGGCATATCTGTCATTCTGACATCTGACAGATTAACGTTTGCTATCGTTAAAGTGTCGACCGATTAGCACGACACTCATAAAACTAAAACTTTTCGCGTCTCCATACGCACCGTTCTGTGTTCCATTCACAATCAGGAATATTCTGGTATAATGACACCTGTCAAGCGAGGAAGGCAAATCGATTTTCTAGTGGAACTTACCTTTGACCAGTGCAACCGGAGCGTATAATTTCTTGTTAAATGTATCGGTTACGTTGCATAATTCTGCTACGGGTGTATCGTAACTGGTGATAGAGTGAAGATTTTATCATCCGAGCAAGTTGTTGATGCAAATGTGATTACTGCAATTTATTATTACTCAGCTAATGCGATTAATTGCTGGTTAATGCTTGGGCAAGGCAATTAATCGCGTTTATGTGGACATTTACATGTGTAGAACAAGCTCGATTGAATTGAAGGTTCTACAGCAGTATTCTCTTTGAATGATACACATTCGCTTAGTTCTAATGGGATTATGTGGCTGTACGTTGGTGTCTTCTCACGTGTACTAACCGATTCTGAGACGTTTGCCCGCATCCGAGGACATCGACATTTTCATTCCCAAATGTTGACAGTGGTTAGTAAGGCATTTTTGTCGATTTTCTGGCTCATCTTCCGACTGGCACAGCGGCGCTAGGACTTCTGCACACCGTTTTCCACGTTTTCTCACGTGTACTTACTGATTTTGCGACGTTGCCACTTCGGCGGTTTGCAAACGTGGCACGTATGTTTCCAACATTACGACTCCCGAGAGGTGCCTTAAGTCCGATTCCAACTGGTTGGCGACTGCTTGGCGGACCTAGGATGAGGTGGTTAGACCAAAAACTCCCCTGGCTGCGGCTGGGTACAATTCCTTATGAATTATCGTCGATGGCAGAGGTACAAGTGCTCCAGAGATCTCTAGTGTGTGCTTTGGTGGATTATGCTGATCGGAAGGCGATGGTGATGAGGTCCCCAAACCTTAGCTCCTCTCAACGGGAGTCGTAGTGCTGTGGAGGTATGTTCATGATTCGGCAAAGGCTAAGCGATTTCTGAACGTGTTCAAACTTTAGTTAGTAACAGCAAAAGTAAGTAAATTCCTTTCGCACGTCACTGGCGTTTTATATTCCAGTGAACAAATATTCTGTAAATTTCAAACTTTGCAGTTGCTTTACAAAATTTGCTTGTATTGAAACGGAGGCGGCAAAAATGGGTTTAGCGGTGAATGAGGGCAAAACAAAGTATATGCTGTCATCAAGAAAGGACACGCAACATCGACGACTCTGTCAGAAAGTCACCATAGGCAGCTACAACTTCGAGGGAGTAAAGGACTTCATCTACCTTGGCTCCCAAGTTAATAGTGCGAACAACATCAGTACCGAGATTAAACGCAGAATAACTCTTGCCAACAGCTGTTTCTTTGGGCGCAAGAGGCAATTGAGTAGTAGAGCCCTTTCCCGAAAGACCAAGCTCACATTATATAAGACCTTGATCATCATCTGTCCTGCTGTATGGCGCGGAAGCTTGGACTATCTCAAGAGCGGATGAAAACGCACTTGGTCTCTTCGAGAGAAAAGTTCTGCGTACAATCTTTGGTCCTGTTTGCGTTGAAGGTTCCTGGAGAGGAAGATTCAACCTCGAATTGTAGGAGCTGTACAGCGATATGAGTCTAGTCAGGCGTCTACGGATTCAACGCCTAAGATAGCTAGGCCATGTAGAGCGCATGGACAACACTGCTCCAGCCCGAAGAGTCTTCGACTCCGAACCAGTGGGACAACGCAATAGAGGACGACCACGAACCCGATGGCGCACTCAAGTGGAGAAGGACCTCAACCAACTTGGAGTGCGAAATTGGAGGCAGCTGGCTAAAGATCGTGCCAGCTGGGGAGGATTGTTGACCGAAGCCCAGGTTCACCCCGGACTGTAGCACCATAAGAAGAAGAAGAAGTTGCTTTGCAAAGACTTATTGGTCATTCACGTCGTTCGGTGTCCCAAAAGAGGCATAAATGTGATTTGTCACAAAACTTAGTCATTGAGCCAGGAGCTATTACAGATAGTTATGATAGGTGCTCCAACTTATCGGTTTTTGTACGATTCATCTCGGGTCATACTCACGCATCAGAGTCTAGTTCATTAGATTTACCTCATTAGCGTTTAGCTTAATTCCATTTGAGCCACATTCTGTAACAACTCTTCTATAGCCAAGACGACATAGGGCCACTAGTGTCATAGACCGCCCTGTCTGTGTCTTCAAAATGAGTACATGCAGTACTAGGCAATGTGTTTATCCATTTGGCATCATGTGGACACATTTAAGGTAGTAGACGAGGAGTGTTTTGTTTTTGTACATTTTTCTATGTCTGCTAAATTTTCCTGGCTCTCCATTCTCATTCCTTGTCATAACAGCCTACTGGTCTCACAGTTGGCTATAGAGGAACTGCTCTAGAAAACGCTGCCGCAAACAGAGATAAAGCTGATGAAGCTTGTATGTTTAACAATTCGAAGAAACTAGCAGCACCCTTGCCTCTCGGCATTTTCGATCGATCGTAGATGGTTGACTTCCACCGGAAAGGTTCACGAACAGAAGATGTTCAATTTGTAGTATATCCATTATACTAGCATGTCCAATGGAATATGAAAGCCAGCATTTGAGTCGAATCACTTTCTTATGTGTAGTCGAACAAAAATTTGCCCGACATCACGAAATCAAAAAAATGCTGCGAGGAAATTCAACTTTTGCACGGCCACTCTCGCAAGAGATCGCTGAATATACACTTTTTTCCAAAATTCTCGCAAATTCTTTTGCTCGTGTACATAATGTCCAGTACTGCCTCTGCTTTGGAACCTTGTGGTACACCACTGAGGCCTTAGCTCTTAAGTTCTTCTCTGTCTATATTGTTGCATTTAATAATAATATGTGTGGCGCTACAGCCCATAGAGGGGCCTAGTTTCTCAGCAACCACTCGTGTTGTGCGTGCTATTGTTCTCACACGAGTGGAAGGGCCCTACAGTTTTATGCCGACTCCGAACGGCCAAGTTTGAGAAGGTTTTTCTACACAGGAAATACTCTTTAAGCATTGTCAGTGACTCGAAAGAGGTGGGGCCGGGAACATTATTTTTGTCGCACAGAGCACGAATCGGACCTACGACGTCAAGGTTGCGGTCGACGCACATACCCACAACGCCACGGGCCACCACAGTATTTTCTTGCATTTACTAACGTCTTTTATAAACAGCCTAGAAATTCGATTTTACGAACGTGGTGACACAACCGTCCATTAAAGCGTGCCTCTTACAAATGTCTCAAGGGCTATCCAACAGCGAAATGCAAGCTCATCAAATATGACTGAAGATCGGTTTCCGGGGTTGAACAGTTGTTGTGTTAGGCTTTCGGTACACTAAGGCGCATATACTCGACGTCGCCTCAGTTTCAATAAACATCTTCTTCCTTCAATGCAAACCCGCCCTGAATCATTTTCTTGTTGATGCTCTAGGCCAAGCCCCTCATCCTCTCTCCAAACAAACAGAGGAAATGACATAAACATCACACAATTCATTTCCTGCCACTCAAGGCTGACCGCATTCATTCAACATTTGCATAGTCGCCTCGTTGTCTAAGAATATCCCCAACAGTGGCACGTTGAAAGCCTTCCAATAAATGGAACAAATAGAAATGCAATTTCATCTGAAGGTTATACACCGCGAAAGAGAGGCCAAATCAATCTATTCCCAGTGACATCGTCACCATCCACACCACACCGCGGTAGCAACCGAACTAGAGAGAGAATCAATTAAAAACTCATCAGGCCAAGTATCGCGATACGATATTCCGATCAATTTCCTTTCTTTTTCCTTTCCTTTTGCTGTGTACATCTTGTTGCCAACCCATTATTGCCGCATCATATTACTCGCGGTAAATTAAAATATATTGACTATCTGCTTCTGTCAATGAAAGGAATACAAAAAGAAGAGAACATCTCTTAACTGCGCGATTGTCCACGATTGTGGCCGCGTTGCAGGTTTTTTGTTTTCTTCTATCTCGAATCTAAGACAACGACGTTGAAATTTTAATGAACCACCAAAACTGCTCAAAGCTCAATTGGACTGAGTCACTGGGTGACCATCTGTAGCCGGCGTGAATGCAGGCGGTCAGCCCCAGCCCGACCATCTGTCCGATACAGCATCGCCTGTCAATTCAGAAGGTCAATCATCAGGCGAAACGGGATGTGCGGAAATATTCTCAAGCTTATTAAGCGTTGCCGATTGCTCTTCCTCTCACACAGAGGGTCGTCAATTGAAGACCAATTCATGTCGTGTGACATCTGATCTAATCAAAATATTTTTTTCCAGTATCGCCTGATTTATGATTGACATTTAAATTGCCTTTTGAATGTTTATCGGTTTACTGGCAAAATAAACTAACGCGTAATTACGTAAATCGCTGACCAGCTAAGCATCGGTTAGCCACGTGGCATGGCCCGTGGGCCATTAAATGGCGCTCTCAACATTATTGTCGCGGATTTACATAGAAAAAAAATAATTTTTACTGCGTCACGGGAACCACTTAAAATTCCAAAAACGATACACGCTCTTTCTTTTGGGGCGCTCGGGTGGGTACTGGGGCCACTGATTGTGCGATATGTAGTCATGACATTCATATCATGTGTGGATTTTAGACATTAAACCATACACATGGGTGGTGGTTCAAGAAACTCTAGACGTTGATGACTTATCGTTGCGGTAGCTGGGGTTCGATGATAGCGCGGTGGTTTGGCGGTATGTTTTTGTGGCTGAGAAAATCTTTTTCGATTTGATTTCTCACGTGACCTCATTACGGACGTACAGCTGTTCGTCCGTCAGTCTAACAGAGAATATCATAATCTCTGCGTTTAAGTGTTGATCGCAGCATCTGATTTTGCCTGCCAAATGAACAGCTGTTCCGAGATCGTCCATCAAATGCAGGTGTCGTCTCTTCTGGGAAATAGAAAGTTTTGATTCCTCAACTCGTCCGTCCCATCCATCATCGATCAGATGTTAGGAGGATTTCAAATCGCCAACGCGTCCACCTTGAATTGGATTCAAAATCGCGACCACAACCCAAACTCTATCCACTCTCCCCGTGGCACAGTGTGTTACTTCGCACATCTAGGGGAACTTTGTTCTTGTTGCGCTTGGTATTAGTCAACTATGGGTTTTCTTGTTCGGTAACAGATTGAGAGTAATGCTATGAAGTTTTTTAGACGGACAAGCATATGTGGTCTGTGAATAGAGGCTGCTTGCCTTGCCCCATCCTTATATGTACAAATGTCTATAACTCAGAGACCACTGGACCGATTTTGTTCAAATCTTCACCAATGTGTCCCCCGCCAGCTGGGCAGCAGGCTTGGACCGTACGAACTTATCTCCAAACAATCCAAACCTGGCTGCATGACAAGGAGAAGAAGACAGTCATCGGATAACACCTACACTAGTGTGCCGGCGCCCCTTTGGAGCCAGCCCTAAATGGTGGCAGTATGCGAGCGTCTGGTGGCCGGCCTGTACCGCTCGGGAGAAGACAGTAATGGCCTCGTGAGCTTCTACGGGGATGTGAAGGAAGTCACGCCATACACACAACAGTGCGCCCAGAAAGGTTTAGGACAATGTGTATGGCTCTCTCGTATCATCAAAGTGGCCTAGTAGCGCGGCGAGACACCTTGCTATTGGCAAACAGAGGAGATTGTTCCTCTTTTCAAAAAAGGGGAAGAAAGACATTGCTAGAACTGTAGGGGCATATCTCTTTTAAGTCTCCCCGGCAAAGTGTACACTAAGGTGTTAGAAACGCACTCAAAAGCCGTGGTCGAATCCAGAATGGAGGATGAACAGTGCGGCTTTCTTCTGAACAGAAGCACAACCGACCAGCTTTTCATTCTGTAAATTGAACTCGAGAAGACGTGTGAGTATGCCAAGTAATCTACAGCTGTTTTGAAGGTCATACGACCGAATGCCTCGAGGTAAACTCTGGGGTGTTCCGCAGGAGTATGCGATTGATGGTCCTCTCTTAAAGGCCATTCAGTTACTATACACAAACTGAAGCAGCTGTGTTCGGTTCAACTGTCCTAATTCAACACCTTTCACCGTGGGCGTTGGACTTCGCCGAGGCTGCGCCTTGTCACCTCTCCTTTTCATTATGGATTGGATGTTGCAGCGCAGAAGAGGTGAGGAATGTTTCACATTGGGAGAGTTGAGAGTGAATCATGTATTCTTTGCAGATGAAGGTGAACGTGAACAAATCGGAGTTATTTCCAGAACACCTGTTCAATGCACCCTACATGTAGGTTAGGTGGTTGGGCTGCCAGCGAAACACACTTAGACCATTGTTGGTCAATTGTGATACCTAGTGCCATTAATGTGATTCCAACGGCAAATGGTGACTGGACCAGGTGAACTTTTGCCTTCACTGGAATTCGAACCTGGGACCCATATGAGTGGAGTCCCATTGAAGCAGGTGGAGAAGTTCAAGTATCTCGGGGTCTTTTTCATGAATGATGGGAGGAGTTATGCTGATCCTTCCTGTACGATTGGCCAAGCTGGATCAAGATATCTGTAATCAAAAAGGCCGAGCTTGGTGTCACAGGTAGCGGTTTTCATTCAGAATGTATTCCAACTCCGATCTAATAATAATAATGATGAACCAGGACATACCTTCTCAACAAACACTCGTCGTATACGCTCTGTCATGAGTGGATGGTACCTACGGTTTGGTGCCGACTCCGAACGGCCAAGTTTGAGAAGCTTTTTCTAGACGGAAGTAATCTTTGAGCATTGTCATTGACTCGAAAGAGGTGAGCTGTGAAAATGTATTGTTATTTTGTCGCTCAGACCAGGAATCGAGCCAACGACTTCGAAGTTCATGTGCGTTGAGGTCGACGCACAAATCTATAACGTAACGGGCCACCACTCTCACCTATTGTCATAAAATATGAGTAATGATCGAAGGAATAAGATCGCGAATACAAACTGCTGAAATGAGATTTTTTTGTGTTGTTATGGGAGTTCCTCGCTGGGATAGGCTGACAACCACGACAGTACGAGAGAAACTGAATGTCGAGTACTACCTCTCCGAAAGGAAAGAGCTATGGCCACGTGGCACGAATGTCCGCATCATCACGTTTTCGGGGGGGTACCTTAAGTGTGTCTCCATCAGGAAGGCGTCCCCTTGGCAGACAATGGACGAAGTGGTTGGGCCAAGTCCAAAATCTCACTGCGGCTGGGCATACATTCTGAGCGGAGTCGGCGGCGGAGGATCAAGTGGACTGGAGATCTCTAGTGCGTGATTTAACACCGTGGGCTCTAAAGAGGGTCATTCGGTTTAAAATAAGTCGCTCTTGTCGTCGAGATCGGCTTCATTTGAGGTAGTTATTAGGCGAAAGCTCTTTGGAAGTCCTTAGCAGGGCAATGCATTCTTGAGGTAAAGGGTTCCTTGTTATTTGGGGCGCTGTACGACTCTACAGATATGAATCGGATGATATTGAAAACGTGTTTAACACATCTCTGTTCATAATTTTTCTGGATGATTTCCTGTTAAAATGCTCCCGACATCGTTTATATTGCTCATTGCTCGCTTCTTGGTCTTCTGCGGACAACTGTCCAAGTGGCATTAGGTATGCAGACTTGAATGAATCAGAAGTTTAAGAATACTTGCAGCCATATGCTAGTTATGCGTAATGCAGCTGATTTTTGTTTTCAGAAAAAAGTTTGCCGTTTGTGTCATCACTCAGCGCCCAGTTATCAGCAAAACATTGAGTCCTAAGCTAATACGCAAATGCCTCCGCAAAGCATTAAATCCATTTTGTTAGCTTGCAAATTATTCGCTTCTTCCGATCAGCTGTGAGCCACCCAGGCTCTCTCTGTAGGTGGCGGTAACAGCTTTGCCGAAAATTGGTACTGCTCGTAGGAATCCAGCAGGGATACCGTCAATACCTACTACCTTTTTGCCTTTCAATGCTTTAATGGCGGAAATAATTTCATCTTTACTGGGGGGAATGGCGCTAAGTTGGAGATCTCGATGATTTGGACACGTGGGACGAATGTCTGCATCGTCACGTTTTCGGCGACATGCCTTAAATGCGACTCCATTAGGAAGGCGTCCCCTTGGCAGACCCAGGACGAGCTTTGGGTGCATATGGCTCACAGCGCATGTTTCTTTCGCCATTTGCGTTAATCGAACTGAACACAGAAAATTCTATACTCTTGACTGGGTGCAGCTGTAAAGCTACGACAACCAGTTAAGAAGTAGTGTGTTGTTGGCTGTGTTCACAATTCACTTCTTCACTACTGACCGAAGTTTAAAAAAAGGTCTGTGTGATACCAAACTTTTGTCATCCGACCCACTTTGATTTCCTAACTTCCACCAGATGTGCAAAATAACAATCGAATGACCACAAATCTTAGTAAGCCATCAAATTTTCATTGGATTTCTGCGAAGAACCTCCCATGCAGATGGTCTGCCTAAATTCGCAACCCAAATGAGTTTGATCACCTTCCTCCGAGACCGAGAGAGAAAATCAAAAAACCTCGCCATGACTCATTCGCATTGCCAAAGATAAAGATGAACAAAAAACCGACCCGACCGAAAAAAAAGCGTACAAAAATATCAACATTTGTTAGCTAATTAACTCAGTGTCATCATCGCTGTCGGAATCGTTTAAATCTTATCTCATTCATTATTTGCCCATTCATTTCTGGATCTGGATTCTGTTGCATACGTGAAGGAATGCATGCCGCTCATCATGAATGGTCATGGCCGGTGTGGCGACGACCACGACGAAGACGACGACGACGACGGTGATGATGATGATGATGATTTCTTGCGAAGTTATGCCAACATCAGCTTGGGATTCCTTCTTCCTGCCTTCGAGGCGGTGAACGACTAACAACACACACACGCACACGCACAAAAACTGCCGGTAAAACGGAACGAATTGTTTATTATCCACGTTCCACGTCACGTCCATAACCAACTGGGAAATCCTGTTCGTTTTTCTCTTTTTGTTCTCTTCTGCAAACACAACAGAAGTCAGCAGAAGGGTCAGCCCGTATGCCCGGATAACCTTGATTGCAGGTATGCATGTGTTCCCGGAATGGCCTGCTAATCAGCCGGTTTCAAGTTGATTGACTTTATTGAAGTGTCCACAAGAGAGAGAGAAAAAAAGAAGAACGAAACTCATGTGGTTCACTGGAAGTTGCAACAACCACCACGTGGTCAGAGCTGTCACCATGTGACAACCGTGTCACCATCCCCCGGCTTTCTCTTCCACTCGCTTGTCACATTTTCTTCTTCGTCTTTCATTTTCTGTTGCTATGCCCTTGTCGCTGCGATCCAGTCTAGTGTCAATGGCATGATAAATACGGATATATAATGTGCCCATGCCGTTTCCTCATTTACCCATCATTTATGTTTTTTTTTTTCTTGTTCCTCTCTCTCTCCAGTGACTTCTAGCGAAATGGAGACTTTCTAGGAACTCGCTTCACACACTGCAGCCGCAGCAGCAGCAGCAGTCAGCACATGCGTCCGCTCAAGACATTCCGAATTCACACTCCTTTCGAAGCTCAGCCAGATGAGAGATGGAAGATCAAAACTACACGGTCTTCGGTTTTAAAATATCGATGATCAATTCCGTGAATCGCAGCCCAGTAACAAGTACACGCTACGCTAGGAGCTGAAGAAACATAAAAACGGAAAAATTATGTAAACGACTCAATTGGCGGTGTGTGTGATCCAAAAAACAATCCCAATGAGTGGCCATCGTGCCGTGACATGCTCTGCGTAGTATTTGGACCATGATTCGGATTTCTGTTCTGTTGCCAATCTGATCACAGACATTCAGTCTAAGATCGCCCACAAATGCCCATTGATACATGGCGGGACATTGTTTTGGTGTGTGGCCACTGGCCAGTCGCTTCCGGCGCGAGATTTATTCGACCGAAGTGTGGAAGGTCTCAAGTGTGTATCGCTATTCTCTACGCACTCGGCTGAAAGATTCTTCCGCATGTATGGGTTCATAAAGAAAATCTCGGAAACGCACGTATAGTGGAATCGAGGCCCTTTCAAAAAAAAACCGTCTGCTCGCTGAAGGTGAATTTATCAGATACTGACACTTAGTGACAACGAAATTGCATCAGCTTCTTCGGTTCGGGTGGCATAGCACACATCCAAAACGACAAGAGAAGGGGACGGCATACATACATACAGTTGAATGAACAGAAATATGTGCGGCATGTGTGTGAGTAGGCATTTAGATATCACACCAGAGGTGGTAGCCGCAGCACATGCGGCAGCACCGAAAGCATGGCGGTGAAAAAAAATTGGTTCAAACTTGTGTGTTCGATCGAAATTGTAGCCGCGTTGCGACAGAGAGTACGTTTTTCTGTCACTGGCACATCGCGTCATACATGTGTCGATGGTAATTTGCATTCGATTCGTAAGTGGGATGGACTGTAAACGGCCGGAGGTCGAATTTTGCTAACATACACTGTTATGGCTCTTAAATCGCATCAGCAAGTCAGAGAGTGTGTTTAAGGGTCTAAAAATGTTAACTGGAACTCAAAATAGATCGTCGCTATTTAGAAGGTCGTTTAAGCCGGACGGCGTTTTACGTGTTCAATGAATTTTTGACAATATTGAACAGCTGAAGAGTAAAACTCAACAATAAGTCTGGATTGATCAGGCGCAGATCACACTTCGTACACTTTCCTTGTTCCCCCCATGGTTGAAGAATTCCAAGCGTGATTGATACAGTTCTAAGCACTTCGCCCAGTTTCGTCGAGTTTCGTTAACTTTAGCTTACTTTCGTGGAGGCAAAATCAATTACTTTCTGCGTACGTAAATGATACTTGGTCTTGAACTACTTTCGCACTTCGATTTTGTTCGACAATGTCGATATTTGCATAAATGCTCAGTTTCAATTATGGGCACATTGACATCGATGATTATGTCGCTTATGACGTCGATCAGTTTTCACACAAGCTGAGCTCATAGATCAACCGTACTGTCTCCCTACATATTTCCTTGCGTTAGAAGTACATCGGAGCTTCTTTCAACCAGTAAACCATTTTTCTGGAGTACTTACATTTTTCGACAATTTTAGCGTCTTGATCTAGAACACGGTTCAACCTTCAACCTTTAAGCCTGTGCGAACCTCGGAGGACGTCTCCGAACATACAACTGTAATGAACAATAAAAGGCAGCTTTTTTGAGAATCGACACTCAGTTTAGTAACACAAACACCTTGCTGAGCAGTTACTCAGCAAAAAGTACTTGGAAAAATTTGACTGTCAATTACTGACTAAATCGCGTTAAATAATCTCAATTACAGGTGGAGCCAGAGAAACTATTTGTTTATTAAAGGTTAGTATTCATCGAAGAGTCTTCGACTCTGAACCAGTGGGACAACGCAATAAATGACGACCACGAAGCCGATGGCGCACTTAAGTGGAGAAGGACCTCAACCAACTTGGAGTGCGAAATTGGAGGCAGCTGGCTAAGGATCGTGCCGGATGGAGAGGCTTGTTGGCTGACGCCCAGGTTCACCCGGGACTGTAGGCCATAAGAAGAAGAAGTATCCATCGATTATTTGACAAGTGTTAGAGCCTTTTCTTTATTGACTTATTTTTTAGTTGATATTTCTGCTTGTGTTGGACAGTGGGTCTGGAAAAACCTAATACCATGAACGTAAACACACGTACTAACTTTTGAAAGAAGGAAAAAATGATCCGATTAAATGAAAATCATTACTGAGCTGAGTACTGAGTTCTCAAAAAAACACGCCTAAAGACGTACATATATTTCGTTTTATTGAAAGGCCGTCCTCTGAACCTTGGTTAGGTTGTGAATGGCTGTTCTAGAGCATAAATCGAACGTCTTTTTTTGGCAGTGTAATGCTGTCTCTTTCCAGACCACAATAAAAAACATAAGCTACATAAATACTACACAAATTTTAAGAAATATTCGAATCAGCACGATTTGTGCTCTTTCCTGCTCACCCACAAAGATCACAATTGACATAACATGGCCTTCAATAAATCGTTCAGTACAATAAATCACAGCAGTGGGGAGTGTACGAATCGAGGAAAATTAATAATTGAACATTTCTAGAAGAGTTTCCAATTCAAGACATGTTTGGTTCCCCATTCGGGAGGGCTTTCTTAGTTGAACGAGCGGCACAACGTACCTTTACATTATAATGCTTGCATATTATTTATGATCTCCTTGATCTCTTGTTCGAGAATGCAATGATCTCTAAGTTCACTGATGCAACGGATGGCTTTCTCTTGTGTTTCGACCACAGTTGGCACAACTTTAGGCGTGTGGCTTCATTGTTATGAAGGAACGAGCAGCCCTGTACGCAGAACTCACAGCCTTCAACCAATCTCAATAGTTCCGATTCGAAATGTGTGCATTTCATTAGGTTTTACCGGTGGTGCCCATCATCAGAATTGAAACTCACATCACGGAGCAGTTAGTGTTGTGATTCAAAAAGTCGACGAGTGATTGCCACATTCACAAGGTGGCAATATTTGAAAACAATCACTTCACTGCAAGAGTCATCTCCTTGTCATCTAATTGGATGCATGAATTGATTGGCATTGAACATGTCTCTTTGCGGTTTTTCTTGGATTCGGGAACAAGCCCACGATCACGTCCGCCGTGAAAGACTAAGTTTGTCTCTGTTTCAGCGAAGTTCTAAGCAAGCACAGCAATTAAGCTAGTCATCGCATCAGAGATCTCGACAAGAGCGTGCGTGGATGTGGATGTTAGAATCCACTTTCTGTGTCTTTTGATGAATTCAGCCGTCGTTGAGGTAGATGTCGCAGTACTGTAAAAGTAAACGTACTCTTTAGCTGATGAACAAAAGCCATGGAACCATCAAGCGATCAGCAGCAGAGGAACAGAAGCAGAAGAGACAGACAAGAACTTCTGACAGGATCAGCAAATCGCCAAACTCGATCGCCTTTTTCCAGTTTCACTTTACACCTCTGGTTGGAGTACGAAATTCCGAGACATGCTTTCTGAGGAATTCCGTTCTAGTCATTCGCCGACAGCCCGAACTGACACGCAGCAAGTAAACCTGAAGTGCTCGCTTAACATGCACGTACATAGATGTAATTTACTAAGCGTACATATGTGCAATTGCATGTTTTATGCGAAAGGCAACATAATAAAATAAATATGGAACATGAAACTTGATCCCATCGAGTTTTTGCACGGTCCGCTGATCAGACAAGATACCTTAATGCGGACAATCCACCTCGCCATCGCGATCGCAATGAGTGTGTGGTGTGTGCAGAGGTATTTTTACTCAAGTGACATTTACTTTTTGCGCAGACTGACATTTCATTTTCGTAAGAACAGCAGGAGACACATACTTCCTGAGCGGGAAAAACGGAAAGAGAAATGCTTCATCATTAAATTAATTAAATGTTTCCCTATCGCACCGATGTGGGAGGGATGATTGAATTGAAAATGAGGCAATTTCCGTTTGGAAAGTTTGAGAATGATTCACCCCCCAGAAGTGCCTTGAAGTCATGTGATCATTGTGAATGATCTCGAACACGGTTCGACTGTTGCATGGGATGTCACGTCAGGTGATGTCGATGTGCTGTGTGCTGTGTGCGCGGCACATGCTAATTACACCTGTGAAAGTAAAGGGCTAGAATCAACGTTTGGAACTGCACGAGTATTCACTTAGGAGTGGCTTGTCGAATTTCTGAAGCATGAACCTTGTGTCAAGTCAAATGATGTGTGGATCAGTTGATGGTGATCGAAATGCTGTCATTATTTATTTTAAGCTAACCAAGTGACGAGATGGTGAGCTGTAGAGTTATCCACTACGTGGGCTGGATTTGACATTTTTGGTTAAGTCATTGACGTCAAACTGAACTGTTTGACGACACTGGGGATGTATGGCTTAAGTTAGCCATTTAAAGAACTTACTACAAATATAGTGATTCTTTGGAAGGCAGGTTTCGGCCTTGTGGTCGTGATGATACTCTACTTGGGACTAGCACAGACAGTCTCTGTTATCCATGTCTTGGGGTACGTCGAAAATACACGATAAGAGTGTTGAAGAAGATCTACATAAATTGATTTAACGAAGAGTGTGTTCTGTGTCTGTTATTGAAAGAAGCCAGTTTCTCAAATAATGATTTGGTTGCAATTGGGTGCTGCAGCGTGAATTCAAGCAACAACTTCTCAGCGACGGAGCTCATTTTTCATTCTGTTGACACGTTAACACCTCAGCCAACTTGGCGTGCATAATTTCAGTGACTTAACTCAGGATCGAGCCACTCTGGAGGGTTTGTTGGTTGAGGCTGAGGTCCAGCCCGGGCTGCAGCTACAGCAGAAGAAGACAGACACAACTACACTTCATTTCATCCACAAAATGTCACTGTTGGGTGGATTACTTGGCCTGCAAGAGTTATTCATCACTATGGTGACATAAACTGGCCACCAACCACCACGTCGTTGTTTGAAGACATTGGAAAGTGACTATAAAGTTACACGGCATTGCGCCACATTTGACCTTGTGCTCCTTTTCTATACCTAAGACTTCAGAGCTATCTTGAGAAAGTTCATGATCTCTTTAGATCTTAAGAGAGGATGTCCTGACTGTCTATCCCGGTTAATGTGATTCTTTTGGTTGGATTTTGTATGTGCTTGATGTCAGATTTAGACACTTGACTAGTGAACACCTACTACCTACATGGTTGACTTTGATTATCCACAGCGTCTACAGTTTTCTGAGCTCATATGCCCCATTTTGTTTGCGTGGTATTTGCACAGGAAGTGGCCAGTAAGTGCGCCACAGAGTAACCTAAGGTCGGGCTTGTTTATGTTTAGAGCCTCTTTGGTTTCTTGGGATCATTCTTTATGCATTTTGTTTAATTTTATACATACGTTCCTCCAGGTTGTTCCAGAGACATTTCTTTTTCCAGTTGATTATAGTGGGCTCTCTGTGGAGTGGACTCCACTTTACAAATTTTTCGACCCGTCTCTGTACCAACTTTGGACGTCATAAGTCATCCAAGGAGTGTTACTGGTCCATTCTTCTCTTTTGGGTAAAATGATTTTACATTGTTTTTTGAATTCAATTCAGGTGTCATGAGATCGCTTAGCCTTGCCTTAGTTAGCTCATTCACATGGTTGACGTTTCATGGAATCTGTTGGTGTTCTGTTTGCTTGCCTTGGTGATCGTTAGACCGTATTTTTCTTTTTCTTTGCAAACGATCGTGTCTCCATGCACACATCGGCAGACACTGAATGCATTGGAAACGAATATTCGTCAAGCGATTGCCGATTTGTTGCCCGATGTGTGTCGAAAAGTCATCACAATTGTCTTGACAGAATCGAGTCCGACAATTCCATTGTCGGCAAGCTTCCCGCAATACATTGAAAGTAGAATTTTATCGAAACTAGAAATAAATCCAAATCACAAGTTCGTTTGAGTTTAAGTTTACTTTCAGAACCAGAAAGTAGATGACAATCTGAACAAGTTTTTCGACTTTTCAAATGAGGGCAACTATTGCGTGGAACACGTACCAAACTTTAGTTCGTGGGAGGGCGGACGTAGGAATGTTGAGAACTTGAGGTGGCTGCCACTTTGTCTTTTAAGCATGTACTATCACTAGAATTACTTGAATGTGCTTCAATACTTGTAGGGAACCAATCGGTCCCGTAGGTTGGCTCCCGATGTGGGCTACTGTAAAATGATTAGCTTCGCGGTATAACTTTGCGCCCCGGAATTCTAGGCATCAGATCTCAAAAGGAGTAAACTGTAACTGATGATACCAAATATAAAGTCTTGTATGAATTGAATTGATGGAAAAACTCCACGACCTCAACTAAGCCCATAACATCGGACTTCAACACTGCAAGAGCTGGTTTATAGACCAACCAACGTAGCCAAGACAAAACTGATTATAATCGGCTCAAGGTGCACGGGACCGCTCTTGCTAAGTAGGAGTCCAATTGAGGATGTCAATAAATTCTGCTACTTTGGCGGCATTTTGTGCAAAGTTGGAGGTGTTGAAACTGACGTCGTGCCTCAAATATATGTAGCCCGCCACGCTTGTCATCGTCTGGATGCCCAGCCAACTCTAGACCTTCTGATATTCAATTCCCACGTAATATCCGTCCTGGTGCACGGAGACATGGAGGACAACTGCCACCATTGTTCGCATGTTTCAGGTCGTCGTCAATAAGTGGTTGGGCCGGAATAGATAATAACAAACGAAGAGCTGCTGCGTAGAGCTTCGCAGAAACACATCACAGCAGAGATGCAAGTCCCTCGGTGATGGAACTGGATAGGCCACACCTCAAGTCGCAAGGATGCCCATCACTTGGACCCCGCAAGTACTGCGCAGTCGGAGTCGATCAATTGGAGGCGGACTCTGGAAAAAAGAACATCGACAGGCCGGAAGTGACTAGGCTCAAGCCAAAGATGGATGCTTTGTGTGCCATAGGAGCAACCTTTCATTTTTGTCACGGGGCATCAAAATGTGTGTTGGATTTCGACTTATTCGATTAATTGTATGGAACATTGAGGAGAAGGAAAAAAATGGTTAAAGAAAAATTCGACTTAGGGAGAGTCGAACAGGAGCAGAAGAGTAGTTGCTCGCTTTCTTCCTCTATAAACCCTCTGCAGACGTAGCCAAGACAGCAATTGCGATGACGTCTAAGTTCATCGGGTGATGTTCTTGGCAGTATCAAGGCAGTATCTTGTGATGTCGTTAACCACCTGTGGTCTGTTCAGTTCGGCTGGCCAAGTTTATCCTAAAATGCTTGCCAACGTGATAGTTTGTTCGGTTGTTATACTTTGTCCCAGGAGTGCGATCGATTCCCACACTCTGGTGATGGATGAAGGATCAGTTGAAAGCAAAAACCGCAGTAAACTGCCATTAATCGACCTTAGAAATGTAGGCTGGCCTAGGATCGGTGTACAATACTTGTCACCGTGATACCTAGTTCCATTACTCTCCTTCGTAGTAGGAGTGTGATCGATGCATATTCTATTCAGAAACTCTGGTTATGGCTGTCATTAACTCCGTCACATCTAGCCCGGAAGAGAACAACAACCTCTGCCTTCCCACCGAACACCACAACGTTGACATTCTCAAACAGGCGCTGTTTAAATGTCAAATCGAGATCACCTGTCACAATGGCCAGCTAATTGCCAGCGAACAACACATCAATTGAGTCGCACAGTCTCACTCTTTGATTCGATCGATGATGAAGTCAATTGACTTCCGACATCGTACCCCCGTACAGAGAAACCGGCAATTATTGACTATTGTTTTCCCCGAGCAGAACCCCTAATGCATGACTAAGCGTGGTTTTCTCTCTGCCATCTGAGAACGAGGCGTGGAAACAAATTGAAAATGCATGCGTCATTTGTCACGTGCCATTAGCAGCATCGCCAAACAGTTTGACGCACTTGCCCAGCGTCTCGGATCTCCAAAACAACTTGTCGCGTCGACGTCTGGTCCCCGCCGACAAATAACAGCATCCATTCATAATTTGCCATTCAATTGTAATATTATGCAATGAAATCGTTGGAAAAACAACAAGGACTGGCCCCCCGGTCGATCGGCGTAATTGAGTGCGAAACTTTGCAGTCAGGCCAGAGCACACAGCACATCCGCAATCGCACTCAC
This sequence comes from Eristalis arbustorum, assembly GCA_916610145.1. Lineage (NCBI taxonomy): Eukaryota > Metazoa > Arthropoda > Insecta > Diptera > Syrphidae > Eristalis > Eristalis arbustorum. The sequence goes on from OU744318.1 coordinate 30,951,147, forward strand.
ATTCGTGTACACGAAATTAAAATAAATATCCGAGCGTACAGTACGTGAACACATTTAGTGTACAGTCGCAGGTTCTTGTCAATGAATTTCATGAATGAACGACCATTGAATCGGATGACGTATTTCAAGCTAAGCATCTATAGTTACAGAGAAAAGCAAAAAAAAAAAGCAGAAGATATACCCAGCAACAGAGGTATCTATTCGACGCGCATACACGACCAAACCCGAAAGTACACACGCCTTCGTTCTCCGCATCGCACACACTCGCCGCGATCGCTGTGTGGGTTACCCAGCGACAACGACGGCAGATAGACGAACACACAAGCGCGATCAGTCGACCGAGCAGATGGGCCTGTGTTGGTGGATATCTAATTGCGACACGTAAACTGGCATTCAAGGAATTTAGGGGGCTCGTCTCTGCGGCCTCTACGGGTGCATTTACCAGGCAGCCGTGCCTCGGACTGAAAAGAGCTACGTGATCGTGCGACTGTATACAATGGAACGGCGCGGCCCCGGAGTGGTTGCATGTGGCCATGTGGCAATGCGCCGGTCGATGACGCACAGTTTCGTTAGATTGTAGATTGTGTCATGTGCACAAGTGTGTGCGTTGGGAATTTTTTGTTTTTTTTTTCCAGTAAAACTAGACCTCACAGCAGCGCGGCGCGGCTGCCCGGGTCCCCTTCCTTTCATTTATATGCTCGACAACGGTCGGTCGTCGACTTTGCGCGTTGGAGGTTGCACTAATTGTGAATAGAGTGGAAATTCACGTAGGCCCCGGTCTGCGGTGGATCGTGTCAATTGGCTGGTGGCCTGAATGATGGGCCTTTATGCACGTAGTCCATACGCCTAGAGACGGGAAATATCGATTTTGCCGCAATTCCAGCACTTTCTTGATCGTTTTCGAGCGGGGCGACTGTATCGAGATCTGCTTCCGCACGTAGTCGAATTGGCACGGTGTGTGTCGGCAGTGCGAATGTGTGTCCATCGGGATTGTGGTTGGTCAGTGCCGAGTAGACACAAGGCCAGTGAATGTGGGCGTTGATTACAGTGGACTACAAATGGTGTACCGCGTGGCAATGCGACGATGGAGTTGTATGCTTTTAGGCGCGTGGAATGATGACATCCGCCAAGTGATCAAGGGAGACTTTCGGAAGTCATGGCATTTTCTTTAAGAAAAAAAAAAAACTTTGGAAGACTGTGTGGTGGATTCGAACTGATGGAAGTTCTTCAGAACTTGAAAGGTGCTCTGAAATTCGGTGCACATCTATGGTTTCCGGACGCCAATGGTTGAAAACGCCATTTTGTAGATCTCGACGACATAAGCACAAAATGTTAAGTACCAAAATGATCGTTTTTGCTAGGTTTTAATATTGTTGTAAAACGTGATTTGTACACTCTCAATGCCGTGGTAAAATCAGCTCCCATTCAGTTGCTTCATCGGTGACTCTTTAATTGTCAAAATTCAAATGACAGTGCACCCAAATCACTTGCTTCCACTTCATTTCATAAAAATAAAACTCAATTCCCACAACCATCACCTCCAATCTAACACCACTAACTACCTACTCCAAATCATCACAAACATACCCAAACTAGTGCTGCCAACGCTTCAAACTTCTTCCATGTTCCTTCGCTTACACCCATCCTGCTCACCACAATCACTTCTCACACTGTCTGACCGCACTGTACGCCGCACTCCACTGAACTGCTAACCAAGTAGATAGATTTGTCATTTATAACTCGCCGTTGGTATGGGCATTGTGCGAGTGCTACCAAAACGTGTTCAAACGTGTTTGTCGCATGGCAACAAGAAGAAAGATATGCAAGCAAGAGGTTCGTTAATAGGGATGACATCATGCTGACTTATGTATATCTCTTATGTCTTATCGCAACCACATGTGTGTGTGGAGGCAATTTTAGGGTAAATTTCCATTGAATGGAACGGATGGCATGTGGTTGTGGTTGGAGGAATGAGTTTTTGAATAATTTTTTCGCTTGTTAATCTGATTTCTTCTTGAAATTAAGATGATTGATGAAGGTTACGGATGAGATCTGGTAACGAACCATCTCAACGGGCGGTTTGTGTGCCAGTTGATTGTCGTATTCAATGATGCTTTTTATAGCACAAAGCAAGGCAATAGGGAATTTAGTTTGAAATTGTACAGACTAATGAGTGGATTGCTACTCCTACACTCAGTGTTGTAAGACGTCGTATAATAAAAATAATAATAATATGAGTGGCACTACAGCTTGAAAGGGGCCAGGGTCTAGTTTCTCACCAAACACCCGCGTTATATGTTCTGTCACAAGTGGAAGGGACCTACAGTTTTATGGGTACTCCGAACGGCCAAGTTTGAGAAGCTGTTACTTGGCAAACAGTGAATTACTGTTTCCGCATTATTAGTGCCTCAAAAGAGGTGAAGAGTGCAAATATTTTGTTTCTTCTTGTCGTGCCAGGAATCGAACCTAGACATCGAAGGACCCACAACACACACGGCCGCCACGTTCTGTACAGCCGAAGACTTAATATTGTCCCTTGTAGTAGTCCGGAGGCAGAGATAAACTTGGTCCCACTAGTCTGAGTCAGAACAAGAATGGGCCGAAGACTTAATGTTGTCAATTGTAGTAGTCCGGAGGCAGAGATGAACTTGGTCCCACTAGTCTGAGTCAGTACAAGAATGGGCCTAAGACTTGATGTTGTTCCTGGTAGTAGTCCGGAGGCAGAGGTGAACTTGGTCCCACTAGTCTGAGTCAGTACAAGAATGGGCCTAAGACTTAATGTTGTCCCTGGTAGTAGTCCGGAGGCAGAGGTGAACTTGGTCCCACTAGTCTGAGTCAGTACAAGAATGGGCCCTAAGTGGAGGAGGATCTGTATCATCAAAGAACTGAAAGCTGGGGACAGTCCATCCATCCGAGGCCGCAGCCATCAGGAGATCTTTGGCCACCCTAATCTAATCAAAAAGCTAATTGTATGCTGAAAATATTGATGTCCGGATTTTGACCAAAAAATCATCACATCGGGCGGGGCTCAGCTTTTTTGACTCATCGGTCGGAACTATCGGAGCGAACAGAATCCACAAGTCTTCGACAAACCTTCGAAATGCGAAACCAGAGACTGTTACCTCCAATGGCATTATCTAGTCTCTGGTACAGAACTATGGTTAGAGATCGATCACGTCAATATATGCGAGCGGTCATCAATAGGGCGCCACGTGCATGCAACTTAGTTCCACACGAATATTTTCTCTGGAGCTTCATCAATGCTATAGGCCTATTCATATGAGGTCACCGCGAATTGCGAACTTCGCAAACATTGACGTTTCATTCGCAGAGAACCACGTTTGCAAACTGACACTTCACTGCGAATATTTTGTTCGTGAGTTTGTGGATCGCGTTTTCGTCTTTGGATTGCGTTTGTGTATCACGAATTCAGTTTGAGAGTTCGCAGAGAGAATGATTGATTCGCAGAGAAAATCTTTCAAATTATTAATTGCACTAACTTTTATTGGGATTGTTGTCTATGAAAAAACTCGATAATTCAGTTACAATCTTCTTGCATACCAAGAAGTTTAACTTTTTGATTATATTTGCTGGAAAAAGGTTGTTTCTGAAAGTTCGCGTTCGCAGTTCGCCGCTCATATGAATGGGCCTTAAGCTAACACCCCAACCACAAGAGCTCAATGGCAAGACATGAAACATTCCCCATTCTGCAGCACCACTCACAAATTGAAGAAGGAGTCTGTAATAAGACTCGTGACTTTTATTAGATATATTCAGTCCATTCGACAAGAAAACAAATGCACACTCCAATTCTAAATAAGGAACGGCTTTAATTATGTATGCGCGTCAAATGGAAATAAATGAGAAAACGAAATGCTTATGAATAAACGATTGCTTCCGAGAAAGAAAATGCCCTCAGTCTACAGCACAGCCCCGAGGAAACGAATTCCAGGAAAGTCTGCTGCCAAGAGTCTCGCGACTTTGTAACCCAATCTAATGATTACCCTTTACAGGATGAATATGCTAATGAACGCCTTTATGAGACGGATAATTATCATGTTCATGAGGGATTTATTGACTTGGCATTGAAACAAATGCGACAAGTATAATTTTGCGAATTGAAACCGAGAATTTTCTCATTCCGACTGTGCCCGACACCATGATCTTGGTTTAGGATTCAGGTTGAAAATTAAGATGTCAATGTCTAGATGTTGCTAGAAAATCGTTTACTTCTTTTCAAGTTGAAACGTACGTACAGCTTCCCCAAAGGAACAGCCTCGATTTGGAACAGGCTTAAATACGTCGACACTCAATGCTTATCCTGCAGTTGTGGCAGCCAATATTTTTCATTTCATTACTTGGACATTCTCGGAATTGACTAATATGTACTGTTCTAGCAGAATATCTCTGTGTTTTTCAAGTGGAGGTCCCGCAATAACTAAAGGGTGTTGTGTGAACGTCTAAAGATGTTTTGCACTGCACTAAACGGAACGTACTAGTGCTGCTTAAGACTATAGAGCAAGGCAGACTTTCTAAGACAAGTCCTAGAGGAGACAAGCGAGTTTCCAACCAAGACGACAGAATTCACAGGGAGTTATTCAATGTGATGGTCGAATTCGGGATCCGGGAAATTTATCCGGTTTATGTCCCACTACGCGATGGAGAACCTTTAAGGGCAAGTAAGGAGATGCGCCGTTGTGTGATTCAAACTGGTACTGAGGAAGATAGTGTGGCGGGCAGCTGTAAACAAGAACACTATCGTCTCCAATTCAGTCCAATTGTTGGGATACGCAGATGACATTCCCATCGTCGCGTGTTCCAAATTTGCCATATTAAATACTTTGCCGACAGTTGGACAAGAGGCGAAACGAACTGGGTTTGATTCCAAATCTCTAGGTAAGGCGAAACATATGCTGTTCGAGCAAGGCACGTTCCACCTGAGCAAAATATGGAAACAATCGACGGCTACAAGTTTGGGCTAGTGAACGAATATTGTCTACTTCGGGGCAAACGCGAACTCAACGAATAGCAACTCGAGGGGGCTTCAACGTATCTATTTAGAATCGCCCTTGACAACCGATTTTACTTGGGTGCGTGGTACCTTCTACTTCTAATGGGGCGATGTGAACCTGAGCCTCTGTCACCAAGCCTCCCTGGCTGGCACGATCTTTATCCGCTGCCTCCAATTTCGAACGCCACTTGTACCTGCCAGAGGTTTCATGGGCGTCCTTTATCGGGTTGTCACCCTGGTTCGAAATGAAAGTCTGTGGAAACAACTGGGCTCGAAGCTCCTGACTCGAAGAACCAAAGTCATGCTCTACAAACACCTTAATTTGCCAGTCCTGCATATGGACCGGAAAGTTGCACGTTCAGCAATAAGAGCTGAATTTCGCTGACTTCAGACTCGTCCCGTCTGCGAGAACTATGAATGCAGGGAAAGACTCAATTGCAAAATCTACGAGCTGTACAAAGTCCCAAAGGTAAAAATCCGGCGACTACACTGGGTCGGCCACATCGAGTGCATGGTCAGCATCGATGGAAAGCAGATATTGCTCAGGCTAGGTCCCTCGACTGGTCGTCTGCCTGAGAAGTAAGTAGGCAACTGCGAGATGAAGAGGCCGCTATAGTTTCCTAGAAGATGGGCAATCGTTCTCTCCTCATCTACTCATCTGCACATTGTGCACACTTTAGAGGCATGAGTTCTAATAGATGACACTGATGAGAATCCAGTTGGTAACTCTAAGAACTATAAACATGTGCTCTGTCCAGAAACATGCAATAGTTCAGAACAGAAGTTCCTCCTGCTCTGAATACGACCAATTGACCAAATGAATTTTCAAAATGCTCTAGGGTCCATCGTCATTCGAGAGATTGGTTGAGATGTTCTCGAGATGTTGTAATAATCGATTATCGCTCGAGATATCATTCGAATGCGCCCATCACTAGTCCCTATAGTCTCTAGGTTCTAATTCGGGGATAATGCCGATGAGTAACCAGAAACACAGTTGTTTCACTGTGTTTCCGCATTTAACTAAAATAGAAATATGATTCACCGGCACACTTACTTCATACCAATCTACGCTCATTCGAAGATGACAGCAATGAATAGCTAACTTACGCTTCTTAACCGCATGTCAATACATAATTTGTCATCCACCCAAAACCGGATCACGTATCATTTCACTTTTAGCACACTTCCCGAGTTTAGAGAAAAAATAAGAAATCTAAAATTTAAATCTTTCCACAATCGTCATCCCCAGAAGCGAAGAGAAAAAAAATGAAAAGAACTTATCAAAGTCCCTCGTGAATTTCAACTAGCAACTCCATCGAATTGTCCTATTTGTTGTGCCCGAATAAATCTTCCAGTCATGTGATCATCGTCCACGGTAGTTATCGTTACACTAGGACGTGCTTTTACTGTCAATCCTGGCAGGTGTGGTGTGGCGCATAATTTGAATACTAAATTTAAGAGTGTTTATTGGTGAAATTTCGCTCGCCCAAATAAAAAGGTTTAAACTACTTCGACAGGCATGATGTCAATTGCAATGAGAGTGGAACTTGTTTTTGTTAGAAATTCAATTGGCGTCATTTACAAAACAAACAAATCCCCAAATCGTGGGAATTGAGTGATGTGTTATGAATTGTCATTCCAGAAAAAAAAACATTAGATATTCCAAGATGACGTTTAGGGATCCGCCTAGGGAACAGTGAGACATGCAAAGCATTTGGTCAGACTTTGATGAGTATGCATCTAGTTTGGCAGTGTTGTTGCTGCTGCTTATGCTACTGAAAAAATCGGCAGCCACAGTCGAAGCAAAAGTAGAGAGCGATCACTGATGATATGGACAGCATTTGCAGTAGTCATCGATTTATAATTTTGCTGTTTGCTTGCAGCCGCAATGTGACGAATTCGGCAGTCGGCAGCAATCGAAGCAGTGAAAGGCAAAAATTATACGACTTTTGCTTCTGCAACTGAAGAAATTCAAACTCTGGTTTTTACGAATGTAAGATGCTCTTTCATTCCAACTTGGAGTGGGATTCGAAATTTTGGGCACATTTTAATTCCGCAATGACTGAGCTATTTTTGGATCAGTTTTGACATCAGCTTGAGTTTATTTAAGCCGAAGTTCACCAATTCCACATTCTGATGATAAGGCGTTACACAATGGATTAGAGTACAATCTCAATTAGTGTCCACCCTGACATAATTAGTTCAGCGTTTTCTGTATGTGCCGCAGGGTTGGGTATTAGGCCGCACAGTATACCCTGCATAGCCACATTCGCGCAGAAATCATAGCAAAGGCCGACAGAAAAGCGAACCAAATCAATTAACGATCTATGTGATTGCGTGTGATGATGGTGAAGAAAACTAAGTCAACTCAATGAGCCCTGGTAATTAAAGGAGGAACGCACATAGCTTATTAAAGGAGTGATAGAAAATGAGTCGTTGTTCAGGGGAGTCAACTCATTCAGTCTTCTATAAGTTTGCTCGATTTTTGACTAACTAAGGCTAAGGCTAATTAAACTAAATGAGGTGAAACATTTTGCTGCTTTTGAAGTTTGACGGACCCTAGGTATTTCAAGCTCAAATATATGAATAATCATCAGCGTTGGCACATCTGACGCCTATCAGCGTATGGCGTACTCCAAGGCATCGGACATGTTGGTACTACGCCATCTCTTTAGTTTAAGCACGGTCCACTTTGTCTTCTCCCATAAAAAGGACAAATTTATGATTCTTTCGACAAAGAGTTGTATTGAAAAATAAACTGCTAATAATTAAAGCATTAGCTTTGATGATAGTAGACGGCACTCTATTTGTCACTCCACCTGAATATAGAATGTTCTTTCAATTCCACAGTCCAAGCGCAGCTTTGTGAGTCTTAGATCGAATATGAAAATATCTGGGAGTCCTACCACCATCGCAGGAGTAAATGAAATCACAAGTAGCAGGCAGACTCCAGCTGCTGCCCAATCGAAGGAAAATTTCCATGCAAGGAGCACTTCATTGATACCATATGCATGAATTTTTGTCAAAAAATTCCACTGCCTTACCCGGTCCTCAATTTATCAAGAGCTACGCCTGCAGTTTAGTTCAACATATGGCATCCAATTGTCGGTTTGAACACCGAAAACGAGTGTAAAGATAATAGGAATATTTAAAAATAAAATGTTGCGACGACCAGTGGTTTGCTAGAATGACTGGCACCATCATTTGCATCTCCATGAAAGTCATTAAAACGTCTGTAATTCGTCACAGTGAACCTGCAGACGAATGTAAGTCCTGAGATAAGCTATGTCTAAAGCGTACAGAATAATACTCGAGTGTTATGTTGGAGAGATTGACTGCAAAATAAGCAGAAGATGCCCGTGCGGTAGGCTAGGTCTGTTGTGTTATACTCGTTTGTTACGAATAATTAAATTTCATGAACTAATAACCGGGAAAATCTAAGGCTTACTAATGAAATTGCTACGTATGTTTTTCTCACGGGCATGTATGTATACTGTGTAAACAAAATCATTGGCGGTCTATTTCAGTATAAGTAGTAATCTCAAGATTTGCCATGATTATGGAGAAGTTCTTAAGCTAATGGAGACGTCCACACTGTTATCCACCACCTCAGCACTTGACCTACCCATGCAACAACAAGCAAAAAACACGTTGGGCAATTATGCATTCGGCAGTCCAGAAGAATTGTCAGACAAAAGGAGTATAAACTTACGAACATTCAATACCAAAATCGAGGCAATTACATTTTAAAAGTTGAGTAAAAACCAAAGTCGTTTTGCAAATGCAATGCAAATGAGCTGCACAAGCGTCAATTTGCGCATTTATTTTGTCTAGTAAATTGCCGGCCTTATGCAGCTCATACACAATTCAATTCGATTGTAAACTGAGTTGTCAACTGAATTGATACTTGACCACAGATTAGATCAACTCAATTGGAAGACCGCTTCTTCTGTCAAAAAATTATTATAATTTTTTGCAGTGCTACGATGCGGCGTGCATTTTTAGATGGCGGAGTTTTTGGACACACAACATTTGCAAAGACTCTTAGGAAATCAAATTGGCTGAAACCCAGGAAACTAAGTGGCTTGTAGGTAGCTTCCAGGTATTGATGTATCGATTGGCGGACAGTGATATCACAATGGATCCTAGCGGATCTGAGTGGGTTAAGATTGCTAAACACTCAGTGTCCTTCGATTTAATAATAATCATCAACAAGGCTGCGATTTTCAGGCAGAGTTGAAGAATTTTCTTTTTTTCTTTACATATTTCATTTTGAAATGAAAATGTTCCAGAAGAACATGTGTCAAAAAGAATAAAATATTAACAAATGCTGTCAAAAGTTTGCCATTTACGACTGAAACAAGACAGGGCCTTGAGACTCGTTTAAAAATTGGATTATAGAATAAACTTTGCAGACATGTCGGAAATTAAGCCTCCGCCAATCAAACCCAAAAATACTGTTCTCAAAGGAACCTGGGACAAATTGAATGCGTCTATGATCATTTAAAGTACATCTGGGCATGTAGCAAACATTGCTTTGGGGAATTGTCTGACTTGCATGAAACGCCAAAAAACTTGGATGCCACGCTGTACATTTTTACCTGTTTTGTTTTTACATACTACCTTCTGGTCAAGAATTAAATAGAATTTGTACCTTCTTCTTTGTAGAGCAAATGACGACTACGATTTTGAATGAAGAAGCGCTTTTGATGAATCTAATTCAAGGTTTAAATTAATTGATTCCACTAATTGCTTTTCACGGATAGCAATCTAACTACGAAAATATAGTGAAAATGATGCCTTAACTCAAATGTAATGTGTGATGTTTCACAATTAATTTATTAAAACTTATGAGCACTATAACATCACATGGCTTCGTCAATTCTAGTTTTGTTCTTTAACAAATATTTTATTATTGATGTAAAAAGGCCTTCTTCACACAGCTAGAATTGGTTCATTTTTTAAGTGTAAGCACATAATTAACTCCTATAGTTTTCAGACACTATATTTACTTCTCAAAAAAGTGTGAATTATTACAAAACACACACTAATAGTTCTGTTTTCACATGGTATATACGTTGCAGAAAGAGACATGAAGTAATGGTGCTAAGTCGAATGAAATCGTGTAAAAACGGAATCGTTTTTGTTATTTTTTCAAACCGTTTAGGCAAAAAAAATTAGGTGTACACTTTAAAACAAGACACCTTCATCAGGACTCCCTTTATTTTATTCAACTTCTTTTCGAATTCTTTACAAGCTCACGAAATGTTGGCTTCATCAAGAGTAGGTTTAAGAAGAAATAATGTTCATTTGTAAAAATAAACATGCCGCTTAGGGAGTAGGAGGTTAGGGGCTAATTTTCCAGATCTAAATAACCTAGAAGAAGTTAAGCAATTTTTGTTAACTGCAACTACACTTGTAAATGATTTGATTTGACACAGATGTGTATACAATCATATAAGCACTTTACTTTGATACGAAACGAAAACCTAATCAACTTGAGGTAAGATTCACTTCATTTGCTACAACCTAAACTTGTATTTTAATTCTAACACGACGCATTGTCACCAAACAAGTAACATTCAAAAATGTTCACAAAGAAAACAGAATAGCATTCATCATTTCACAAATGCAATTCCGCCTCTTATTTGGCTATTCAAAAACACATCCCAAAAATAAAAAGAAAAAACCAAAAATGACACTTATTCACATACCTGGGACATATTTCAGTTGTTCTCCGTTAAAAACTTCACCACAAGAAAAATTCAAAATTTATTCACAAAGTTATACAAATTGTATAGAACTATTTCGTTTGGTTATTTCTTCACTCTTAGTTAGCTTCACTTGCTCACAAAAATTCAACTAGTTGCGACAGAACGGTCTCCTCTTAAAACATCCTGTTGAATGTATCTGTTCGAATTGATATCGGAAAGCTTCAGCACATGTCTTTTTATACCATCGCCTGGCGTGCCGGCAAACAGAACAGAATCGCAATCCTTACGTTCCCACCCACCCACGGGATGGCTGCATTAAAATCACCATCATAGGAATTAAGCTCAAATAATTGGTTTGGTTGTTGTTTTTTTTGCTTGTGTTTTGTTTTTGTACTTCGCTTAATAATTCAAATAGATTCAGAGACATTTGACGACATGTAGGATTTCCAATTGTATACATTGCCTAGTTTTATTTTATTCTCACCCATACACATATGACGGCACGACGGGGCGCAACAAGATGTTACTAAGGGTGGTGGCGAAAGCTAGATATGTGGATGATGTGTACATTTTGAAGGCATTTCGATTAGTCGTGACGTTCTTTCACGATATGCGACTGTCTTTCTGTGGGATCTATGAGTGGACGTTTTTTTCTGTTTTTGGGGTTTTAAGGGTACGCGTATGAAGAAATCAGCCGCCCCTTCAAGGAGCGATGTAATTAACAGAGGAAGCCATTACATTGATGCGTTTTTTTGCTTCTCGTCCTGTGTGTTAATGAATGATTATCGAACATTAATTGTTACTAATTTTTGTTCGTTTAAAGAAGACTCAATGCGATCGCTGCTTGCGGTAATTAGTTCGTGTAAATTATTGAAGATGCTGTCGTTAGGTGGTGCGGTTCACAATCGGGGGTTATTAATCTAAGCGTTAAGTGCCAGAAATTGACGTTTAATTTAATTTTGTGTGGGCTGTCATAATGACTTGAGTTAACTTGGAAAGCACGCGGTGAGGCATGTAAGAAGGATTACTCTCTAAGATGTATTGAAAAGATGAGGTCGTCATAAAGGGTATATTTCTTTAGTAGAGGGGGAAAAGTTTAATTTGACGACATTACTTCCTGTGACAGATGATTTGACAGTGCTCGGTTGTTGACATTTGATGATTAGACAATATCTCAGAATTATTGTAAGCAGCTTTATTCAATTTGAAAACTTAAACTAAGCCCTTGTCCCTTGTCCACCACTAAATTTAGGAAAAGTAACCAACTGTCCACATGTCTTCAAAACTTTACAGTCAATGGCGAACGTTGCGGCAACATGGTTGATTACCATATTTAAAGCCAACATTCGGGAGATTTATTTCCGATACGACGTTCGAAGTACTGCGAAGTGTGAATTTATATTTGTCCAACAGATTATGTCGTTTTTTGTAGGCGGATGAAGAAGTCCTTGGTCACTTTGAGAGAAAAGTTCTACGTGCGATCTTTGGTCCTGTTTGTGTTAACGGGTTGTGGAGGAGAAGATTCAACCACGAACTGTACAGGCTGTACTGCGACATGAGCCTAGTTAGGCGTCTACGGATCCAACGCCTATGGTGGCTAGGTCATGTAGAGCGGATGGACACCACAGCTCCAGCCCGAAGAATCTTCGAATCCGAACCTGTCGAGCAACGCAACAGAGGACGCCCGCGTTTAAGGTGGCGCACCCATGTGGAGAAGGACCTCAACCAACTTGGTGTGCGAAACTGGAGACAGCTAGCCAGGGATCGCGCTAGTTGGAGAAGCATGTTGGTTGAGGCCCAGGTCCACCCCGGACTGTAGCGCCACACAGAGAAGAGTTTTTTTTGTTTTAATATCGGGGACGGGATGAATCGACAAAAATTCAAAAATTTAACAGTAAGATAGCAAGTAAATTAGAAGTCGTATTCCAGCGATCTCAAGGTTTTGAAACGCATTTACTGCGACTGAAAAACAGGCAGGGCGAGCTGCTTTATATAATCTAACAAATAATCCGATATACATAACGAATCCTATTTAATTTCAATTGAAAGCATCATCAACATCAACGAAGAGTGAGAAGAAGACAGAGGAGCAGATAAGCAAGTTCAAATGACCAAGCACTAAGAAGACATAAATGGGTTTGAAAAAACCAATGATTGTTGAAAAATAGTGAAAAAATCGATATTATGAATTGGCAGAACATTTTCTGATACTGGACGTCCAGTGTATTTTTAGACTAGTGAGTGGTGGAGGAATGTTTTCGTCTCACACCATCTGGGATACAACACCTACAATTACGATGTGGTAAGGGAGTTTGTCTACCTCGGCGGATAAATGAACTCGACAAACGTCACTCTAGTCGAGATCCTACGTAGAATTGGCCTAAAGCAATAGAGCTGCTTCATGGAGTCTTCCAAAGGAAAATTTGCTGTATAAGTGGAGGATGAGACATAGACCACGAATACTTGCCTGAAGACGTGTATGTGGGTCAAGAAGCAAAATCGCTGTCGACTACGCTGGTCGGCCACAGCACATAGACACGAAGGCTTTAGAAGGGTGTTCAAATCAGAGAACACTCCATTCGAGAATGAGAAGACGATCAAAACTCCAGTGTGAAGACCTCGTCATCGTGAATGCTAAACAGCTCTGTCTTGATGATGGGAAGCAGTTTGTTCAGGGTCATTAACGATAGAAGATGGGGTATAAGCGAGGTACAAGCATATATCACTATTATTTTTCATTTTCAATTCATTTTTATTTTGGACTTCATGACATACTTATATATTAGACAAAAATGGTTCAAATTAAAGGGTTATTTTTTAGCTATTATCTTTTTGGTATCACTGGTTTAAAATCTGGCTGACTCACGTTTTGTGTTTTGTTTCACTGTCGAACATCTTCAGTTTGGTCTATAATTTAACCATGAGTCGTCTTACAAACCAACAACGCTTGCAAATTATGGAATTTTACTATCAAAATGCGTGCTCTGTTAAGAAAGTTCATCGCGCACTTCTTCCATTTTATGGTCAGTTTAACGACGAAGATCATTTTTGGCCCAATGGGTACGTAAATAAGCAGAATTATCGATTTTGGAGTGAATATCAGCCAGAAGCATTGCAGTAGCTACCAATGTATCCAGAAAAATGCACAGTTTGGTGCGGTGTATGGGCTGGTGGCATCTGTGGACCGTATTTCATCAAAGATGATGCGAATCGTAACGTAACAGTGAATGTGAGCGCTACCTTGAGATGATATACAATTTTTGTTTGATCTAAATGCAAGAGCTTGACCTGCATAACATGTGGTTTCAACAAGATGGTGCCACATGCCACACAGCACGCGCAACAATAGACTTATTGAGAGGCGAGTTCGGTGAACATTTTATTTCACGTTCGGGACCGGTCAATTGGCCGCCTAGATCGTGCGACGCCTTTAGACTATTTTTGTGGGGCTATGTTAAAGCTCATGTCTATACAGACAAGCCCGCTACAATTGACGCATTGGAAGACAACATTGAAGCATTTATTCGTGAGATACCGGCCGAAATGTTGGAAAGAGTATGCCAAAATTGGACTAAGCGAATGGACAATTTGAGGCGCAGTAAATTTCAACATTTGCATGAAATAATCTTCAAACATTAAATTATATGGACCGTACTAGCGATCAAATAAAGACTTCATGCATTTTTCTGAATTTTGTGTTTTTTTTTTCTGAAAAACTTTCCTATAGCTTTTAAAAAATCACCCTTTAGTTGGACAAACAGTGTTTCTATTTCTTACTTCTTTCTAAGCTAAACCTAATCTTATTCTATGTCCTTCGACTTAACTTACCTCTCGTGGTATTGAGGGTTGGCGTAGTAAGCTCTAGAGATCAAGTTATTAATCCAGTTCATCGCTGTCGCAATATCGCCTCGAATCAACTTCACCAGGAAATTGTCCACTCGTATCAGGTTCGCCCTGTTGCATAAAACCTCATCGCAGAATTTTATGTACTGGGACTCTAGTGTTCTGGGCGAAAGGCGAGGGCAAGCCCTAATAGCAGCGCTCTCAAACACCCGAATCTTTTCCATCAAGCTTGTACTCACGTTGAACCACAAGGGACAGCCATAGGAGAGCATTGGTATGAGGGCCATGTAGCAGATTACCTTCACCCTCGCATCGAGTTGGCTGTTATCTCATTATATAAGCAAAAGCGCCTCGGGCCTGGCCAGAGTAGCATCTACAGTTTGTTAAAATATAGATACATACAATCTTTTGCGCCAGTAGTTGCCTTAAAACATGCCGTCTGTCTGATCCTGATCCAATTTTGTTTCAAAGTCGTCCCATCCATCCCTTGTAGATTAAAACTTGCTTGCAGCTCTTGAATATTCAGGATAGGTTTATATCCCTATTAAGAGGTAGAAGTACTTTTCCATCTAATAATTAAAATAAAAAAAAAAAAATAATATTAGTTCGGAGAATTGCTCTCCTTATTTGTGTTGGACATTGGACAGATACCTAGAAAATGCACGACGACTATGCTCGCCTTCAAGTTACACAAATTGCATAAGGCCTATAAGGTATCGCACTAAAGCCCAGCTGTAGCAAGTCTTCTCACAGTTTCAACGCTGCCGGAGGAAGTGCTGGTGTTGTTTTATATTATGTTTGACATGACTGTAGACAATTTTTCCAATAACTCTGAAGCTTTCTCGGTGTATGTAGGTTGATCAGATTTGGTCGTCTTCACTGGCATGGTGAATTTATAGAGAGGGGGCTCCGTATTACCAAGTTTTTGGTTTATTCCACAGCCCTAGGTGCGTTGCACCTTTCTGAGGCCGATTGTATTACTTGTCGGGGTGCAATTTATTCTCAACAGTCTATGTGCAATTTTAAAGATTTCCTCCAAACTCAAGTCACAACAGAGACGCCTCCAAACTTGATATGTTATGGGCATCACTAAAAGAATTCGCTCTACAGTCAGCCATGGCGACCATATCCAATGCCAAAGACAATTCGATCATGTGTCAAACAAAAGCCTTTCCGTTCACATTACAAGTCACCCTGTAATCTAACCAATAAACGTGCGTCATGTACGGAGGTGTCGTTTCCTTTAAATATTCTAAAACATCGGATGCACTCTTAACGAAGACGCGCCCTCATGTAATGCCTTCTAACAAACTAACAAACTATTCACGCATTCAATCAATTCCACGCCTCAGTCGGTCTTGTCTATATTCACAGCGTTCAGCTTTGTGAAACATCTGGATCAGGAATAAAATATTCCCGAGCCACGTAGAAACATCAAAAAGAAGACGCAAACTGTGCCACCGAATATATATGGCGATATGCTAAGTGTGAAAAAGAAAAGGTCTTATGTGAAGAGTTTCCAGATGCAAACTAATGCTAACTAAATCAATTCGTTGGCCGCTAGACACGACGAGTAAAATGCTACCGCTAAATGGAGATGAAGGCAAACGATAACGATGCGGAGCCGGGCAAAAGTGCAGCCAGAATATTCGAACATCGTCCGTACGTGCGGCTCAACACTTGTGATTTAGTTGCATCCATAAAATGATGAAATGCTCCGAGTAATGTAATCAAACTGTGAGACAGGGACACATTGCCGACGTTGCTTGTAAACAATTTAATCGCAATAAGTCCCTGAGTGTGACACCTGGGATGGTTCAACATAGATGAACACATTTGAATTAGCCGGCGTTCGGGGGGCATGTGTGGGCAAGTTCATTACATTCTCTAGTAGGCTTCGCAATCAGTGACAGGTGGGAGTGCTTCGTATTTGTCAATAAGACTATTCTTTGAATACGCATTTCATCATCCTCCGTGGCCTATATTCCGGTAGCACTAAATTAGCAATCAAATGACAGCCCAATTATAGTAAACTATTTGCGGGCTGCGAGCGTATTGCTGTTATCAACCGGTTAATGACCTTAATTGGAAAAGAGACGCGCAGCTAATAACTTCCGTCATTCACTCGGCGGAAGACTGCTTGACAGGCGCGGGTTGATGACAGTAACTGGGAGGAGTACACAGCGTCATAGTTTTATCTACCCTGAGTTCTTTTGCAGAATTATAGGAAAAGGACTGTACCAAATGTATGTACGGAGTGGCGCAAGTCATAAATTTGTCCGAAATAGCATATCATTCAAATGGCCGCATCGGCTTCGTGGTCAGTACTGTAAACGGTCGGATTCATGAACAGTAGGAGGTCCAATTTCTGATAACTTGTTCCAATATGTACGGCGCCTGGAATTATGACCACCAGCTCGTCCAAAGTGGTTGGGCTCAAAGCGTTGACTACGAACTTGCCCAGGCTTCAGGAGACGCACTTAGGTCCTATTGGACCCACTTGCATGCCCATGGGGGTGAAAACCTTCTGTCCCAATCGTTGATAGTCGTGGGAGCTTCGAATCATAGTCTTGGCAAACCTGCAAATAGAGATTAATGGGATATTTGCTATGTACTGTATGTTGTGGAAACAGAAATCTTCCAGTGTTCTCTGTCTCACTATGCAGATACTGGGGCAGTGACAAAAGTAGTGGGAAGTGTCATCAATTTCTTCTTTCGAACCATGCCGTCTCAAACTCCGTTGGCAACCAGGAGACACTGGCAAATGGATCAACATCTTGTGAAACTTCTTTACATCACCCGGGTTGTGAATGGTTCTGAAGGAGAAGATTCAACCACGAACTGTACAGCAACATGAGTCTAGTAAGGCGTCTACGGTTCCAACGCCTACGGTGGCTGGACCATATAGAGCGTATGAACAACTCAACGAATCTTTTAATCCAATCTTTTGGGGCAACGCAGAGTACGTCCACGGCTTCCCCATTGAAGAAGGACCTCAACCAATTTGGTGTGTGAAACTGTAAACTGGTCTTCGGCTAACCTTGCTAGTTGGAGAGGCTTGTTGGTTGAGGCCCAGATCCACTCCCGATTGTAGTGCCATACACAGATGAAGAAGAATACACAGTTCCATTTGGTGGCCAGTCCCGAAAAAAGTTGTCAACTGTAATTGACTCAAATGAGTGCAACAACAGCCCTGTATGTGTTTCAGTGGAGGGCAATCCATATACTGCACTTAGCATACTTCTTCTACAACACACATTCCAAACTGGTAGGAATGCCGGAACGAGCTAGCATCATTAAAACATCAGCTCAATATATCTGGGCAAGGTTCTTCCCCCCAAAGCTCACTTGTAGAGGAAGTATTTATCCCTTTACAAGCTATCTCCAAGCACAAACATACGAAAAATGCTACATCGAGAAAAATCCGACCCGAGTACAATCGGCCCAGAACAAACGATCTCCTACAGTGAAACCGACATGATATTGCAAAATTGGTGGCGCTCTGTAGAGGACACTGTCCTAAAGGAATTCATGCCGGAAAACTCACATAGCTCACACTGCCACAGCTGGAACAAAAAGAAATGGAGAACATAGTGCATTTCCTTTGTTGCTTGGTGGACCCCACTTCAATTCATTGGACGAGATATTAACAAATAATATTAGTGATCTAATATCCTTTATAAAATCCTTAGTATGGTTTTAGTAAGGCCTCAATTATACCTCTCAACAATGCAGAGCGGTGGCATTAAAATGGCAATGAGTGGTAATTAGCTTCTCATATGAACAACGACTATTACCTACCTGCCTTACCAAACCTAAGGACTGAAGAAGATTTAATTCAAACCCTTACAATGTGGTTTAGGTAGAGGATGAGAAAAAAAATTAATTCTTGGGGAGGCGTCCATAAGATTTTGTTGTACAAAGCAACGGAACAAAATGGCCGTTTGTCTGATTCTAAGATCATCAATTTGCCTTGTCCAAGCGACATGGCAACGATCAACCACCGGCAGGCATAAAACTGAAACTGTGGCTGGGCCAATGTTAGTTCCCAGACAAATAGCAGAGTTTCAGGTTATTTCATCTCTTCCTTTCGCCTTTCTCGCATGTACGCCGAAGGTACATGGTACAAATGGAAATCTTTTCATTCGAAAGAGCTAAAAAAGCTCACTTCTAGTTCAGCATAAAGTAAATAGATTCAATTTTGCAAATCACTAGTTTGAGCTTTTTTTGCTCAGTGTATTGACCTCTTTAGGCTTAAATGCCTGCGTAGCTGCGGTTGCCTGAGGTGATTCTTCATCGGATCTTGCTTATTGTCTAAATTTGCTGATTTTATAATTCGTATTGACTTTTCAAGAAATCTTGACGATCTATAAGCGACAGTTGGTGGCATCACTGAACACTGTTTGTTGGGAGAGAGTAATAGTAGAATAGGATCCTCAGATTCTTGGGGACCAGCATGAGACTGAGAGAATAGCACATCTTTTATAGTACTGCCCGACTTTGCCGAAATTCAGATTTCAGCCAGTGGAGCGTGAGGTCTAAGAGTATTCTTAAGCCACCCGCTATACCTACCTTCCTTCTGCCTATGGATAGACTCGAGAGAACCATTTTTCGTCGATTGCATGACATTATTTTTATCATCGTGTTCTGTAGTTGCCGCCAAAACGTTATAACCAGGCGTGCATACCGTAGTGGCTGGACACTCTTAAATAAAACAATGCCTACCACATAACTATTAAACTAACTACTCCACAATGGGTCCAATAGGAACTAAGGGCGACGTAGCCCCACCGCGTCCACACACGTACCTAACTATTAAGCAATCTCCAAAAGAATTTTTGGCAGAAATGAAAAGACAATTTGTTTATACACAATAAAATATTTCGGTAGATATTTAGTGTTATGATGCAATTTCATGTGATTTTAAAATTAAATGATTCTATGCGCGTTCTGAGCCAAGCAATTCTCAATTTTCATCTTGGTTGCCAAAATTTAACGATAAACTGTTTTACGACGTCAACCGAAATCATGTGAGCGCATCTAAGCAGACTGGATTTTAAAAGAATAAACGTCTTAAAAACGGCAGTTTGCTTATGTTGTAAATTTTGATTTTGCTGGATTAGAATTGAATAACTATTTCCCATTTTCTTTTAAGATTACGACGTATTTTTGATTTCAGACTACAAACAACATCATTTTATGTACAGCCCTTAGAGCTCGCGGTTGTGTGTTCTATTTCATTTACCTTTCTCGCAGATGGGACATCTGCTCCGGCGTGTCTTCGAATCCCAGCCATTGTTACAACGTAACAGAGGTCGTCCTCGGTCAAGATGGCACACATAAGTGGAGAAAGACCTCAACCAACTTGGAGTGCGCAACTGGACGCAGCTGGCGAATGATCATGCTTGCTGGCGAGGCTTGTTGGTTGACGCCCTAGTCCTTCCCGGACTGTAGAAGAAGACGAACAGGTGGCGCTACGGTCCCAGATCAATTCGAGACATTTACAACAACCATTCTTGTTGTGAGTGGTGGCCTGTGGCTTTGTGGATATGTGCTACGACCCCACAGAACTTAAACCTCGACGTCGTATGTTCGATTCCTGCTCTGTACAATAAAAATAATTTTGACGGCTCCACCTCTTTCGAATAGCTCATCCTAAAAAAGCTTCTCAAACTTTGCCGTTCGGATTCTCGTGAAAGAACAGGCCCTTTGCGGGCTGTAGCGCGACACATATACTCATGCTGTGAGTGCTTCAATCCCTCACAAGTTTAGGCAACACTGATCAAAAGATGTGCGCGCGTCGTTTGTACGTCTAATAGGACCCCTGTGGCAGTTGGAAGATGAACTACTAAATCCATCAAGGAAGTCAACATTTTATTAGACCTCTTTATGCTCCGACAGTCATCTGCTGGGATGGTCTCCTCAAATACATAAGTACCGGGTTTCAGCATTTACAGCATTTATGTGAAAAGCCTACTTGATGTAATAGTGAAATTTCTTCTTCTGAATTCCGACTCCCTGCTTGGCGATTAGTGGTGACCTCGTGATATCGAGCTGCAATTATTCAGTGAATCATATGCGAATACACATCTTGGTTGGAGAAGGTTGGTTAGCGGTGAAGATGTTAAAGATCATCGGTCCCAGCTTCGACTTTTACCCAACCCCCGCCTTTGTGCTCCGCTCAATTGGTTGGCTGCCTTCCATTTGGGCTTTGAAAAAAGATGAGGTTAGAGGGTAATCCTATCTGATTAAGCTTGCAAATGAGGCTCTACATCCAGACAGTTTCGTTGGCATTTTCCACGTACAGAAAGCAGGCAACGGGGTCTTCAATTGTTTTTTTGTCTCTAATTTGGGCCCCCTTTTATAGGCACATGGGCTAGTACTTTCCCAATAAACGGATAATGTTGTCTTCCAAGCGAGGCGCAATTCACACACTGCCTTATCGGCAGAGACGAGTGATTGATCTTTATCCAACAGACCACAAAAAGTCGTTCGTAGTTCCAGAAGACAAACTGTTGTAGTTTTAAAAATCGAACTTCAACTGTAAATTAGCTTAGCTGCAAATGAAATGAAAAAAGCTCCCCACTCTCTTTGTATTCTCATTTTTGTATCACAGTCGACTGTTATGTAAATGGCTAACGGTCAAGACACATGAAAAAGACAATTCCAATAGTCGCAAAGTAGATGTTACATTCATGCGAAACAGAAGCAGATTTATACTATAGTGGCAAAGTCCACAGAGTGCAAGTCTTTCTCTGATGAAATGTTAGTGCTTACTTTGACACATTTCACAGATCACACGTGAGCTCAGAACTGAAATACCGAACCTATTTACACTGAGTAATGGGAATCGTAGTGTTTCAGTAGAGCGGCATCAGGAATTATGTAAGTAGCAGGTATCAACAATAGAGATGCTAAGTTCTCGGTGTGAAGGCGTCTGAGAACTACTAGTCAGGCAATGATTCCGAACTCTCTTCCAAGGCATGAGTTACGAGCTGTCTTAAAACACAAACAGAAAATGGTGTAAACATGTAACGTACTCTGTCCAAACAATCGAATGAGGGAAAGGGACTGTTGCAATTTTAGGTATAAAAGGGCGACGCGATTTGATGTCCGTTGCAGTCCGACTAAGTGCGTGAAAGCAGTCAAACAAATGGGGAGCTACACGACTGGTTGGAGTAGGTAAGCTGAACGGGTAATTGGACGTAATGTGGAGTTATTAGTTCTGCTAATTAGGCAATAATCAAGCATCGAAGCAAAGTTCATTGCTATTAAGTCACAGCAACCCCAACGTCGAACTAAGTTAAAAGCTACCACCAACTTGTTGCCACTCCATGCCCCACTCTCACACTCACTGTACAAGTCACAAGAACAAAAAACAACACCATCGCTGTAGACACCTCAGAAAGCTTTTCCCATGCGCTCTCTTAAATCCCCAGACAAGATCATCTACGCATGCTTAAACCTAATCACTGCCAAATAAGTTTCATTATGTTTCTCTCTTAAATCAGTTAATTGTTCAAAAGCCTCGAAACTTGCCACAAGGTCAGCGCACAGCACAGCTCCCCACTCTATAGCCAGACCGTCAATAGTTCTTCAGGTTCAGTCAACCAGTGAGGTGCTTACCTTTTCGTTCCCCAAAACGAAGAAAATCAATTCCCTACGGTGTCTTTCTTTTTTTGTGGTGAAATCGACTAATCCCAGTGAAAGATGAGTTCGCTTCAGTTGCTCGCTGCCCGAGTGCAACAAGTATCCGGCCGTGGTCTGTATGCTGTTCGATATTTGTCCACTTCGAAAGTTCTCTCCGAGAAGCAAGAGTAAGTACCATCAAACAAGAGTATTTCCGTGTAGTGTGTGTCAGCAAATTAATTTTTTTGTTTTATCTGCAAGTTTGCCTTGGGAATTGTTGAACATACGCACATCCATTCGGCTGATTAGAATCCAATTGGGGTCTAAGCACTTCGCTGCCAATAGCACTTGAAAACACTGTGCAAATAACGAAGGCGGGGGTTTTTAATCGAACATTTCGCTTGTCGTCAGCTGGCTTGTTACTTAATTATATTTTTTTTTTGTGTTTTGCTACTTCTCACGTAGTTCCCCTGCAAGAACTGTCAGCTTTCGCTTTCGATGCTCTAAATAGAGTTCTGTACAGTGCAGATGGGAATTGTGAAATACTTGCAAAGACGCTCCACTTAGGTGCAATGATAAATTCGGTGAAGTGGCCATGTTGATTGACTACATTCGGCACAGGCGCTCAAAGAGTTATTTCTGGCGACGCGATGATGGAACGAATCGCTGCTGTGAGCCGCATTAAATCGCATTTAGGGGTGCGGCTACATTTCGTTTATGTTTAATTTTCAAAGAATTATCATTTTCCATAAAAATTTCGTTTCTTGGTCTTCTTCTTCTTGGCCAATGATTTCCCAATTAAAATTGTGAAATAGGAAACAATAATTAAACTGGTCTCCTCTTAAGCCATGTGATTGATTAGCATGTTTTCTATGTTAATCAAGGCGGCACACATCAGAAGCAAGCTGATGGTTCGTGTATCTGTTGGCGGGCATGACTTTTCGAGTGCCAAATTGAATCTACTAAAAGTGGGATAGGTTCTGAGATAGCCGTACATAGGTCAAAAAGGAAGTTGAGGCTTGTCAACTTGAAGTTCATGTGTAAACGCACTGTCTTCAGTCGATTATAAATGGAAGTCACGTCCATCGGTGCGCACGTGATTTTATCGCTCCGGCAGAAATTGTTTTTAATTATTTAAGAGTTACATAACCAATAACAGAAGGAGATATATGAAGCTTGAAAATGATATGACCGGTTCTCTTCCATAATCTGCCGATCGCTGACTAAGGAAGCCAATAAACGTTTATTTAAGGCACTGATCTAATAAGTTTATCTTTGGAATCGGGAGTGGAAGTTTTTAAGGCAATGTTTTGATATTTAAGTACATTTAGGACCGACATTGATTTGGTATTACCGTCATCGCTCGCAGATTATGTGCTAAGGCTAGACGAAAGTGTGTTGTTGTCGAGTTGAGTTGACACACAGAAAGTGGGACTCTCGGCTAAGCCATCTGTTGCTTTTAGTAGAGGAATGATTGAATGGCAGACAAACAGAATAGAAAGCAAAGACTTACGAAGAGATCGAAATGTTGTTAGACAATTGAATCGAATTGAATTGAAAAAATTGAGCTGTGTCACAGAAGACACTAGTACTGCAACCACAAAGGTCAATTGTACCCTATAACTTGGTCTAGGGTTTATGTGCTGCCTTTAAGATTTATACAAATTTCCCTGATAGGATTTCTTGAAAGTCTTTCCCAGTTAATGGTGTTCTGTTTACTGCTCAGAATCTTTTTTCGGGAAAGGCTTGACAGACAATACTTGGTTGGAAGGACCAATGGAAGATAATTAATTTGGCTACCCAGATATGTGACGTTAATAAAAGTGCAGGATGCGCCAAAGCAAAACTACCAGTGTTAATCATGTGCAATTCGTATATTTATCATGTGCTTACACTTTCACTATTTGGTATAAATCAAATATTTTGTATAAGCATTTTTATGCGCAATGAATGTAGTATGATGTCAGCCAGTTCAGATACAGATATTGGATCCTTTTCCTGAGTTGTGAATAACTACACTTCAGAAATATGGCTTTTTATTGGGTGGTGCGGATGCTTGTGCGTTGGTCCTGGAGTTTCAGAGCCCCACAATCTGCACATCTATTGGCCAGCATGATACACTAAAGGAGTTGAAGGGCACTAGAGGCACTAGAGAGCCACCCGATCCTCCGCCATGGACTCTAAGTCATCACGCGTTGTGGCTGGGAATGCGTTAGGCGGCCTTTTGAACTTGATCCAACCACCTCGTCCTGTGTCGTCCAAGCTGCCGATGGGGCATTCTCACAACGCTCCCAAACTATCGAAGCATAAACCTTTACGTTCGCTGCACAACATTGTATTCCTCACGCACTGTCGTATTTCCCATTACAGCGCGTAGAGCCAAATGAAAGCACGAAATTTCAAAGATTTTACTTTATCGGTCATTACCCAAATATAATGACCATAGCTGAGAGTTGGAATAAATACTCAGTTAATCATATTGTATACTTAAAGCCGAAAACCTTCATGGTTCGCATGTTTTTGTAAAAATTAATTTATGTATGCATTTATAATCATGGATTAGTAAATAATAATAATATTCAGCTGAAAGCAGCTAGCTTGGCTTTGGCACTAAGGCGTTTTATATTACACATCTTCCAAGTTGTTTCAATCCTGCAGGAAAGCCTAACGTTACTCCTCACATATCTCGTGAAAAAAATTCCCCACTGGGTTCAATGTGTCTCCACTAACATGTGCATTAAGCAGGTGTTCTAGATTTAACCAGAACATCTGATTTGTCCAAGATAACCTTCATCCCAGCATCTGCACATACGGCCACAAACCTTTCGAATGCGCCCTGGAGACAGTACAATCCAACAGAAGAAAATATATATTAGGGCTGAAACGGAATCACTCACTCTCTGGTATAAACACGAGAGACTCTGTGGAAAAGTTTCCAGAAACCTGTACAAAAGCGAACCAATTAGACACAATTCGGTGACTGTAATCTCCATCCTCCCTTCGAAACCTTATATTCTCGTAATAACCATATAATTTCGGTTTGGTTTGTTCAGTGTTTATTTGCACGAAATAGCACGATTTTATTTTCTGTTTTGAGTCTCCATTAAATGGCGGTATAATTCCAGAGAATAAATGCAAAAAAACACATTCGTTAAATACCAGATTTGCTTTAGCGCCACTCCCTCCACACACTCAGTCACCTTGTTTATTGCTTTTAGCGTGTATATGATACCATTCTCGAACCGCGATATCACTCATCAGAACTGTTTTTAGTGCACTGTGCTTTGCTCAACGGGATCCCTTATAAGCTCAAGCACAGATGTGAGCAATTCCAAGCTAGTGCAGGAGTTATTTAGTTCGTAAATCCTTGCTGATATACATAATCATTAAATTTATTGTTGAATCTGCTGACGTGGCTGACGAGGCAAACAACAGCCAGTTCTACCTGATTCTCACAGGTGAATTGCAGCCGTGTTACCTTCCTACTTTGTGCATGTGTGTTGTCGGAAATGTAAAAATAGGCACAAGACGGCACGGAAATAAATAGACACAAGACGAGAAAAATTATAGTTAATAGCATCTGCCCTTGATGAACAACTGGTGTTTGGAATTACTTGATCTCCTGCCATTAGGCTTGTGGCACGAAGTTTATCGCTTTGGGGTCCATTTAATTTAACCAACGTTTCACTTATGAGGTTGAACTCTTAAGTAGCAATTGTGTAATGTATAAAATTACACACGAAAAAGGCGATCGTACCTCTTGCGATACCAATAGAGGTATTTCCCTGCTTAACGTCGCCTCCAAAGTCCGATGGAGCCTTCTGTGTGAACGTTTGAAGCTGTTTTGCACCGCACTAATCGGCGTGTAGCAGACCGGCTTCCGACCCAACAAATAGAGACTACGACAATTCTTCACACGGATGCAAATCCTGGAGAAGACCAGCGAGTTTCAAATCGATGCATATCATCTCTCTAAAGCCGCATGTTATAGCATTCATTGCAAGCAATTACTCGAAGCGATAATTCTCGAACATTTTACTCGACACAGAATACTTTTTTCCATTACAACACTTCTGAAATATAGGCCAAACATTTGTAGGCTTCTTATTGGGTGTAACAGATACTTCCACTTTAGTTAAGTGTGAGGCCGATCTAAGATCCCAGCAGTTTTTTAGGTCAGAGCACCTGGCATCCGTGTGGTGGCCCGTGGCGTTGTGGGTATGTGCGTCGACCCCAACCTCGACGTCGTAGTTTCGATTCCTGCTCTGTGCGACGAAAATAGTGTTCACGGCCCCACCTCTTTCGAATCACTGACAATGCTCAAAGAGTATTTCCTGTCTAGAGAAAGCTTTTCAAACAAAGCCGTTCGGAGTCGGCATTAAACTGTAGGTCCCTTCCACTCGTGAGAGAACAGTAGCACGCACAACACAGCCACAACCGATCAGGCTGAAACTGTGCTGGATTATAGTCTCTTGCGAGTTTCCTAAGCAAACACGTATACACTACTGTACAGCAGTCAACAGCCGGAAAAAAAACTCTGCCATATTTGCCTGTTTGGTGTGGTAAACACTCTAACAAACTTAGCACTTCATTCGCCAAGCCCACATCGTGCGTCATAACAGTCTCCTCGTGTACGGGCTCTAAGCAGTCTTTGCAGAGCTCGTTCTGTGGGTTTTAAATGTTTTCAGCATGAGAAGGCAAATCTAAGAATTATATCAACAGTACGTGATCCGAGATAGGAAAATATTTGAGTCGAAACGCACAATAACTTTTGCCAAGCGCTGTTTCTTCAGGTTTCGGAGAGCATTCCTCGTTCGAAGAACTAAGCCGGCTTTATACAAGACGCTAATCATTCCAGTCCTGCTCTACGAATCAAAGGCTGGAAAATGTCAAAAAGGCATTAAGAATCCCTTTGTGTCTTACGGAGAAAAGTTTCGCTTATTGCGTTGGAGGCATAGTTCAGTCATGAAGTGTACGGACTGCACAGCCACATGCATGTGAGGATCCAACGCCTAATTCGGCCAGATCTTGACGAGCATATGGGCACGCTGCCTCTGTTTCCAAGTGGAGTCTTGGAGTCCAAGCCAAGACTATGAGACAATGCAATGCTTCTCTGATTAGGAAGTAGAGAGGGATCATGTTGTTGAGCTCACCGGGGGAAGTAAGCTAAATATCCCCTTTTTATGTAAACCCCTCGCTCTGTAGCGTCACACAAAAAATATCAATCGACGCATAACCGCTTTCATCCCCTTCCACATCGACGACTACGTACACATGTTTAATATCCAATTAATCAATTGAACTGCTAATTGAACCGCAATCGACATCAGTCACGATCTTATGACATTCATGATAATGAAGCCTTAAACACTACATACATAACAATGTCCACTGGTTGCGCATAAAAATCATTTTATCATTTTATCATTTTAATCATATTCATATCTAAATAATTCAGTTGAACTGGCCGTCAGTTAGTGTCCATACGCGCTAATAAAACGTGTGAAATCCACACCGTGGACATCCGTTTGGGTTCGATTTAGCTTACAAACGCTACAAGTCGCTAACGAGAAACACTCACTCATTCCCTCAAAATTTATCACATTTTCACAAGACAATTGTCTTGCGGATGTTAATTAGTGCTGGAATACGAAAGCCGTAACACATTTGTGAAATACAAATAATTATGACCTTGTCACAAAGAGAATTCAAATTTTGTTTTGTTTTTACGCTAAACGATTCGACTGTGATTCTCCCCGCAGAGTATTTAGGCTAAAGCCATCGACTATAAATAGCACTTTTTTTTTGTCAATAGCGGCTGTGGATTTCATTGCCGTCGCGGCGACGTGGTCGACACGTGGGGAGTAGGAATATTACAAGAATGACCGATTGTCGACCACATGATTAGAATTGCGGCTGTGCCGCAGATTTACCGCATGTACATATGTAAATCATTAGTACCGAAAACGTGTGATGGTGGAGACAAGTGAAACAAAAAAGAATACATAGCAATGTGGTAACGAGAATAGTCGAATGGAAGCTTTGAGCTTTTATCTCGGTTTTATTCACGTTTCTCTTTATTTCTTCGCGTGGTTGTTAAATTTGTCTCAAACACAAGAGAAGAGGCAAAGAGATACCTGATGTCATGATTGTATGTGACTGACATGAGCGATATAAGGAAAAAGGTTATCAGACATTGGGCGATCCGGCACTCATGATTGTATAAAAATAGCAGCCGCATTTGTTTGTTTTACATAAATAATGAATATCAATATGCAACAAATAGGCAAACTAAGGGAGTCAGCTGAAAACGAAAGATGCATGAATTGAAATGATCTTCCACGCATTTTGGAGGTTTTCTTGTCAAAGCAATGGTTTATCCAATTGAAAGACACTACGGCTATCGAAAAGAAGGACGACGCGAATTTTTGTTTTTTTGTGCCTATTGATTCATTTAACAAGATGGTTGGCTTTTTTTATTTAAAATTACACCTCTTGCGAAATTACTTCATCTTTCACTGGCCCTTCAGTCCGGTGTGCAGCAGGGCATCAATCAACACACATACCTCTCCAACTATCACGGCCTTGGGCGATGCACCTCCAGCTCCACCGAGCTGATTAAGCTCTCTTTCCAGCCTTTACCAGAAATCAACTAAAAAAACAAGCTGTCCCAAAGGGGTTAGATTCTCCTCCATTCAAGATTTCTGTCCACTACCACGTTTTCCCTCGTTTTGGAGAGTTCATCGTTCAATCTTCTTCCCCGAACGCCTTCTTCGCAAAAGGGACCGAGCATAATTCTAAGGATTTTCCTCTTGAAGAGACCACGCATTTGGTATTCTTGACTACTTCTGAGCTATATCTCAGACTGTCCAGGTCTTGTATAAAGATAACTTTGTTCTTTGAGAGGTGACTTAATTTTTCCATTGCCGACGAAAGACACAGTAGTTGGTCACGGTTATCCTCCGTCTCGTCTCAATCGCGATGTCATTTGCAGAGTTTCAGTTTGCAGATGACCAATGGAGGCTCCGAGTCCGAGATATCGCTACCTTCCATCCTTAAAGGTCCTGGGCACACTGCTTCCAGTCATCAAGACCATGGTGCATTTGCGATGACTTGGTCTTTATGCCGTAGTTTTGGTCTCCCTCTCCTTCTCGAACCAGAGTGAACGGATTCGAAGACACTCTCTGATGGAGCATAGTTGTCCATGCGCTCAATGTGACCGAAACAATGTAGTCGACGGAGTTTCGCCTTCCGAACTACATCCACATCCTGGTACAGCTAGTAGAGTTCGCCGTTGTGTCTTCTCTTCCATTCGCTTTCCTCGCAGATAGGACCAGTGTTACCACAAGCTTGACTCATAATTTTTAGATTTGAATCAGAGGCGTTGTGTTATCAAGAACCGTTGTTGGGACTCATTTATTTTTAAAATGACTAGTTTTTTAGCTTCTGGGGCTCTAATTTAACGCGTGATAACACTGGATAGGATGCAGAATTTTTCTTTAAAAGCACCAAGAATGGGCTCGACAGTTTTGAGCTGAATGAGAGAGCATGATTTTGGACCTTTGAGTCAAGAGCCTTGATAAACAGTCCTTAAACACGTCGAAACGTATCTGTCTATTGTGACCCATTGTTTGTATGGAATCTTGTCTTACCCTCATTTACCGCAAGGGCAATTTTTGCCGCTTCCGCTTCCTTCTCGATGATCACAAATGCCAGACTGACGCCCAGTTGACGCAGTTGTCAATGTCATCGGCATATGCGATCAATTGAGTCTCGGTTAAATATTTGCCGACCTTGAGGTAGCAACGGGCATTTTCCATTGTCACTATACAAAGAAGTTTGGAGGGATGAAAAATGCTAGAAAGACGTTTAGCTCAGTATTCTTTCCTCTCTTCTTTCTACTGAAATGGTAGATGGCCTTTTGCAACAGACTGGCGCAGGATGCCTCACTACGAAACAATTATGGCCCAATTATAATTCGAATAGATCTGGCGATCACATTGCACGGTTGAGAGACTTCATTGATGAGGAAGTTTTGGGGGATCGACATCGAATAGCGTGAACTTGTTTCAGTGAAGATGACGTCCTCTAAGTCAAAAAACGACCCTGAACTCCACCGAGAAAACATCCAATTATCATTCATTCGCGCTGATGCTCACTCGTAAAGAACAAAAACATGTAGGAACATTTTCACTGTGATCGTAAAACTAGTTTTCACATTGTACTACATGCTGTACGACCAAGGGAAAAAGTTTAACTTCCATATGGTCGCCAATACGAACGTCGTACGGATCTTTAACGCTTGTACGACCTATTATAAATTGGTTGAACTACATGCGGTGCAATGTGAACGCAGCTTATGATTTAGCCGTATCGCAGAAGGGCGCCATTAGAACTCACCCATTCAGACTATGCTTGCTATACAACACGAAGAAACTACTGTTCCCTTTCCTCTGATTTTCAAGAAAGGATGCCACCTAGAGACTTACGTACTTTATCAACAACATGGCTGAAATGAGCGGCATTAGTTTCAGTAGTCAGTCATCGCCTTAGCAAAAGCAGTAACTGGTTTACGGAATAGGAACGATTTTATGGGAACAGCTCTACACTGGTTTAAATCCGACTCAAACCCCACTGAACTTATATTAAGTCCTTCTTGCAGTCTACGGGGAGAGTATTTCGCAACTTCTGTTTATCTGCAGCATCCGAGGAAACCAATTATACTTCGATTGTATGCAAATTCGATTATCTTCTAACTTTCCGGCTCGAGGTGTTAACGCGTTTCCAGCTTTGATCTGTGTGAACGCAAAATCTTGCAGGTATTTATTCAAACAATTTAGCGATTTCATAAGATTCGAAAGATGTCTGTCAGTGACAGACTACCAGTAATCAAGCTGTTACTGAGTAAACAGTTGTTCCCGGCGTCGTTGGGCTTGTCGAGTGGTCTGTTCTTAATGAGTTCGGTGAAATTTACTTGTCGTGTTGCATAATTGATTACATTTCGCGAGTAAACGAAGGTGTTTTTTATGTGTAAACACATGGTCTATGCATGTTCCGCGGCAGACACTCCGCGGCCGACAGCATTTTATGGCCGACGTTAAATTTGAATGTTTTCCACAAAATCCCGCAATTGTTTATGCTTGACCTTAATCACTCACCTCATGAGCTAATGTAATCATCCCTTTTTCAGATGCAAAGTACTTGTTGTGGGCGGTGGTTGCGGAGGATGTGCCATGGCCGCAAAGCTGTCGTCGAAATTGGGCAGTGGCAAAGTGATTGTCTTGGAGCCCGCTGAAGTAATTAGATTTGTGTGAGATCTCTGAGAATGGGAATAATGTGTGTGCTTTGAATGTTCCAGGAGCACTACTATCAGCCAATGTTCACGCTGATTGGCGGTGGCATGAAGCGGCTGGAGCAATCTTCTCGTCGCATGGCGGACGTTCTTCCCAAGAAGGCCAAGTGGATCAAAGAAAAGGCCGTGGAATTCGATCCGAAATCGAATACCGTGACAACCTCCTCGGGAACTGAGATTTCCTATGATGTTCTCCTCATTGCAACCGGGCTTCAGCTGAGATATGAAAAGGTGAGTGACATCACATGACATTTCCCAGTCGATTTGTTCACGAGGTTGTTCTTTTCCATTTCAGATTCCCGGTTTGGTGGAAGCCCTTGCCATTCCTGATGGCAACGTCTGCTCGATATATTCGCCGAAATATGTCGACAGGACTTTCGCCGCCCTCCAGCGGATGGAGAAGGGAAATGCCATTTTCACTTTCCCCGCGTCGCCTGTGAAGTGCCCGGGAGCTCCGCAGAAAATAATGTACATCGCCGAGCACTACTTCAGGAGGGTACGTCACTGCCACTCGGGGAAGCCAACAAGAGCCTTCAATTACTCTGCCATTGTGTGGCTTCCTCAACCATTTGCACCAGCATCAGTTAATGAGTTTTTTTCCCCACTTGCAGGCTAACAAGAGAAACAACGTCAAGGTCACGTACAACACATCACTGGCAGTGCTGTTCGGTGTGAAGCACTACGCCGACGCCTTGTGGCCCCTCGTGGAGAAGCGCAACATCGACGTGAATCTGAGGAGGAATCTGATTGAAGTCCGCGCGAAGGAGAATGTGGCCGTCTTCCAGAACCTTGACAAGCCCGAACAGATCTTTGAGGAAGAGGTAAACACTGGGAATCATTTTAAGGGAACATTTTTAAGAGTATTTCTCCGCACAGTACGCCTTGCTTCATGCTGTCCCACCAATGGGTACACCCAACGAACTGGCCAGCTGTTCCGAATTGGTCAACGAGGCCGGATTTGTGGATGTTAACAAGGCAACAATGCAGCATGTTAAGTACAAGAATGTCTTCGCAATCGGTGACTGCTCCGCATCGCCAAACTCCAAGACTGCTGCCTCGGCAGGTAAGACTGTCATTTATCCTTCCCTCAATTCGATGTGCATGTGTCCCACATTTGTCAGCTGCCCAATCACCGGTGATCTACAAGAACATCGTTTCCCTCCTCGATGGCAAACCACTGAAAGCCACCTATGACGGCTACGCATCGTGTCCCCTGGTGACGGGCTACAATCGCGTCATTCTCGCCGAATTCGATTACGACCTCAAACCACTGGAGACATTCCCAATGGCTCAGAATAAGGAACGCTACTCGATGTTCTTCATGAAGAAGGAACTCATGCCGGCCCTGTATTGGATGATGATGCTGCCCGGCTACTGGAGCGGTCCGGCATTGATGAGGAACATGTTGTCAATTTTTAAATTCGGTCAAAAATAGGTGAAGGACGAGCGACTTTAATCAATCCGACGACATCATTGCCTGGTGCATGTCCATTTGCAGTCTAGACCAAAAGTGAACACATAGCGGTCACTCAACATTTGATGACATATCACGTGATGGCTGTTCCAAAACACTGTATTTGCAAACAAAAATCATAGAATCGTATTTTCACTCATAAAGTGCTGATTTTATCCTTTTTTATATATTTTTAATTTAAACTTATAAATAAAGATATTTTTCACGGAAGTTGAGTTTTTTTTGTTGAATACCTTGTAAGCGCAGATCGTACTGCAGCTGAATATTCCCCCTTCATCTTGTAGTCCCAACCAAACACACCCATCCAGCGTCTGTCCAGGTATGAATCTCTTGTTTTGAAACCACTTCAGTAGTTTAGAGTGTTCTACTGTTGTGGTAGAGCAGCTGTTTAATCTGGGCACCAAACAACAGGCTCTCTAGCTCTAGATCTCTGGGTGTCTACCTCCACTTGCGCACTACTATTTGGAATGGTTTTTAACACTAAACTGGGGTACTCAGAGTAAAAAAAGAAGCCGCCAATGTACTACCAGGAAACAAACTACATTTACTGCAGTTTAATGAAGAGGAAAACTAACAGGCGTTGCTGTGATGACGAGTCTCATCATTAGCTTTCACCACATCAGTACCAGATATCTGCCACCTGATCCGAGTAAAGGCTGTACAACGACAGAGGAAGTGCTCTGCATTGTCGCCGTCCTCTCTACGGGTATCGCAGAAGGTTTCATGACATAAACCTAGCACACTTAGGTGTTTGGCGAAGGTGTAGTTGGCCGTTAATACGCCGGAGAGACTTCATCCTGGAGAGTCATGCCACCACAAGTTGTGCCCTCGAGAAGCCCAACCATCGATGGAAGCCGTAACCAAGGACTGGGGTAGTTCGAGTTCGGGTCCTAAAAGTACTATCTCACATCCTTGTCTGGCTCGGCGATCTCATTTCCCGTGATCCCTTGCTGGCCCGGGACTCAGACAAGTATTAGTGAACTAAGACTTCCGATCAAAATCAGAGAACACTTGCAATCATGAACTATCCTGGAAATGGTTAAAGGGTAGAGCAGGGTCAAGCACAGTTTGGCTCTCGCTAGAGACAAAAATAGCGCTGAAAACTACTTCCACTTTTTCTTTACAATATAGTTCGTCGTGTATAGTATCACATAGGTTTCCGCTGGGAAAACCAACGCAAAGTTACCTTACCAAGTGTGTAGTCCGATGTCGTCATCCTCCACGAAGGTACTAGACCTTTCGTTGGTCTTAGAGACGACTGTAAATATTCGACTACAGCCCTTTCCTTGCTCAAATTTTGAGCAGAGGCAGTCTTGACTGCAGGGAGAGTCGACTTTCCATGCACGCCGCAGCAGGTTTAATGATATCCGTGCGTCTTATCCGTGGTTAAACTAAATGTGGTGTATGAGGTCTTCCTCACTGCCATATCCGCAGACGATACGGTTCATTTTTGTTGAGTTTTCCATGAGCTCTGTCCGGACAACATACCTTAATCGTTGTATCCACAGACATTCGACTTGACTCATGTTGCTGTATCTACAGACCATGAAGTCAATGAGTCCAAGCAGCAAATATCAGTCGCTGATGTACAAATATACTGATGCTGAGCTCTAAAAGCGGTACTGTTCACTAGGAACGAATCTGGCAGCCATAACGACACACATTGTTTTGACGATGGTTCGTATTGACGTTTCCCTTGGTTCGACAAAAGGCAAGGACTTCTGCTGTGCGCATGTATATTAAGCAGTAACTCTTTATGCGACGAATAGGTGGTGGAGTGCCGACCTGCATTTCCAACACAACACAAGCAGGGTTTTTTGTGTCCTTAACACCCAGTGCTACCGACTTCTCAGATAGGTAATAAGTGGCTTGTGATGGACCAACTTACCTCTGTATAGTTATTTTGGCTCAAAAACACCAAAGCGCTAAGCATTACTGACAATATCACCCAATTGAACATTGTTTGCAGCTTTCTATACCTAGGAAGTGTGGATCCATCTAACCGTGGTTGCTCCGAACCCAATGTGTGCAGCAGAATCGAGAAAGCTGAGCTGCTTTCGGAATGCCATCCATGGTCTGTAATGTAGTCAGACCAAACTGCGATTGTTCCGCTCCAACGTAGATTCGGTGCTGCTTTATGGATGATTACCACACGAAAGTTGAAAATATTTAAGAAACATGCTTGGGATTGTTTTGATGAACCGTATATAGAAAGTGACAGTGGATTAGACCCACTCTTCGGTGAGAAGACAATTCCACTGCGTAGTACATATGCGGGACGACCTAGACCATCGCGGCCCACAACTGTTGAAGAGTTATCAAGTTCTTTCGGAATGAGTTGGAGAGAGCTAAAATAGAAGTTTGTCTAAGTAAATTAGTTAAGTAAACCTCTTCCTCGCCTCCGGACATCTTCGTCAAGTTCAAAATTTGTTCGTCTTAAAAGAACTGTTCCGCTACCCAAAGATCAGACACTGGAACCTCGCCCTGATTTAGTTCACCGCCCAACCAATTTTCGCGTCCCTTTCAATGGCAGCAGATGTCTCATCAAGGAATCTGTGCATTCGACCGATCACGTGAATGTCTTCCGCGTATGGTGACTTGTGGACGATGGTGCGTCTGGTGTTAGCTTGAGGCTGAATACAAATTTATGATTCGTTTTAAATGACAAAAAAAGTAAATCCACAACCGGTGCACTAGAATTCACTTGACCGCATTACACATCAAAAAGACAAAATCAATTCTAGCAACTGCAACGTTTTTCACAGTAAATGCTGCCGTCTCTGGTAGGTGCATTGACTGCACTGCTTTTTCATTTGCATATTCCATGCGTCAGTGCACCACATTAAGGCTGTTTTTTATTCAATCTCCGAATTGATTGAATATCTGAAAGATATCTCATACATTTCTAACTGAATTTGATTTCCGTTTGAAGCAGATTTGCATTCGCCTGTAAAATTAATGTCCGCCACCGGTTGGACAAGTGGCGGTGGCTGGAAAAGTGCAACCTTTTCACTGAACAGTTGAACAGTGACCGTTAGATATAGTCGTTGAGAATATACATTTTTGCTGATTGGACGTGAAATCTTGACGTTGGATGCTTTTTGTTTTTATGTGAGTTTACTTTGATAGTGTATTTTAAAGCCATTTACACTTGTTGAGAAATATGACAGCGGCTTAAAAAATGGCTTTAAAACTTCATCACATTTCTTGGTTTCTGTACATCGTAGCAAAAGTTGTAACGTGGCGAAGGATATCCTTATTTCATTCTATTCAATGAAGTTCAGGCATAGATAGGTTAGTTTTAAAGAGGGGGAGTGTGATGATTGACCATCGGTCCCACTCGGAGGCCAAAGGGCCCATTGTGAGTTCTTTCTAACATTTCGTATTACGTGCTGGTTGAAACCTACCCCTGCTCGTTATGAATTTTAAAAGATCCTATATACCATATCTGCGTTCGCTACATCTACATCTCATCTGTGAATAATCTATGGCCCACCCAAGATAAAGGCCGATTCTGGAGAGCTAGGCAGTGGCAAGGCAGGATCGGTTCCTTCGTCACCGCAGCTCTGGCAGAGATCGCTGGATTTCTGTTTTCATTTTCTGAGCATTGTTCCGATCGGACAGTGTCCTGTAATTACTCCAACGAGCATACGGATCGAGTTTCGGTTCAATGCCAGCAGCTTCGTTGTATTGCCGATATTAAGCTCTTGCCCCGCTGATTTTGTAATCTGACACTCACTTCTTGTAAGGCAGTACGAGTTGGCTTCTTTTATCGTTGTGTCGTATATGATCCGGTATAATTCACTGATCATCGGTTGAAGTGACGTGTCCGCTTCACTGATGTCCATTTTAGATCTTTGTCTGGCCAATTCGTCCAATATTTTGTTCCCTTCGAATAACTTGGACCCAGCAGAGTTTGCAACCTTGTGGCATCTGATGGACCTCAGTGAATCGCGACATTTTATGGTAGCCTTTGATTTCGTTGAGCAGAATCCTAGTGTTAGTTAGTTAAGGGCAGCCTTGCTTTCTACGAAGATGGTGTTGATGTCGGTTTCTCTGTAAGTGTTCCAGAATCTCTGCTTGGAAGACGCTGCCCACATGATACCAGTGTGCGCAATGTCCGATTCGTCATCCGTCAGTGAAGAGGGCAATGTCGTGGTCATTTCTAAATTAGTTCGATTGTCTATCGTCTCAGTCGGGCAATAGGGTTAGTATTTTAAGAGAGATGTAATAGTCCGGGGTGGAAGTGGGCCTCAACCAACATGCCTCTCAAGCCGGCACGATCTTTCACCAGCGGCTTTCAGCTGCGCACACCAAGTTTTGTTCGAGGACGGCCTCTGTTGCACTGTCATCTGTTATATTGATTATAGGTGCAAAAAATGGCTTGTTTTCACAAAGTGGACTCTTGTCTGGGAGTGCTTCCTGCGGCGAACCTTTTATGAATAACTCAAGAAGAAGGAGATGACTTATCACGTTATGCCCCTTGCATTGTTACTGAATGTCTGTCTAAATCGTCCCCTGCTTAGTTGGCTTGAACATCCCTGTGGTCTACTAGCCAGCAAAGGCTCGTGTCAACCTAATTAGCCATCTCTTGCACAGACTATAGTGCATTAATGGCTTACTAATCCTCCGCGCTGGTGGCGAATCACGATGATCTCCATGATCATGAAACACTACAATGTGACAGTGAATGTCATGTCTCCATGTTCAAATCATCTCCTTTGAAGCGAGGTATGGGGATATGTGTTCATTTCTACTGCGTGCTTTATTTTTGTCGCAGAGCCACACTAGAGTCCAGAGGTTGAAGATAAGACGCACATAAAGAAGCAGTTCTGAGCGTTCGAAGTCGATACAAGCACAAACCTACCGTTAAACATTCTTGACTTGATTGTGTCGCCAGACTGTTTGATGTATGGCTTGAAGCTGATAATAAATAATTCATACCTTTGTGAGATTCATAGTGCGTGTAACAACGTGTACATACTGGGAAAGTTTATGGTGACACCTTTATAATCCAACGACACACAATACGGACAGTAAAGTGACATGAGTCTAGGAGTTATATACGCAAAAGTTGAGTGACTGTGGCAACTCAGGGCTGGGCAGAGATGACAGAGAACGACCATGTTTAAGGCGGTATTCACTAGTAGTGGAGTGGAGAGTGGAGTGTTAACCCACTGCAAGCAACAGCAGTTGCACAACATCAAGATCGATCCAGCGCAGTGAACCAGTGAACTTGATGATTTTCTTAATGCGATATAGATGGCTTACACTAATGCTGCTTTACCAAGACTGTTGATAAAATAACCACCAAATGACTTCTCCTTCGGAAGGAGAGGTCGTTGATTTCGTAGGAAAGGTTGGCAGTAGTGGACAATCAAGGCCCAATCAATGGCGCACTGAACAGTAATGAAGCCGATAAGACCTGAGACCATACTAGCTGAAGAAATCATCGTCTGCCCGCCATAATCCACTAAAGGAGTCGCGAGGTAAAAGCCGGGTCTAGAGATCTCGCATTTAGACATGCATTGGAAGACGTGATCATGTGAATATCCGTGCCATTTGATTTGTCCGTGTTAACCTTTATCCCAGCATCCCAGCACATACAGTCCGAAACACATCTAGTTCGCGCTGAAGTTTCGTCTTGGGATATTACCCTCTCCTCCCTCACTGTGAAACTTCCTACACAAATAGCTACGCTCTCCGCTATCTGTGTTGATAGGGTGCGACGAGTTCCACGATTCAGTAAGAGAAACAAAATTTGAACTTTTTAAGTAAACTTTTAATAATTCAGGTCATGTGTTCCATGTACAAACATATCGCATTGAATCAAGTGTAAAAAATATATTAAGAAAAAACGTATTAAATTAAACATGTAGAAAGGAAAAAAAATAAAGAAATAAAGATAGTCCATCAACCAAGATCCACTCTAAAATACGGTAACACACTACATGATACATCTGACTGGAATGCGCAACAACATAGAAAAGCAGAAGTATTCTGGATTAGGTAAGAACTATTCATATCTTGGATCGCTTACTGGTGCGCCCCTCCAGGCCGACTGTACACCGTGCTGAGACCTCGTGTGGGGCCATGGGCTGTTCCAACGGATTGCTTGGTCGTTTTCTGTTCGGCGATTGAATGGGTGACTTTTGCTTGAGGCACTCCACGTCATTGAAAACGACTTGTGCCCCACCGCCGCAGGTTGGAATAACGTTCGCTTTGTACAACTTTGTCTCGACGTCACCGTCCGTGTCGGCCTCTTGAGAGACGAGACAGTATTTTGTCGGTTTGCTGGTGAGATCTTTTACGTCTGGTAGTTTTGTAATGGATTTTCGATTTTTTAAGTACGGCTGGAGGATTGTGCCCAGCGGAACTGGATTGGGGGCTCGGTGTTCTAGCCACTTCTCGCCGGCGGACCGTGAGCGACGGTGGCGGTTGTTGGCCACTGGAACGCCCTAAAATTGAAGAAAACAAGTATTTTTAATCTATATGGAGCTGCTTGCCTCTGTTAACTCACCCTTGGTCGGGATGTGCTTGGCACCTCAGCCGTCCTTGAAGACACCGTTGGCTGGACGGACTTTGTGGGCTGGGGAGTGATTTCGGTCAGGTTCTCCGAGCTTTGGGAGCGTATCACGCCGGGGATGTCGTCTGATTTGATAATATTCGATACCAACCGCAGCTTCTCATCCTTGATACGCATCTTCTCTTGCATCTTTTGCCGCTGTTCGCGCAGGAGGAACTCCAGCTCGCGGTTCTTTTTGTCCGCCTCCACAGCGAGCTTGGAGTTGAATTTCTTCTTTTGCTTTTCCTTCTCCTGCTCTTTCTGCGAGAGCAGATTTTGATTTTCCGACAACTTTCGCTGCATCTCATCCAGTTGCCGTTCTCGGTTGCTCAGCTTGTTGTTGAGTATGTCAATGGAGCTCTCGTGAACTCGGAGCTTGTTCTCCAGAGCAATGATACGTTCGCGTTCCTGGTTGTACACCGCTTTTAGAGAAGCCAGTTCTGTTTTCAAAGACAGATTCTCCTTCTCCACCTTGTCCAAGTGGAGACGAAAGTTATCGCCTGCAGATTGAAGACACAATGTTAGAATAACCCTCGAAATGAGAGATCCACTTAAACTTACATCGATTCTCCAGGTCGGCACACAGGATTTTTCTTTTCTCGATTCGCTGCATTAAGTACTGCATAAGCTCCTGGACGGCTTCCTCTCCTTCGGGACTGTCGATTTTATAGTCGGGGAATCCAGGACCCAGAGTGTACACCAGACCGAGATCGATGTCCAGTTTCTTGGCCTCAGAGTGCCCCAAATCATTGAGGTTATTCACGGCGACCTTGAAGATCTTGTTGGCCTTCCTCCGTCCGGGTGTCAGTCCGAAATCTGGCTTCATCGGTGTGGCCCTCGCTATCTGCACCTCCTGTGTCATCTCGGCGAATTTCATCACTTGCTACAAGAGAAGGCCGTTGTGGAAAACCAACTCCAAGTCACACGCAAGCATACATACCGAATTCTCATCGAAGTCCTCAGCGCGGGGATTTATGCACACAATCATGGACACCTGGCCCTCGCCGTCGAAGTAGTTCTTGAACAGATGTGTTATCTTCGAGTCCCTGTAAGGAATTTTCTTCTGCGACGCTGTGCTTTGATTCTCTCTCAGGTATTCTAAGCATGTTCTTAGAGTCATGAGGGAGTTGTTGATGTTGCCGGCTTCTCGCAAACGCTGTCCGGTGTTCTTTGTTCGCGATGAACGCTCGCTGCCCGCCAAGTCAACCAACGACAGCTGACTGACGGTTATTGTACGCTTGTCCTGAATCACAGTCTCTCCCTGACTGTCCGTGGGCGCCTGCACCAATCTAATGTTGAAAACCGAGTGGCTGCGACTCGACTCCGCGTTGAGAACTGTGTGGCCCATGCGCTTCCGCTTCTGGCCCGTCTGGAAGGCCTCCACAGCCTCTTCCACTGTTTTGATCTCAATTTCTGTAACTCCATGAACGAACATGTTGTGGTTGGCATCCTCTCGGATAATCTTACTCTGAAGAGTTCTAAAAAACAAAAATAAATTCTGACACCAATTTAAAAAAAAAATCAACTCACTTTTGAATTCCACCCTCCTCCAGAAGATCATATACGCTGTTGTTGTACACCTCTATGTATGTAACAAAAACCG
Source organism: Eristalis arbustorum (assembly GCA_916610145.1). Classification (NCBI taxonomy): domain Eukaryota; kingdom Metazoa; phylum Arthropoda; class Insecta; order Diptera; family Syrphidae; genus Eristalis; species Eristalis arbustorum. The sequence continues at coordinate 30,992,338 of OU744318.1, forward strand.
CGTACATGTTGTCCTCATCAAGGCCGTGCAATGGCCTGGGTTCCGTCGAAGCTTGCGATGCGATCTCGGGATCCGAGTCCTTTCGCCTCCCCTTAGCGAAACGCATATTCATTTCAGCTTGCCTTTCCAGCAATGCGTCAGCATCCGAAAGAATTTCAAATCCATTCAAACGATCTGGTTTGAAAATGTATTTCTTCGCCTGGTAATCGGCAATGGTACGGAACAATGTGTCCAAACAACGCGGCATAATACCCCGCTGCCGGGTATCGCCAGTCATTGTGTATGTTTTGCCGCTCCCAGTCACTCCATATGTGAACAGGAGACTATTCTTACCACGTATCAAGTTCTCAACGAGCGGCTGGGCAACAGCTGAGAATACATCACGCTGTGAAGCTACCGGTTCGAATACATGCTTGAAAATGTATTGTGTTTCCTTTTGTGTGCTTTGCTTGTAATTTAAAGCAAATTCTGGCGGAGTTAGAACAATCGTTGTGGGATTCTTTACGCGAACGCATGAGAGATCTGCATCGGATTGCAGAGGACGCACTCGACAAAACACATTAACAGGATCTTTCTGTTTGTCAGATGAGTCCTGCCGATGGTGTGGTGTTCTCAGCACACGGATCGGCGTCCTGGCGCTAAAATGAGTCAATTATTGCTGTAAATTGTTTGTTAATCACTTACGCACAATTAGAACTTACGTATTCTTCATCATTTTGTATATATTCGTATAAATAACACGGAGTAATGTACAGAAATTTTGTGATTCGATTCACAATACATCCGATATCAGTTATTTCAAAATTACAAATTTTCAATCTCCAGTTTGACAAGTACGCTCCTCAACCGCCATATTCCAATGTGAAGTTCACTTACACACGAAGTGAGGGTAATGTTGGAGGCTTATGGGCTGATGACACTTTGAAAATTTGGCAAGAAAAACGATATACGGTACATTCGATGATCTAAATTATAATTCATATAATTATATATGCAAATAGATCAAGTTTATCAAAATAAACATTCTCGGAGAATTAACGCCAACAGTCATGCACTAATTGAGTAATTATTTTTGAATATAAGATCAAGACCAACATAAGTAAACAAAGGAAATCTATACTGGATTTAGAGCAAATCTTTAAAAATAGGTTCAACAGCTAAACTAAAATATGAAATGTCAATTTTATTCTGAATGCGACACTCTTCAATTTTCCACCCACAGAAATTTCTGTGGCAGAAATTCGCGGGGTGGGACAATCCTTTCCAGGTTTGCCTGGAAAGACATGTGAAAATGTGATGTGAAATTCACGTTCATTTTAGCGAATGTCGAAACCATTTCACATCTGTACACTCGCACTGTACTTTTTTTTTAAATAGCACATCACAGATGGAGCCAAAAAATGTTGTATGCAAGTTAGGAGTGCGAAAATAACGATTAAACCGATTTCCGAAAATATACTCCCCTAAGCAATGAAGTCACATGATCATGGTATGCGCAGAAAGTGCAATGACTTGACACATTTTTCTGCCAGAGGATGGAAATTATCTTCCGAAAAAAGAAATGCGGAAACTGTAACTGCGTTTTTCCTGCAGTACCCAAAATAATAGCGAGAGCATTTCTGGAACAGATTAAAGAGCATTTAAATTCAACTCTCGACGCCGAACAAGCGGATTTCCGCTCTGAATCCTCCTGCATCGACCAGCTTAAATCGAGATGCAATTTGGTTGGCCTTGCGCAGAAGAGGCATTCCAAAAAAGTCATAGCTATCACAAAACGAAGGTGTCGCGTCTTGCACAACGGTAAGTAGACAAAAGAATTTGAGGTGCAACGTGGAGTTCGTCATGGGTGCATTCTGGTGGTGATCAGCACTACTCCGTGCCGTATGCAGACGATATTTGCTAAGTGTCGCATCGGACAATGGAGCTTCGCCTGATGGCCCACAATTTAGAAGCTCAGGCAAGCAAAGTGGGGCTCTAAATAAATACAGGATAAACCAAACCCATTTGCTTTGTGACAACAGCGCCGAACTGAACATTGCCGTACAAGAAGTCCAGAAAATTAGTAGCTTTCTACACCTAGCAAGTGTGGCCTCGGCAACCGCAGTGTCGCCGAACTTGATGTGTGTAACAGAATCGGGAAGGCTAAAGTTGCATTCGGAATGCTATCCACGCTCCAACGTAGAATCGGTGCAGCTTTACCTAGAAGAGCACACCATTACCACACAAAAGCTGCATATTTTTAAGAAACATGCTTAGGATGTTTGGCCGAACCGTATCTCGATCGAGCAACTATGCCTAAGAACGGACCAAGAGCCTGCAAACAATACAGTACGAAGGGGAAAGTGGCTGTGGATTGTATGCATTCTACGACGAGTGGACAATTCCATTGCGAAGTATACTATGCAGTGGAATACACTTACACAGACAAGCAGAACAACGGGATGTCCTTGGCAAACGCGATGCAAAACAGTCAAAGAGAATGCAAGTTCTTTAGGAACGAGTTGGAGAGCGCTCAAACGCATTGTAGAAGTTCTAACCAGATAGTGCGCAGACGTTGTTGTTGCCCTCTGCCTACTTGTGGGCTAACTGATATAAGTAATTAGGTGTGCAGTCGGTTGAATTCTGGAAATTATTCTCAGAATTGCTTCTTTAATTTTGTGAATTCTTATATGTAGGATATCGAGGATACTAGAAGAGTGTCAGACGTCGATCGCAATGTGATCGATCTAGTTGACGGTTGATTTATTATGAGATCGCCATGCTCCGACAAACGGCCGGATGGGGCAATTGGTTGAGTGGTTGCTCTTAGTTATATGGATCCCCGGCTCGAACCCTAGTGTGAGCAAAACGTGATGCTTTTATTTGGTTTTCAAAATCTGGTTCAGTTACCATTTGTCGTTGGGATCAAATTAAAGGTGTTGCGTATCACAATGGAGCAACAATGGTGTAAGAGTGTGGAACCTAATCTAACATAATCTAACGCCTAGAACAACAGGACGCATTTATAAGCTTATCAAGATGAGTTTCGGGTACACCTCAAGCAGGTACACCTACCGATGGCTACCACTTGGATGTAAAACGCAATTTATAAGCAGAAAAAGTTATAGCAATACTGGGCGTCGTCAGGTTGACACCAATCAGTGCCGATACCCACAACAACCAACCAGTACTTTCACACATTGGAACAGCAATACAGAGCAAAGGCAACATCACACCAATTTCCATCCAGCAACTGGTTACGCACCGACGCGGCAGCCAAGTAAACCAAACATCAAAAACAGTTCGTTGTTTTTAAATAAAAAGAAAAATGAATATAAAAATTGTTTTAATTTGTTTATTACTAATTATTTGAAATTTTTGTGTGTCGTTATTATAAATTTAAATGTATCTTTATAAGCTGAAAATTAATGATTATTTGTATGTAGCTTTCATGTGTGTTTGCTCCTCAATAAAACATTCATTAAATTACACTCGTCTATACTTTCTCAAATACAAATTTCATATGACCTCCGTCAAACTGTAAACAGAATACATACACTCAAGTTTATCAAACTCATGTCGTTTTTGGATACAAGGAAAAAAAAGAAAATGCATGTACTTTCCAATTTGAAATTTATTTTTTTTTTTGTACCAATACCCAGAATTGGGGTTACAAACAGAGGAACGGATCATCATTTTCCATTCAGCCACTTTGTACATGCATGTGGGTGTGTTTGGCTTTGAAATTCATCCTCTCTCAACCACAATCTAGCTTTTAATTGACTAACACATGAAATTGTCTTGCAAAATAAGATGGCTTTTGTTTCAATGAAACTTAATGTGTTGTTTTGTTTCGTTTTGTGTGAATTTGAATTTTACTTTACATTACAGTTTGTTTACAGAATACAGAATACACTGTCCATTATTTGTTACTCTCATTATTATTACAATGTTGTGTGTGTGTTTTGCATTTTTTTTTTTGCTTGTTAATCTTTGTTTTGTTATGAAATAACCTAAAACTGATAATAATTAAAATAGTTACTATCAAATCAGTCTATAATTAAATATTTGATTTATTATTATTTATATTTATGTATATTACATTTCTAAATGAATGTGAATTGTTTGTTTGTTACGTTATTAGAATATATTTATTTTTTTTTTGTAGTTTTTTTGTTACTTAGGGCATTTGTTTGCTTTTTCTTTCTTATACTTGGGTTGGATTTGTTTTTTTTTTTGTTAGTTTGTATTTTTACTTTTCCATGGCAATTCAGTGGCATACAATACGCTTTTTTTCCTTTCTTTCTATATATTTCAACAACAATATATAATGTACGTGGATTATACGTATATACGTTCTTTTTTCTTTCATACCATCATCTTCATCTTCTTCTTGTTTTGTTGCTTAAAGTGTAACAATTATTTGTTTGTTTTTAACCTATGCACTACATTTATACTTAAGAGCTGTTTCTTTTTTTTTCATTTTTCTTTTTATTTTCACCTGATACGGTTTGTTTGCTGCGCTCTCTCTTCAGAATCACACATTGTGTCTCTATGTAAGAATTATATAAATTAGCATGTGGAAAGAGTGTGTGAAAAAGATAAGAACAAACTCTTCTATTGGCTCCTCATCGAATATGCAAATGCAATGAACAATGGAATCGAATCAAATCAAATCAAATCAAATAACAAAGACATAAATTAACAGATTTTGTTTGAAAAAAATACATACAATCTAACGAAGGGGTGTGGGGGTGGGAGGGGTATAGGAAGCCATCAATTAAAATCTAACAACAAATAAAAACAAGACCACATTCTCATACGAGGAAAATAAATGGTTTTTGTTACAAAAATAAAGCGCAGTCGACGTTGCATGAGCCGTGTACTTCCGAATTTAACTTAGAAAAATAATTTTACATATTTTTGCTTGCATAATAGAAATTTGAAAAAAAAAAACAAAAATAATTACCTAGGAAAACAATAATATCGTTCTTTGTTCAGTCGATAAAAGCTAGAGCATATCAATTTGCTAGGCGAAGAGTTCATGGGGCCAGGGAGAGTAGACAGACGGAGGACATGGGGACAGGGCAAGGCTTGAAACGTAACAATGGAAGTATGAGGGAATGGGTGTTTCATTTTCAAACAAGTCGCTGTCACTTCGTAGAAAACTAACGTCTCTACGAGTCGAGTCGCGGCGAGCTTTAGATATGTACGAATACAAATCTCGGAAGCGACAGAAGTGACGATGAGGGCATCAGAAATACTAGCTCAGAAATATATAAGTACTAATCTCGGCGACGACAATAGTCACGATGAGGCACGGTGAGCTCGAACAGGCACAAGTCACGACGAGGAGCGTTGAGGTTCAGAAATGTACGAATGCACATCTCGGAAGGGACACACGTCCGAATACAAATCTCTGAAAGGACAAAAGCCACGACGAGGTGCGTTGAGCTTCAGAAATGTACGAATACAAATCTGTGAAAGGACACGAGTCGTGACGAGGCGGGTTGAGCTTCAGAAATGTACGAATACAAATCTGTGAAAGGACACAAGTCACGACGAGGCGCGTTGAGCTTCAGAAATGTACGAATACAAATCTCTGAAAGGACACAAGACACGACGAGGCGGGTTGAGCTTCAGAAATGTACGAATACAAAACTGTGAAAGGACACAAGTCACGACGAGGCGATACGATCCTTAGGAATGTATGAGTACAAATCTTGGAAGCGACACAAGTGACTACGAGGTGATGCAAGCCTCTGAAATGTACGAACACAATTCTCGGAAAGGACACAAGTCCCGAGGAGCTTCAGAAAGATTCTTGGATGCGACACAAGTCGAAGAAAGCCCAAGATTGTGACATGCTTTGATGAATGAGTGTGATTTCCAAGCCAAGATGAATGAGAGAGGTGATCCGCACGTTATACAAATAACAGGAGAAGACACACATTTTGCATATTCATGAAATACAATGGAAATGGAGAAATGTAGCTCATCTTTAAGCAAGCATTGACCAGAGATCGAAAGAAAGGTCAGGAAGGAGATAGTCCTTTCATACAGAAATGCACTTGAATGATCTCAGATTTCAGTTGAGTTGGAAAACTGCCACAAATTGAGACAGCGAACTGCAATCGTTCAGCCTCATCACGAATTCCATCGCATTCGAAAATGAACTCCGCAAAATCTATCACAGAATTCATTCGGAATAGAATTGTAGTGAAAAATCTACTACAAAAATTTCGTGAAAGTTGCTATTTAGTTGTATCACTAAATATGAAGTTATTTACGTCCCTTCGTAGTACATACGGTTCGTAGATTTGCAACGATTCTGTAATAAGGCTGATTGGCCTTTCCGAACGGAACGTCCTTGTCTCTTTTCAAATAGATGAACGAAGTGGAACACATCTTCAAGCAAGAATTGACCAGGGGTCACTTTTCTGAGGGAAATGGACATCAGTCGAGATGGAAAGCCGGCACAAATGGAAACAACAAACTTCATTGAATAACACAAACATGGAAACGGACCGGAAGCATTCATGGGGTGAGGTTAGGTTTTAAGGTTAGACTTAGCAACTATACAAGCTCATCCTTTGGCCTCTCTGTTCTCTTTCAATACAACAAAAAACGATATTAAACAACAGAATCGATTGTTCATAAACATACAAAATTTAAACGATAAGGATCATACATAATAGATAAAAAAAATTAAAACCAAAGATCAAAGAGAGGAAGAGGAAGAGGAACAGGAAGAAAAAGAAGAGAGAAAAAAAAACAAGTCAACATGGAACCTAATCATAATTATATAAAGCTTTGATGAAATTTGTGTGTAATGTCTACAAAAAAAATATTCTACATTAGATTATAAAAACAAAAAAGAAAAGTTAATCTCCTACTCTCTAGACATACTACGTGTTTTTTTTTTTCATTGATGTATAAATAAGGACATGTCTCTAGACCAGAATGAAAGGGCTGCCAATGTATGGATTTATACGTATAAAGAAAAAATAATAAGGAAACATAAAACCTAGGGAAAATAAAAAGAATAATCGAAATAAATGATAAATCAGTTTAGCCGCCCTTTTGAACGCAAACTTTGCCAGTTCGACCGCCCTTCCTCTTGGTGTGTACATTCCTTACAACAGGTATACAAATATTATTATTATTAATTATTAAGTCTCAATTAGTTACGTTCTTTTTTTCTTTTTTTTTTTTTGTTTTGCTTTACGTTTTATGCTTTTGTTTTGGATTTTTCTGTTGTGTGCGAAACATGTCTAAATAAGTTAAGACATCAAATAACTTCCCCGTCCTGAAAGAGGCTGTTCGGAGGAGTTTGCTAATTTAGAATAACTTAAATGTTATGAGCATTTAACACAGGCACCTTCTACATCGAAATCCAATACCATCAGCTTTGTTTCTTCCGTACCATTTCGCGAGCCTACTGCGCATATAAGCTTTGTATCATTCGCTCTGCAAAGGGAAACAGACACACAATGTAAAATTGATTGAACCATGTCTTCGCGGGCTTACCTGATCCTCCAGACAACGCCACCCGAACCGCCGGAGTCTAAGGCTACCAGGTTTCGTATGAACTCGCCAGTTTTCACGTCCCACAGCTTCACCGTGCCATCGTCTGAGCTCGTGATGACGAAGCGAGAGTTGAACTGCAGGCATGTCACCGCCGACTGATGTTTGTTCGGACCTATTCGGAGTTCAAAGGAACATTGTACCCTCCCCACATGACACGACGTTGACAAATGCATACCTGACAGAGTCTGAAGACACTGGCCGTTGGTTATGTCCCAAACCTTCACCGTTGAGTCAGCATTGCCGGATACCAATATATTCTGACGCAACTCCATGCCGGACGTTAAACTCTGATGACCCATAAGCGTGTGTTTGCAATTTCCGGTTTCCACGTCCCACACTCGGATGGACGTGTCCAGTGAGCCCGAGACCACGTGCACTCCATCAAACTGACAGGAAGAAGCAAAAATGAGGCACACATGTCAACACGTTGAAAATGTCTTCTTACCTGCAGAGAATAAACTCTGTTTGTGTGTCCCTGCAGGGTATGCAGGCATTCTTGGCGCTCCGGATGCCAGATCTTAACCATGTAATCGTAGGCACCGGATACAATCAATTTCCCATCATATTGCACACATCGAACTGCTGCAAGATGTCCGACAAGAACATGCAGGCAACTTCCCCTTTCGATGTCCCACACACGCAGCGTAGCATCCCTCGAACCACTAACGACCCTGCACAGCACAAAAGAAAACCATTAATACAAGTGCAAGGCACACGCATGTCACACCTACTTTTTCCCATGCAAATGCATACATCTCACAGTTGATGTATGACCCAATAAAGTGTGTACACACGAGCCCGTCTCCATGTCCCAGACCTTCAGCGTTCTGTCGGTACTGCCCGAAATAATTATATTGCCCGACATTTGTGATGACCAAACGCCGCCGGTGTGCCCGACCAAGGTGCGAAGACACTGCAAGAACAAAAGCAAAACACACGTCATAACCCCCGACTAGGGTGACTAATTGGATTTCAAGCGTACCCGTCCAGTGACTGCTGACCACACTTTAAGCGTATTATCATCAGATCCAGATACAATGCGATTGCCGGAGAACTGCAGGCATGTGATAACGTGGTCGTCGTGACCTTTTAGCACTTTCGGCTCTCGAATCGGCCGAGAACGCCAATTCGACTCGATTATGTGCTGACGCATGTAGGCGGCCTTCCACGGCGATGCGATCGGTGGCATGTTGCCTGCGCGACCCCGCTTTGGTCTGTCTGTCTTCGGTTCGGTCAGAATTTGTGCTTTGCGACATTTCTCCTTCCACAGCAGGTTGTCGTCACACAGGAACCTGCAAATGCATCAGATTGGTTTGTGTTCTGGAAATTCAAGCACAAAACGACGAGAAACTCACCTCCAACTGCGACATGTTTGCGCGGCTCGCAGCAGATCCTTGGGGTCCAAGTACGCCAGCACCTGAAGCGCCAGTTCGCGCGGCAGCAGCGATATGAAGTCCCTCTGGAACTGCGGCTCGATCACCTTCATCATGTGACGCACTTGTGTCGGTTCGCAGTGTTCAATCAGTCTATCAACGGCGAGTAACCGCTCGGCGTGCGACCATCGCTGGAACTGCAACAGCCAGTCTTGAAGCTCTGGTGGCGGGTTATCTCTCGTGGGTATCAGGGAACGGGGTGTGCGGCGGCCCAGGGGCGTTGAAGGGCTTGCGATCAGCAGCAAGGTCTGAGAGCTTCGCGGCGTTGAGGAGTAATCGTAGGCAATTCTCTTCCGGCCGCTAACTGGGTCGCCCAAGTAGTTGTCGGCGTCTAGGGCGCGGCTTTCGTTGAACTTCCGCTTCCGTTGCAGGCCTGTGTACTCGGGCGACATCGCTTGTTCGTGGGACATTGTATCCTCGGATATCGTCACCATCTGAATGTAGCTCGACAGCTCAACGTCCTTCGACAGACCCTCCTCCGAGAGCATGTCGGACGTGTCACGCTTGCCCTGGCCCGAGTAGCTGTCCTTGTGGCATGTGCATATTTCCTCATCAGATCCCTCCTCGCAGTCGGCCCACGTCTCCTCGTCGAATTCGTTCTCGTGCAGTTCGTTCTCGACTTGCGGCTGATCCTCGCCGTTGTGATGAGCAGCCGATGCGTCGAAGTTCAGCTGCTGAAGAAAATTCGCACCGCTCCCGCCGCCTAGAGAGAAAATCGCAGGTACTGATGCCGGAGAAATGACGCGCCTCTGCACCGGACGAACACTGCTCAGAGCGACTGTGTCCTCGTCGGCATTCTGCGCGCTTAGACTGTCCTTCCGCTGGTACTTCAAGGCGGGGTATTGGCAGCGTGCCGACGAGGATGTCGTCGCCACCACATCGTCGTCTTTCGGCGGATCGGTTCTCTCCAGAAATGCACGACTTGTTCCCGGTTGCATTTCGTCTTTCTTCAGCAATTCCTCGTCGGCATTGAGGCTGCTACTGCTGCTGACTCCACTGCACACGGGCTCCTGCTGTTTGGTTAGATGCGACAAGGAATGACTGGATGAGGTACTGTACGAGTGCTCAGACGTGAGACTATCGTTTGAGTTGCCATTTGAAAATAAATCGAAAAAGTTTTTCACCGAACCCTCGAGCGCCACCGGTCGCAGCTTTAGTGGCCGCTTGCCGGTACTCTTGGAAGTCGACGTTCCAACTGCTGCCGTGGATGATAATGTGGATGATGATAATGATGATTCCTGAATTGATTTGCTTGAACCTGGTTCATGCTCCTGTTGTACTTTATGGTGAAGATCATTTGGTGATGTGCTGTTATTGTCCAGCAATTGATTCTCCTCATTTTGACTCTCCTTGTTCTCCCTGCCGTCGTCCCCATTGGTGACAACCTCCGTGTGACTTAGGCTTGATGTTAGATTGATTTTTGCCGTGGATTTTGTTAATCTACTGTTGCAGTGCCTACTGCTGGTTGGTGTTGTCGAATGATCCTTGTATGTGCACTAAAAGAGAGAGACAGGGGTTTAGTTGGTGTCTGGGCGCAGAGTTTATTTGATTGCCTTACCTTACTGTCCGATGAAACAGTCCTCTCGTCGCCCTTGGCGTTCTGAATGTTCGACTGGAGCAGATCCAGCTTGAGCCTGTCGTTCTTGGCAATCGAACTCGATTTCAGAATTATCCCACCCGTCAGCCGTTGCTCATGCTCGAAGTCTCGACGCTCGATGGCATCCATCGATTGCACATCATTGTCTGTCATATCAGTCGGAATCGCATCGGTGTCTGTTAAGCCATCATTGACAGCATTGAATGGATTATAATCGATTTTGATATTTTTGAAACGTAGCGACATACTTCCACTCGGCGCCGGATGCACATCAACATCAACATCGTCGGCCGCTGCAAACTGAGATTCTGGATAGCCAACCGCATCGACAGTATCAGCAAACCTCCATATGTCGTTGAGTATTTCACTTGTTTTATGAATTACACTAATATTACTATTACTAACACTACAATCGGCGCTCTTATTGCTATTACTACTATGGATTGCTAGAGGATTACTATCGTTACTGCTGTTACGCTCGTCATCGCAGCAGTCCTCCGACGACAGGAGAAACTCATCGCTAAGTCTTTTTGGTTTAGCCTTCTCGTAATCATGACTATTAAGGCTAACAATTTGTTCGTCCACAACTGGTGTCTCCAAGTAAATGCCAACACCGACACCAGCATTATTGTCCAATTCGTGCAAACGACGATGATCCTGAATTATTTGCAGTGTATTTGTTGACGTTGGTGTCTCCTCGTCGTTGCATTCTGTGCCGTTTTGCTGATGCTGCTGCTTATGACGCTGATGCAAGTAGTGAAGATCAACATGCGGTGTTGTCACATCATCACTTGATCCCGATCGACTATCGTCATCCTTGAAGAGTCTGACATTATCGGCGGCAGGAGTTGACATGGATAAACTGCAACCACGGTCACTATCACTTTCTCCGTCGTCGTCGACGTTGATGTTCTTCTGATTTGAATTTTGCTTTGATATCTTGTACTTCTCGAAGATTTTCTTATCACAAGCATTCTTTTTGTGTGGTTGCAGCAGCTGCAGATCGTCTTTGATCGACGTCATTTGTGGTGACCCTATGTAGGGCGCGGCGATTGATGCGGCTTTTTCCGGTGTATCAGTCGCCGTTGCTGTTGCTGTTGTTGTTGTTGTTGCCGTTGCTGCTTTGATGTTCGTATGGCAACCAGTTGAATCAATATCAGCAGATGAAATGCATTTTTGTTCCATAATACGGTTGGAGGATGTGTGCACAAAATCTGAAGTTAAAAATGAACAGAGTTAAATTCATGTGAACACGTTTCAATGAAACTCATTTATTTTCTCACAAACTTTGTGTATATTCAGAGAGTTTGCTAGTCAGTCGCCCCTGCTATATGCCACAACTATTTCGCTGGTATTCCCTGTCCCACATAACAGTGGTGTGACGACCTTTCGTCCCAACGTCTCACGTCTGAATAGGAAGACGATACAGTATTGTAACTCGATACTGAATGTATAACACAAAAGAGGCGCACGCAAAAAAAAAAAACGAAGGGAAAAAAAGACAACACCAACCTCTCCTCTAAGTAACGACACAGAACGAAGAATGTAAGAGATCGTCTGTTCTACCTACCCACCAAGTCCACCGGATTGTCGGCAAGACTCTGTGGCATACAGAACATTCACACATAAATCTTCCTTGTCATTATACCCTCCGCTCATTTTTTTTTTGTTCTCTCTCTCTCTAGATAGATAATGAATGGTTACCGAGAGTGTAAAGAAAAAAAAATCTCATCCAATATCTTCGGTTTTTTTTTTTTGCTCCTGATGTCATTCTTCTTCTACCTGGGATATTTATAAGATCATCCCCCCGCCTGTTGGCAGAAGTTCAATCCGGACGTCTGTAAGCCTGAGAATTCAGCCAACATGAAAGTGAAAAGAAATGCAAAAAAATAACTACATAAGAGAAGAATCATTCTTCATGGGGTCATCCTCGTTTGCAGGTAATTGATTTGATCGGGTGTTTTTGAAAAATGCATTCGTCGAGACCTTTTAGATGAAGTGGCAAAATTTTGATGAGAGCAGAGGCAAACGGCAAACGTTTACTTTGCATTTTCCCATGAATTCGTATGCTGTTGTGTGTGCGTTTTTCGTCTTTGTTGGGGTTTAGCAGAGCACACACCTCTTGGGAAATTTAGTTGAGCACTGCATTTTTGTTGTGCTGAAATCTCACATTAAATCTGATTTATCAGCAGGTACTCAGGGCGGGGGTATGGTACAGTGTCATAAAGGGAAGCCCTGTGGTTTGGGGTTGAATGTGGGAACGTGAAAATATTCATTTTTTTTTTTTGTTGTTCTCTTTTGTTTCGTGGATCCTGCCACAATGTGATATCGCATGAAAGCTGTAAGGAATCCGTGTGAAAGTTTGAGGTGTTCTTTCGCAACAGACTGATGCCGATTGACTTATGTGAGCTACGAGGGAGGATTTCTGTTTTTTATTTTCATGCTGACATCATGGTCTGCACTGAGTATGTCTAGGACACTGAACTTTGATCACAATCTACCGACAAATTGACTGAGTGACGAAAAATGGGACTTCTGCACTTTATATTCATGCTGACATCTAGGACTACAGTGAAGTCTCCCTAAGTCAGACCAATTTTGAAGGCCGATGACAATTCGACTAAGGGGGAGTTCACATTCATATCATGTATTATAACCAAATTTTTGAACGACATTCTAAACTTACATCAGACGTCTGTTTACACTTGAAAGCGAAGCTAAGGTCAGCTTTTGTACACGACAATTTAGGCAAATATGACTGATAACTGCTTTAAGCCCTTATTCGTATCGTACTTTGTTTTTGTGCAAACTTTACAATAATGTGACACATACTCTTTGGTTGCGGATGAAATTGATATGATCACACGCACACACACACTTCTTGTCTTCTTCTCTTCTTTCTGCAAAAGGTAAGATGTAACTGTTCGACTGGGTGTCAATGATCTAATTCTGTTACACCGTTAGCTTGCCAAATGCTGCAAGACATGCAATGAAAATTATCCACTCAATGTGTACTAAAAATGCGATTAATAAGGATTCACAACTTTAACAAAGAAGTGTACATGGATATTTAACACAGTTTAACTATTTCGACAAATTCCATTACACAATCAAAATGCAAAATTACTAGATATATGGATTAGAACCGATTTACCACCGAGCACAGCGACTTCAGTTACTCCTTCCACGAGACCACTTGCCCCCAGTGTATTCACTTTTCCCCAAAATCCAACCACCTTTGTCACACCAAGTCAATTTGCAAAATTACACACGCTCGTCGTTCAAGCCAACAACGTACATCCCTCTTAAACAGTTCTTTGCGTTTCATCAACTTTATGTATTTGCACACGTTTTATCACTTAACTCAAAAAACCTTGATAATTTTCATAGAATTTATGTAATTGAAAACGAAATTCGAACTACACCGCGCCTTCTCTAGTAAAACAAAAAAAAAAGAAGAAAACCAAACCAACAAAAAAAAAAAGTTTCTTCTGCAAGGTTATGCACGAGTTTTTTCCGAGGTGTCTGCTGCTGCGTTCATCATTTGATGACTACGAAGAACCCCCAATGGCCAACAAAAGACGCGTAGATAAGATGCAATTTTCAGTGTACAATAATAATTAAATTACACAAAATAACAGCATAAACCAATTACAAGACTTTGTGGATAATTTAATTACATATCTTTGAGCAGAATTTCTGTTCTTTGATAATTTATTCACATATACACAACACATACATGACAATATGAAGGAATGCAGCACAACTCTGGTGACCTCTCCTCATCAATTCAATTTGTTATCACATTTATTCATTCACTGTATCCTTTACCAGAAACGCAAAAACCTCGTTTTTTCGACTGTTTTTCTTCTTCGTTAAACTAAATAATTGCAAGGATAGGCTCTTATAGGAGGAAATGCTAAGGAATAAGAAGAAAAAAAAAGAGTTCTTTTGTTTCTGGTAATGCCCTCCCTTTCTCATGCAATAGCAAAGGCAGGAGCAATTCTCACGCGAGAACTTTTTTTTTCCCTGGCATCAAGTATAGATTAAACTTGAAAAAGTGTCTTTACCTTTTTCGCAATCGACGTTTTCAGCGTATCACTTTTTTAACATTACAAATTAATGAATTCTAATGCAGAAATTATCAATAAAAAAAACTGGCGATTGGCAGACAAGAATTTGAAGAAAAATTTAACTCAGCCGAGCAAGATGTAAAATATCGCCAGCCATTAATAAAAATCCGGACGAAAACTTGTTTCTTCTTTAGTACAACTGAGTTTTGAGAATAACATCATTGCCAGCAGTGTTCTACTGATGCTACTTTAAGGGTGTAACGCATTTCTTACGTTGCCTTGATTGTTGCTTGTTGGTTTCCGGGGTGTCATGATTTGAAAACGTCATTTGTAGATCTTGACGATATAAGCACAAAACATCCTGATCAAAAAATTGATTAATCGTGTAGCTTAGGAGGTATCGAGTTTTAACTAGTAACCTTCTATGAAAATAGGCTTGTTTTTTTTGACTACTCAGTACTGAGCTCAATAATTATTCTCAATAAAATGCTATTTTACTAGGTATATTTTACTCAGTAAGTTGTTTTGTTGTTGTTTAACGTTTTACACATGATACCGAGCTGAGTACTGAGTAGAAAAAAAAACATGCGTAATATAACACGCCTGACAGTTCTTGTCATTACTGAGCTCAGTAAAGATTCTCAATAAAATGCTCTTTTACTCAGTAACTTGTTTTAATTTTGTTTAACGTGTAAAATATTACCGAGCTGAGTACTGAGTAGAAAAAAAACGCGTAATATAACACGCCTGACAGTTCTTGCCATATTAAATATGCCACACGGAAGTTTTTATATATATCCTAAAGTAGCATTTTGGTACCGTAACGCAAAGTGAAACTATTGGCAACAAGGAAGTAGAAGAGGGAAAAACGAAGGAGACCGGGCTTTCTGACGGTGACGAAGGATAAAACGTTTAATTTTAACGTGGAATATTGATCGGATAATTTGAAAAAATAAAGAAACCGAATTTTAAATAAATAAAGAACCTGAATTTAAAAGTACTTTATTTTGTTGTACTTATTTTGTCGTAGCCTGTATAAAAACGCACACATCTGAACTAACAACGTTTATTTATTTTTCGAGTCAAAAACTTATCATGTGTAGCGTTTAAAAAAATGTTTTTCAATGGAATTATCACTAAATTCCACAGCCTTACCGACATACAACATGACAACAGATGACAACCAAGATATTGCCCAACACGACCTTCACAGACTTTAGTACACCGCAACATAACGTAACGTAATGTTGCTACCACTTGTCAAACCCTATCATTTTTGCTTTCGTCTATTTTTATCATTCAGCATTTTTGCGAGGTTCAAATAAGTTGACCCAAACCAAAACAACCACTGTTGAAGTTTTTAATTGCACAAAATAATGGTTCGCTAGTTTAAACGAGAAATAATTGCAAATTTTGTAGTAAGTACAAATAAAGGGCAACCATCGCACAAGAAAAACGAAAACCTCTTCAGTGTGTTGTTTTGAAAAGAAAAAAAGGGAGAGTAATTTAAAATGGAAGCACTAACTGACTATCTAAGCAAGGGACCTGTACTGGTCATTGCTGATCTGCTCAGCTTGATCACAGTCTCATCATGTCTGTTCATAAAGGTACCACAAATTAAGACCATCAAAGAAAACCAATCATCTCAAGGTGAGTGAATGCCCTAAACATCTTCCGGCAGGTGTGTAAGGGGAACTCTATATTTGAGTCAGCTACCATGACTAATTCTCGTTTAATCAAATTTTAATAATAATTAACATTAAATTTTTGTAGGAATCAGTGTACTCGGACTATGCCTAGAGTTGTATAGCTACACTGTTATGATGTCATACAATTACGAAAGCGGCTACAGTTTTCTCTCCTACATGGAATACCCAGTGTTGTTAATTCAGGAATACGTTCTAGTTTACTATGTGTTCAAATATCAGAATCTTTTGGGCAGCAAAACCCGAATCATTGCTGTCGCATATGTTTTTGTGGCAATTTTAGTCTATTTCAAAATTATACCTTTAATCGTGTTGACTTTTTTGGTGGTAAGTGTGATTGAACTTATTTTTCGGATCTAACAACGCTCTGCTGTTCTATATTTTGCACATGACTCTCTGTTTGATAAAAAAAAATGTACTGACGTTGATAGACTTATCTATATTTGTCGCTCATCAATCAAATGGGAGTTTCTTTATGTTACACATTTCATATTTCTAAATTTAGTTTGTTCCAGTAGCTGATATTGTAGAGCTTACTGCTGTCGCTTCTGCTATCAGATAGACTTTGGCCTTTGATTATGTTTAAACCCTCACCCGTTACTCAAACTAATTTAAAACTAAGGTCAAGTGTATGCTTCCAATTAGCAGTATTATTGAATGAATCACCGTTTGCGTGGTCAATACCTATCTCGATTATTTTCCCTCTCAGATAATGTATCATATGATACTGATGGTATCGAATGCTTTAATTTACCTTATAAAACATGACAATACCTTTGCGGTCATGTAAACGAAACCATGGCGATGCTTCCAACGAATTTGCCTTGTTTGCTTTCATTCTATTTCTAGAAATTCCATGTTAAGTGTTCCAATCTCAATCTGTGACTGCATTCTGTTCGCAGAAATTAACTGGTGATCATTAAACAATTACTTATCACGCCGGCAATCTTGCCAACAACATTGAGGGTCCGAGCCTGAACAGTTTCTGCCTTTCATCGGTGGCGGCTCTGGGCACACTGCTTACAGTCATCAAGACCAAGCTGTCTTACATCCACGATGACTTGATCTCTATTTTGGAGGTTTAGTCGTCCTCTCCTTCTCGAATCAGGAGGCACGGATTCGAAGACTTTTTGCTGTATGCCCTCGATGTGGCCGAGCCAGTGTAGTCGACGGTTTGTTGCCACCCGGACTATTATCCACATCCTGGTATAGTTGTCCTGTTTTCCGATCCATTTTCCTATCTCGCTGATATAACCATATATCTGACGTAGAAAGCACCAACGATCAGCTCTTAAGTTTTGCTTAGCGTCCTGCTTTCGGCTTCATAACGGAGAACTTACTGGGACTCCGTAAAGCGGGCTTTTTGCAGTGTGGTACTTCTTTTTGCTGCACTGTGCAAAGTGCAGACATCCATTATTGAACAGCTATAATTTCGAGGATTCTTATCGGATTAGCATGAAAAAAAAAAATACAAAATGTACTATGTTGACTTCGTATAGCCTTGCATACGATCATCGAATTATTTTGTCATAGTCGAGGAGTTCCTTGCTTCCGTAGAATTTAAAATTACCACATGGGGAATAAAGTGTAAAAATAGTTCTTTAATACCGGCTTTTTCAACCACCTCAGCGTTTCACAGGTTTTCATAGGTAAACAGTACGAAGACGATCATTACCGAGATTAAATGAACAATAACTTTTGCCAATTGCTGTTTCTTTGCGCTCTAGAGTCACTTGAATAGTAAAGCCTTCCCTAAAAATAACAAGCTAACATATTAACCCCTATTCTCTTAGTTGCGTAACCCAAAAATGTATGTCACTGTGACAAAATTTTTATTCAATTGTAGACATTGTGAAAATGTAATCCATCTCCGGCAAATGCTTGTTTCCCGGCACTTTAAACAATGCGGCTAATATTTTGCCTGCTAAAGCTATAGTCGGTATGATGATGATCGCCGTATGGGAGTTGTGAAAACGAGACACTAATGACAAACAATTGTATACATCCAAGGCGCGATCCAATTCAAGTTCTGCACTGAAAGTATTGATAAAACCCTACAAATGAACTGGACAAACTTTCAAATGTTTAATAAATACACCAAGCGTTGCTTCTTGATTGAAACTCAGTTGCATTCAGGAATACACATTTTGAGAAGTGACATTTTGTCACTTCGTCTAAGAGAGTGTCACTCTCAATGGTGTGGAAACATTAATAATATCACAATCGGGCGATTTCTCTTCGATAGAAAGATTATACATTCTTCGGTCATGAATAGGTCGTGCAAGCTGTAGAGACCTGCTCCACCAAATGTAAGAAGAAGAAGCAGCATGAATGTGTTGCGTGAACAAAGTAGAAATGCTGTTTGATTGTGGAGATTTGTGAACACATGAACAATTTGTGAATAGGACCAGACTTTCAATTGGTGCATTTGGACTTCTATGTTTTCAATTACACCAAACACACAACACTTTTGATGTTGTGATCGAATTATTTAATAAATCACCACCAATCACCATTGAAGTATGTGTATCATTTGTTGAATGCAAATATACAATATATATGTACGTACAGTAATTTCTTGTTAATCCGATAAAATTATTGCAAAGGGGATACTCTGATTATCAACTTATTCAGACTAAGGAGGACAGGACAAGACAAGGAAAAGAGGTGTAATTGAGAGAGAAAAGTTCATGTTTATTATTGCTTAGACCATAAATTGCAATGCTAAAGAACAGAAAAAAACGTGCTATGTGTCTCCACCAAGGCTATACTCGAATGTATTCGCACAGCTCATACAGTTTGGTACGCGATAGCTGTAGTAAGCTTTTGTTTTTTCTTTTGTCGGTGCTTTGCAGCCAAGGCCCTTTCTTTAAGGTCTTTCAAGATCAATATATCAAAAGCAGACAATTCGCTCACCGGTGCCCATTTCGTAGAAGCAGCTGTTATTGCATTTTTATGCTTAACCTTCTCTTGGTGCTGATGTAATGGCTCTTCTTCACTTTCTGGCTGTGTGCTCCCATGTTTTTGTCGTTCATCCAACACTATCAGATATACCTTCCATAGTTTGGGATTCACTTTGTTTGGGTCATTAGTCCAGCTGGAGGAATATCAAGATCCCCTTCATCTCAGTGAAGGATAACAAAACTTTCCAACAGTTGTTCATCATTTCCTGTGAAAGCCCTTCCCAAGCAATAGCTACGAAGAAAACTTTGTCCTCTTGCGTCATTTTTCTAACAACATTGCTTCTTCAGCAGGCTTATGACATGTTTTTCTAATTCTCATGATATTCTAATTGGTTCGTGTGTCTTTTAGTTGAAATTAGGACCACGGCATAAACCAACCGAATTAGTTTCGACAAATGTAGCGCCGACTTCCTTTATTTTGAATGGGCGTACTTGGTGTACTCGGTGTACTCTGTGTATTTTGAACAATTATATGGGTAGTCGTTACATTTTAGTGGAGTACCCACGTAGCTGGCAGATATTAAATAGTTTACTCGTTTTGTTATGACCGAATCAAATGTTGTACAGTAAAGTGCAGCCTCTTTAAGGCTTGAGAACAAACGGTTCCGGATTAACGGATTACCGAGATCAATGGATTAGCCGGGGACAGAACTAACGGGGCTCCAGTGTATTAGTTTCTTAAATTGATGTACTAATTTTTGGTTTACTTCATACTTCAACAACCTGTCCGAACTAAAGTCCGACTAAAAGTCGATCATTCTTCGCTTCATCAAAAGCACATAATCGTTTATGGTAGCACAATGGGCCTATGCTGGCCTAAGTGTTGCTGCTGACCTCTCGTAAAGCAGGCAGCCATGTCAATCTAACAAATACCGAATAGGTGACATGAATGGAGTGTACTGAAGTAGTGTACTCATTTGGACAGTTCAAATGAATGTATTCACACAGACAGACTCTGCCGCAAACCATAACACAACAGTCACCCTAACCCTAATTTAACCTAGACTTAGGTCTAATAAATCCCTAATCAATTCAAGTAGTGTTCATCTTCACCTACAATCCCAGCTTCAACTTAATAACTCTCATGCTCTCATTGCACATAAGTAGTAATTGTAAGTTTGTACCTCACTCTCTCTCACTCGATCTTGTCCGCAAAATGTGTGTGTTTTGTTGCCGCATCTTAGTAAATTTTGCACGCCGTCCTGTTCTATCTACCGTAGGATGATATTTCCACTCTCTAACAAAAACCATGTCATACTTTTTAGCCATTTTGCACACCAATTGGAGCAACTAGTAAGGTTCTCCAGTTAGTCGCCATCCTAAGGTCAAAGGATTCACGCTCCGTAAGTCTGACAACCTGGGCCCTGTCCGCCTTCACCAATCTGAGTGAGTTAACTTGTTTGTTATCTTTATGAAAGACTGTGCTGATTTTGATTGTTCTCATTCTAGCACGCGTTTACACTGTGTACGTGCAATCGAACGACATGGTGTTGCTCTCGAATTTCTTGATTTCGGTCTTCCTAAGCTCATCGGTATTCGTCGCCGCCTATATTTATAAGAAACCAAAGACAGCATAAATCATCGCTACAATTGCTACTTTCTGTTTTAAAAAAAAAGACACATCAAATTTTATTTATTTTTCTATTTATTTTCAATATATGTTGCGTATGAAAACCAAACTAAAGAAAAAACGTGGTTCAAGTTCACTGATAGAAGTAAAAGGCTATGGCTGCTGCTGCCGTCACTACAATTGCGGCAGCAATCAAAAGCTTCGTGCGATTGTCTTCGGCTTTGACTTCCTGCGGCTGCACCTTGCGCTCTCTGGGCTTTTTCTTGCCGAATCTCTTCTCGAACTGTTCGATCTCAAGGCGATTGCGTTCTTCCTCTTCGAGTCTCTGCTTCTCCTCTCGTTGCTGCTTCAGTTTCTCCTCGGCCTCTTTGAACGAAATGCAACTGTCGTTGCATGGTAGGCTTGGAGAATCACTAACTTTGTCGCAGGATATCTCCGATTTGAGCCGCTTACATTCACAGTAAACTTTGACCTTCTTGCGGCAGTTCTCTGGATTGGGGCACGGTCCAGAATGGCACACCGAGGAACATCGGTGACCGCATGGGTACTGAGGATGTATACAATCAGAATCGATTGCTTGGCTAACTGCAATGTACTCACATTTTTAAGGCACCGATTCCCGCAGCTCTTGAGCTTCTCTTGCTGCACCAAGACCTCGTCTGGGGTCCCACCCAGGGTGTAGTACTCGAAGCATTTGAAGATAACTAAAGAGAGCCCACAATGGCAGGGAGTCTTCGTAATCGCAGCGCAGGGGTCACAAGGCGCTGGATGGCATGGCCTCTTGCATCGATGGGGACAACCCTGCGGACGTTCGATTTGACAGATCTCTGCGCATCGCTCGCAGCCCTCTTGTGCCTGTCGTGGGAAAGGGAGAGTTCTATTACTTTGTTCACGGTGCTTAAACTAGCGCATTACAGTTTTCAAATCGATATCAGGTACGGTGTGACAAACCAGTTTACACGTGTGGTTACCACATTTCAGCGCTCGTCCACACGGTCGCTGACAGGAGGTCGGTTTCGAGTTCCAGCACGGCCACTCACAGATCTCATGGCCCCCGATGCAGGAGACCATCACTTTTCTCTCGCATCTAGGATGGGGCAGAGTCTTGATCTCAAACTGAAATGCAAGGGGCATGTCATAAAGCACATTAATTGTCAAAAGCGGCAGCCAGCTTACATTGTCCACCCTGTAGTCCAGCACATTGTTGCTGCTCGCTTGCTTGATGTCAACCCGCACTGCCGCATGGCAGCGTGCTTCGCAAATATGCCCGCAGTTGTTTTCTTCGATTTCCAGTCCACATGGTTGATTGCACGGCGGGCAAGCACCTTTGTGGCACTTGTGCTTGTTGGGATGATGACACTTTGAGGGAACTCTGGAAGGAATTCCGTGTACATTTCATCCAGCTTCGGCAACTTAAATGCTTACCTGCAAAGTTGCATGCACGCTGGTCTTGCCTTGCGCTCCCTGCCACAAGGGACCGTTACAGAGGTGGTGCCACAATGACAGTTCACCTGAGACTTCAGTTTGCAGGGATAACAGGGGCCGTCGTGGCACACGGAATTGCATTTGTGCTTCTTGCAGGACAACAGCTTGCCACAAATTTTATCACACGCCGGGCATTGCCCATCACAGCACTGCGTCACGAAATCGAGTGTTATTTGACGTTGTACATTGGCAGATGATCATACGAACCTTCTTGTTGCACGCATGCTTCCCACAGTCCCGAATCCTTTTGCATTTGGTTTCGCAGAGGAAGCTCTTCGAACAAGGCATCTCTTTTTCGTGCAGGCCACAGCGACAGGTCTTCTTCGTGATGATGGTGCACTAGAGGAAAAGGCTCATTGAATTCACACAGAAGAAGCACACTTGCAATGTTCTTACCAAACTGCATTCCCCCTTGTGACAACGATGACTACAATAGTGCACACCACATGGGAGGACTTTATGACAGGTGTCATTGCAGCTCTCAATCACATCGCTGCAAGGCGCTAGCTTTCTCTGAAAACAAATAATAAGTTATATTCCACTGAACTGCACGACAGGCGACTTGCTTACAGTTTTTCCACATGGGCATGTCCTTGGAAGACTGAGAGGACAATCCCCACATTCACCGGTGTGACATACTTTCCTGCAACTGTGGATGCCACAGCTGAACTTCTTGTTGCAAACCTATAAGAGAAGATATTTTAAGACGTCGCCGGCTATTTTCGCAGGGATGGTGATACCTTTTTGCAGTGCCAGGTTCTCTGAGAACAACTGCGGAGTTCCTCCTCCGCCCCACACACACACTTCTGAAGACTCGTCTTGCTGCAAGCCGGGCATTGTCCCGCAGTATGACAGAGCTGGTCGCATTTGTGTTTTCCACACGGCAGCATCTGCGAGCACTTTCGATCACACGTCCAGCTCTTCTGGAAACATCGCAGCACCTTTGGGGCAGATTTCCCACATTTGCAGCTAATCGTAATGTTCTGAGGACACGGCGGACATGGGCCTAAGACGACAAGACATGACAACAATTCCATCAACAAGACAACGTTTTCCTTACCAGGGTGACATAGCAACATGCACTTATGTCCACATTCTGGCTGCAGAGGCTTTCCACACGTCTCGCCACACGAGTGCGGTATGATCCACTCCTGATTGACTGGATTGACTTCCTTCCCACAGAAGCACTCGTATTGGGTTGGTCTCTCATCAGGCTGATAGTCTCGACGGCACTGCGGACAGCACCATTTGATGGCTTTTACTTTTTTAGGAACATATTCGCCCAAGTTATTGTAATACGCCTGCTCTTCATTGCCTTTATTCTTCAATAAATTAATGCTGTCATTTGCCCATCGCTTAATGCACAGCAGATGGAGCACACAGTAGCAATATTTGCACGACCAAATTGGATCAACCCTTTTCACCGATCCAATGCATATAAGGCATATAGCCGAGCCTGATGTCAAGACATTTTCCAGAAACGCCGCTGTTTTTTGCAGTTGATCATTTCCTCCGGTGTAGTTCTTATACATTTTCTCTAGAAGCAGAACATGCTTACCGTGGGACGGTACATTGAAACTATGAATGTGTTACCCAAAATTTCGTTTCCATCGATGTCCTCTTCCTCTGAGCTGGACTCGAAGTTTTCAGTTATCTTTTTAGCAATTTCCATGTTCTTATTTTGAATTTCTTTGAAATTTTTCGTGCCATGCTTGTTGCTGGATTTCACTGGCACTTTATTTTTGTTTCCCTTTGATGAACTTGCTGACGATGACATGGTAAAATGAAATTAAATTGTTCTCTGCAATTGAGCTGATAGTTTTCGCAGTCTTTCCAATTGGAGTTCGTATAAAAATTGTGTTTAAAAATTTTGCGGCTTTGCCTAGTTGGTTGACCCAATTTTCTTACGTGTTCGCAATTGACAACTGTCTGTTGACAACAAAGTGTTTTTTTAGTGCTGCCAAGTTGAAGAACTTTGGATGGTACTGCGAATGGTATTCTATTACGTTAGATTACAATTAATGTCATGAAATGTTTGTTGAAATAAATAAATAAATTGAAAAATTCTTCAAGCAAGAGATTTGGTTTTTTTCTTAAATATTTGAATGCCTACCATCGAGGAGGAAAGGAGGAAGTTGAGACATTTTCTCCCAAATTGAAAACTTCATGTGTTTTGCGATTTGTTTTTTTGCATCAACTGTCATTTGAGAAATGGAAACAGCTGACTTAATCACAAGGATGGAGTAAATTGGTGCAACGCAATATGGATAATGGAAGTGACGTAGTTTTATCATCAATTTTATCAGTTTATCAGTTAATTTATTACAAGTAGTGCATAGCCGTTACATACATTCAACTTATTGCAAAAGAAAATAATTTACACTAATACAACAAAGATAAGACTTGGCATCACTGTAAAATGTAGTTCTTTTCCAATGGAAGTGTTTCAATTCCTCCATTTTGTTTTTGTATTTTTAACGTTAAAAACTGTCAAAAAAACTGGCTTGTCAAACAAAAAACCAAAAAGAAAGCTTTGCCATTACACACAAATCCAAGTGAAATTCGTAAAGATTTCGGTGCAAATCAATTCAATACGCAATCCGCATTTGAGTACAATTGTTCAATTATTCAGCGAAAACAATTGCGATATGGCACAAAACATTAGCCCGGATCATACCCATTCGTCGAATCTGAAACACAATGACGACTCCGTCACAATAAAAGATAATCACGCAGTCAGCAAAAGGTATGCAATCAAGGGTTGCAGTTATTTTTTTTTTGGTTCAATAATTGTGTGTATTCATATGGAAAATATATGTATTTCGCCTCGTTTACAGATTGCAAAAGGAACTCATGAACCTAATGATGTCGTCAGAAAAGGGCATCTCCGCCTTCCCGGACGGAGAGAACATCTTTAAATGGATCGGAACGATAACTGGTGCTGACACAACAGTTTACAGCGGACAGAAATATCGCCTCTCTATGGAATTTCCCAATTCATATCCATACGCACCGC
Organism: Eristalis arbustorum; assembly: GCA_916610145.1. Taxonomy (NCBI): domain Eukaryota; kingdom Metazoa; phylum Arthropoda; class Insecta; order Diptera; family Syrphidae; genus Eristalis; species Eristalis arbustorum. The sequence goes on from OU744318.1 coordinate 31,017,750, forward strand.
CTGTAGTGAAATTCCTCACACCGTGTTACCACCCGAACGTTGATCTTTCGGGTTCCATCTGCTTAGACATCCTTAAAGACAAATGGTCAGCCCTGTACGATGTACGGACCATTTTAATATCCATTCAGTCACTCCTCGGCGAGCCCAACAACGATAGCCCATTGAATGCCCAGGCGTCGATGATGTGGAACAACCAAGCAGAATACAAAAAGTATCTAGATGCCTTCTACGAGAAACACAAAGACACATAATTCATTCGAAGGCACCACCAACAGTAGCGAAATATCCCAACCAAACCAATATTTATATACCATGTAGCGTTCAGAAGTCACGGCCCCCCGATCGTCACAATTCGTCTCCTTCGGCCCCATATATTTCTTTTTTGTATAGTTTTAAGCGTTCCTCCAGCTGCGCGGGTAAAGTCCCGCGCTTCTACCATCTACCACATCATCACTGCTTTTGGTGTTTCGTCATGTGTGTGTCTCTGTGTGTGCGTGCTTACACTAATAACTTGCAAATGGAAAACTGAAGGCCGTCTTCGCAAATGCATACGTATTTATTATTGTGCCTCTGCCCCCCTTCTCTATCATCTCCAAGTGGAACTGTCGAACAATGCTCATCGCATCGCTGCAATTTCAAATACAAATTACTTTTAGTTGATAGCGAATTTTATTTGTGTTTACTCTAGTGCTGTAAGTTCTTCATCGACTCTTCAGTTTCCAGGAGTGTTTTAGTAGATATTCCTTTTGATTCTTTCGGTTCGTGTCGCGCCGTTCAGTTCGGGTTTTTAATTTGAAATGTACAAGAGTAGCAACAAATTAATTGTAATTTTGTCGAGTAAGATGGAAAAAGAAATAAAATCAATAACAAATTGAATATGTATAAAAAATGCAACAAATAAATTTTAAGTTAAATAAATATTGTTTCGTTTGTTGGATTCATTTAAGTCAGTTTTTAATGAATTCTGTCTTTAGCTCGCTGTAGGCTGGGACGTCGACAAGAGGTTGCCACTCAGATGAAGTGCAGTCCCACGTACTGTGGAGAGAATGTGCACGCGGACCGTGTTGGTACAGCAATTCCTGGGGTGGCAACAGGTTTCACATGGAGCCGCCAACTGGATCCTGTAACGTCTTTCTATCTTGACATAAGGCAGCGCAGTTTGGCGGCAGGCTTGCCTAAAAGACTCAAGCCGCAAGCTGTTAACAAGAATAGAGATACTTGCCTACCTAGGTGGGACCGGAGCAATCTTCCACTTGACATGTATATAAGAAAACATAAGAAAATACGGACTTGCCGGTCGGTTGCTGCCCGTCGACTGAGACGAGCATCCGGCATTGGAAGAGCACAGTGCAACCGCGCGCTGTTGAAGGAGAGAAGAGTTGCATTATGATTTCCTTATGTTATGTTAGATTGAAGTGGCTGACTGCTAAGGAGCAGTCACACTCAGGTAAGAGTAGGCCCATTGTGATACCACGCGGATTGACTTCTAATACTGGAACAAGTTGGTGCTGCTAATGAAACGATTTAGTTGGCCAATGCAGGCACTTTTTAGCTCGTTACGGCCGCTGAAGTAGTAGAAGGTCCGAGTAGAGGACCGATAAGAAAAAAGGCGAAAGTGTCAAAAAAGCAAGAAGCATTCACGGATGATCTTATGACCGATGGAATGCTTGTCGTATCATTTAGCTTATGAAAAACAGTCGCCCACACAAGCCGTTCACTTCAGCGGTATGTGCAGAAGAATGGTGCAGAATGTGTTTTAAGGACCACACAACAAGAAAGCTGTCACGAAAGCCCGAGGAGTCATGCGAATATTCTAGACAGGCTACAAATAGAACAAACAATAAGTGACTACTCCCTTCCTCCCTCTGATTCCGATACACTCTCCTGCTGTCATCTCCCAGTAAGAAAGAAGTGGAACTCCAATGAACCCACCAATAACTCGAAATCCATCCTTGTTTATACAGATGGGTCGAAGATGGACAAATTAACCAGTAGCGAGCATTGTTAAGCATGCATTGCTCGATCAGATTACCTGAGTACCGCAGTGTTTTTCAAGCGGATGTGCTCGCGAGCCATACTAATTGACAGTCAAGTGGCCACCAATGCAATTTGAGCTATCGAAATCAAGCCCAAGATTGTTGCAAGCAACTAGTATGGTACTGCCTACAAATGTTACACCAGCTGGCCAACACAACCAGAGTCCACCTCATTTGGATACCAGGTCACAGCGGTCATACAGGAAACGAAAGAGCAGACATATTAGCCAGAAAAGGATCCGCATCGCCGTTTATGTTGTCACGACCATTCTGCGGCATACACATCACCAGTGCTAAGAGCTATCCAAACAATTGGCATGGCCAAGCAGTGTTGGGCACACACGAAAGGTAACAGGCAGGTCGAAATGTTCCTCTTAATAGAACGAAACAACTCCCCAGGCTCACAACCAGATTCGTATAACCACAGGTTTCTGTACAGGACATTGCCCAGTAAACAAACATCAAAAAACCATCGTCTAAACACAAGATGACACCTGCCGAATGTATAACGAGGACGAAGAAACTGCAGAACACACCCTGTGTCACTGTAACTGTCTGGTCAGGACACTTCATCGATACCTAGGCGGATACTATTTAGAAGCGGACAAAATTATCGCCAGTTCACTCAAAAACATACTAAGTTACTTCAGGCTTTCTGCGCAACCTTTAAATGGGGGAAATCACAATAGGCCCATCTGAGGCCGCAGTGATCAGGCGATACCTTTCAACCCCCTTCCAATAATCTAATTCTAATTCTAGTCGCAAGCACCTACGAAGATCTCAATGCTCTTAACACGCAGCATTCGTTCACTATATGCGGGGTCCCGGGTCACAAGGGTATAACCAGCTTTGAAGTAGCAGATGTACTAGGAAAGGGGTCTAATCCCACCCACCACAAGTGATCCCATGTTTCCAATCACCCCTTGCTGATGTCAAGAGGAAAGTGGACGATAGAACCATGGAGTTAGCAAACGAAGATAGGGATTCTCTTCCCACATGTGAAACTAGCTAAAATAGCGCAAAAACCAATTCAGCAAAAGGCTGCTGCGGATTGTGATCGGAGCGATAACTGGCTATAAACATCTGAGATGTCTTGAACAAAGAACGGAACGAAATGCATAAACTGTCTGGACGAAGAAGAAATTGACGACACTCCTCACTACCTTTGGCAACGCTCGAGTCTTAGCATACTGAGACATAGCACACTGGGAGTATTCTTCCAGAACCTATTAAATTCTATTTGCAGGTTTTTCAGAATCACCGGATCGCTGCAAGGGTCAGCACAACATCTTCAGCTTCAAAGGCACCTGTAAAAAAACGGGTAGGACTATGGGCATTTCACACTGTGTCCATTTCAGAGAGGCATGGCTCCACCGCGTCTATTCACTGATCTGAAGTGTTTGTCCGAAAAGTAAAATTATCAAGAACATTCCTCTAACTTCTGCTTTCATTGCTGGCAGAAAACTCGCACACAAAAGGACAACACTTCGGCGTTGAAACCAAATTGCAAACCAATGTTTCAGCGAGCGAAGAGCTTACCTTTTGCTGGCCGCAAAGCAGATTAGAAGCAATTAGAAGCTGTAAGAGAATTTCGGCGAACATTTCCGTTCATCCATAAAGTTTATCAAATAGTCGAATGTTTATAGAAATCGGTGACGATACAAGCTTAATTTATTGTCTGTTCGTAAAACAAAAACACTATTCCTACACTAATCCAAAAACATTAACAACCACGTCATTTCTTAACCTTCTTTTTTTGAGGAACATCTTCGCACTCTGTCTGTAGTTCTGCCTCACTTATCGCGTGCTTTCTGGTATGCTCTCGTGCCTTCTTCTTAAACAGCTCCACATTTGTTTTGTATAAATCAGCAGCATCTCCTTGAAGTGGATCATCAGGATTTGGATTCGCTAGCAGCAACTGTATTGAGAGGAGAATAGACTCTAAGGTTATCGCAGGGTTGTAAGTTCCTCCTGGGGGCATTTTCAACAGATCCAGGCATATTTGACCGCCTAAAAAAAACAGATTCAGTCTTGAATTCCATTGCATCGTATGTTAACTTACTCGTGTCAATGTTTGGATGAAACACTGGTGTGATAAACTTGAAAGTCGGCGGACGAAATGGATACTGTTCACTGAATGTGATGTTAAGCTTGAATTTTCCCAAGGAATACGGAGAGTCCTGTGGACCTGGAATGGTCGCCAGTAAGTTTGTTATGTCGGAATCGTCGGCGATTGTACATGTTATCCCTGAGGAAAGGATGGAAAATATATTTATGGCAACAGGTGTGCTAAAGTCGAACATACCGTGTGCCTCTTGACTCGCTTTAATTTGCTCCAGTTCAACGGGGATTCGCATTAACTTAATTTTTGAAAACATATTTTGCAAATATTTGAAAGCAGATTTGAAAACAAAAAAATTATGCGCCAATGAGTGAGTTGACAGCTTTGATTGCATACAGTGGAGGTATGCATAGCCTATCAATTGAAGTTTGAACAGAGATTGTGTTGAGGAATTTTGAGTCAAGTAGAAATTGATGGAGAAATAGCTTGAATTTTTTCCGACAATTTTCGACAGTAAATCGATCCTCCCAATGGCACCATCAGAACTCAGGTACATTATTTCTGTGATTCATCATCTGTTGATTGGAAACAAAATGGAATTACCTTTAAAACCACTCCTCACTCACATCCCTGTTAGCCAAGCACTGTCAACCCCACAAATTTGTACTAGATCCTTTGTTTACAATCCTTCAATGTGTTCAATTAATCAGCTGTTCTGTGTAATTTCCAAATCAAAATACCACGTAATTGGCGTGGAATTATTTCACAAATCACTCGGCATTTTTCATACAACCTGAATTCAGACTCTTACCAAGGAAACTCGTGTTAAATCAATAAAAGAAAGAAAAAACTAGTAATTACACTTACTAGGTCAGTGATCTACTACGATAATAATGCCGTAAAATGTTGTTTGCCGCATTTGGTTCAATTTCGTGAGGATATTTGCTCTTCAGGGCTCACCAGGAAAAAAAATTCAGTGCCTTCCAGCGTAGAATGTATTAAGCAAATTTAAAAAGTGTATTAATTGTATATTTTATATATTTCCCGTGGGCGTGTGTGTTACCAATGTATTGTCATTTAATGGTTTACGTACGAATTGTTCTTACGACTTTGGTCACAATCACTTGCCTCCTGGGGGATAATTTCGTTGAGCTAACACAACATCCACTGTTACGGGCATTAATTGACAATGCTACACATGCTGTTATCGGTGCATTGTCCGGCATTGCGTTTGTTGTGCAATTTTATGACCGGACCAGTAATCTCTTCGGTTGGTTGCTGATATTTATTTCATTTTCCATATCATCCCTAATCGATGTTGATCATTTTATTGAGGCCAGATCGTGGAACTTGGAGGTACGGCTTTTGAATGTTGTCATTTATTTAGTGTTTCTGTTAATAAAATGTATGTGTATGCTCTTATTGTCAGTGATAGCGGAAAAGGATGTCTGGGGATGTTTCCTGTTTCGTTGTTTTTTTTGTTATTTTTCACAAACTACTGCAGTGCGTGTAGAAAAGTCATTATTGACAGAGTAGCCGTTATTTTTCACAATTCAGCACACATTTTATGTTTAAAAGGACGAAAGGAAAAGGAAATTTGATTCAATTTAAATTTGGTGCCAATTTCGCGCACCATTGCTTTTAGCTGATTTATGTCTTCCTTTAAAAAAAAACCTGTATTTTGTGGATGGAGCAACTATGAAGTACAAAAGCTGTCCGTATCGGAAAGAGAACCTGGACAGCGTGGGACTTGACGTACCTAGTTACTACGCGACGTTCGCCACCGTTGTATTATCCTCCCCCAAATAGCATTAGAGCGCTTGATTGCAAATTTGCTTCGTTGATAATTTCCCTAGTAAATGTCCTTTCTCTCTTATTTCTCCATTTTGTAAAACAAACTCACTGTTACATAAAATTCAACTTCTTTCCTTTCTTTTCAGGACGCAACCAGCCTCCTCCGACGACCATTCCTTCACTGCACTACAATTCCATTGATGCTGCTGGTCCTCTTCATCTGCACCGCATCGCTCAACTACTTCAAAACAAGCCTTATACTGGGCGCTCTTCTTTGTGCATTTGTTACACATCACACACGAGATGCTGTCCGTCGTGGATACTGGGTGTGTCCCTTCGGACAAACCGAACGAATTCCACATCTTTTCTACATTTTTACCACGATTCTTACACCGTACATAGCATACTATCTGCACTGCGCCTGCCGTAGCAGTGCCGTTCAGCATTTACTTGGCAATTATGTGAAGCTAAGCGATCATAATCATCACTACCGAGGCTATCGGTATTCAACAGTTTAAGAGTGGTGGCTCAGCACACAACGGTATTAGTAGACCACTTTTCTGAATTGTAGTTTTATCCTTTCGTATCGTAATACACGTAGACACGTAGACAACAATGATGATTCTTCCAGTAACGTAAAGCATATGATAACTTAGACATTAAGCGAGAGATCTTATTATGTGATATTTAGACATATTTAATAGAAAAAACAAATACCTACTACTAAGCACACACATCTCTTCATAAGCCTTGTAGACACTAGCTGCGAAGAATAGAAAAAAACCAACCAATTGGAACCAGAAACGATTAAAGTATCCGTCTTTTGTAGATTAATATCAAAACTAAAAGCTTTAATAGTGTTAACGAATTGTTATTTATTCATAGATCTAGTTTTAGTCCAAATACAGAGGAGCAATAAAACGAGTAAAATGCCTTAAAAGAAAAAAAAATGCAAATGGATAGAAGTCCACACTTGAACGATTCTTCTTTTGTGTAAACAAAAAATAAAGAGAAATAAAATTGGAAAATGCAAAGTGCAGAAAATTGTTTAAATACTCAAGAGGTATTGATTTTGCAATAATTATGAGTGCTTTTTAATTTATTTTGCTAGTTCCCTTGTTTTGTTTCTGCTTTTCCGTTCTGGTACAGCTGACTTATTCGTGTGGTCGCTCTGATTTAGTTCGTACTCATTTTTTCCCGTGAATAGTCGGTCGGTAATGGAGTGGACATTAAGGAAAGCTTGTCGTCGCGAGAGTAAATCAAATTCACCACGTGTGTGTCGGTTTGCTATACTAACTCATTGTGTGCTGTAATCAGTTTGTGATAGTTCTTCAGTTTGGTTTAACGTGGGTTATGATTCAATTAATGTTCAAGTCGATTAGGTAGTACGTCTGTATGCACTTGTTTTTTTTTGGTTACATGTATCATTTTCGTGAAATCAATCAAATTCAAAAGAATTCTTACCACAAAAGAAAGACAAGACAAATATTGATACACATATTAAACTCAAGTCACCGCCTAACATGGATGTGTATAAATTACTGGTCACATTTCATCGATTGCTGGCGCTGAAGCTACAGAAGTGCATGCACTTGAACAACTTAGCGTTCCTACTTGGTGCTTGCTATAAGTTCTGTCACATTTCTAATGGATGTTTGTGAAAATATTCGAAGCGAAGATTTTTACCTCTGAAGCTGATTTGCTTTTATTTTTTTGTAATTTCATTTTGTTGTGGTCATAACATTTGTATCATATTTGACTTGGTTTAGTAACGCTCTAAGAATCGTATTGTTCCCTTTTCTATGGAAACTGCGCTCTTGTCCTTTATTAATATAAAATCTGTTTCTTCTAACGGCGTTATAATCTGGGTTGATCTTGGTGCTCAGCCAACAAGACTCTCCAACTGCCAGGATGGTTCCCGCAAGCACTGCTAACAGTTACATGCATAAAAGTAGACACCAATTATTCTTACTGTCACGAGGCATCCAGTTTCCTCTAGTATATGAAGCCTGAACATCATTTAGTGTGCACACCCTTGACCTCCTGGTTGATACTTACTTCCCAAATAAGTTAGACATTGTAATAATATAGTTGGCGCTACAGTGAGAAAAGGCTAGAGCCTAGCTCCTCAGGAGCCACTCATGTTTTGTTGATCTAGAGACCCACAACGCCACCTTCGCTCAAAATCCTTATATTGTTGGCAGAAATTCAGTGATCTTCAAGTGAGTTCCAGAAGGGTGCTCTAACAAGACTTTCGGGCAGTTCCAAATGAAATGTGTCGCCCTTTCAGCAATGTTGTTGCAATTGCGACAATGTGTCTCAGCTTGATCTATCGGCCAGTGTCCCGTACAAACCGCCAGCCTGCGGACCCCTCAGTACTCATTTGCTTTGATGCACTGCCGGACCCCAGCAGTAACAATGCAGTCTCCCGTGTGGGTTCATGAGCGTATCCAGAAAATGAAACAGCTGATGAACTAACTTAGAGTGGCGTTACATTTAGTGATGGACATAATCGAATGATTTTAAGAATCGAGACTTTAGTAACCGAGATATTTTAATAATCGAATGATCACTCGAATGACTACTAACCACTCGCATGGCTTCTAACTACTGACTACAACACAAGAGATGTTCTCGAGATGTTGAAATAATCGATTATCACTCGAAATATAATTCGAATGCGCCCATCACTAGTTACAACATCGTCTGACGAATTAAGCATCAAAGCTCCGATAAAATTGTTGTTCAATCAACTTGACAATGAACTACAGAAAACAATGTGTGTGAATTAACTGCAGTTAAGGTTGGGCCACCATGCTAACATACTAAGCCCGATTCCCACAGATAGATGCAGAGACTGCAAAGAAACTGAGGTGCTTGAAACTCTGGAGCATCTTATCTGTTTCTGCCTGGCCTTAGTCAAAACGCGATATAAAACTCTAGGTCAACCATTCTTTGAATCATAAGATGAGGGCCCCGTGAAACCAGTATATCTCATAAACTTTGCTAAAACCACTGGAACATTTTGTCGACTAGGCTTACTCTCTTTCGTGAAAGCACTATGGACTAGCTTGTGTATGTGAGGCTGAGCCGCCAACCCATAACCTAAAATGCAAAATTCGGCCGCCGGACCAACACTAATATATGGACTATTAAGCCACAGTATCAGGGGCAGTCCAAAGCCAATTACCTTACGTCTAACTTGCTGATGATCTCATTTCTTTTCCGAAAATGGGTCGAAATCGACCTAGAGATTACAGGAAGCTTTCTATCTAGAAAAGGTATACAATTATTTTGCCCGTCTAGACATTGTTGCCAGATGGAGGATGCGACCCCAGCACTTCCTCATATTTATGTTGACTTACTTACCTATTCAAGTGGCACTACAGTCCGGGGTAGACCTGGGCCTCAACCAACATGCCTCTCCAACTAGCGCGATCCCTGGCTAGCTGTCTCCAGTTTCGCACACCAAGTCTGTTGAGGTCCTTCTCCACTTGGGTGCGCCACCTTAAACGCGGGCGTCCTCTGTTGATTTGTTCAGAGACGACTAACTGCCTCGGATACTGACCGCGGTGGACCTGGGCCTCAGTAAAAATGCGTCTCCAGCGAGGTCGATCTTTAACCAGCTGCATTTAGTTTCGAAGACATACTAGGTTAAGGTTCGTTGCTAAGTGCGCCACCCTAGTCGCGGTCTTTCCTTGCCGGAGCATTGGTTTCCATCTGCTCTGCAGTACGAAAACCTTGTATCTGCACTCTGCTGACCAAGTCGATGTCACTGAACAGCTCATACAGCTCGTACAGTTCATTTTTATATCTCCTATTCTACTCATCATCTACGCAGACGTGACTTAAAAGCACCCGACATATTTCCGAGAATAACTTGGTCCGCTTTTAACAAAGTGCATGCCTCTACACCATAGGCAGGTTTAGGACGTTTAAGGTCTTAAGAGCGTTACTTTCGTTGTTCGAGAGATGACTTTGTTTTGTCGACTTGATCAATTGTTTTCTTAGCTAAAGAAGCAGCGATTGCAAGGAGTTAAGGCCCATTCATATGAGCGCAAGCTACGAACGCGAACTTTCACAAACAACACTTTTCCAGCAAATATAAGCAAAAAGTTAAACTTCTTGGTATGCAAAAAGATTGTGACTGAATTACCGAGTTTTTTCATAGACAAAAAACCAATAAAAGTTAGTTTAAGTACCCTAATTAATGATTTGAATGCGAATCGCGAATCAAACATTCTCTCCTGCGAATCAAACATTCTCTCCGTGAACTGTCAACGCAATCCAAAGATGAAAACACGATCCACAAACTCACGAACAAAAAATTCGCAGTGAAGTGTCAGTTTGCAACCGTAATTCTCTGCGAATGAAAAACCTCCATATGAATGGAACGTCAATGCTTGCGAAGTTCGCAATTCGCAACGACCTCATATAAATGGGGCTTTAATTATCGCTGTTGTCGTTGTCTGAATTGAAAGTGGTTTCCAGCTAGACAAAGCCTTTGACTATATCAGAATGGTCTACTGTCACGTTTTTCCCGAGACGTCTTATATCGGTGTTGAGTATTCATTAGGGTAGACAAAATTTCTTTGGTCCTGCATATATTCCGACATCACTCTGCGTTCTTCCGAAAATGAGAATATCGACGGCACATACTAGTAGATGTTCAGTTCAGTTCAATTCAGAACTCTTTCAAGAATAATTTTGAAGAAGTGGTATAACAGCGTGTCGCCTTGTCTAAATCTCTTTTTGACATCAAAGGTCTCGATCAGGTTAATAATAAATAGTCAATAAACAAGCATTATCCGGAACTGGTGGAGGACCATCGAAATATTGCACCTTTACACCACTGGAAGTAAAGGTTTCAGAGTTATTTGACCTAAGACAAGCCATGGATGGAACGATGGGCTCCTTGAAGTTCGGAATCAATATCCCTAAATGACAACAATGCAGATCAAGACATGAAAACAACAAATTTGTACTTACACTTAATAAATTTCTTTAGAATAATTTTTTAGTTTGACATGTAGTACTTACTTACTTATCAGGCAGACGAACCATGAAGGGTCTGAGCCTGAGCAATTGCTGCCTTCCATCGGTGACGGTCCTGGGCACGCTGCTTCCAGTCATCAAGGCCAAGCTGTCTTGCATCCGCGATGACTTGGTCTTTGTACCGGAGGTTCGGTCTTCCTCTCCTTCTCGAACCAGGAGGCTCGGATTCGAAGACCCTCTTTGCTGGAGCGTTGTTGTCCATTCGCTCGATGTGGCCGAGCCAGTGTAGTCGACGGATTTTTGCCTTCCGGACTACATCCACATCCTTGTACAGCTCGTAGAGTTCGCGCCTTCCTCGCAGACGGGACCATATATCCGACGTAGAATTTTTCTTTCGAAGGCACCAAGAATCAGCTCTGCAGCCTTACTTAATGTCTTTCGCTTTCGGCTCCATAAAGTAGGACTGGCAGGATAAGGGTTTTGTAGAGCATGACTTTGGTCCTTCGAGTCAGGAGTTTCGAGCCCAGTTGTTTTGACAGACCGAAGTAGCATCGGTTGCCAAGGGCGATTCTACGTCGGATCTCCACTACTATGTCATTCGTGGAGTTTACATTTGCCCCGAGGTAGACAAACTCCTTTACTACCTCGAAATTGTAGCTGTCGATTGTAACGTTTTGGCCTAGGTGGTGTGCGGCGGATCGTTGTTTGCTCGACAGCATATATTTTGTTTTGTCCTCGTTGACCTTAAGACCAGCTCGTTTCGCCTGTTCCTCAATTGCCGTGAAAGCTTCCACGATGGCACGTTGGGACCGCGCGACAATGTCGATGTCATCCGCATCCGAAATCCGGTGCAGGTTTCGAACGGTTCAGAGGTTTTTGAACCGAACTGCACGGTGCATCGCGTATGTGCTAGCGTGGTGCGACACAACCGGATCAGTTTTCCCGGGATCCCGAATTCGGCCATCGCTTCGAATAGCTCCTTGCGATGAATGCTGTCGTATGCGGCTTTAAAATCGATGAAAAGATGGTGAGTATCGATTTGAGGATACTCACCAGGATCTGCCTTAGTGTGAAGATTTGGTCTGTAGTCGATTTGCCGGGCCGGAAGCCGCACTGGTACGTGCCGATTAGTGCGGTGCAAAACGGCTTTAGACGTTCACACCGTACGCTGGATAGGAGTTTGACATGTATTCTGTCAAATTTAAAGCGATACTCGATCGAAAGTAGGAAATTTTGCACAAAATACTTGGCATAACTGGCCTTCGATTCCACTTTCATAAATGGTACCAATGTAGTGTAGAATCGGAAACAACTTTCGAATAGAATCAGGATTAGAATCGAGTTGCATAGTTGGCCTCCAGGTCTCCACTGACCTTGATTGAGTAGCGTGCATCCATCGCTATCATAAAAAAACGTACGAGTTTGGTAGTCGAACCTTGACATAGCTCTGTATAGCTCGACTTTATAGATGCGGACCGATGATGTATATTATGGGCCACACTGGTATGAACCGACCAGGTTGTTGACCAACGGTTTTCGGCGCTCACACAACATGGCATACGACATCTTGTTCAGAAGATGCCTTATGTCACTATAGTTGGCGCAGTTTAGAGCGTCTTCACGTTTGTGTCTCATATTAATTTACGAAGAAACTGCATCCATTCCAAACTAGTTCAGAATCTCTGAACAACGACGTAGGCAAATCCAAACGACACATCTGCAGTGTACGGATTCACCAAGTTCGTAGCACTTTCATTTCCGGCAGAGAATGAGTTGTAAAATAATTTCACATTTTGCGTTGCTGCTGCTGTTTTGTTTTTTTTTTATTGATGCTCATGAACATCATCTTGGTGGTGGGATTGAAAGACGAACCATAAAAGTGATTCCTACGTGGGAATTATTATTTCTGTGAACTCCGTTCTTAGGAAATGTGGTCGGATTTTGTGCCGTTCTGTTTACATCGACGAGCGTTGCTTTGTTGCCTTTTGTTTCGGAAATTGTTTTCGTGGCACGAAAATTGTGCGCTTTGCTTGTTTTCACTGGAATCGATGTGATCGATTTATGAATTCTGCATGAACAGCCTCGATATGATAAAATCGACATTTGCAACCGAGAGACTCATACAGTGGGGTGTTGCTTGGGGCTGAAGGAGTCTTTCAACTTGAGTGGGCGTGTGGGCATCAAACTTTTGATTTTTATTTCTAGTAATTTACGTATACATGATCCAGATATTGGATGGGGTTAATCTTTGGACGGGAATTGGTTAGAGAGTCTTACAGTTGGCATCAGGGTTGCCAGATGTGGCGATGTTAAATTTCATTTTGCGGCACAAAAATTGGTATAATTGGTATTGGTATAAAACGGTAGCTTTTGGACATTTTTTGATATAAATGAAACCTTAAATATTTTGCATCGTTAGTTACTGAATCTAAGTAAAGTAATTACTCGTTCATAATACTATCGATAAATGACTGTAGATGCATAATGCGAGGCACCCCACAGTCTATGGTTGAAGTTCCCTTTATTAATGACTAGTAGTTTGACAAAGATACTGTTTTACAACAGCCCACTCAATGCGAGAATGGAAGTAGTCTGCTACATGGCCCTCATACCCTCATGTGGCTCAACGTGAGTGCAAGTTCGATGGACAAGATTCGGGTTTTTGAGAGTGCCTGTTTTAGGGCTTGCCTTAGCATTTAAAGAAGGCCAAAGTCCCAGTACAGAAAATCTACTCCAATGAGGTCCTATACAAGAGGGCGAAGATGATACGAAGGGACTACTTTCTGGTGAAGTTGATTCGAGGTCGTGCTGCCAGAGTGATGATCTCGACCGATAGGTTGATGACTGGAGCGACCCAGTTTTAAAAAATTGACGATTTTAATGATTGATTTGCAATTTTCTCGTTTGCCTACACCTTTACAGCCGAAAAGTGCAAACAATATTCTGGAGCTACAGGCCACAGCCAATACTGGGCAATAACATGATACATATTATTTGCGATCACATTACACAGACCAGGTCGATACTCAAATGCGACTCTTAAAAGTGCGACGGTCAACAATCGTATAAGCCGATTCCACCGCAGGACGTCCACGTGCAAGATGGCGTACACAAGTGGAGAAGGACTTTAACCAACTGATCAGCTAACTAGAGGTCGTGCTTCTTCTTCTTTATTGGCTGGCGCTACAGTCCGAGGTAGACTGCTAGTTGCTTCCAGTCACGCACATTCAACTTATTCAGTTCCCCTTCTAGCTGCGTGCACCACTATAGGCGTGGTCTTTCTTTACCGCGTTGTCCCTCGGGGTTGCAGTCGAAGACTTTCCGGGCCGGAGAATTGGTGTCCATTCGCTCGACGTGACCTAGCCATCTGAGACGAGAGATTCGAACTTGTTTGACCAGATCGATGTAGATGTACAGCCCGTACAGTTCGTCATTCAGTCTCCTTCTCCAAATACCATAAGTACATACGGCACCGAAGATAATTCGAAGGACTCTACTCTCGTAGCGACCAAGAATATCCTCGTCCGCTTTAGTTAGTTTCCATGCCTCTGCGCCATACAGCAGGACTGGGAGTATCAATGCCTTTTATAAGAATGTCTTGGTTCTTCGAGAGATGGCGTTATTCCTCAGTGGCATTTCGAGTGCGAAAATGCAGCGATTGGCCAGCGTGATCCTCCGTTTTATCCCAGCGGTGGTGTCATTGCTTGTATTAACATCGGAGCCCAGGTAGACAAAGTCTTTCAGTTCTTCAAAGTTATAGTTGTCTATGGTGACGTTTTTTCCAAGGCATCGGTGCTGGGGTACCTTTTTCGTAGACAGCATATACTTTGTCTTACCCTCATTAACCGCAAGCCCCATCTTGGCCGCTACCTTCTCGATGCTCACAAACGTCCCACTGACAGCCCGTTGTGTTTTTCCGATGATGTCAATGTCATGTTCGGCAGGCAGTCCATCGGCCCCATCAGCCTTGTTGGACTTCAGTGTGGCGATTGCTGTCGTCACTTCAATCAGGCGGAATTCTTGTCCATCATCGCCTATATCGTATGGATGATTGCAATTTGGTCGTCCTCGCCGTTATACATTCTGCAGAAGTGGTCTTTCCAAATTCCCAGTACAAATTCCCGACCCGATTCCGCCATCCAAAAAAGAAGAAGAAACTAGGCCATGGTTGATTGCCGATATCGTTTTGTTTCAGTTTTGCTAGTACCCATGAATGATGACAGCGGATTCCAGTGTTAAAACGAAATCTGTTATTCATATCATCTCCTTTCTTAGCGCTCTAGTGGCACGGTAAGTTCGTTATCGATTTTGACGGATCACTGAGAGACTTCGGAAAAACTGACTAGGTTTTGCAGGTATGCACAGACTGGTTCTACAACTCGTATCCACTGTGTCGTATGTGGAACATTCTTAGAATATTGCATTAATGTGGAAATCCGTACCGAAGTTGTTTTCTTTGGCTTGAAACCATACCGAAAATTGGTTGCTGACACCTAGTTTCCGGTGCTTACGCAAAATACCAGAGAAAATTTTGTACAGGACTACAAATAGACTTAATAACCACAGAGTAAATGACACAGTAAATGGAATACCATGTATATGCTCTTCTTTCTTTGCTCGTTAGTGCGTAGCTACCTTACACAAAAATCTTGTAAACTTATAAACCTCAATACTGATGTAAGAGGGATTTATTTTAAATTTTGGAGCTCCTTGTGTAGGTACTTCAAGTGATTATGGCCACTTTGTAGTTCGACCTTTATCGCTAGCAGTTTGCCCGGCCTTGTGCACAGTGAGCACATATCCTGGACGGCGCAATACAAACGATAAGACAGAGGGAGAGAGAAGAAAAAACAGACGAGTCTAATGGCAGTCTTGTTGTCATCGTGGATCGGCTTGTCTTATCTGAATGCTTGCTTGACCTTAAAAGTAATAAAAAAACTAAAACACGGCTTCTTCTGGAGAGACCCTTGGTAGACAAAAAGTTCCAGCGAACATTATTTGTGTATTAAAATCAGGCGCGGTCGCATGCTGCCATGTAGTGCCACCATAATGAATGCACCTTACAACGACTTGATCCCTTCCCCGACTTTCCTCAGCCGGCCACGCCGGTGCAGTTCTTTCGTTCTGTGAAACTGTGTGCTCAACGAGTAGCAGATCCTAGCCAGACGCGTCTGCGAAGCGCTACCGTGTTGAACAATACCAGAACATGACGGAGATGCAATTTTTTGTTGAGTGGCTATGCCTGGATGACCTGTAGCATCTCTTTCGGTGCAGGACTCGTCCTGCTTCCTACCCAGTGTACTGTGCGTCGTCGCACAATATGTACAATATTCATAAAAGTAGTAGTTCAGTAAAAGTTTATGCACTGTTAACATTGGGCCACAGCATCCGAGTCTCACTGGTGGTTAGAATGTTCCACCCCCTTTTCCGAGTGGTTCCTAACAAACCATGACCATGACTTGGGATGAATCGGTTGCGACCACCTTTCCTGCCAACGGCCATATTTGAATACCAGATAATAACCTAGCTTTCACTGGGATTTGAACCAGGGATCCGAAAGGCAGGCACTCAACTAATTGCGCCATCTATCAGCCATGGGACTCAGCATAGATTCAAAGAGTGCTGAAATCCTTGAATTTTTCGTGACAACATGCTACCAGGCTTAATTTTATTTCTAATAGCCGCTAGAATTATAATGTCAGTGAGAAACTCAGCTTGGAATACACAGCCATGATAGATTCTGATGCAATGCAAGTTACATAATTTGTAGAAAATGAAAATGAAAAAATGAGAAAATACTATTGCTCCTGTGACACTCAGGCATACATGTCTCTGCGGTTAATATGCACTCCACCATATCAAGGTATGTCTGACAATCGCTGTTTAGTTGGTGTGCTAATCGCTAGTTTTTTGGTGTGCTTCCATTTATTGGAAGATCCTGGTACTTAGGATCTTTCTACAGTGCAGTGGATTATTTTTTGCCCCTTTTATTGATATTGATTTTGTCTATTGATAAAATGAAACCCATAAAAAATTGATTCCGATTCTTAAATGGCTTTGCAGTTAAATTTATTGCTTAGCGCACATCTTCATCAAACCTCTAATAAATAGATTATATTGCTTCGCCGTAATTCGCTTCCAAGTCCAACGTGACATGCATCAAAAGAGCAACAATAAATCGCCAGAATCTCTCCTCTCCCTCTCTTGAAGGCCGCATCGGTCACTATTATTAAACATATTCGTTCATTTTTTGCTTTCTTATTTTCGTTCCACTAGATTGAATGCATGGGTCACACACGTGCCTGGTGTTTTCATAAATCCAATTCGAAAATAAACAATTTCAATCTCGCCGCGTTTTTGGTGGGGTTTGGCTTTTATGATTCAATTTAGTTTTGTGGTTTATCGGACTTCGGCTTTCAAAATACATAATTAGGTCATTTCTCAGATAATCCTCTGTGCTGGCGGGTGTTCCGCGACTATTATGTTTTTTTCATCGATTAACGATGTTATGAGTTATAATGGAATCAACATGGAATCTCTCATTTGAGCGATAATAAATGTGCGCTCTACATCATCCCGCACGGGAATGATCTATGCGGTGGTCAAGTTCATTGTCAAATTGAAATAAATTGCGTGAGTTCAGTGGTAACGAGCTGCGGTTCTGGTGGTTGTGATGGATACTAATGGAATATTAATCAATTTGATTTGAGTGATAACACATTTAGTTGTTTGCTGATTTTATTAGACGGGTAGATTCAGTGCGGAATGGGAGAGTTTTTCGTCACTGACGTGATAGGATGAGTCAAATATTTAATTTCCTTGTTGCGTTGCGAAGGCAGTAGTTGGAAATGTAAATAGCTTGATCATCATCTTGCCAAAAGACTTTCTAAACATTGAAGAGTTTGTCAGAAGACGATCGTGGCGATTTACGAAGACGGCCATCAAAACAAGTGAAACCAATCTCTGTTAACTCAAATTTTGTCGTTCATCTTGAAAAGATATGTCCAGCCATAGATAGACATCAGACATTCGCCTGCCAAGGCTGCCCTGAATCAGAATCAATTCCAGTGAATTTGTCGCTGACGTAACCACTGAACAAAACTAAATATCCTTCGCATCTGTAAACTCTAGTTACGAAGGAAGTAACTAACACAAGGTGGCCTGCAAGCATTATGTGTCAAATCGAATTGATTTAACCTAGAACAGCTCCTATCTTTGAACATACTTATGTAAATGTAAGTCATGGCATAGGTAGTGTTGTTTGGGAGGTTATCCCAGCAGATTAGGTGTCATTATACATGACTTCTGAGGAAAGCATGCTCAACTTCCGGAATTCGGTTTAGTTTTTCAAAGCAATGGAATGTGACCTCTTTGCCTGAGGTGCTTGTCGAATAATTAGTCTGCTTATCCCGTACGTAAATTAAGATCTCCTCTGCTTTTTTGCATGAGTCAGAGAGACGGGTTGTCAGCAATCGGATAGTTCCCTCAATGTGGTTCCAAGTGCGACAAGTTTGTTGATTCTGGAAAAGACGCAAAAAATCCAAGTGACCAACCAATCCTGTTAACAAACCTTGATAGGAATCTAAAATTGTAAGCTATAAATGCTCGGCAGTACGTTTTCTCAGGAACAGGATTACTGGTGATTTGGTTCCGAGTCTCTTCGAAAAGTCGAACAAATGTAGACGAAAGCGAAATCTTTGGGCAATATTTTTGTAAAGCACGCCCATAAGACCTAAGGCATACCTAAGGAACACTGAGTTCGGCATCAAATTTCTTTCGTCGATAATGCGAGTCCATGATATAAAAGTGATTGCCGTGGATAGCTGACATCCTACATCCTTGTGAAGCCGACCAGCTCATTACTTACTAGGGAAACCTTACCATCTACTCCTCTCGCCACAGCAGAACATCTTTGAATACTTGCCTCGATACAGTCTTTTCTCACGTGGTGCTGTGGACCAGATTTGTTGAGTAGGGAAACAAATCTGGTCCATTCTCATCACTAAAATCAAATAATCAAGCCTAATAATAATATGGGTGGCTCTACAGCCCGCAGAGGGCCAGGGCCTAGCTTCTCAGCAAGCACTCGTGTTGTCTCTCATGAGTGGAAGGGACCTACAGTTTTATGCCGACTCCGAACCGCCAAGTTTGAGATCCTTTTTCTAGACAGAAAATAGTCTTTGAGCATTGGGGCCGTGAACAATAATTTCGTCGCACAGAGCAGGAATTGAACCTACGTCGTCGAGGTTGCGGTCGACGCACATGCCCATAATGCCCAACACCCAACGCCACCAGTCAAGCCTTATCTATACCTATTATCAAATCTTATCTAAACCTATTAAGAGTGCTAATAGGTCTGCTCTTATAACACGGTCTGAGTCATAACTGAAAAATCCTGTCGGTCCATACATTAATTTTCGTACTTACTATCAATGGTGTTGAAGGTATTATCGTTTGCTCTCATCTATGATTACTCTGCTGACATAAACATCTATTCGTTCGTCTCTTCTTCCTCAGACTCATATTCTCTCCAAGATGACGAAAACAGATTTTCTGTATGTTGTGAGATAATGATCCTTAAGTCAATGTCAATATATGCCAATCCATTGCATACTCCCGCACTCATACAAAAGCTATTTGCTCAGGCGTAATCTGTGAACATGAGCTCAACTCTCATTCCCACACTGACAGTATTGTAAGTAGAGCAAATTCTGCACGTAGGTTTGTCAAACTCTCGTCAAAAGGATTCCCGCGCGCTCATGTCCCTAAGTCTCTATGCATATATTACCTTCGTCAGACCCATTCTTTAGAAAATGCCAGTCAGGTATGACGGTCGTTATGGCGTCGTATTGAAGCTGTCTAGCGTATGATTTTTATTTTCGCTCTTCGCGATCTTGCCTCGATTGATAGAACCAATTTACCTCTTTACTCCGATCTCTTAAACTTCTCAGGGCCTAGCTTCTACTTCTATCTCGAGCATCGTTACAAAACTTTCAATCCGCTCTGCCTACACCAACTAGTTACTGGTAATACAGTCTGTCTCTAACGCCAAACCCCTACAATCTTAAGTGATCAGACCTTTTCGGCATTCGGAGTGATTACGGCTTTAACTCACCGGTGTCAAGAATGTGATGCTTAGCTAACAATATGAAATACTCTTTTGACATACAATTCAGTAAGACCACACTCCGTAACCACCTTAAGTCACGTTCTTTCCTATCTCAGTTTTGCATTGTTCTCTCTTGGATCTGGGTAAAGCATACGTTTAAGTTTCGCCACTTAATAAATATGTTGCCCCTACTATAATCACTTGGCATAAACGCCTTCATAATGTGTTTCCCTTCAATGAGTTGCAAGGACGAGAAGGAAAGAACCATATACGTAGCTATTCTCAATGCACCTGCTCCTGATTCATGATGCGATATCTTCGCTTTCTCACCACTCAAGGAAAATGCTACATACAAACTTACCCTTTTGACAACTCAAGATCCAATCGTAGTTGGCTTAAGTAAACTTACCTCCTTTAGGAACGAAAAGTAGTCACAAGCATCGTAAAATGTTAATGTGCCCGTACTTGCTTTTAGGAGCTACAAACAATTCCAACACTAACTGTGATTTATGTTCATGAAAATCGATTCAATTTGCTGGCACCAAGCTTCACCAAGCACAAGTGAACGAAACTTAACGAAGCCGAACTGAATGGTGAATATGTTTAATGTAAATCATTTTTCGGCCATTGATTCGATTGATTGCGTTGATTTAAGTTTGATTCGTTCATCATGCTGAGGCCTTTAAGCAAGCTAGTAATTGTCAGCTGCCCCAGTAACTGCGTAAGTACAACGAACCAGTTTTAAGTGAAGATGTCAACTAATCCAGTTGGTCGGACACTATGTCGTCCTAAGGGTGCCAACTGTATGCAGGCGATCACAAGCTCCTTTCTCACGCCGCGTTGTACAAAAAGAAATAAAAAAAGCGTTTCCTTGCCTTAGGCAATCCAACCATCTCCGAAATGTTGCCATTTTATTTTAAGGAGACTCATAAAATTCCTAAGTATCTTGTCCGACCAGGCTGTTAAATTTCTATTATTGTGCACTTATGCAATTAGCCGAACACGCTTTTTATGTTATTTTTTGAATACTTTCATCCGCGCAATCTGGCCGATCATTAAAGAGCCAGAAGCCAGAGCGCTGTGGTCTGCTTTATGGGGACGACACTTTGCGAGCAGTTGCCAATAATAATAATTCTTGAAAGAGAAATTTATTACAACAAACTGCAATTATTTAATGCATCGGACAATAAATTCGGTATGTGTTTCGGATGGAAGCGAGAGCATTTCAGCGCTAGCACCTATGTAGATCGAAAGGTGAAAAATCTCTCTGTCTCGCTACACGGAAGCTTCTTGATCATATTCTTGTTCGTGTACTCGTACAATTCATTTAGTTTTTTGGCTCCAACTGATTATTTTGGTTTTAAGAAATTTCATTTTTCATTTGCAGTCAAGTGTGTGAGACCTATTCTGTGGCGTCGATAGATCTTTGAGGGTTTGAAGTGATGATGATTTTTAGCATTTATAACTTTTTCTGTTAAGTGGAAAAGATGATAGCAACAAGTGTCTGTTGCCAGTGTTATTTTGCCCGTTTTACCGCATTTTCCATGGCTTTCCGCATGATTTCCGGTAATAATTGGTCGCATTCTCCTTAAGAGCTACAATTGTCTGAGACTTGTTGGCATTAGCTAGTGACTTAAAGTAGCCCTTGTGAACGAATTCTGAGATGGTTAAATTGTGTAATCTTGTTGGCCATACCAAATCATCAGAACAGGAGGTCACGCAACCAGGAAAGTATGTCTTGTTTAGACCATACGTTTACTCACTCATCCAATTCCAGGAACGCGGTGTCGTTTATCAAGGCCCTGTAGTGTGCACCAGTAACAGTGACCGTATTAACGATGAACCCATACAATGACTTTGCGTGGATGCTATGTTCTAGTCCGTTTTAAAGTCGAATACCTAAGTGCGAGAAAGTTCGTACTGTTGGCACTGACACTGCATCAAGTGGTAGGTCCAAATTGATGACTTTGCCTGATATGTCTACCGTTAGTCTTGCAATAACGTTTCGAATGGGATCGATCCCATGCAAGTTTAATCGAGTCATGAACGCTCTCGGTGAGGTGATCTAATCGCCAAATTTCTTCTACACAACTCTATGTCTTGTTTGTTTGGCATGTAGCGCCATCTTTTTGTAGCCGCAGCTCTGAAATACGATGTTGTCGAGGTCTGTTTACAAAAAAGTGGATTAACATCGCCCCACAACAAAAACCATTGATAGTAAATGCGTCTCCTTGCTCATTTCGAAAGAAATAAGGCGCTATAGTCATGCAACAAACCACCCAAAGCAGTAAATCTTTTTGAAGATCTTTACTATACGATGTTGGTCGAGCACTTATGAATTGTGTACGCTCCAATAGCAATATGTTTACTTATTAATACAGCCGCTGAACCAAAAATTGGCCTAGTCCGAGAAAAATTGAGTATTTCTATTGCATAGAAAACCAAAGCAAATTTACTTAACGAGGTGTGTCTAATGTTGTCGTTTTCTCCATGAAGGCACCAGCGCCAGGTACTTTATTGGTCTTCGAGCCATCCGCTTTCGACTACAGTTCTTTCGTGGGTCAGATTCTTTCTAGAGAGAGAGTCGGAGTTATAAGTATGTCGCAGGATACTTGCAGTGCGCGCGTCAATCGGCGATCAGGTCATCAAAGATTAAATGCCAGTTCTACATTTTTCAAGTTGAAAGACGGCCTTAAGATTACATTTCAAATTTCAAGTGAAGTGCATCAAGAGCACCGCCAGTCTTATTCGGGAATACCTCTTCGCAGTCTAGACCGATCGGTTTCTGATAATTGGTGAAAGCAGAAGTTACACAAAAGCTAAGTAGCCACTTTGGCATTATCATGCCCTTGCAGAGTAAGGCTCAAGTCAAATCGGGACCAAATCGCAATTTCTTGGTCTTTGTGCCTCGAGCCTCGTCTCTACGATGCTGGCCCTACGGTGGCTGTCAACATCAAGTTGGCGGCTTAAGGCCACATGAGGGTACTCACTCAGAAACTTGCCGTAGTGCGACGAATTCCATGCTCACATGACGACGGACGACCTCACGCCGAATTTCAAGTGATGCCTGATGTGTTTACAACTGAGCCGGAGTTTCAGTATTTTTTTATAAACTTTATAACCTGCACTCTTGGCAGGCAGGCGTGTGGAGTGAAATCTCAATGAATATCTTGACACTTGACAGGATGTAACTCTGACAGCTGCAAAAACATGACAATTGGGAAAACGATCGTTGCTATCTGTTCACCCTAGGTTTGTCTTGGCCACTGTAACACTGTAGTACAGCAGAGACCTATCCATTAGAGAAAATACTTCCACAAGTCAATGGAACGTAAAGGGTGATTTTTTAGGTAATATCTCTTTTTGGCAACACTAGTTTAAACAGCTCACGTTTCGTGTTTTGTTTCACTGTCAAACATCTTCAGTTTGGTCTATAATTTTACCACGAATCGTCTTACAAACGAACATTCTTCATTCTTCTTCATCGACGAAGCTCATTTTTGGCTCAATGGGTACGTAAATAAGCAGAATTGTCGATTTTGGAGTGAATAACAGCCAGAAGCATTGCAAGAGCTACCAATGTATCCAGAAAAGGTCACAGTTTGGTGCGGTTTATGGGCTGGTGGCATCATTGGACCATACTTCTACAAAGATGATGCGAATCGTAACGTAACTGCGAATGATGAGCGCAATGGACCGTGAGATGATATCCAACCTTTTTTTGTCCAAAATGCAAGAGCTTGACTTGCATGACATGTGGTTTCAACAAGACTGTGCCACATGCCACACAACATGCGCAACAATGGACTTATTGAGAGGCGAGTTCGGTGAAGATTTTATTTCACGTTCGGGACTGGTCAATTGGCCGCCTAGATCGTGCGATTTAACATCTTTAGACTATTTTTTGTGGGGCTATGTTAAAACTCATGTCTATACAGACAAGCCCGCTTCAATTGGAAGACGCATTGGAAGACAACATTGAAGCATTTATTCGTGAGATATGGGCCGAAATGTTGAAATTGTATGCACAAATTGGACTAAGCGGATGGACCATTTGAGGCGCAGTCAAGGTCAACATTTGCATGAAATAATCTTCAAACATTAAATTACATGGACCGTACTATTGATTCAAATAAAGATTTCATGCATTTTTCTGAATTTTATGTGTTTTTTTTTAAAAAACTTTGTTATAGCTTTTAAAAAATCACCCTTTATTTCATCTAACCCTCTTTTAGATGCTTACTTTGGAGTGGAGATAGAGGTTTTTAAATGGTGAGACGCTTGCAAATGTGTCTCTTACAGAAAGACCTAAACAGATCGGCGATCATTTTCAAGTCGAATTCAATACTATTCGCCATAAAGCCAGTTGCATATATTTTGAAGGCCAGCGTTGTATTTAAAAACTACTCTGCATCACGAGCAGGCACAATTTAGAGCTCTCCCTAAAGTTGTTCATCTGAATTTAACATTTTCGAATTAAGTGTTACAAAGTTACTGATCTCTTCACTTCCAAATACTCACCCATTTCTACCAATAATCGATGTGAAATGTCTAGTAAATAAAAATCAGTTTCCGGCGTGCATCCTTGGCCATTCATCCTTGATCCGTCATCCAGCCACAGGTTTCAATGACATTGTCCGGTGCCTACAACCGACCGACCGACGTGCCACGTCCGACACAGATTCCCACTCCAACCACAGACGCTTCTCTATAAATAGATCCGCGATAGTACACATCTAACGAACCGTCTTTGACCCGCCGGAATTCGAAACTAAAGCTTTCTCCGTTTTCCCTTTCATCTGACCCCACTTGCGAGCGATCGCACACACAGACGTCCCTTCAACATTGTTCCTCGATCACCAGCCATCCATGGGCCGGTGGCATGGCGGTGTGGGAGTCAACACGATCAGCGTCCTCATCATCGCCATTAACAACACACAACTCAAGTCTCTGCTGCTCCTTCAAAAATAAATTTCTGCCACGTCGCCTCCGAGCCCCCGTCGGCGGCCAGCGCGCTCGGAGAACAAAATTTGTATCTCATTTGATTTTCTCCTCGTCGCGTTGCGTTATAAGAAACATTTTTTTTGTTTTTTCAATAATTCCCACCGGTGGCGGATGGCTACGATCCCACAGAGTGCCGAACAAACTAATACATAGCAGTGCTACCTGCCAACAGCTAGATCGTTTGCGCTCTCATTCGCGGCCGTTGCTCGTACACATCTCACGGATAATTAATTTGCAGGCCATCAGATAACTAGATACGGCCACTCGAGTGCACGGTGACAAGTGTTGAGATACGGTGTTTATTTCACCGAAAGACCGAACGGCTGCCAGAGTACGCGCGGGCATTTTTGGCGTTTGATCTCACCCTCCTCGCAGGACCGTCAATCGCGGTGCGTCCCCGTCAATTATCGCTTTTCGATAAAAATTTAATCTGAAGTGTGACACAAAAGCGTACATCTCTCTTCGGCAGAAAAAAAGCGGGTGCAGTGCAGTGCGCGAACGTCTTGAAATCCACGCGAGCGGTTGCGTTAATTTTTCAAAATTTCCGATCAAGAGGAAACCCTTAGTGCCCTCGGAGTAAGTTCCTAGACGCTGCTGTTGAGTTGGTTGCTTTTTTTTGAGAATATACAAAAGTGTGTTGTTTTTGAAAACTAGTGCTGTGGTGTGATGCGTGATATACTTACAAATTTTGCCTTTTTTTCGTTTGGATTTTATCTAAAACAGAGCTGGGACTCTGTGGTTTTGAAGGCATTTTTCGAGTGGACTCTGATTAAAACAGAGGACAAATCAAAAGACATTTATTCCTGTTCTCTCGACGAGATTGTTGATTTAAATTGAAAAGCAGCGAGAGGCGAAATGAAAAATGAAAGAAAAATACTTCCTCTGATGAATTATGTAGGTGATGCGTGACAAATGGAATTTCTTTAAATATAATTTCTGCTCAAAATGTCGGTTCTTTTTGTTCGGGACTCTAGCAGACAAGCAGCCCGTTGGTAATGTTCCGCTTGAACTATCACAATGTCACGCTCGCTTGAGATTCGCGGGCAGAAGAGGTATTTTTGAACGAAATGTGGTGGTAATCGCTTGTTCTTGGGGGGAATGTTTGCCTCTTTCTGTGTGGCAAAGGAGTTCAGACCTTGGGATGTTTGTACGAGTGGTCAGATGTTGCGAGCTTAAGGTTAGGTTTAGAGGTGAGGGATCTTGGTTCACAGTGATAGGAGTGAAGCTAGAAGTGGTTGCCCGTGCTTTAATTGAGGCCATATCTTGACATGACATGAAGGAGCTGTGTCGAAATGTCGAAAGTATAGGAGGTACTTAAAGATTCACAAGCCCTTGTGCACATGTAGATCACGCACGTTGATGTGCGTGTGCATAATTTGTCATCAGGACCCCGATGCTGACGGGCAGTCATTCGGTTATTAGACTTTGATCCGAGAGCCGAGAGGATGAAAAATAAAGAGGAGTAATGTGCGAATGGTGTGGTAGTCCGTGTCGTTGTGGTTATGTGCGTCGACCTCAACCTCGATGTCGTAGATTAGATCTCTGGCCTGTACGACTAAAATAATTTGCACTCATTTGGTGTCCATTTAAACACGCACAAAATTAACAAAACTACATGAAGCTGATCAAAATGGTTATCTTGGTGAGAGTGCATTAACAATTGGGATTCTGCCAGGAGACTAACTTGACTTAAGTCATGCCATTGTGATTGGCCCTTAAACAACAAGCCCAAGAGGCGTGTTCATGTGTGGTTCTGGCCAAGTCTGGTGAGAAGCATAGAAGATGAACTACGGATTTGCTAAGCTATAACTACAGTTTCTGCACACATAAGTAGGGACTAAGACAGTACATTACTAGGCGGCGATACCAACAAACCAGCAAGGCCAGTGTTTGGTTCAACTGTGGCCAGCGTAACAATGCTTTCCGCTCCTGGAACTCGGCCTGGACTAAAATTCAATTATTTTGTAAATATCATCGCAATAGGCTGTCTATCATGCAAGCAAACCGGGTGCGATCACAAGCAGTTCTTGTGGAACCGGTGACACCTGGAAGTTTAAAACTAAGGCAAGGTTCTAGTAGCAGATAACAGAAAGCAGTCGCATTTGCCCTGTAGTGATCGCACACGAACCTGTATTACATTCTACGATTCAATTGGATTATTCAGATCGCCAAATAAAAACTGATTATGAATGTGTATCGCAAAATTCCTACAGGAATCTATGGGACCGCACGACCTGATATCCTGATCTGCGTTGCAGCAGCTTTTGCAAAAATCATTCTATGACATGATCCACTGATTCTGTATTCATGTCATTTTGATTTTGGTTCTACGGCATTTAAATTTAAAGTACATATCACCCCGAACACCAGTCAAGACAACCCATATGTGGAACATATGTAGCATGTATAATTGCATTGCTCACTAAGGCGTATGTGGAACTTTTTTGTCTTTGACAATTTTGAATGAAATATTCTGCATCCCCAGATGAACAGGGTCGTAGCTTCTTCAGCCACCTCGCCCGTAGTACGTACTATTGTTTGGAATACACATACACCGCTCCGAGCTGTGAAGTTTGAGACGCTTTTTCTGGGCATATACACACTTGGATTATTGCTTGTAAGGAGGAGTTCTTGTATGGAATTCGGCTTATACACTTAACTTGGGAACAGAAAAATGTAGTGGTTTCAAAATCGAAACACTAAACCGAAACAAACTTTTAAAGGCCTTACAAAAAATTGGCATTTAGTTCGAATTATAAATTTGATTGGTGAACTGCTTGAAGATTTCGTATATATTTATGTCAAAGACAGCTTTAACAAGGAAAACGAAGTGAACTTTTCTACCACATCGTTATTGAGAAGATAGTGGCTCATGGGCCAAGACTATATGTGGCTGACATTTATGTGAATGACTGATTGCAGAAAACTGTCAATGAGAAGGTCTCTGGAGACGGCAGTGCTTGCTTTGAAGATCATTTCATTTGTGATCACTGCAGCTGTGGTGTACATGATGAAATCTTTAGGGCTGATTGTTACATACTTCTTTCAGTAACGTAGTTCAGGAATAAGATGTTGAATCTCCATCTTTAAGTCCAAGGGTTGCATAATGCTTTTCATCAAACATGTTTCTCTACCGTTTACTGTTGACATAATTTTTGAAGATGTGTGAACCAATGTTTCTCTCGCTAAATGAAGCGCCAAATGTTTGGTGAGCTGGATAATCTTGTTTTTAATGCTTGCCAAAGTGCACCCACAAAATAGGCGATTCTTAGCTTGTTGCGGATGTGTTTTTTGATTTTGATAAGAAAAGAGTCATAACACGATGGAGAGGAATTGATTATTATCAAAAAGTACGAGTGGCTCACTGGTTCGATATGGACTTAGGCCTTATTTCACCGCAAGGCATTTCTGTGCTACTGTTCTCTTACGGACATACTAAGGGACATTCAAATTTCTACAGACTCCGAACAGCTAGGCTAGGCAGTTTTTTTTTCTAGATAGTTATTGTCCGGATTCATTGTGAGTTGGCGAAAAGAGACGGTGATGTATATTTCGAAACTAATTCCTGTCGTAGACTGAGTCCAGTACACCCGGGCGTATGACTCAACGCCGTTTTCATTGCATGAACAATGACATTTAAGTTATTGCATTTTCATTACGAACACATTAAATGTAAATAGAAATCGTCAACTCCGTACGATTCCCCAAAAAAAAAAATTGATTGAATTCCAGTCGATTAAAATGTATTTATACTTCATTCGTCAAAATAATGAACAAGCGCAGACACAAAAATGTGGACAAGCAAGAAAAAAAAAGTGTGCAAATGAGCAACAATAGAAAATCTGTGAAACATTCTCGCAAAGAATAAATCTTTCTGTTTTCCGCACAGTTTTTTTCTCCTGATCAAGATTAACGGAAAAGACGCCATCTCTTGATAAATTTAGAACACGCATTCGAGTACGAAATTTATGGCTATTTGAATCATCTTCGAGTACCAAAGAGAGCATTTTTATGAAGCACTAAGGCATCGGTTTGCCATCGCTCCACCGACAGGCCGAACCGTTATTTTCAAAGCGCACAACGGCATAACAAAAACATTGCTAATTCTAATTCATTTTGACACGAAATCAGCCGAAATTCGCTGGCGGTGCTAAATTTGTCGTTCATACCCGTTTGATTTTGTTTTTTTCTTTCGTCGAAAATTGCAATATTTTAAATGGACATTCTGATGATGACTTGGAACGAGTGTCACTGCAGTGGTGGGCAGTGAAAAAATTTAGAAATTTATTGTCGTTCATTTGAAATGTGTGGCTCATTGTTGTGTTAGATATAAACACCAACACACGGATTTGTCGTGTCGGCCAGTTGAATGTGTTGTTTTTTTTCACTCTTGCATAATTTATAGAGTGTGTTTGACATGACTGTGGCTGATTTAAGGCATTTATGGCAATTCATAATGTCACGCCTTAGTCCCACAAGACCAGGTGTGGGGCACGGAGATAGAATGACATAAGATTTGATGAGTTTATTTACTAATCGCGCAGTAATAGTTTGTAACCTATCCAAGTGAAGAATGGGACTTGTCGGAGAAGAGAATGTTGTGTTAACATTGATCACAGTTGTTTTGATGTTTAGCACTTAGTGGGCGTCTGTTCCCGCTGTTAGATGAATGAGTGAGTTGCATTTTATAAGAATGAAAATGCAAAGACTTCAGTCCCATCGCCATTCTTTGGAAAACAATGGATTCGCCTTCACAAATTCTCAACAAGCCTCTCGAAAAGGATACTCAAACATCAACGACAACCATCTCGTCCTGTTTCTGCCAAAGGGTTGTCTTCCGGGCGGAGTCGCAACTAAAGCACGCCTTGAAAGACGTGGCACATTCGGAACATTCGTGTCCAAGCCATCGAAGCTTAGTCCTTTCCGCTCGGAGAACTAGCTGCTCGACAGTGAGTTCCCTGCGTACAGCCGTGCCTCTCACCCTATCTCGGCGAGTAACCCTCACAACAGCGCGAGAAAATCTCATATCGGGAGCTCTCATTCGCAATCGTATTCTTTCAGTGATTACCAAAATTTCATGACCATAGGTGAGAGTTGGAAGAAATACTGACTTTGAAAGCGGTAACTTTGCTTTAACACCAAGGTCGGCTTTTCTGATTACAGACCTTCGAAGTTGTTTCAATATTGATCCATTTTGGCCAATCCTGCAGGAAAACTCAGCAATACTCTTCCAATCACTCGTGAAAAAGCCCCCGAGATCCTTGAACTTCTCCACCTGCTTCAATGGGACTCCTCGAGTGGACTGAACAGGAAATGACCATTAACTCTGATTTGTCCACGTTGACCATCATCCCAGCATCATGGGCATAAACTTTCCGTCTAGGAGGATGTGAGGATAACCAAATCTGCAAAAAGCAGGTGACTTACCCTCAACTCTCCCAATGTGAAACATTCGTCACATCGGCTGCGCTGCAACATCCGGATCCATATATATAATGAAAAGGAGAGGTGACAAGACTCACACTTGGCGAAGTCCAACGCACACTGTGAAAGGTGTTGATTTACCACTGTTAACTCTCTCTACAGTTTGTGTATATTGACTGAAAGGCCTTCAAATCAGGTTCATCGAGGTGCACTCGAGGCATTCGGTCGTATGCCTTCTCCAAATCTACGAAACAGCTGTAGATTGGTTTGACATACTCCAAAGACTTCTCGAGTATGTGAAAAGATGGGCGGTAAAGGGTCCTGCCCGGACGAAAGCCTCATAATTCTTTCCCCATCCTGGATTCGACCACAGCTTTAGAGCGCGCGTCTAGTACCTGAGCGTAGACATTACCGGGAGACTTAAAAGTGACATGCCCCCTAGTTGGAGCCATCACTCATGTTCGCCAACCGCTAGGTGTCTCCCCGCTCTCCCAGGCCGCCTTAATGACAGGAGAGAGCCGTAAAACTCCCTCTATACCCTTTGACTCAAGCATTTCTCGTAGGATTTCGTTCACACCAGCGATTTGCCCACTTTTAGCGATTCACCAAATGGCTTCCTCTACCGTTGGACGATTCTCCGCACTACTCAGGACTATGGGTCTGGAACCCTCAGTACCCTGTTCGGGAGTGAACTCGATCCCTCCAGCGTATAATATCCTTCTCATTGGAAAGCAACACACCATCTCTGGATTTCACTCCTTCGATGGTGTTATTCTGAGTCTGCGAATAGTTTCTCACAACACTTTGTTCGCAGATCTGTGGTAAATTCTCACCAAACGCCTTCTAAAACTGCTCTTTAACTGCTAGTAGGGCCAATTTGCAAGCTTACCGGTCACGAGCGGCAGAGTCTGCCAAGAGAATCCAGTCTCTGTGGGTATTCTTCTGCTTGAATTCCGGGTGTTGTAAGCCACGCAGTTCTTTTCTCACCATCAGCCGCCACTCCAAGCCGCTTCACTCCGCAAACAGCCCGTGCAGAGGCAATGACAGTTGTTGAAAACCAAGGCACTGGACTCGGATTATCCTTTTTCTTGTCGGAGATCCAATTCTATCAGTCTCTTCGACTACCTCAACCACTGCAGTTTATTGCGGGCAGAAGTTAAGGCTGTGCAAGAGGGTGGCCGCTTACTGTCAATGAATATGCATTAACACTCATAGACAGTCAGGCGGCTCAGTCCGGATCAAGGCTCTAGACACACGTGTCATCAACATCATCAATCGGAGATAGATGGAAGTAGACGCTTGTAGATTACCAATCAGGTCTGGCATGCAATTAATACAAAAGACAAGTACACTCTTCAACCTTAACAAGAATATAATCAGGTAGATGGTAGGATCACCACAGGTCATTGTATTATGAGCTCAATCACAAGAAGAATGGGGGCGCTCTACAATGACTTCTGAAGAAAGTGCAAGAAATGGACGCACACTACACTACCCAATGACGTGCTTCACTTTCACAATCGGCAAAGTGTGTAATTTGACGATGGTTAGTCCTTAAGACGTTTGCAACAGATTCTCTCTTCTAATTGATTTATACTTTTGCTCATAGCATGCTGAAATGAATGATTACGTGAATAGTATGGGTGGCACGTTCCAGTCTGCAGAGAGCCAGGGTCTAGCTTCTCTGCAACCACTCGTATTGTGCGTGCCATCATCTCCCATCACGAGTGGACGGGACCTACAGTCTTAGGCCAACTCTGAACGGCGAAGTTTGAGAAGCTTTTTCTAGCATTTTCAGTGATTGGAAAGAGGTGGGGCCGTGAAAATTATTTGTGTCGTACAGACCAGTGTTCAAACCTACGACGTCGAGGATAGGGTCGACGCACCGGTACCAACCAGTCAACCATAATCGCCTCTAAATCCGCCAAAAGAACCTTCTCTAGTAAGTGTGCACATTTTGCATACATCAACGATCATTCAACGATCCATTTTGTACACACACAAACCTCAAACTAAACATAATCCGTCTCGAATGACAGCACGTTTTGACGCATTGAAACACACACGTCCCCACCATCAGTTTGTGACTCCATACATGTACCGATCCAAATTTTCCCTAGTCCCTAGGGCAGTTCCTCCATTTGTGTACTAGATTCTACACAAAAATTCACAATCAAAACATTGCACCACTGGGAGAGTTTAAAAATAGGTTGCGCGCGGAAACCGCCGACCAGTACTCGCACATGTGGTCATATCTAATCTG
Source organism: Eristalis arbustorum (assembly GCA_916610145.1). Lineage (NCBI taxonomy): Eukaryota > Metazoa > Arthropoda > Insecta > Diptera > Syrphidae > Eristalis > Eristalis arbustorum. The sequence continues at coordinate 31,050,437 of OU744318.1, forward strand.
ACCGCTTGTTGCATCTGCATTTCGCATTCGCTCTCGAAATAACCCGGTGTTCACTTTCGCTTGATAGTGCCCAGAAATAAGAGCGCCCATGTGTTTCGCGAAATCAAATGTACAATGCTAAGAGATAAATCAAATAAAACGAAACGAAAGGAGCACCAAACTAGACAAGTGGAGTGCGGAGAGGACGCGGCTATTTTCAGTTCGCAATCCAATAAACTTAGTTTAATTAGAGAATCGCCCAACTAGACGAAGAGGCTGTTAATTCTTAAAATTAGACGCACACATTTGATTATTTTTGGTGTGATTACAAGTGTGGCTAGGAGCTGCGTGCAGTGAAATCCATACGTTTTTGTCGCATTTTCTAACGACAACAATGGTGGGGCGTCTAATTGAAGATGTCTTTTGACGTAATGCAGGTGGATGAGTGTGAGGATGCGTGGCGATTAGTTTGAATTTTAGCCAACAAATGGATTTTGAGGGGATGAATAATTTATTTGAGGAGATGGTGAGACCTTGTGGAAGAATCGGGCTTGAAAGTGATGCTAAATAAGGCTTCTATTTTTCAATAAATGGTCCTTCACAACCTCCATGTTCAAGGACGTCACTGAGTCTGGAGGCAGACACAGAATGTAGGCCCTTTGGAAAAGAAATGTTTTCATTTTGGAGAACACTTAAATGTAGCTTTTACCTGTGGAGCTGATATTCAACTTTAGCTGTCAATTACGAAAGTTCAAAGAATGCTGACAAGTGGTCAGATATAAGATAAACAGAATGATATAGTTTCCAAATATGTACAAATATGACTGCATCAAAGACTTTGTCCTTTTCCAAGCTCTCCAAAAGTCACATAGTGATACCACACGGCTACCTTGTTTGAACTTTATTATTATTATTATTTTGTTAAGGTTAATATGCATCCTACCTTGAAATCTAATGTGCCCCCTTTAGTATCTTTGTTCTCTTAACAGCTGTCCTCATATACAGTTCTATTGAGAGTTAAATTGAGGGTTATAGGGTCCTGTTGCACGATGTGTACAAGATTTGTAATAAGAGCTAATTCTATTGGTTAGGCTAGTTCTAGGATTGTAATCAATTCTATAGGTGCTCGTCCAGACATCTTTGTCTTTTGTGTGCTAAAGACTCACAAAATCTCAGTATGTGTTCTGAAATTTCGTTAGATTCTCTGAAGAGTCTGCAGAGATCTTCTTATGATACTCCTCCTAGTAGAATGCTGAAGTTGTTCTTGCTTTCCAAAAACTCAGTTTCTTTGCCTGCTTCATTCCATGAATAATATAATATAATATGGGTGGCGCAACAGCCCGTAGGGGGCCAGGGCCTAGCTTCTCAGCAACCATTCGTGTTGTACGTGCTATTGTTCTCACACGAGTGGAAGGGACCTACCGTTTTATGCCGACTCCGAACGGCCAAGTTTGAGAAGCTTTTTCTAGACAGGAAATACTCTTTGAGCATTGTCAGTAACTCGAAAGAGGTGGGGCCGTGAAAATTATTTTTGTCGCTCAGAGCTGGAATCGAACCTATGATGTCCAGGTTGGGGTCGACGCACATACCCACAACGCCACGGGCCACCACGTTGTTCCATTATTCTCTGTTTCTTCTTTAGTTCCCCGAACTCTTACCTGAAGACATGACCTCCTACAGCGCAGAATAGTTCGGATGCACGTCTCCGTTGCGAAGGAGTCGGACATTTCATTGTCTTCTGTCCCTGTATGGCCAGGAATCTATCAGAGTTTTACCCTGTTATTCCTGTTCAGCTTCTTAAGCCTTAGTAGACATTACCACACAAGCTTTGATTTGGTGATATAGGACAGGTCAAGTGCCAGGAATATTGCTATGTCGCAGTTGGTCAAGATTTATTTGAGAGATACTGTTGAGTTTGCCCATGGGTACGTAGTACTTAGTTCGGGGTACAAATACTCCAGCACATCTTCCTTCCTCAGCATCTTGATCCATCTGTATACCACTTTACCGTATTGCTTCTCAGTCTGTGGACCATGCATTCATTGCTCTAATCCTAGTGCCAACCCTAATGGTAAACTCCTTTTGGAAATTAAATTGCATAATCTTATTGGGACTTGTGACGAAGCTTTGTGGTTGCCTTATGAAGATGCCATTACCTCATATACACCCACTTTTGAGCTTGCATATTGTTATGACACTCATGAGGTGTGCGCTTCTCTACTCCCTTGATCTCTACTCCCTTTTACGGTCGCTTACAATAAAGTGCTTAGAATGTCAAAACTCTGATTGAGCTAATCTTGTCTTCAAGAGCTCCAGCTTTGGACAGAGAAGCAAGAAATGCTCATTGAACACTGTCACTGAATCTAAATAGAATAAATTGGAAGATTGAGTTTACAACCTTCATTGTAGGAGACAACGACACAGCTGTTGTGCCTTTATTGGGGCGAGAAACGAAGAAGAAAGGAACAGTACTTCATGCTGGAGAATTTTTGTCTGGGTATATTTGTCTATCAGTTTTTTGGACAGCCTTCGAAAAAACGTAGTCATCTGGTTCTTTAGCTCGGATCCATCGCACTTCTTTGAATGTTCCAATCTCAGCTCGCACTGATGGCTCTCTACCTCGATTACGAGTAGTAGCTTTAAGAGTGGAGGATGGTGGATGTTAGGGATTTCCCTATTTCTTCGACTACGCTGAAAGAACAACGTGATCGTCAATAGCGCCCATTATTCTTCAATTAATTCGAACTTTTTTTTTGAACAAATTGCATAATCTGAACCTGGTCAGTAGCCAACAAGTAATTCCAGCAAGATAGCATGCGAATCAATGAAAGCAAATCAACTAAAACATGAGTTCATTGAGAGATTAATTTCTCAAATTGTACAAACGAATTGGCCGGCTTGATCGATTTTGGGGCGATATGTCATTTAAAATCACAAGATTTTGCGGATAAGTCGTGCGTAAATTACAGTCGTGACAGACAACATTAAAAAAATATTACTAGCGGAGATGATATTTCCAATACATACGAAAATCGGAATCCAAGCTGACAGTTAAAAACAAAATGCGGTCATTAAAAATGTTCTAGTACTAGGTCTACTGCAAGTTCAGAGTGGTGGGTCTGGTCAAGGGTCTGTTCTGTCTCCTACACACTTTTTAATTTTCATAAATGATCGAACGTCTTTTGCCGCTTGTTCAATCTACCCCTTCGCTGAAGGCAGCCCTCTCAGTGAGACTCTGCAGAGAACACTTCGGTCCCAGTGTTGGAACTTTAGTAAAAGCATATGAAATTCAGATCTTGACAGCATAAGGAAATGTGATGCTTCCACTTTGGAGAACCGGCCAATATTTATGAATGGAGCTTGTGTTGAAAATTTAAGATTTTTTTCGGAAATCTCGCCAAGAAATTCAATGAAAGCTTTGCCTAGAAGGATTTGTTAGACAGCTCTAGCAATCGATGGACATGCACTTAGATCATGCTGCCCTATTGGCCAGTGCTCTGTACTTATGGCTGGACATACCTAGGTTAGGTGAGGTTAGGTTCTTAGGCTGCTAGCGAAATTGCCAACACACTTAGAGCAAAGTTGAATGTGTCCATTGTGCCGATAATTTTGATCCAAATGGCAAATGGTGATTGGATCAGGTTTGAAAATACAGACAAAGCATATTAACTTTTGTTTTCACTGGGAGTCGAACCTAAGATCCCTACAACCAAGAGCAGGCACTCAACCAACTGCGCCATCCAGCCGTTGCTGGACTATCTAAATAGAATCCAAAAACCGAGCGAATAGGGGGCAACAACATCGCAAAGTTATTCAAATGAACCTGTTTCCTGGCAGGAATGCTATCCAGTTTACCACAAAGTCTGCTTTTGTATGCACAGTTAAATTCAGAAACTCGTTTTTCAGCCACAGTATATGAATATGGAATGCTCTGCCGACAGCTCTGCTAAATATTTCATGGGGACCATCAATGCATAGCAAGAGCTTCACAAACATCCAGACCAGATACATGTAATTTAAAAGCAGCATGCAATGATCAGTAAAATAATTTCCTTATTACACTACTTTGTCTCGTTCAATCGTTCGTCACGCAGTGTTCAATGTCAATGACTGGGGTCGAAAAGTTTTTCCTATCATTGCAGCCAAGAAACATTTTTCTAGGAATTTTCTTTTTGCCTAGATAGCTGTGAAAACCCTCCATTTTGTAAGAACAGAGTACTGCCACCCTGACAAGGTTAACTTGTGCAAAATCAAGCAAAGAATTACTAGTTCTCGAAGCTTTGCAAAGGCGTCTCTTGCTCGAGATGAATCAGCTGTAGATCAGCTCTTCATTTACCAACCCCCAACCCTTAAGTCTCTCCAGTTTCCATCCGCATCACGTGGGCAACCTGTTGTCCCACTCTCGGGGTAATTTAGCATATTTGCACGCACAAGTTTCCCAAAGCTCTGCAAATGTTTGCCTTCCAAAACCGTTCAATTGTTCCTAGCCAACAACTCGTACCCAACGACGACAAAGACCGATGATCAAACAAACAAACTGCATCCAAACACGCGCTCAAGATCGCTTCATCGCTCTCACCACCATCATATTAACTTCCACCTAAATTAAAAATTCGTTTGCAAAAAATAAACAAATGTGAGCGGAACAAAAAAACCGAGCGATAAACAACAAGGTGTGTGTGGAAGGAGTGGGAAGGGGGAGGCGGAGAAGGTGGCATGAGAATGAGAACGTTCCGCCTCGCCAGGTACGACCAGTATCTAAAGTAAATAATTCAAAAATACAATCCCTTGCTATTTTTAAAAAGCGAACACAGCAGCACCAAGCTTGGGCGGTCGTTTGGCTGGCTGCTCGGCGTTACTTATGACAGCCGCGCAAATGATCATTATGCTGTGATCTTTACCCGCGCACAGGGTGGTCACGAATGTAATTCAAACAATTGTGCACACAGTGCGAGTGCGAGAGTGTACACGTATGTACGTATGCGCGCCGAGACATGAATTGAATTTCATTCGTTCGATCGGTTGTGTTTGTTTGCAAACTCACTGTAGCGAATGGCGGCGACGGCTACGGCGGCGGCAATACATCATGGTCCCGCACAATGTGCCCAACCGTTCGAGTTCGCTTGTGCCAATCCCCGGCAACTAGTACGAGAGTATCTCTCGGTTTTTGCTTGGGTTTGATGACTTGTTTTGTTGTTTTTGCGCGATCGTTCAATAGTGATCGGCGCGCGGCTGGGGACGTGTATCAGCCCGAGCTGGGTGAATCTGAATCTGAATCTCTATGGTCTAGCGTACGGGATGGATACACATAACATACGCTAGCGTCGTCGTGTCATCGTCGTCGTCGTTGCTGTCTCGTGGTCGTTCATAACAAATGATCGGTTCTTTTCTTTGGCCTCAGTCGTAGATCAAACTCAATATTTAGCGGATAGAATTTTTGTCGAAAATCCCATCCCCGCGTCTACTGATACGAATTTAGGTTCTTTGTTGTCGTCGTCGGTTTTTTTGGTATTCACGGATGGAGGTGCGTCGTTTTTCGCAGAATTAGAGGTGTGACTTGTCTTTTTTTTGGAAAACTTATACATTTTTGCAATTTCATACATCAACAATTTCGCAGAGAATAAGTTTGTGATCGAGTGCGAGTTTGCTATCGTTAATCGTTTGATTTCACGAAGTCGTCCTGACAAACAGAGTGCAAGCAGCCGCAAGTAACAGCAATTGCGTGTGAAGTGGTGTGTTTTGGTTTTTTTGTGAAACTTAATTTTCTTTGCCTAAGGTCACACAGAATTTGAATGAGCCCAATGAGTGGATTACGCCATCAGCTAAAGGTAAGTTTCTGTCTATCCCTGTTTGATTTTGACTGCTTTATGCAACCGGCTTGAGCACGGCCAGCCGGTCCTGGAGTCGCACGCAAGAGGAGCGTGCGCATTGTCTCTAGCAAGTGCTCTCGAGGGACTCGCAGGCGGGATATTTTTAGAACAACCAAGATCGGTTTCATGTGCATTTTCGTCACAATCATGTCAAAGTAATATATTCTTCGTGTTTGTCATTTCGGTCGTGATGAATGAGAGAGAGACTGTTTCGTGGATGCTCCTGTCACTTCTTCTGCATCGTTAGTCACGTATATGTGCAGGGATTTCAAAATTTCGTATCCGCACGCCATGAGAGGGGGACATAATTGTTGGAATGACGTATGCGCGCGATTTATGAGGAATAAATTTACGGCATTTTACGATGGATTCTTGGAATCTTGTCAAACGAATTAGATGGCCGACGTTATGGGGAGAATGGAAGGCCGCTATGGCCTGAATGTGAGGGTAAATAATGGTTTAGAAGTGACTATTCATATGGGATTAGTTCGGCTTGGTGATGTTTTGGGCCTGTGGATGCAAGTGTGGGGATAGTTAATGAGGTAAGGCATCATCTGCATTTAAAGAGCATTAAAAATAAGGTTGGGAAAGGCATAGATTAGGTTAGGTAAGTGGTCTGCCAGCGAAATCCCCCGCACACTTAAACTATGTTTGCCTTTTCTGATACACATGCACTGGCCGATACAAGTCATCGTTCGACACACAAATCGTTCGAAAACGTATTCAGTATGTACCAACCGTATTTGGTAAATATGGAGAAGTCTCTGATTCCTTTTGAAGACGATCACAGTCTTTTCCCCTTCACACCACAATGTTGTGGTGCTTGATACTATAGCCAATAGCAGCGAACATATGACACTGCTGTCGTTGTATCGGGTGGTGGGTATCCATAGTTTGTTGACGGTTGTCCTTGATGACTTGAAATTGGACAATTTCTGAATTGATTTATAGTTCACTGCAGTAGGTTATTATTACCTTGTTTGACCTTCCCGTAATTGGGGACACCTTGTTTTGTCTCCTTCGCGTCGTAGGACCAGCTAGGTTCTGGGTGAACTAAAGTCTAAGGGTACACAATCCCATTCTATTTGCAGATCTTCATTGAGTGCACCCGTTGAAGTTACCATGTGTGCTTGCACTTGTTTCTCTAGAAAGTCTCCGATTTTCTACGGGGCTTAACTCTGAACTCCGTAGAGGAGAACTCAACTGCCCTGGGGGCATACTGCAATGAGCACCCCTTGACTTTTCGAGCGGAGTGTTTAAGATCTTGTCCCCATTTCCAGCCAGGATTCAGCCAATTTGTTCACCGATGGCTCTGAAATCGCTCTGAAATCCAGACACATGTGCCGATAAAATTTCCAAAAAATAACCATAAACAGTAATTGGTATTTTGGATTCCTGGTTCCGTTGACCCTGTGGAACTCAGGGAGTCAGGACTTTACAGCCTTTGATTTCGTATTGACTTCAGTGCAACCCGACTTTCTACAAAGATGGGGATAGATATACGGTGGCGCGATATCGTTTTTTTGCAAGTGTTCGGCTGCTCTCTCTGATTGGAAGAAGCAGCACATATCAGGAAGTCTAAATGATACTTGTTTGGCCAGAGTGTCTGAAGAGAATCCGGCCCCAGTACCTGTGTCCAGGTCAGTGAAGAGGGCAATGCCGTGGTCGTTTGTAAGGTACACTTAGTCACTCGTCTCTGTCGAGATGGTATTTCGAGATAGAAGTCAGCGTGGGATGATATATACTCGGTCGTAGCTGTAAGGCTACTGGAAACAGATTTGGTATGATGAGAACCTTCCTAGATCATCTATTATTTTAATTAAAGCTGTTTCTGTTTCTCAAGCTGAACTCCCTAGTCTGAGCGCGATTGTTGCGGCGCAGCTTTTTATGAACAGGTTTAGATTAAGGGGTGAAGTTTTACGACCAACACTCCTGACAGCAGCTAACCGTTGGTCTTTGTTGAGCATGTTTATGTGGCTTGTTGCGCATGCGGTCTACATGACCCAGTCGCCATAGGCATTCATTGACTCACATTGGTTGAATTTTCTGCTCTCATTTGAGTCAAAGATCGCACATAGAACTTGTGTCTCTACACAATCCACGCCTTTTTCATTTATTTTTCATATTTTCCAGACCTCAGCGGAGCAAAAAAAAAAAAATAGCTGTGGTCAACTAAATAAGCAACTTTTATAATTCACAGCTCCACCTCTGTTAAGTCACTAGAAATGCTCAAAAAGTTTGCCCGTACCTAAAACTTCGTCGCTCCTAAGAGAACAACTTAAAACAGAACAAAAGTGGTTTGTTGATTGGCCTTAGTCCACCTCGGAGCGTCAGCCTTGTTTCAAGCATTTCCTATATTAATCACATTTTTCTGTGACGTCTGACTGAATGTTCTTCAAAATTAGGTCAATTACTTTGATACCAGATGGGCTTGATGCCAGAATAAGAAACATAAACAAAAAAAACAATCGTCTCTAAATATAAATTTTAAATATGTGCTGACATTAATTTGAGATAGTTGGACTCGTCCTTAGCACTACCGATGAGCTTAGAAGATGCGCACATTCAAGCAGATATCATCAACCAACAACAAGCCTCTCCAGCCAGTACCCATCTGCTACCACCACTACCACCACCTTGGTTGAGACGCTTCTCCGCTTTTGTGCGCACATGTCTCGATTGAGGATGTCCTCTGCTGCATTTTAGCAATGGCTCGGAATCGAAAACTCTTCCAGACGCTGTCCCTCTACATGACCAAGCCATCTTAAGCGTTGGATTGGAAGATGCATAACTAGCTACAGCACGCACAGTTCGCGGTGAAATCATCTCTTTTAGGCGCAATCGAAAGAAACAGGTCCAAAGAATTTTTCTCTCAAAACGCCCAAGAACTTCTTCACCTGCTTCCCAAAGCGTCCATGTATCTACGTCATACAGCAGAACAGCGATAATCTCAAGGCAGCCCAAGTCCCAAGTCCCAAGTCAGCTTGGTCATTCGAGAGATGGCTCTGTTACTTAATTGCCTCTGTTAAAGAAAGACCGATAGGTAAGAATAATTCTGCGGTACTGGTGTTGTTGGTCCTGTTTACTGTTGATTATAACGCTCTGTCCTGAACGTCGATGTTGGGCATCTTTCCGTGATGACACCATATACTTTATTTGATCCTGATTTACAGCCAGACTGTTTTTAAACGCTTCCGTTTCCATGCCAATAAACACTTCGCTGTATTCGTCCAATCACGTCAGTATCGTCCGCGTAAGCAAGAACTTGAACGGACTTTCGGATGATGGTACCTCCAGTGTTGATCTATGAGTTAAAAAGTTACATCTCTAAACTCAGACATCCATCAAAAAAGCAGTAGTAACCACTTTACATTTTTTCCGGTCAAAAATCCGATGTTGCCCGATTCTTTTCAAACTTTCAGAATCTTACACATTCGAAAGCTTGGAAAAAGATGTACAAAAGTCATAGGCAGGTCTACTAGGGCCGCTGTGCAAGTTGGAAGATGGACCATCATGACAGTGTGTCGACTTGTTTGAAACCTTTTTGGAAATTGAAGATCTCGGTTACCGACCTTGATGGAGCACCGAGAATTCTCCATCGTCATCTTGAACAACGGGACTAGTTTGGCAGAATTGTCAAGACTAGACATGACCCTGTCTAGCTCATCTCTATGCAGTCTGTCATTTTTTACGAATAGGTGGAGGGTGTAGACAGACCCAAGAAGTGCAGAGGGTGTGCTCATCCGACTTAAATTCTAGCGTTGGCCAAAATGCAACCAAACAAAATTCGTTGAGATTCACTCTAAGGACGCGTCCCATTCAACTGATAGATATATCTGACCGATATTGACATTTTCACCTTAAAAGTCGACAGTGTTAGTATTCCGGTTTTAGCGTTCCTAGTTCACCTTCTAACTGACATATCTATCTACGACGTCCGTAGTGCTCCCATCGTTTCCACACTACAACAAATTGCCTGCGCACTAAAGCCAGGTAGACGAACGACCCCACGACGAGTTTCACGTAACGTATTTACAACTGATCCGGAATTCCGACATTTTTTTCAATAATCTCCATACCTACAGCAAGTCTGAAACGATGGGTGATAAAATAGCAAACCTTAATGATATACAAGTGAAAATGCTACCACTGCTATCCGGTCATTTCTTATACGGGCAATGACCACTTCAGACGTTCGTTCTTAGATTGAACGTCAAGGCCCCTAGCTTGGCCAACTGATTGAATGACCGATTGTCGAATTGAGTTCAATTAATCAAGAAAAGACTGAAGAGAGGTCACAAGACGGGCCTAGAATGTTCACCAACTTTCGTGTGTCCCCAAGCACAAACAATGTTCCGGAAGTGATGACAAAAGACATCAGTACACCACCAGCAAACCAAGTGTCTTCCATCCACCACAGCTCCGGCCTTCGCACGTCGACCGAGCCTAGTGTAGCTCGCCGTTTCCCATGACTAATTCCACTTAATAATCCATACAATTGTTTGAAAAGCGAACAATACTCCAGCAGAGAATCTGTTCACCACCGCACCGGCGGCAATTCAAAATGTCAATTTCCGGATCATTACCGATTCTGTCCGGCAGCGAGGTCATTGTATTGTTATCTGCGTATCTGTGCGAATCGAAATCGAAACGATGTGTTTGTCGTTTATTTTCGCACTGAAGGAGCGTTCAATTGATGTGCCCTATCTCGGACCGCCAATTGAAATTCTACTCACCTCGCAGCGAGGAGTGGTCGTGGGTATTTCGGTGTCAGTGTCAGACGCGGAGTGAGTAAACAACTGAGTGACACACATTCTAGAGCACACCGAGAACAGAGATAATTAAAAGCTGCCGTTGTGACTGATAATGCTTAATGGTGATGCGAGATTGAATCTTTGGGAGATGTTAGGGGCGCGTGCAAAGGGCGACTGGAACTGGCGGTGACCTCGGTCTGAAAGTGGGTAATTTGTTGTATCATTACCTTTTGGCTTAACGGACTCTGCGTCTCGGTTTTACGATGAACTCAGGCTTATAGCCGACGTTGTTGTTCGCCGAAACAATTGTTTTTCCAGCAAGCATGGCAGGGTGGAGTGCTTTTACGACGTTCTGCTTGTTGGGGGGAGAGCTTGAGACCTCTCAGATAAGGGAAAATAAATCAAATCCATAAAATGCTGTCACAAAAAAGAGATTTTTCGCATCTCTTTTGACGTTTTTCCTCGTGTTTATTGCAAATCTGAGCTTTGGACGTCGTGGCTTGATAGAGTTTCAATCTCCTTTTCTCATTACAGTTTATTGCAGCCGTTCGAAGGGAGGTTTATTGTACAGGAGTTCTTTGTGTCGGACATTATGCTAATTAGGCAGCTGCGTCCAATTAACAGTCCCCCTAGCTGAGTGGAAGGCGAACGAATTGGTTCGTGGAACGGATATGGGGTCTGTTCGTAAGATGAGCATAAAATGTCCAAGCGATATTTGCTCGCAAACGAGTTCAGATTTATCTCCTTGACGTGACAATTCCTTAAAACAAGGGTACGGCATGACATTTAACAAGTTGGGACCCATTCCGAACGGCAGAGATTAATTGACATGTTGTCTAAAGTAATTGAGTGAGAATGTGAAGACAAATTGCCGTTCGATTTGTCGATTAATTAGTGAAACAGGATTGATTGGCTTCGAAAATCACGAGAAAAACTGGATTCTGAAAGCTGATTTCTTGCTTGCTTTCTGTCTCCAGTATGTAGTCCCACTCTTTACTCCACGAAGGTGAAATGGTTAGGAATGTTGGTTTGCTGCGATCATCTTGTGGTGGAAAATAAATTAATCAGTCTGAATTGGAACTGGGGGGCGAAGTGCAACGATGCTGTTTCAAAAGACGTAGCTGGAAAGATTGTGACTGAGTTGCTTACTCAACAGGTCTGCAGCTGTCTGGGGTCGAGTTTTAACACATGTGGAAGGATGAATAGCACCCTTAACTTCAAATAAGAAAAGATAACTCATAATTATAATTCCACAATATTATAGCACCATAACATGTGGAAAAATGACTTTTGGAGCAAATGAAAAGTACAAATCCATTGCCACAAAAGTTAAGACATCAAATAGTGTTTGAAGCTGGCCAAATGACGGATCATCATCCAATTGGGATTCTGTGGTCTGATGTCATCACGATCATGTTCTGATCCGCATGATCCTAAGGGGTACCCAAGTTAAAGTGCTAGAGATCTCAAGGCCACTCTATCCTTCGCCATCGACTTTAAGCGCTCTAATATTGATCCAGTTTGGCCAATCCTACAGGAAAGCTCAGCTTTACTCCTCCCCTTTCCTAGTAAAAGTCCCTGTGATACTTGAACTTATCCATCACCTTCAACGGGACTCCTCGAGTGCACTCAAGAGACGTTTTGGAAATGACCATAACCTCTGATTTGTTAACCTTCATCCCAGCATCGGGACGTACCGTCACGAACCTATTGAGTACGCGCTGGAATTCCATCTGGGAGGATTTGAGGATCCATCCAAGACCAAATCGTCTGCAAAAAGCAGATGACACCACTCTCCTAATGTGAAATGTTCGTCACCTCGACTTCGCTGTAACATCCAATCGAGAAAAGAAAACGTCTCCTTTCATGTGACAAGACGTCAAGGGTGCGTGAAAGGACATGCGACAAGACGCACCTTTGGCACCTCACGGTGAAAGGTGTTGATTTAGCAACCTTAAACCGAACAGAGCAGTTACAGTTTGTGTATAGCGACTGAATGGCCCTCAAAAAAGGATCATCAAGGTGCACTTGAGGGACTAGGACGTATGCCTTCTCCAAATCTACAAAACAGATGGAAATTGGTTTGGTATACCCCCAAGCCTTCTAAAGTACTATTTTTAGCGTGAAAAGCTGGTCGGTTGTGCTTCTCCCTAGACGTTTTCATCCCCCATCTACACACACCGTTCTAGAGCGCACTTCTAACTAGATTTTACCGGTGACTTAAAAGTGACATGCCCCTGTAGTTGGAGCAATCTTTTTTTCACCCTTTTTGAAAAGTGTACCTTGGCCGGATTTCGTGCACACCGGCGATTTTGACGATTCAATCGCCAACCACTTCGTCCACCGTTGAACTATTCTCCGCTCATGGGACTGCCACTCGCAGTACCCTGTACGGGATTGTGCAGCTCCGAAAAGTGCTTGCTCCATCTGCGTAAAATATCCACCTGCTCATTGCTCTCACGCCCAATTTGCAAGTTCACGCGCCTCAGTTTCTTCTTCTTCTTCTTGTGGCGCTACAGTCCGGGGTGAACCTGGGCCTCGGTCAACAATCCTCTCCAGCTGGCACGTTCTTTAGCCAGCTGCCTCCAATTTCGCACTCCAAGTTGGTTGAGGTCCTTCTCCACTTGAGTGCGCCATCGGGCTCGTGGTCGTCCTCTATTGCGTTGTCCCACTGGCTCGGAGTCGAAGACTCTTCGGGCTGGAGCAGTGTTGTCCATGCGCTCTACATGGCCTAGCCATCTTAGACGTTGAATCCGTAGACGCCTGACTAGACTCATGTCGCTGTACAGCCCGTACAGTTCGTGGTTGAATCTCCTTCTCCAAGAACCTTCAACGCAAACAGGACCAAAGATTGAACGCGCCTCAGTTTACCGGTCACCAAAAGCAGAGTCTCCCAATAGAATCTAGACTTTTTGAACACCGCTTCACTCCACAATTTCCCCGTGCAGAAGACGTACTTTATCAGTGAGCTCAGGTGATGATCAGTTGACAGTTCAGCCCTTCTCATCACACGAACATCACAAACCTCCCGTTTCATACCCGAAGGTGCACCAAAGAGATCTGTCAACGGATTCTGTTGAAGTCTCTGACGGTACCAACTGTATTTAAAGATACATTTGTGTGGAAAAAAGTGTGCATTGTAGACTTGGACTCACCAGGTCTGTCGTAGTGGGGTTGAATTGTTTTCGGACGCAATGTACGAATTCATTGGTGTCCTCCTTGCAGTCAGGCAACTCCGATTTGTGTGTGGATTCTAAACGCAACGCATGCTACGTGTCTAGTAAGACAACAATGAATAGGATATGCGAAAAAAAATGAAATCAATGAAATTATAGTTGCAAGATTTCCGTCATCCCCGTTCCTCAGAAAAAACTGACACGTGTCACAATAAACGCCTTTGCATGCCAAAAGAGACGACATATTTTAAGAAACATCTCCGATGGGAATGAACTTCTGTTACCAAGTGATACACTCACACTTCTTCGAGCAAAACCTCATCGCTCTATCCAAAGCAAACAGAAAACAGATCAACATCAGGTGTCTGTGACGCATGAAACGCCAGATAACAACGCCACTGCGTTTGTTTGAGGCGCAGATCAACGCCATTCGCAGTACGTCATAAAGGGGATTTCTCGTCGCGCAGCTAATGAATTCTGTGACATGAATAATGCCACCTTCATTAGCATAATTATGGTGACTTTCTAAGCTCAATGCGGGCATCCGTTGGCTCGCGGATTTGTGAACCAAAACACGCTTAGAATGATCTGTCAAAGTTCTGGAAAGGTGCTAATAACCCCTTTTAATCATCTGATTTACAAAACGGCAACAAACCGACGGGGGGCAATAAATAATTGGTGATAAGTTGTCTGGCATCAAAGCGATGCTAATTGGAGACTAAGAGGTCAGTTAATTTTTTAAGATTCCCTCTATGATGTCAGCGCAAAGCTGGAGAGTAGCAAGTAACCTTTGAAGGAATGTGTTTACACATAACGTGTGAATGATTTAATTGCTGCCAAGGATATGGTGAATTAATTGTTATTAATTCGCGACAGCCGACCGCTGCGTGGGATGACAAAATCAAGTTTCATCGCCGACAGTGGATGAGTGCTTGTGTGGGAGATGCTGTCATCACATGGGAAGCGTCGAGCTATTCGACACTGCGCTGCGATGCAGCTCATCGGTTTCAATTTGATATGTCAGCTGGTAGCTAGAATATCATGAAGTTGCATGAAGGTCAATGTTGAAGTAGCTTTAGTTGTTTTGAGAACTGCACGATCGGTTAATCAATTGACAGTCGGGACGTCTGTTTGGATTGTAATGACAGTTGTCAGCTGTGCTTAGGTGAGCGGTGTGGGATGTGAAGACATTGTTAAGCTCTTACACGTCTACTGACATCATACAGCACATGATGTTTAACTCACACAACAACTGGACCGTGCCGTCGTTATGAATCTGCTCTTGACAACTGTGACGTGGAACTTCTACTCCACCTCCTCATGGTGAAATGACACCAATGATGGGAATCTATGATCCAACCATCGAGGTCCCTTAACAGACCACCTGAAGTGGATTAGCTTCGAACTAAGACGGTGGGTGCTAATAAAAAGTGTAGACGATTGAGCCCTTACCAGGATGATTGAAGAAGCAGAAGTCACCTGGTGTACATTGGTTTTCGAGGTACTCGAGGATATTTTGGATCCCGTTCTAAAAACAATCGTAAGGATGGACGGTATAGACCCTAAAATAAGAGTCATTGGCCACTGACATATATGGCTTCCGAAAATCTCGATCTACCATCGATGCAGATAGTGGCAGATATCGCGACGGAAGGTAAAAGAGGAAAAACTGGAGTTCAGGAACCAAGGTATACGCGCCAAAATTACACTGGACGTCAAGAACGCGTTTAACTCGGCAAGCTAAGTGATCAAAATAAGATGTTTGTCCTAAAGTTATATACCAAGCTAACTGCTAATAATAGGTTCGGAATATTTCAACATGTAATGTAGTTCCTCAAGAGTTAAGGATCGGTTGTCGAACTTCTGTTGTAGAAAACGACGGTGACTTGCTGGCGTCAAAGTCATGAGGATATAGCTATTCTCACCGTAGCAAAGCACATCCACAAGGTGAACTGTGGGACAAATGCAGCTGTCGTTGAGATTAAAAAAACAAAGATTAAAAATTGTCTGAAACATGGTGCCCATCCGCTGCCACAACCAGTCCCAAGAATGTGAAGTACGCGAGCTTTCGTGTTGGAAATCCAAGGAATATCTAAAATATAGACTCAGCTTTAAAACCCACGCCAGTAGAAACGCGTCACCTTTTTCATTTTTTGTTTCTTTATCACTCTTGGGATCATAATGGTTCCACTTGGCATCTCCATTACACTCGGTTGGTTGCAGTTCTCTTTATTCCAAGTGGGGTTGCATTTTCCTAGTTCCAGGAGCATCGATTACCTTCCGGTGTTCTTAGGACTGCCTCTGGTTCTTTTGCTTTGAGGGTTCCATTCTAGCACCTGTCAGCTTTGTTCTTGATGTTTTCATTTGCGTCTCGCAATGGGCATCACAACGCGTATCTCTTCCATTATTTCTAACAGCTCCACGTTCCTGATGTTGTTTGGATAGAAAATTCGACACATGGTAGACTAGGCAGACGATATGTTCTAGAATGTCAAGTTATCGTTTGACACTCCAAGTTAGACATCTCTGCAGGCAGACTTCTGTCGTAGTTCCATCCAGTACAATTGTGAATAGTTGAGGTTAGAGTGGGCATCCTTGCCATACTTCTGTATTTGTAACAGTCACTGATATTTTCATTATGCATATTTGTTATTTAATGTTCCTGTTGCCTGTTCATCGCATAAATCCTCTTCGAGTTTGTTGAAGTCTCTCTTGTATGGACTTTGCAAGTGTCTTGTATTCCTGCATTCTTTCAAGTAATTTTTCCTAGGTATCTTCACGATTATGCCTTTCTTACAAAATGTGGGTCGACTTTTTTCTTCCCATGCCTATCTGAATGAGGGTATATAAGTTCAGCCGATGTGCTGCTGTCAGCGAGTGTCAACCAGCTGCTTTGTTACACTTCGTCTTCATTGCAACCTCTTTTATCTCATTGACACTGGGTGGTTCACACGTTGTTCTTACGCTGTTGTCTATGTGACTGTTGATTTCGTCTTCATATCGTGTTTCGGTAATATTTCTGTATGTCATTGTGAGTTACCCCAAGGAGGTGGTTGTTCGCAGTGTCTATAATCTTAGACTTCCAGCGTAGAAATCTACACAAGTTCTCGGCCTCAAGTATGGAGTTTATCATTGAAGTTGCTTGACCTTGCCAAGCAATAAATCTTTTGTACGCACTTTATATTTGTGAAAAAACGCATAAAAATCAATTTCGAAAGAATGAAGTTCCTCCCACTCCTTCTGGCTGACAGAATATTCGTAAAATGCCCTTTCACATATTTTCAAACATTCCCACTCTCGCCGTGCCACATCGTGTAGAAGTTTATATTTAAACCGTCACCATCTTCGGGCCGAAGCGAAATATTTCAAAGTCTTCGCTCGCGATGACAATCACCCTAAACTACAAAACAATGTGTTTACACTTTACACCGTCTATCTAGTCCAATGCGCATTATTTTCAGCCCGGCCCGGCAAAACTGGTTCGAGCATCGAAAGCCGTCAAGCGGCAGGCAATAGATCTTCGGCCGGCTATTTACAGATCACATCATCAGACATATGCCAAAAATAATTCGATTGTTTCCATTCGAAGTGCAACACCGCTAGGGGTGAGAGCGGTAGACGCTGGCTAGCTGACCGGGGTGGCTGACTGGCGGGCTATGGCCGACTCTTAATGTCAAAAGCTCATGCAAATCGCGGCTAAATCACTCGAAAATAGCTTGCCCAACAGCTGTGTGCGCTGGTATTTCGAGGAGAAAAGGCAACCGAAGAAACGCAAGAAAGATCATTAAATTGTTGGCAAAACATTCACTGATTTGTAGATACTTTCTCAATACCTTCAATCGCGCACACACTACATGCATGGGCGTGGGAGATGTATTGCCGCGGAAATGCCATCCTGGGTGTGTGTGCCGGGGTCGATGCTGTCTGGGCTTTGTCATATTTCCCTTTAGCTTTGCCAAAGATTGACAGGTTGGATATGGATTTTGGGGAGTGTATGGTATGTTCTTAAGTTATTTTGCTGGGGATGTGATTGAAGGAAGAGTAAGTTGCCTTGAACTTTGAATGAGATCTCTTGTGGATGAGATTCACTGTGTCAGTCAAACACAATCCTGCAATCGGAAAAAAGCTGCTACGATCACTTTCTGGTAGTTTGGCAATGCTAGGAGATTGACGTCCACCTCGACTCAGTTCTTTGATCAGCATTGGTATGGATTGTGGTCCGTTCAACGAAAATGCTTTGTGCCTCATTTTGCCCGCTCTTTCTACCTCGTTTTCTGGTCTCCTCCGTGGCAGTGAAGGTCGTTAGCATTGCTACTACGCTTTGGCTGGTTATTCCGAGGTGTACCTCGGCCTCAGTCAACATGCCTCTCCATTCAGCAGGGATTTGTGCTAGTCACCTTCATCTAGGCACGTTCAGCTGATTGAGATGACTTTGCAGCTGCGCGTTTGTTCGTCGACAGTGGAATCGAAGACTTTCCGGACCGAATCACTGGTGTCCACCTGGTCCATTTGGTCTAGCCACCTGATGCGAGAGATTTGAACTCGTCCTTCAGACACTGTCAACACATCCAGGAGTACGGAGTTTGTTCCGCACATGCACACAATGTATTAACAGTTGTTATAACTGATTACATTCTCTCGACAGTGGAACTTCATGTGCTCCGGATCATCTTTCATGCGAAGACATTCCGGGCAGTAAGGTGACTTGTGGTTCCGTTCCTGAAAAAATAGAAACAGCTGCGGCAAAGCACAACATAAGGGAGTTACAGGGTGTGATAGGAACCAACCAGGAAGAGATCGGTACGCCGTATGGTTGGATTGCCTCTTCCTCAAGTTGGCCGGGATCGGCATAGAAAAGCTTTTTTTGTTAGACTCGGCTGATAACTGTTCCTGCATTCATATAGAGGAGGAATCCAATTGGCTAGTTCACTTGAGCATCGCGTGTTAAGATAGCACTCAAATATTTGAAGACTCAAAAAAGAAGAAAACTTACTTACTTAAGGTGGCGCTACAGTCCGGGGTGGACCTGGGCCTCAACCAACAAGCGTCTCCAGCCAGCTCGATCTTTAGCTAGCTGTCTCCAGTTTCGCACGCATAGTTGGTTGAGGTCCCTTTCCACTTGCGTGCGCCACCTGAGTCGCGGTCTTCCTCTACTGCGACGTCCCTCCGGGGTGGATTCGAAGACTTTTCGGGCCGGAGCATTGGTTTCCATCCGCTCTACATGACCCAGCCATCTCAATCGTTGGATCTTCACTCTTCTGGCTAAGTCGATGTCGCTGAACAGCCCGTATAGCTCGTCGTTGTATCTCCTCCTCCACTCACCATCTATGCAGACGGGACCGAAAATCACCGAAGAATTTTCCTCTCGAAGCAACCAAGAGCTGCTTCATCCGCTTTTGACAGAGTCCATGCCTCCGCGCCATATAGCAGGACTGGGACGATTAAGGTCTTGTAGAGCGTTACCTTGGTTGTTCGAGAGAGGGCTTTGTTTACCAATTGCTTTCTTAGCCCAAAGAACCACCGATTGGCAAGAGTTATTCTTCGTTTGATTTCAGCGCTGGTGTCGTTGTCTGAGTTGATAGCGGTTCCTAGGTAGACAAAGTTTTTAACTACCTCAAAGTTATATCTGTCTGCCGTGACGTTCTGACCGAGACGTCGGTGTTGGGTGTCCTTTCTTGTTGACAGCATATATTTGGTCTTACCCTCGTTTACCGCTAAACCCATCTTCGTGGCCTCCGTTGCAATACTCACAAAAGCGCCTTTGACATCACGCTGCGTCCTTCCGATAATGTCAATATCGTCGGCATATGCGAGTAATTGGACGGACTTCTGAAAGATTGTTCCTCTGGTGTTGGCGTTTGAGTTTTGAACAATTATCTCAAGAACAATGTTGAAGAAGTCGCATGACAGCGCGTCGCCTTGTCTGAATCCTTTTTTGACATCAAAGGTCTCGGTTAGGTCTTTACCGACCTTGATGGAGCAAAAGAAGAAAACAATTTTACATAATTTTTTTTGTTGTTTCTTGTAATCAACCAAAAGTCCTTTTTTTCGGCGGCACATGTGATTTCCGCTCACTTCAACATCTGAAACAAAAAACTCTAATGGGATTAGAAGGAGTACATGTTTGGCTCTGACATGAACTAGAATTATTAATTTCGCACAAATATTAACAAAATGGAGGAATTTGTTTTTGAAAATCGTCATCTGGATGCGATTGTTAGTTAACTCGTTGTAGAGCTCCGATAATAATCGAAGGTAGGAAGTTCCAATGCCAAAATGCCAAAATGCCAACGTGACTTCCACCACGCTCTGTGACTGCAGAATTTATAGGTTCCATATCGCAATTAATAGCGTACGCCGACGATTTAATAACGAGCAGATCAGGTTAGAACATCCAAGTCATTGGAAGGTGATCTAAGACATGTTGTTCATTAAGCCAGTCTTTCGTCCGTTGTCCAGTGCGGACGTGTGCCTTCCGAATAAGAGAAGGATGACGCGGTTATGAAGGAACATGAAGGTATACTAACGAGTCCTGTACAACTAACCAGACTTGTACATGCAACAGTTTTATCTCTAGGTCCAAACATAGTGCGAGAATCTTTTCGAATCGAGAATTCGAATGGCATACAAAAAATTCGACTTAGGGAATGTTTGACGTAGGGAGACTCCACTGTATTCTGTTCCGCGAAGCAATGTGCCTTTATTCCTTTCAGGAAGCATTCTCTCACCTCGACACCATTGACCTAATATATGATCCGCAGGGATGTCCTCTCGGGCGATCTCTGCTTAATCTAGGAACAGGCTTGTCCGCCAGCCAACGTAAATTTTACTAGTGGTTGCACCAAAATAAGTATCCACCGCCGCGACGCTGGCTATTACAATAACTTAAAAATGCAAAAACACGTGTCATTCTGTCATCGCAGCCGTTGGCATCTGTGCCAGTGTCGATCAGAGGCATTCAAAAGCACCTCCATCACACCGTCATTCCTAGCCTGAGCATGCATGCGATGCGCCGAACAATAAAACAAATCACTTCTCCGTCCCCCGTGCGACACTAATTCTCATTTCGAATTACAGCAAAGACTGCCCAATCTGTTTCATTTCGTAATGTGTACGCTCGGGCACGCACGCTTGTCTGACAGAAATAGACTTTGAATTCCGACCGCCAGATGGCCTGCCGGGGAGAAACGCATAAATCTACCAAAAGCTGGCAGTGTTCACGTTTCGGAAAAATTGCTTTTCTTCCTTGACTCCTTCGAATGCACTTGCTATTGTCCGTTCCTTTGCGCTGACACCTCTAATTTGCCACAGAAATGATTGTTGTAACGGATGTTTGTTTATTTTCTTTGCAGATGCTGGGAACAGCATTGCTGGGGAGACGTGCCACAAAGGTAAACTCTGATCCAGTCGAGTGTCTGCAGAAAAACGTACTATTTGCATAATTCCGTGTTTAATTCCTCAACAACTTTTGCTTTCTCTTCCCATTTCAGTCGGTGAAGAAGAAACCGTTCACCGAGGTGGAACTTAAAGGTGAGTGTTGCGAATGTTTAATTTTTAAAAAACATACCACACAACCAGATGTTGGGAGAGAGAGAGAGTAAGAGTGACCCTAATTAATTGAGTGATGATGAGGTGAAAAATAGGGAAAAACCTTATAATTTGAATTAATTACCGTTAGGTTAGGTATGATGTGGGGGAGAAAAGCTTTTTTCACCCACACTCTTGCCGGCAAACAAATGACTTGCGAATTTGCCAAGTGTATTAACAAATTAATTACCGCTGTTCGTCCGGGGTCTGGTTGTGCGGTTGTATGTTCACTGTTCACAGGGGCACAGTGAAGAACTGTTTTTGTTGCGCGGAGGCGGTGAGCAGCCAGCTTTAATTGGTTTGTGCAATTGAGATGTTAATTGAATGGAATTTTGTTTAGAAATTAGCGGTAACGATGATGGACAGAGAGTGGCGATTCAATAAGACCCACGGTCTGTGCATGCATACATGTGAAGGTGTTTTATTTTCTTGTGTTTTTTATGAGGAAAAAAATCGACATTGCTTACACGAACGTAAACAATAGTACACTTAATATAAACGTTGATTATGGAGTGTTTTTTTTATGTTGGAGTGTTTTAAAAGACGGATCGCTTTGACAGACAGCTAGTAGGATCCAAATTATGTGAGTGGCACGTTTTCAGTCCACTCCGAGAAATTTCGTGTTTTATGAGCACACCTTTTGCCGCTTAGGTGAGGTGAGGTGAATTCGACTAGTCGCAGTTAAAGGCCCGTTGCATTATGACGCGGATTTTATAAGCAGCACCAATTGCTTGCAGATCACTCCTGGAGCGACGGAGATTATGCATCGTTTCCTCATCCTCTTCATGCATCCAGCTTCCTACCCATCCTTCGATATTTTATACCAATTGCACAGTGCCAGGGTTATGACGTTGAAAAGAGTCAATTGTGGTGCATTGTAGCCATTTGTTGTTGATTGTCTTGATTGCGAAGATGGCAGGCTGCAGCGAGATTGCCGTTTTTATCTGCGGTGCAGAGACGGACGTTCTGGGCCGTTTCAAGAGAACAATTTTGCGGGCGATTTCTGGTTCTGTTCGCTTTCATGGCACTTGGAGAGGAATGTTCAACCCAGATTTGCTAACAGAGCTCAGTGACATGAGTCTAGCCATTTGTCCAGGGATACAAAGCCTAAGATGAGGCACGAAGGGCGTATGTACATCTTTTCTCCGACTGGGGGCTCTTCGATGCTGAGCATTTGTTGCAATGCAACTGAGGACGTCCACGCATTAGTTGGTGCACACAAGTCTAGGGAGACCTCAGTTGGATTGGTTTGCGAAACTGGAGACGAGAGATCGCTCTATGTTGGGTGAGGCCCTGGTCGACCTAGGAATGTAGTGCCCTAAGAAGAAGAAGAAGAAGAAGGCTGTAGCGAGAGGCATAGTTGGTTAGTTCCTTTCTGGTACCACGCACGGGTAACGAGTTCATCGGCTCATCCAATATTCCAGTATATCTTCTTCTTTGATTCCTGTTTCCCGAAGTGAAGCTTCAACCATGCCTACGTGCCATAGCTTTCTATTTCTGGCAATGTGTTCCAACACTAGTCAATTTATTTCCTTCTGCCGCGTTTCACCTTTAACTCAAGATTTCCCGTGACGAGGGATCCGATTGCATATCTTGATCATCTACACAGCTGTCACCTATTCGTTGTGCGTTACCAATCATAGTTTTAGTGCTAATTACATTGCCACTTCCAATTTTGTATGGCATACCGATTGCGGATTTTAACTTATTCGATTCTTTTAGCAGTATCTAGTTCGGTTCCGCCATTGGTTGACACAGTACTTTCGAGGTACTGCAACCGGTTGCCCGGCAATGCATATCTGCGCCTATTAGTTCGCTGCATGGCTGATTATTGTGTGGTTACCACGAATAGCTCTCATCTGTTAGTTGTTTCGTAAGAGTCCATCGTATTCCACCGTTGTCAGTTGACAAAGTTGCTCACTCCAATTTTTCTTTTAAGAAATCTTTACGACCATTCCCTTCTTCGACACTGTCTTTGTAAGTGAAGGTAGAAGTTCAGCGGGGATACCGTCAAAACTTACCGCCTTGTTATTTGCAGTGTCCAAGCTCCCAGGTGTATATTTAAACCCATTTCGTTGATAGACTGTCGACCTTTATTGAATCTTATTGACTAAAAGTGACATTGTCTAAGAGCTTGTTTGCAGTCCCGCTGAACAGATCAATTTATTCTTGGGCCAGGACAGTGCGTCTATGGTCGAAGCAGGCTCAAAACGCTGTAATTTTTCTTGAAATAAGCAATGTTGGGAACTTATTCTAATCTGAAGACGTGTGTACCTACTACCTTTAACTATTCAATATTAGCTTCATTTGGTTGACGCAAATACATGGACTGTTTGCCCTGAATATTGGTGGAAGACTGGAATGCTTTACATTTTTGGAAATTTCTTTTCAAATCAATTTAGTTATTTGCGAGGAAGAGAGGAATTCGTCATTTTGTCATTCGCTTCAAGACTTCAAGCGAACAAAGTAGTTCATTGCATCCATATTTATATTATCTATAATTTGAGAGAGCTTGAATGTGCGAGATACGAAACGATTTCCTGTGCAGAATAGCCAATACGTGTGGTAAGCAAGTCTGCTCTCCGTAGTCAATCAGTAGAATCTAGATTAAGCTGATATCGGCTAAAGAGTGTCTAAAGTCTCGCCATAGGCTGTGCTGCGCATTCTTTATACAGGCTTATTGACGGAAGCATTTAATCTCGTTGTACTGCTTTCCGGCGGAGTCCACGAAGCTAAAAGCCAAGGTCTCCTGAAATCACAATATTTTTAAGAACTATGCCCGGTGAGGACGAGTGCGAGGAGTCCTCCTCATAAGTCGCAAAAAAAAAACGTTGTTGTCGCTCCCAATGGTCACACATTCACGTCCGCTTCTAGTCCAATGTCCAAATGCACTCCCACATTGTCCCAATGAGTGGATGTCTCTTGTAATCACCCACATCACCATCGACCTTCAATCCGAATCCGAGCACAGCAACCCTTTGCCTCTGCACTCGTACAATTCCACACCGACTCTCATCAATTAAAAGGTTTTTTTTTCATCCATTTTTTGTGTTTTTAGCACCAATCGGAGCAGCTATCATTTACAGATTACCTCGGCACGTGAGGCCACGATGATGAATCGATTGGATGTCAGGCGGAAGTATTTTGGTGTGAGAGCACTATCTCGCACCCACACTGAATTCTTTGTTCCTCTCGGCTGTGCTCCTGGTGTTGCTGCGTACGTCGCGGTCGTCGTTGTAGACAGCAAGTGGTTGCTGTTCGAAATGTTAGTCATTGCTGAAACGTTAAAACAACACGTTGACAATGTCATTTGGCTAGGATATTAATCATTCACCCCCACGATTCGAAGAGTGCCCGCTATCGTATCGCGGCCACCCACGTCCTCCTGTCATTCAGAGCTCTTCAGAATCAACGGCTGGTTCTCAGGGATTAATGAGATTGTGTTTCGAACGAATTGATAGCGATTGTGAATTCGATAGGGGTGCCGATGAAAAATGCGCCCAGCCTATAAAGATACGAGAGTTCTTATGGGCGGGCTATTAAACTTGGGGAATCACCTGAATCCCAGCCGAGGGTCTCTCAGTCAAATATGCGTTCTTGTGCAAGTTGACCTTCAGCAGTTTCCAAACGTGCCAGGGCCTTTTATTTTTTCGTGTGCTTAATTACCCAGCTCTCAGCATGATATGACATGAATGGATACACCTTCACCCTGCGACAACACAGGACACCGACTGGAGCTCCGCAGAGCCTAACGAACAACAGTGCGCCATCACATCGGCGCGTTCAAATATTAGAAGTCCAAGTGAGTAATGTGCTGACAGAAGAAATGTACTCTTGGATGCCCGCCCGGCCGTAGACTGAAAACCATTACTCAAGAGGAATATATCTCCAGTCTGACACGGTCAGGGATGGAGGATGGTGAGTGTAAAAAAAAAAAAACAAACAAGAGGAGATAAATCGCCTAGAAAAGGACATTAGGGACAAGGTTGCAGGTTATGCCTGCCAGCAGTGACCTCGGATGAGAGACGAATGTGAGCTGAAAATCGATAGTCACCGAGACGAGTGTCTTATGCTGATACGTGTTCAAAATTAAAGTCATCAGTCGCCTTGTCAGCGAAAGATAACAATGCGATGTGTTATTCTCGTAATTGAAAATTCTCTTGTACGCCGGCTGTAACCGCTTATAATCTTATCGCAGACTTTGCTGACTGGTATTGGGAGTGGCCTATACTGATAAGTGGATGCGAGGTTGTCTCTCCTTGGGCCTTGGTGAAGAAAGAGAAATCAAGGCGATGCATTTGGTTTAAATGGCGGAATGTGACTGTGATGTGGATTGTGCCAAGGGGTCTTGCAGATGGAGCGGTGTTGTCGGCCAGTCACGAACACAGTCGGTGGTTAGAGTTTCTAAGCGATGTATATGGATCAGAAAAACTATAAGCCTGATATCCTAGATCCCAGCTGATCTAGAGATTTTCTGAGAGAATTTCTGACAGTCCGACAAAAAAATGTTATAAAAAAGGCTGTCAACGAAACGGGCGAAGGATGTAATAGTCCAGTTGATAATGTGCAATCTAATTGGCTTGAATTTCAATATTAGTTGATTTAGGAAGTTACAGCTGCTGTCTTGCCCCTTTTGTTTTTCCGAAGTTCGTGATGAAGGATTGGATCAGTTGATTGTTGTGTAATTTTGACCTAATCTTCTGTACTCAAAGCTTTGTTCGACTTCTATAAGGCTATTGAAATATGCCACCCTTAAGTTTCTTCCTCTTTGATTGGCGCAAAGTCCGGGGTGGACCTGGACCTCAACCAACATGCCTCCAGGCATGCCTCTTGCCAGATTCCCCATCTGCACACTCCAAGTTAATTGAGGTATTTTTCCACTTGTGTGTGCAATCTCGTTCAACTGATTCAGATTGGTAATGTTTGTATTTCAGTTAATACCTAGATACCGATGACGCACACAGATGAAGAAGGATCTCAAACAACTGGGCGTGAGGAGTTTATGCCACGGGCAAAAGATAGTGTCGGCTTGAGGCATGTTAGATGAGGTCCAGGTCTACCCCGGACTGTAGTAGTCAATATTGGTGCATCAATAATAATCTGTCTTGCATACATGTCATGTAAAAGACTCATTTCCATTGTGCTCATCACTCTCCACCGATTGGAAGACGACTGTTATTTTTCATGAAAGTGCTCGGACTAGCCGATACACCGAATTCACTATAACCCACGGACACAGCTGTTGACATAATTATGCTGGCTTTGGGAGAACTGCGATGTGAATTTAGTGTACTAAGTAATGAGTAATAATATAATATAATGGTTGCGCTACAGCCCGTAGATTGCCATCGCCTAGGTTCTCAGCAACCCCTTATGTTGTGCGTGCTATTGTTCTCTCAAGAGTGGAAGGGATATACAGTTTTATGCCGACTCCAAACGTCCAAGTTTGAGAAGCTTTTTCTAGAAATACTCTTTGAGCATTGTTAGTGCCTGGAAAGAGGTGGAATCGAACCTAGCACGTCGAGGTTTGGGGTCGACGCACATACCCACAACGCCACGGGCCACCACGTGTTTACTTTGCTTTCAAAGTCGACGAGTTGAAATAAGGTTATCATATGTCCTACATTTAAAGGGTGCTTTTTATTGGCGGTTAACTTGAAATTATAGACATTGTTTTCTTCTTTTTCTTTCTTGGCACGATCCTAAGCTAGCTGCCTCCAATTTCACACTCCAAATTGGTTGAGGTCCTTGAGTGCGCCATCGGCTTTGTGGACGTCCTCTATTGCGTTGTTTCGCTGGTTCGGAGTCGAAGACTCTTCGGGCTGGAGCAGTGTTGTTCATGCGCTCTACACG
Source organism: Eristalis arbustorum (assembly GCA_916610145.1). Lineage (NCBI taxonomy): Eukaryota > Metazoa > Arthropoda > Insecta > Diptera > Syrphidae > Eristalis > Eristalis arbustorum. The sequence continues at coordinate 31,077,656 of OU744318.1, forward strand.
GCCCAGCCATCTTAGACGTTGAATCTCTAAACGTCTGACTAGACTGATGTCGCTGTACTGTGTGGTTGAATCTTCTTCTCCAGAATCCTTAAACGAAAAGAGAACCAAAGATTGAATTGTTTTCTATGAGAGTTAATTTGTCACTTCGCGGTGCTTGATAACGTTCACAGTGTGTTAAACTCTCTCATTTCATCTTCAGTCACGGGATCAAAAACCACCATCGACCTCATCCGGAGTAATTCCCAAGTGTATCCAGACCAGCTTGCTGGAGTCGCATTCACTACTATCATTACTTTCGATGTGTAAATGCGACTCCAGCAGGTAGGACATTCGTGCTACGTGACCAAACCCCCCAAACCAGAACCCTTTCCCTTCGCAGAAACAACTGCTCAACATTGAGTTCCTCGCGCACTGTATTGTTTCTCTCCCTCTACCGCCAAGTAACTCCAACAACAGTGTAAAGAAATCGCATCTCGGCAGCTTGAATTTTTTTGGATCATAATCCATGTTGTGTGACAATAGATTGAGTTGAAAACCGTTAACTTGGCCTTGCCACCCAGCACGCCATTCCTGATCCTGATTGCAGGTCTTCCTAGTTGTTTCAAAATTTATTGAGCTTGGCCAATTCCATAGAAAAACATCAATCAATTCGAGAACCATGTAAAAGAATTGGACACTGCCTCTTACACAATCAAGTTAGAAGAGTGTATTCTGATCTCTGCAGAAAGTGTAGGAACGAGTAGGAAGAGCATACATTACAAGACTACCACGGTACTTGTTTAAGAGACTAAACATGTTTATTAACAAATTCATTTTCCTGGTAACCCTGTTACGATTGCTTACTTATCCGACCATGAAGGATCCGAGCCTGAGCAATTGCTGCCTTCCATCGGTGACCGGTCCTTGGGACGTTGCTTCCAGTCATCAAGGCCAAGTTGTCTTACAAGCGTGATGACTTGGTCGCTATATCGGATGTTCGGTCTTCTCGAACCAGGAAGTTCAGATTCGATAATACTCTTGGTGTGCTGGAGCGTGGGTGTGGCCGATCCCTGTAGTCAATGAATTTTTGCAATCCGGATTACATCCTTATTCTGGTACAGCTCGTAGAATTCGATTGTGTCTTCTACTCTATTCAGCATTCTTCCACCGCTATGATGACGTACTTGCATAAAATCCGAAAAAAGGTTTCAATTGTCTCGTTCAAACTTTCAGAAGGATCAAATCTGCTAGCGGCCTTTCGAACAATGCTATCATCCTGACCGCTTCATTGAATGGCATTATCTCCACTTCAAAAATGTTGCCATAATCATGAACATGCCAATTTGATAAACATGCGCTACACTCAAACAAACTTGCCAACCGTAACATCCTCTAAAAAGGGTTATTATGTGCGTTTATGTCGTGCAGGGGGTCCAAAAAACCACAAAATCTCCTTAGCGCACACGCTTTTGGCAGCACTTTCTGTTATTCAGACGCCAGCAACAAAAACTTAGTGGTAGCTCCCTTGGATCTTGCGTTTTAATTGACATAATCTGCGACTTGTAAAACTCCAGATTTCCCAGCTATTCGGCAACTCAAACCACTTGCCCTACTTGAACGCACATCGGATCTCCTCAGAGAACAACTTTCGTCCTAAAGTTCTCCCCTTGTCTAATCTCACGGATAATGATTGAAAACAACACACTTTCTCCATTCAGCCAATTCACCAGACCAAATGTCCAGCACCATCGATAAATCCAAAATCACTCACAGCTGTTAAGAAATGAAACCAAAAAAAAAGTTACTCATACGCCACCGATCTATTTAAAGCGAAATTAATTGCTCCCAATATACATTTCAACTCCCCCACTCGAGGTCCGATCGAGGAAAACCCAAGACAAGCCGCCAGAAGTCGAAAATAATCTCTCCGCCGAAGCCCCTAATCAGATTCAAAGTTCGGCTCATTAAACTTATCGCAAGAGTTGAATCAAGAATTATCACATTCTCCTCGCAATTATCACGGCACCGATCGCCTTCGTCGGCGCCCACTCTTGCAGTGTGCTCTGCAAACAGTCATGCCATCCATAATTCATTTGCCAGATATATCCCCGAGATACCCTAGCACTCGTATATTTATTTAAAAAATACGAATTATAATAATTCAAACCCACCACCGCAGCCGCCATCCGTGATAATCAAGTGACAATCTTGCCATGGGCACACAGAACTGACACCGCAGCACAGGTGTGTGCGTGTGCGGTGTGCCCATCATAAAATGATAACGAGGATCTCGTGGGAAGATATCGCACACACTCTCTCGATACGCTTTCGACAAAAGCAAAACAAATACGAACGAACGGCAGAGGTGGAGAAAAACAATTCATCGCTCAAAAATTATGGTTAAAAATGAAAACAAACCAAAATGCCAGTACCCAGTACTTTATCTATACTTAGCGAGATAAGTTTCGCGCGCTGGTCTGAAGTTCGCGTAGCCAGTAACCACGGTGTGTGCCGCTCTACTAATCGAACCCGTAACCGAATCACCGCCGCCGTCGCATTTTGCGTCAATTCGTGAACTAATTCGGGATTTATTTTTGTTTTGTTTTTTCTTTTTTCTTGCGGTGTGGGGAATTTCAGTTTAAAACTGAAATCAGGAGTCGGGGAGGACGGATTTCTGTTGCGGGTTGGTCCTCTTCTGGAAACGCCTTAGGAGTTTGGCGTGCCGGCGACGAGCGGTTCGACTTGATGCGCCCCCCGTTAGAATGGAAAAAGTAAAGAAGAATGAAGAGTTCTGTAAGTGCTTACACATCCTGTATGTGACAGGTTTTTCCTATTTTCTTTGTAAGTTTTTCATTTCTCGTGAATTATCGAGTCAATATTGATTGAGAGTTTGTGGAACATTTCCACACATGCCCGCTTTTTGATTGCTCGAGCGGCGGCGGCGACTGATGTGTACTGTGTCACTTCGATGGGCTCTTGAAACTTTACAGCGTAGTTGTTTGTAGGGGACTACATAGTTAACGTTTATTGGTCTTTGAAGATATGTTATTTTGCGGTTTGATAGCTTACTTTCTGCCATCGTTTAATTTTTTTTATAACTAGCAACCTTGTTCGCTCGTGACAAATTTTTTATAATGCGTGTAACAAATGAAAGAATTAACTGCGCCCCTTCATAAGGTCTTCAGCGTGTTCAAAATGCGATACTGAGAACTCGTCAGTGTTGATGTTCACCTTTCTCCTTGCACCAAACTGGTGAAGGTGTCTTAGACGGTTAGTTGCTGGCGTTGAACGTTCCTTTCTCTTTTCACCACGAAGACTTACAGCACGCTCCTCAAAAACGTCGTGTCTTAATTATTATTACAAGCCCTTGATTGAAGTGGCCACTTGTACAATTATAAATAACTATTCGCCTCGTCACTTCTTCTTGACACACATAAATATAATTCTCTGAAGTTCACCTAACGCTGTTGATATGACAGCCACTTGATCCAAATGTGACTAAACGCAATAACTAAAGAATCACTTAATCTATTACTAATTGGCCGCGATTGCGCAGAGGGCAGCGAGGACTACTACGCTGGGAGTTCCACGTACAAACACCGAATTAAACAGCTTTCATAATATCCGTGGCTCCACAACCTGCGACTCACTAGCGGTGATCAATGGATATTCTATAGAAAATCGCATTCGGAGGAGATGATGCTGATGAGACCGTAGATCCCATCCACTAGTGATAGAACAATACAACAAGTACGTTAGGATCACGTTTCCCAAGACTGTTGCGTTACCTATTGCTTGCACTGATACTTTTATATCTCACCTTGATGTTCACCCGAAAAACGATCAGAATATTTCCTCATTTAAACTTGTTGAGTGATATTGCACGAGGAATAAAACTTAATCCTTTCCTTAATCCTTTCCGACTCAAATATCATCCTGTGCTACCCTCTTGACTAAAAAAGAGAGTGGGCAAAGATCCGGTTAATCAGAAAAGAAGGCCAGAGGCAGTCATTTTCGGATCTCGAAAGGGTTCGGTCGTTGGTTATTTCGCGGTAGAACTTCGGACTTATAATATAGAAATAATAATAATATGGGTGGCGCTACAGCCCGTAGATGGCCAGGGCCTAGGTTCTCAGCGACCACTCGCGTTGTGAGGGCTAATGTTCTCTCACGATTGTAAGGGGCCTACAGTTTTATGCCGATTCCAAACGTCCAAGTTTGAGAAGCTTATTCTAGACAGGAAATACTCTACGAGCAGTGACTTAAAAGAATTGGGACCGTGAAAATTATACTTGTCGCACAGAGCAGAAATCGAACCAACATCGTCGAGGTTGGGGCGACGGACGTACCCACAATGCTACGGTCCACCACAGAACTTCGAACTTAACAAACTCAAATATAGGCAAAATTAACTCAGACAATTCCGTCAGTTTCTTCTTCTTTGCGTGGCGCTACAGTCCGGGGTGAGCCTGGGTCTCAACCAAGCAAGCCTCTCCAACTAGCGCGACCTCTGGCTAGCTGCCTTCAGTTTTGCACACCAAGTTGGTTGAGGTCTTTCTCCACTTTGGTTGCCGCACAGGTTCGGATTCGAAGATTTTTCGGACCGGAGCTGAGTTGTCCATACGCTTCTAATAGCCCAGCCACCGTAGGCGTTGGATCCGTAGACGTCTGACAAGGCTCATGTCGCTGTACAATCCGTACAGTGCGTGGTTAAATCTTCTCCAGAGCCCGTCACCACAAACAGAACCAAAGATTGAACACAGAATTTTTCACACGAAAAGACCAAGCGCGTCTTCATCCGCTCTTGAGAGAGTCCAGGCTTCCGCGCTATAGGGACAGCACATATGGCATCTCTGTCGTCAAAAAGAACGCAAAAAGCTCTTAAAAATTACATAAGTTACACATATGTCTTAATTGCGTTCCCGTACTTTCTTAATGCTTCTCTCTAAGAAGTTTTTACCCCGACTCCTTAGAAGATAACAGTCTCCACAATATGGTGTAGAAAGTACGGGAACAGACCAAATGCGGAATCGATGTTCAAATCAGAAATTCAGTTCTTGGCTTCCTAGAACCTAGTGATCGAAGAACCGAGCATTGTGACATCTGGCACCTTTTCGGAAGGTGCAGTCTATGAATGACTGCTGCGCACACTGACTGACTGACAGGCCAAACTGACCTATACCATGAAGGAACTCAAGGGCCACTTGACAAGTGTTATCTTCCACTCTGGGTATACGGCGTAGGGTGATGTGATCTTGTCAAGACTAAATGTCCTCTATCTCGCCATCACTAGTTTGGAAGTTTCGTCTTCTTCTCCCACTCAAACCAAAAGGATCGGATTCGTAGTGCCATTCGGAGCAATTTATTTAAAAGATGTTTGTCTTTTTTTTTACAACATCCACATCTTGAGTACATTTAGTGCAATTAAGCATACATTTTTACGAATTGTTGCCGCCTTCTTTCCATCGTCAGAGTGAGTGGTACAGTGATGCGACGACAACGATAACTGTCTCGTCAATTTAACCATTATTTCCCTTTCGGTCGTCTTCGCTGAATACCTTTCATAGCACCACCCTGATTTAAATATCATTCGAAATGCATTTGCATGACAAATATCCTCTGACACAATCAAGACTCAGTCAGTGCGCACAGGCTCACTAAATATTCAACTCCTCAGGCGCAATCGGTTCGCATTCTTCTGCTGGCCAGGTACACTGTTTCTGTGTACCGAGCGATTTATCACACTTTTTATTATTCAATTATTCATTTATTCATTTATGTATCCATAACTCGGATTCGCCTTGATTGTCGATTACTCTGATTTGGTCAACACCAGTGTTGACTCTTAGTGTTCGCAAGTAAATGTCAGAATTTGTTTGAGATTGGTAATCAATTCTATATCGATTGTTTGCTTTCAAGAAATTAAGGAATGGTTAACAAAAATTGGAGCTTTTGTGGTTCTTTAAAGACCGGCACCACGCGTGGACTTATTTCGTCTATGTTTGTGATTCTAAGTGAAGTGAATGGTGCTAAATCTTGTCTCTCCTCAGCGGGCTTCTGAAGAGGAAAAGTCTGAAAGGCGTGTGATCAATGAGATGTTGGTGATATGCTGTGGCAGGAATGATGTCTTACAGCATTACCGGAGGAATATACATTCTAGCTATCGATTGAGGGGAGGAAAGTCAGTGAACGTCGAAGTGGATGCTAAGAATTTGTAGGAATTAATCCTGAAGATAGTTGATAGTTCCTGAAGAAGAAAATACTACTGTCAGTTCTGCCTACTCCATTGGACGAACTACAAGTTCCACCAATGCAGACAAGATGAATGTAACAATGACGAGAGACTGTCTACTGTTGGGGAGGGGCAGTCCGCTGCTATATTAAAAGCCTCTAGAGATTAGCTGGAACATTGTCTGAGGAAAGAATGCCCGTTTAGTTGAATCTCAGTTGGAGACAGCTTTGACTGCGCCAATATAGAGATATAAGGCTCCTTAACATTGAGTGCAAGATATTCCCTGAAATTTCCTGCCACTGATTCCGGTCATGGGTAGTTTGACATATCCCGCAAACGACTAGATCCTGTAAAGCAGGCATTAGAAGTGTAAGTTGATACATGTCACCTACTTGAAGACTGTTTATGGCAACGTAAATAACAACGAATAACGACATGTCTTGCTTTAACTTTCATGCCACATTCGTCAGGAAGGAAGACGATGCAGAATTCTCGATGCTTTATCAATGCCAAACCAGATTGCAGACAAGGCGTATGGGGAATTCTGTTTCGGTTGCCTTAATGGTTGGATGATTCTATCGACGGATTACACACAGACCATACACAAATCGATTTCTTACGGATGGCTCCAAAAACAATGAAGGATCTGACGCCTTCGTGGAGGGCTCACTTCATTGGGAATATTTGCGTCGGTTTTGCATACGGTCGTAATAGTCACGAACTATATTGTGAAGAACTGTTGGTAGGGTGAAGTATCTGTGTCTGTAGTGCCAACTAAGATATACTTAAGGCCTTGCTCAGCCCTTTAACAACTTCCAGGATAGTTCAGGACTGCAAGTTCAACCTGAATTTGATTAGCAGTCAAAATGTACTCTTTACTTACTGGGTCTCGGTCTCAGTCGCCATCGCTGCAAATGAGAGCGCCGCTAGAAACCTGCTAGAAAAGGATCAAAAGAGACATTCTCAGGTCCTGAACCTGCGCCGGAATTACCCGCATCCTAGTTTAGGGCTGCCATCAACGGTTAGTAATCTCAAGGCCACAATGAGGAGATAGCATGACCCTCCAGGATGAAGACATACGCTCGGTCAGTATTCTTACTGACTTATCACTGACCATTCTTGTTAACTCTTGACAAAAAAGACTGTTGCCATCTTACAGACGTACTAACAGGACACTACACGTTAGCCAAAGATCTTGACCTAAAGGACGAAACCCTCTGCGACGGTCACTGTCCTGCCTAAACTCGCCTCAGGTAGCAGGTTTTCGGCGCTGAAGTGGTGAGACCTGATTATGCAGGTTCCTCAACACAGAAACCCCTACTGGCATAAGGTTGCTGCCTGGCAGTACAATGGACTAGTTTTAGTTAGTCTGAGTGCTTGTAAGGCTACTCTACAACATAAAGGTTTCGTTGAGTGTCGTTCAATTTATGCTTAGCTGCGAGGGAAAGCAATTATTTTTGTACAAACTTACTAAGAGTAACTGTTCCTTTCAAGGTATCTGTTGAGTAGACCCTCCTTAACTAATGTTCAGATTCAGTCTGGATTCCCGCACTAGCTTAGTAAATGTAGAAGAAGCACTCGCTTGATGCCAATGAAAAAGAGATTTAAAAAAAGGCCCACACAATCCGCTACAACTGACGCCCAACATTTGCATTGCCTTCCATTGTGGAACTGCGGGTCCAAGCTCTGTCATAAGATATACACACAGTCAACTAGAAGCCTGACCAAATGACTGTATTGAAGTACTTTCAAACAAACAGGCAACACAGTCATTCAAGACTTAAACTCTTTAAACACCCATCATCTCGTCTCCGTAGCCCTTATCCGTCGCTCAAATCAGATAAGCCACCTTAAAAAGTGTCTGTGTCTGAATTCCTCATAAATTGCACCCGTTTATGCGATATCATCGTTCACCATTCAAAGGTCCTCGCAAGCGTACCCTCCGCACACAAGTTCAACCATTTCGCAATCAGTCCACCGCACCCAGTCCATTAGGGGCACTGACTAAGGTCAAACCAAAGACAAAACCAAACAAAGGATCACTCTCCTTTTCGCAACAGGCAAAGTTCCGTGTCCTGATTGACGAGAAGAAAAAACAGAGCACAGAATATGAACCATCCAGTCATTGGATCAATGTTTGCGCTCGAATCCGTTTGATTATCCGGCCTGCCTTTCGATAGACCATCTACCATCTAGACGGACCACCGCCCCACTTCCCCCCCTGCTGCTGTCGTTCATCCGCCCACAAGACTTACTCATCCGACTCGCATTGTAACGAAACAAAGGCATACCTTTTTCTGTTCATTTTTGAGTGATTGTCCTTTTTGTTGGTGCGTCCTTATTTTTCTTCTCTTTTTTCTGCATTTTTTTTCTTGTTTTTGTTGTTTCATCGTCTTTGCAGGATATTGGAATTCCCTTGGCATCGTCCTTTGTTGTGCTCCTTGGGTGTGTGTTCTGTGTTTTGTGCATAACTCAGTCATTGTTGTGTTAAGGATATGCTCTCGCTTTTGCCGCAGGATGCACTCATGTGACTCGTGTGTAGATGAGCAGGCATGCTTCTCGTGCATTCGTCTTCAGTGCCAGTTGCAATCTGCTGCCTTTGGGGAAAATGCTCGTGTGAATGTGTGCACGAGCGGCGACTGAATGGATGTGCTTACGGAAACGTGCTCTCTGTCTTGTTGTATCCTTGGTTCAGTTTTCGTAGTAAATCCACACCTGTAACAGATGTACAATGCACATGCATCGGATGCAACGAATGAGACCGTCCCCACGGGGTTCAAGTACGGTAAGTAGGAGCACTAGAGATATTGATTCTGCAACGCCAGGTGCCCCTGGGGCGGAGTGTGTCCTTCACCTTGCAGTGTCATCCGATTACATTTCGGAGCATAAATCTTCTCGTTTTTGGTACAAGGTCTGCTTCGTATGAAAATGTTTACGTTTTGTCGAAAATCGGATTCGTTTTTTTATTGTTTGTTGGGCTGACTGTGGAAAACAGCTTGCAGGCAGGATGGCAATGATTTACTGGGATGTTTCTGATTCTACGACTATTGGAATTGGATTTACACACAAGGTCGGGCATGGTCGACCGTGGTCAAAGGATGGCCAAACAATGAGGGTGTGTCCTTGAGTTCCATTGACGAATCCTCGGAAGTGCCTAGTCATGCAGAGGGAAGGGAAATTCAGTTTCTGTTCGATGAATTAAATGGTTTTCTTCAGTTGACCTTACGTTTTGGGATGAATTTCGGTTTAACTTGAATAACAACCATTCCTTGTAGTTCACTTTTGACCGAAGGCGACTCCCAAGGGCGAAGTTCTGATGAAATGAAATGTAGCACAAAGATGTGAAATATAAATTGTGGTGAGCTGCACCCATTCGTCAGCCCATTCGAAGCCAAAAAGCAGGAGTACCGTAAGGAAGTGCTCTTGGTCCCCTTTTATTCTCATTGCTCATTGTCAGTGCTCATCTACCCGTGTGACCTTCTATAGAAAAACAGCTGCTTAATAAAGGAACTAGCATTTTCAAGGCCCATTGTCAAGGGACTTCGAGAAACCAGGTAAACAGAGAAAGGACAAACATTTCTTGTCAACAAATTGCTTCGTCTCTATCTCGAACCAGGACGCTCGGATTCGAAGCCAGTGTAGTCGACGGAATTTTGCCTTCCGCACTATTTTGCTTAGCGTTCAGCTTTCGGCACTATAAAGCGGGACTGGAAGATTAAGTGTTTTGTAGAGCATGATTCTGGTCCTTCGAGTCAGAAGTTTCGAGGAACGATGTTTTAACAAACCGAAGTAGCAGCGATTCTACGTCGGATCTCTACTACAATGTCATTCGTGGAGGTGGTGGGTGGTGGGCGGCGGATCGTTTTTTGCTCAACGATACACATTTTGTCTTACAGAAATTCAATAATGTCGATGATACTCCTCCTCTTCGAAATGAACTTCTCAACCCCTCGCAGGTCTTACTGGGAGTTTAAACATCAGACGCTATAATGCCCACTGCGAATTTTTAATGATTAAGAAATCATTGTATACTTCTATGGAACTGTAGTGCTCTCTCAGACCGTGGATGCAGTCTTCTGGGAGAAAATTGCTTCTGTAACCTAGTCGAATTAAGTGATGTGAAAGCCGGTCATCTTATTCGCTTCATAAAAAAGACGAACTACTTTATGGAATAGTGATAGATCCACTTGGTGGTAGCGCAATTGATCGAGGCTGGACTAAGTGTGGCTGCTGCCTTCTTGTCAGTCACTTCAACCTACCCCATATATTCCATATTCCAGCAAACAAATGCAGAGATTTGCGTTGCCATCTAATCGTGCCATCAATTGGTCGTAGTTTCCCCAAGATAGTTCATAAAAAATCGCCTTAATCTTATCCGTATTTCATTCAAAAAACTCCGCCTAATCAACGTTCAAAATAGGCCATCGCCCTCTATTAATCGCCGGTCTTAATTGATTAACCAGCCCCTAGATACTGCTCATCGCTTTCGATTTGTTAATGGTCTCGGAATTCTGAATTAGGTCATTCAATTGATAGGTGACCTTTCTGATTCTAGTGAAATCTGTATTTTCGATCATCGCTGCATGCGAGGCACATGCCGCTTTTGAAGAACGAAAGCTACTCCCACGTTGTGTAGGCACTTGTGGAAGATCATTTTAATCGAATGCGATTATATCAGAGGCTCTGTATTTGCTTAAAAAAATTGGCTTAGTTTGTAGTGTTTTCCTTACATCTTCTCATTCAACTAGAATACGGGCGATTTCTTTTCATCATGTGCACGGCGTCTTATCTGTTTCTTAGGCAGAAAATTGACACAGTGCGATTGTCTTATATCCTAAGCGAGGCAATATATTGTGTCTTGCACAGTTTGTTCATGTGTAGCGAGAAGATAACTGCACGATAACGATTGATGTTTATGTACAGTCATCTGACTTTTTTCGGTATTTTGTGGGTTTTAAGGTTTGAAAATGTACAGACGATGGCTCGATGGCTCTCACGGCAAATGTTCGTACTCAAGGCTGCTGTGTGTTTGGGACTGACCTCATATTGAAGTTGAAAGAAGAAATCAGTTGGCAGGGTGCTACAGTCAGACTGCAGACTCATCAGCAAATGAAAATGTTCACGATTTGATTCCATTGCCTGCGCGGGTGCCTTTTTAAGTAGTTTTCATGTAGTAGTTGTAGTTCCCGTTTGCATCACTCTTCTACCTACTTATCTCACACCTCAGATCCTTCATATGCTAGAATGAAGTTTGGATGATTTGCTGTCGTTTTGAGGCATATATTCAGCGGAGCCCTAGTCCTATAGCCACTTTTGAGTAACAATGTTACCAAGAAGGTTTGACTGTCACCCAAATGGCAGTGCCTTTTATAAAGTCCAACCACTGGACTAATGTTTGATGAATGAATGAAGTCAGGTGTTGGCTTCAATCGAAGCAATTTCACTTACCATTCACATAGCAGCCGTTGGCCTTTGACGACTCAAAATACATTGATGTTAGTTAAGGAGGGTGAAGAGCAATTTCGTCCTTCCTTAGCTCGTTACAGTTGCCTAGATGTCTCAATAGTCTAGTACTTTTGGAATAATGATTCAAAGACGAGCAAGTTCGAAGTTGAAAGGCACTGAGTCAATTGTTCGGCTGACTTATGAGTCGAGGCTGTTTCTACTTCTACAACTAATATCAAAACTATCTCAAGACCGTCTGATGATAACCTTGTCTACCATTGTTGAAACTACCACGTTGACAGAAGATGTCGCGCCGATATATTATAATATGGGTGGTGCTACAGCCGGTAGGGAGTCAGGGCCAAGCTTCTCAGCCACCACTCGTGCTGTGCGTGCTATTATTCTCTCACAAGCGGAAGAGACCTATAGTTTTATGCTCCGAACGGCCAAGTTTGAGAAGCTTTTTCTAGATAGAAGTACACCTTGAGCATAAAGAGGCGGGGCCGTGAACATTTTTGTCGTATAGACCAGGGATTGAACCTTCGACGTCGAGGTTGAGTTCGACGCACATACCCACAACGTCACGGGCCGCGCCGATAAGTACACCTAAGAATTGCAATAGATTTTCCTCTTGCGAGTCATGTCACCCAATTCAGCAAGAGATGTTATTAGTGGAATTCTTCTGAATTGGTGAAACCAGGAGCTTTTATCTCTTGTTTAATCTCAGAGAGTAAGTCGTTTGGTTTCTGTCGGATGGGTTTCAATTGACAGCCTTCTCTTATCGCAACTTCGCAACGGTAGGCAAATCTACGTTCGCATCCGACGGCATATTAAAAATTTAAATGTTGTGACACACCCCAATTCAAAACACCAAGTGACGGTCACTCGGGTGGCAAGGAGCTTGTATGCGACCCGGCATACTAGCATCAAATCAGCCCTCATCCAAATCAACAGTGATCACAGTTTAGTGAGTGATTGGTCTACTTACCAGATCTACGGTGTGATACATCACCTCTTTTCTATCAGCGAGTTTTTTGAGCTGAGTCGTCACTTCGATCGTAACCCAGTGGTTGAGTTAGTAGCAACAATCGCGGATTTCCAAAGAGATCACCGCCGCGCTAGTGGAACCCGTCTTATACTTAGCGTAACGCCAGCTGAAGAGCCCTTTTGCTTGATAGTCAACAACGCCGGCATCGTAAACCAGTTGGGGAAAAAGCCATCCGAACTTCAGGTGCTGTCTGTCTGCACTTCAATGTTCAACTCGCCCCAGATCGTCAAGTATTTATCCTGTTCCCTCCCCGCAGTTGACAAGAAGAGTTTTCTTAAGCAGGTGTGTCAGTAAAAGCGTGAGGAAGACGCTCACGCTTAACCTTCAAAATCATCTCAGTAAAGTGCGTAGCATGAGTACCACTTAATCAAGATTTCAGGGATAATTATGTTGACGGCAAATACCGTCAACGGACTGGGAGACACCGCCGCTCATAACCTACATTCGTAACCATTTAGCTTGTTCCAATATTCAAATTCTCAAGTGACGTCTTCCCCGAAGAGGCACACACTTCGGTGCACCAAACCAGTTCACTGTCTGTCTCTTCCTCTGCCACACTTCCTGTTCCGCTTCTCGAATGAAATGCCAAAAAAAAAGAGAATTTCTTATTCCTAGCACGTGCTTCAACATCCAACTAAACACCATCGTAAACATCGTCATCAAACGAACGCCAAGCCACCGTCGGGTTGTGGGTGGGGAAGGCTTAGGTAACCACTGTTGCCTCCTAATGAGGTGCACAAGGCAATTCGCTGTAAATTATTAAAGGGGGCCCGCGCACACACCGTCGATGTGGCGGAAACAATTGTGATAACACGGCAATTAATGAGCACCTGACGGAGGAATTATTCAACGACAGGGTGGAGCCGCACCGAGTCACTGCCGCTCGGCTGCATAAGGCCCGCGAGATAGTCGGCAACACACTCATACGGCGCGCAGGGCTTCCTCCAAATGACGGTAATAATTCTCATTTTCCGCACACGAACGCATGTGACAGTGGGCACGGGCCGGAGAGGACTGCTGCAAATGATTAAGGGCTGGAAACTTTCAATTAGTGAATTTATTTGCTCAGCCATTAAGTCGAAGAGGTAATGGCCTCCATGGTTGCTGTGTGCGGCGACCAGAAGAGTGGAGGCGTTTCCTTTTGCAGCTTCGAGTGGTCCCGTATCTTATGGTAAGCTCGCCATTAGGTCCTTGTTTGAGTGTTTCTCCGCAAACAGGCGGCGACGGTCAACGGTTGATTTATTTCATGTTTTTCCTGGGTGCCTGGTGGGGGGTCGATGGCGACTGAGATATCGAAGGACAGCGTTGGTCGAAGGTAATTGTTTTCAAATTGATGACAATCTCAGGACAGCGGAGCGTGCGTTAACTGACGTGTGAACGCGCAACGAGGATATCTACGCACTCGGCACACTTGTGTTCACCTAGTCATGCAGACGTTTTTTAGTTTTTTTTATGTGATTTCGAGGTAAGTCCATATGTGCCTTGACCGGTCAGAAAGTTCGCTTTTGCACAAGCCTAGGGCTGCAACTTGTTTGTAGTACGCTTAGGATTAACACATGAAATGAGGGTAACTGGATATTATATAAATGCAGTTTCATCGTCAAGGAAGATGTCTAAAGGCTTGCATCGCATGCTATTAGCTTCTACCTTATTGAGAAACTAAGTCTTCGGAAAATAAGCCAACTTTCGAAAAGGCGGCGGAATGCAAACACAAAAGACTGGTCGACGACCCTAAAATGTTGGCTCGTATCATTGATACTAAAGTAAGCTTGAAATCCAAGAACCTGTGGGTTAGGTTATTTTATTGGGCTGCCAGCGAAAGTGCCAGCACACTTAGACAAGTGTTTGTCCTTTGTGATGCCCAGTCTCGTGAATTTGATCCCAACGGCAAATGGTGACTGGACCAGATTTGACAACCAGATCTTTTATTATATTAACATTTGCTTTCACTAGGAATCGAACCTGGGACCCCTATAACCAAGGGCTGGCGCTCAAACAGTCAACAATGTCGTAAGAAGAAACAACGTTTGTAAGTCAAATTTAAAACAAACGACAACTCACTCGAGAACATATCTCTTCAACAGCTTTTATTTTACAGAGAGCGTTAGTAACATCGATCAGGCTTTTTATAACATACGTATGACAGAATGAGTGTAACAATAGATCATATGTCAATGAGAACATGTGTGGATGAGAGCATACATAAATGAGAGAATTATAGGAAGTTGAGTGTAGACTTGCATTACGAGTAATTGTGTGTGTGTATGTGGGAGCATGTAGGGTGACACGATGGTTTAATGTATTTTAATTAGTTGCAATAAATTAGATGCTTACACGTTTAAGAAAGCCTCCACGGACTTGAGTTGCTGCAAGAAGGCAATAGAATTCAAATGGGCACTCACTTGGAGCTCTGGCCACAGTAGGTCAAGTGGCAACAACGCACTCGATGAGACAGAATGCCTGCTTATGTTTCAATGGAGGGTGTCTACTCCCTCCGCAGTCTTGAATATACTACTTTATCATTCGCTTGTATACTTAATCGGCAAGTGAATGCCGATCAGTAAGGCATTTATATTGAAATCGGTGACTCTGTAGAAATAACTCTGTTCTGAGCACTCTTCTTTCAGAAGAACTTCTCAAGTAGCATCTCTTTTAGATTCTCGCTTGGTGGTAGCCTACGAATGAGAAATAGAATGTGAACCTCGGCGATACTTCTTTGCGTTAAATACCATTTACCACACCAGTAGGAGAACGCAATAGTGGACGCTCGTCGAACTTGACGTGCACAATTTGAGCAAGGCGGATAGGCTTGTTGGCTGAAGCCTAGGGTCACCCCAGAGTGTATACGCCATAAGAAGATGAACAAGAGGTTTTTTGGTTGATGTCCGGGTCAAAATTATCAATATATTGCTCAAAAACATTTTAAAAACCGTTAACGCTGACAAAACGTGCACTAAAGAGTAGTTCACTAAAAGAGTTTCCTTCGCTCGAAGCACTCTTGTCCACCTTCTGTTGAAGTGTCAATTCGGAATGATGCACCAGTAATCGAAAGTAAAGGAATCGCCCACAAAGCAACACGAGAAGGGGAAGACAATATCGTAGCGACGTAATTGGATTGGACGAGATGCCTCCATTTGGACTCATTGTGTTTCAATTGGTACTTGGAGAGACTGTGTATTCGTCACGTGTTCCAACGTGTGATTAAGTGAGAGGAAAGCATCCAGGATCTGATGCCACGTTTGATGCTAATAAAAAAAGTCAAGTTTTTAAAATCTAAAGCTCACTGTTAGATGCAACTATATTATTCTTCATTGCTTGGCGCAACAGTCCGGGGTGAACATGGACGGGCAACCAACAGACTCTCCACCTATCTTCGCAAACTGCCTGCAGTTTCGCACACTAAGTTGGTGTGCACCATCCCGTTAACGTCCTCTGTTGCGTTGCCCCAATGGCTCGGAATCTTCGAGCCGGAGCGGTGGTGTACATCCGTTCTACATGCCCTAGCCATTTAAAGCGTTGGATCCGAAGACGCTTAGCTAGGTACATGCCGCTGTACAGCCCGTAAAGTTCGTGCTTATATCTTCTCCTCCAGACGCCATCAACGCAAACAGGACTAAAGATCCTATGCAGAATTTGTCTCTCACAACGACCAAGAGCTTCTTCATCCGCTTTCAATAGCGTCCATGTCTTTACGCAAGAGAGCAATACAGAGATGAGAAGAGTGTTAAAGTAAAGTCAGCTTGGTCCTTCGAGAGATGGGTCTGAAACCGTGATTGGCAAGAGTTATTCTGCACCTGATCTTGGTGCTGCCACACATTTGTCCACATTTACTGCAAAGATGTCCTTATCTTACTCGAAGTTTCTGCTGCTCATTATGAGGCTCTGTCCGATGCGTCGATGTTATGGGTCCTTCCGTGATGACAGCATGTACTTTGTTTTGCGCTGGTGAATCGGTAGGCCCATTTCAGCCCCTTCCGCTTCAAAGCCAACAAGCTCATCATTGACGGCTGGCTGTGTTCGTCCAATCACGTCAATATTTTTGCATTTATCTGTGCATGTAGGCCGTGTAGAAGATTGTACGCCTTGTGTTGACGATTGAGTTTAGCTCGACGATCTTCTCAAGTATGTCACGGTGAGTTCATTACCGACCATGTCACTATAAGAATAGACATTGTTCTTGAGTTTTGGCGTTCAGTTTAGGTGCAGATTGACCAGAACAGATCAGTGTTTTCTGTCCTTAATTTGAAACTACATTCATGGCATCATCATTTACTGATCAGGGACTAAAGTTTTCGAGGGGGTAAAGCACGCACTAAAGTTCTGCAGTTCCTCCGACTCTTAATTTTGGAATTGATCCAACCACCTCGTCCTGAGTCTGCCAAGGGGTCGCCTTGCTGGTGGAGTGGCATTTATGGCATGTGTTTGTGTATGGATATCACAGTGAAACACCGTCAATTACTTTGGTAGTGCTTCAAGCGGTCGGTCCAATCTCTAGCAACTCGCGCCTCTGTCATGTCTACGGTCGTTCAGTTTAAATTCTGGCATCAACACATTCTTATACGGAAGTAGACCCAAATTCAACCGCAAAATTAATGCTGGCGATGTCCGTTTCAGATGATCAACGCCGAGGTGGCATTTCTCGGTCTGCTGCGGTGGATAGGTTTTCTTTCGTCATGGCTGGCTGGTAGCTCAGTCTCCAACTCTTCCAAGGTGCTCATCCGATGATTTTTGTGCGTACATGGACATGATGACGATCGAAAACAGGTCAAAATTCACTCTGATTATTTAAAACTGAGCCGCACGTTGGGCAAGCTTGAAACGATGCATGATGAAATGACGAAATCTTCCTAATATTCTGACAGCTAAATGTCATTGGTGACCTTGATATTCGATGAAGTATAGTAATTAGAAAAATGTTCTTTGCTTTCTAGTCACCTGTTAGTAAACTTGTTCTTCCTCTCCACTCGCGCGTGAATAAAAACACTCACAATACAAATGGACTCCAAAGAAAAACTAGAACCCGCTCCAACAGACTGTTTCATTATCAGACAAAGCCCATTGCGACCGTGAAGTAATAAGTCACTGTTTCAACAGATCCAACATCAGAGGTGACATCAGAGAAACAGACGCCGTGACATATTCTGGCTTCCGACAATCATTTTGACGAAATTAAAAAGGTGTTGATTCAACAATCCGGAAGAGGTGACATTCCACAGAATCACTGCCACGTGAGATGTCATTTGCGTGACAAGTGCTTTAACACGTGTGAACGACCTCCTGATTGCTTCTGCCCCTCATTGAGCAATTCCCTCTCAAAAGTAAGCACCGCAATTCTTGGATTCCTTTCTCGATTAGATTTTGTGGAAATGAGTAATTTTGTTTCTTGAATATCCGCTCTCCCATCAAGCGCGACGTGATTACACTTAAAAACTATGAGAACCCAAAACTGCCTGGGAAAGTCTTTAAAATTCATAGCCGACACATTATCCGCCCCCGATGTCCCATAAAAGGGACTCCCTCCTCAGTCACCAGACTCTTGGATGTCCAAGTAAAACAAAGCATTAAAAACGAAGGTTACGTATACGCCCACGGTCGACGAATTAATTCCTGTCCTTCGAGCGCAACGCGAACTGTCATACGCTCTTATATAACAATCAACTGTATGAGTCCATATACTCTCACAGATGTACGGACACGAAATGAGTTCTTCGAACTTCGTGCCAGTCGCGTACTGCAATCTCGAGCTGTGATCTCATCCACGCACACACCGACGCTCAGGCAATCGTTCCTTGACTCCGCTCACATTTGTTCACATTCCCTTGAATCCTCATTACGTCTTTGTGCACTCCAGAAAGGGCGAGCTAGAGAGAGCGCAAGTGAATGGGGAGCACACCACCCGTCACCGTCACAACAACAACGCCAGCAGAAGGTCCTTACAACCGTTGACAACGGCAACAGAGCACGACTCTTCGTATATCGATGTCAGGCGATGTCAAGGATCTCTGAAGGATATTTTTTGTGATTTCCTTCGCGTTCAATATTTTACGTTTGGGCACTTCACATTTATTGGAATATAAAACAAACAAACTACCCCAACGTGGTGCGGTGGATGGACGGACAACAGGGAGTGCACACAACGGGTGGGAGGGTGAGACGGGGGTGCCAGTGTCCTGGTGTCATGTGTTGTCATCATGCGGCCTGTCATTTTGTTCATTCAATACGCCACATGTTGGATGGCCGAAGTGCGCAGAAGCGGGACAAGAGAAAAGCAGAGAAGTACACGAATAAAGGTTTCTCCCTGTAGTATTGGATTTCATTGAATGCGGCAGGTCTGGGCGGCGAGCGTGGTGGCTGACTGAAAGTCGAGAACGTTTGGGGGCTGGTATTTCTTGGAATCGACGAAGGACCGATTGCACCGGGATAAAGGGGAAGGAAGGCTTTACACAATTGCAAGGTCATTGGAAGTGACCGAGTGAGGGTGTGGGCTGGGGGTGCTTGTTGGTTTGGAATTATGAAAATCGGTGTGTGTGTGTGTGTGCGAGGGTTGCGTGGCATTTGTAGTATTAAGACATTTTTAAAGTTTTACGAGGGGACATTTGAAATTTGTTCGCACTTTGTTGCAGAGGAGCGATTGGAGTTCGTCTGTGGATGGACTGGGAATGGAAATGTCAGGAGATTACCGGCAAATCGAAGTGGAAATGCATTACGTGATTTTGAGCGGGGGTTCAGTAGGAGTTTTGTTGGATGGAAGTATGTTTTATGGGCTTGCAGTGGAGGACTGCTGCAATAGTCATTTCCGTGGATTTCTGGAAACGGCTCCCATTGCAAGTCTAGAGGAATAAATGACATTGTATCAGCAAGCACAACGCTTGGAGCAGCATATGGACAAGAAAGTCCAGTACTGCGCATGGTGTTGCGAATTTTATTCCACGACGCATGTGAGTGACGCGGTTTCACTTAGCTGGTAGAAATATTCAAAAACCTTGTGAAATAAATGCACCGGTCCAGGAGCTATTGTTAAGGGCAAGCATCTGCTGGTTTAGAAGTATAATAAATTCAACAAAAAACAGAGGATTCATTTGAAGCGTCGTTGTGTGTATACATCCAAATGATCACTAACTACTCCCTCTCTCGACGATGCTAGTGCCCGTTCTTAGATGTGAAATTATATAGATGATTGCCAATAATATACAAGCCTAATAGTCATACAGAAAAATAAGCCCAATGACGTAGAAAACAGAGTAATAAAGAAGCACTCTGGATGTGACTGCCGAAAGAATAAAAAGTGTGTCTAAATTTATTCACTACACGCATTTATGAATTCATTGAGTTAAGATTGGAATCTCGAAGGCTCCCACAAGAAGTCTCAAGTTTAAGACGAAATGAAGAGCTCTAGTCTTATACAAGTAGTACCCATAATCTGAGAAAACTGAGGGCTCTGTACTGTAGTCTCTTTTCTCGCGAGAAGAAATTTAAAATTCTGAATATTTGACAACAAATGTTTAAGATCTTTTTAAAGTCAGTCTTGGGAAAGAAACTAACTTTCGCACACTTTAAGGACATAAGGCGGCTTGAGTCAGAAAAAGAACGGTCTGACAGACAAAATTTATAAATCCTTTTTTTGAAGACTCATCCTCAAAAAGATACGACTAATGCCTCTTTGCTGTCACTGGCCCGGAGTGCTGTTTGGGGTACACTTGTACCCCCGTCTCTTTAAAGTGCCACCAATAGGTAGCAGTTAGAGCTGCAACTAATTTAGTTACTTGCTGCATCATATCGTTTGTGATACTGACGAGACGCAGAGCTTCTATCATTTTGCTGAAATTTGATATTTGGATACGGGGGTGGAATCGGTTAATGCAATACTTGACTGTCCCATTTTTAGTAGTCTAAACTATACCGAGTAAAACTATAGAAAAAATATGTCTCAAAGTGGCAACACTTTCAGTTGTTAGTACATGGTACATTTTTTACCGTATTCGCAAGAATTTGTGGTTTTATTGTGTGCCCCCCTAATTTCCGCCCTTATATAAGTGTATTCGTCTTCGAATCCGAACCTGTCAGGCAACGCAACAGAGATCCGAACCTGTCAGGCAACGCAACCCGCGTTTAAGGTGGCGCACCAAATGGAGAAGGACCTCAACCAACTTGGTGTGCGAAACGAGACAGTTAGCCAGAGATGGCGCTAGTTGGAGAGGCATGTTGGTGTTGAGGCCCAGGTCCACCCCGGACTGTAGCGCCACACAAAGAAGAAGATATAAGTGTAGCATTCCTAGGCTAAATCAAGTCTTTTTCATGCAACAACTTCACTTAAGCAACTCATGATCGTATTTTTCGTATCAAAGCGTCTTGCTTTTCCAAGCTTCATTTCTATGCCGTCTAGAGGAGGGCACAGATTTAACTCTAAATTGGCGAAATGTTTGTGTGGAATTCAAGTTCAATAATATTGATACAAAAAATTAAACATCTGACTGAAGTTATTGTTATTGTCTAGGTTTGAGTCAAAGATAAGGGGAAAATGAAGTCAGAGGTCTTTATGTTCTTTGAGCTCAGGGTGGACCTGGTCGTAGGCTCTTTAGAGAATGTTGAATTTGCATTGCACACTATTAAGCTTAATTAGTGGAAAAGACACACGTATTCATTTTAAAAAGTTCATGACTTAGTATGTGATCCACAATCCTTTGTTTCTCCTGGTTTTGGCATGCTTTCCACCAAATTTTGAAACATTTCAGCTGTAACTCTGAGCCACAATCCGATCAAGATCATGATAAAATAACGAAAAATTGCAATTTTGCTCTACCTCCACTGTAAATGTTACATACAACTTGTACTACCAGACTCCAGATCTTACTAGTGATGTGTAAGTTACTACGTCTGGAGTCGAACCAAGACCATTAGCTCTGCAATCGTCGCTATTGATCACTGTGCTACGATGTGACGGGTACTTAGTGCCTACTTCATGCAATTGAATAATCAAAAAGAAGAAGATTAGATTTGTGGGACTGCATTTATAAGATCATTTCATGCAGCTAATCACTTGTCACATCATTACGATTGCTTCCAGGTAATCCTATGCATGCAGTTCACCGACAGAGGAAAACAGAGACATCCTTTGGCAGAGGATTATAAGCTTTTTACATATAATTTCTTTAGTTCGCTATCCGTAATTGGCTTCTGCACTCCTGCTTAACCTGCATGATTCAGGATTAGATGGAGAGCATATGCACCTCCTTTGCTCCTGCTCGACCCTGATGTCTTCGCAGAGAAATGAACTCCAGGGAGCTTAGGTTTTCAATGATTAAACGACTTAATGCGAGAAGTATTGTACTGTAATGGTGCTTCCGTCCCAGCTCTCAAGATCAGGGTGTGCTTTGAAGTGAAAAACCAAATTTATCATCTTTATTCGTTTCTCGAATGTTCGTTGGGATAGAAGAAAACAAGTTCTATGGAAATTATCTCTGCTGCTGTCCCGCCTTTGCTCGGATCAGGTGGGACATATTCGGTGCCGATGGGGTAATATCTGATAATATGGGCTCGTCATCAAGGCAGCGCCTGCTGGTCGTCCTTTGTCGGAATTTTTGATAAATGTACATATGTGGCGGCCGGTTTTTGAATCCGACTTTTAGCACAGTGGACATTTTTCAACATGTTGAGTGCGTTCATAAGAATGAACGTTGGCACAGGGCATTACTTTCGGTATTCCTTGTGTTGAAACACGACGGTTTGTGTTTCAGTCATGTTCCCATCACAATCCAACCTTCGATCGGGCCGTTTAACTGTCAGTACTCAGTGAACTAGTTGGTCCTTCGTGCATCCGTTCAGTCACGTCAACTTATTTGGCTGAAAACATTATTCTTTCGGCATCTGCTGCCTCTTTGTTGTACTGCATTCACCTTCATTTAGACAGACATTTACTGCTTTTGGACAGCTCGACGGACACTGCAGACTTTACGTTGACTGATCAAGTATTTAAATATGCGTTCAAATATTTTGACAGCGGCAATAAACGTCTGCTAGAATAACATTCACAGCGCATTGACTGGAACATCAAGGACCCGTGTTCACAAGAGCTGACGTTGCAGTTTAACACCCACAACCTCACGCGCCGGTGCTAACACCTTCTTCTATTTTTTCACAGCATTTTTCCTTTATTGTATTTATTTTCCAATTCAAATGTTTACGACACATCCCGTGGAATCCCTCGTAAAGGTGACCGGGATTTCTGCGAACGAAATGCAAAATGTCCCAATCCGTGTCCATTGCCTGGACTTAGTTTTACGAGTAATTTGCATTTTTCATTGAAGACGACACATTCCTCGTCGACCCACGGCCATGGTTAGGTAATCACTGGAAGCCCTGCCAAAGTCAACCGCAACCGAATCGTAAATCCAACCCCCCCTCCGCAACGAGTGTCCTTAAATAAAAATCCCATCCACAACAATAAATCTTTATCACCCTGTAAACGGGTGCGAAATCCTTTTAACTTTCCAATGCTACCCCAGCACATGTTGCACACAGCCCACGGTGGACGTCCGCCCCCGAAATTACCGAAAATGTGGAATGGAATGATTCAATCGTAAATAAATACGGCAGCGCAGAGCAACACAAAACCAAGAAAAACGAAGAAACCGAGTACCGACACCTCCTTCCAGTTAAAGTCGGCGCGCCGTCACGCATCTGAGTGTATACCCGAAGCACATGGACATGTTTTGCACACAGAATACCATCGCAGCCGGCCGAACACACGAACAGGGCACAGGCAGCTCCAAGAGAAGGCATCCTCAGTTTTGTACCGACTCCCGAACGGATAGCACACAACAGCAAAGTGTAGTGTCTCGTGACGTGGTGGTTTTTTCTTCGGAACTTTTTTTCTTTCGAACTTCCCCTCACATACCAGTCTCCCTCTACACACTAACTAGCTAACGTCCTTCTTTCACAAAAAAAAAAAAAAAAACAAAAAGCAGCTCCTCACTGTCATTGTGCGTGTTGCCCTGTCGTTTCCCTCGGACAGCCACAGCCAACAACTGACACGCCTGACTGTCGCCTGCATCTGGATCCTTGGGCCGAGAGGGGTCACTGCACTGCACAGAACTGCAATCGTGGGTGACTCAGTGGGTTACAAGTTAGGAGCCCTTATCCCATCGTGGCAGATAGACATCCGCAGTTTGAATTGGCGACAATGGCACGTTCGATGTACGAGTGCGAGTGCGACTACGAGTATGGGCTGGTGACACCAGTGCTGATGATGTAATACGTCCAAAACACCAGAACCGAGCTCAGTTCTTTCCAATTAAACACATTAAACGGGCCAGCATACGCCAGCGACGACGACGTTCAGTGTGTGTACAGTGAGTCCAATTGACCCCGTGTCCGAACCTTAATTTCTGAATTAAATTCATTTTCGGAGTTAGACTCGAAATCGAGTTCGAAAACGTGTGTGCTACTGCTGCTGCTGCTGCTGCGGGTGCGCGAGTGTGTGCGACCGAGGAATAAGGTTAATTATTATTTATTTGTCTGGCAGTGAATTTGAAAATTGGGAGGCGTGTGCGCGACCGAGGAGTGGATTCAATTAAAACCACGCACTTAGCAATGCGACATGAGTTTAGGTGGTCTTAACTGCGGATAAAGACCTCTGCCGGCCATTAGTTGACAGTTGGCAGTTGACAGTTTTCGGGTTGGATTTTCTGAGAGAAGACGTCGTGTATTTGTGCACTTAGCGGGGGATTTGCGCGCGTCTCGTTGTTGTCAGAATCAAACATGAGCAACAGATCTATTGCCAGTGAAATACGAGGTAAGGCCTAGAGATACTCGTGTGCTGCTTTGTTTTTGTCTTTGACTCTGCTTCAGTTCCCTCGTCTCGTTGTTTGTGTTCTTCTACACCTGTGGCTTGTGCGTTCCCTCGCCTGAGACAGTGGGTGGTGACGACTGATTGTGTGTGTGTGCCTGTGCGCCGGTTATCTGAGTTGTTTATTTCTTTATTTCGCATTTGAAGAGGCTTTGTTGTTGATAAGATATTATTACATATCTGTGTGCATATGTGGCTAATCTTGGCGATGTGTTCTTAGAATGGGACTGAAGGCAAATATGTGCCACAGTGTGCCTTGGCAGTTTGTTTGACAATTTGACGGAACGTGTTGCGGAAATACGCAAAGTAACTAGGGAACGTTTGTGTTTTGCAAGTTTCCCTCTAAATTAACTGCTCCGGGCTAGACGTCGAGTGAAAGTTAAGTGAGTGAGTGTGTGTCATAAATTCCGGAAGCGCCATGAACATTGATCCCCTGATGGGTAAGTTGTGTTGCCGTTTGTCATTCGGTGTGCATTCATTGTGAGACTGTGTGAAAGAAATTTGAATTGAATTTTGGAATCAGTCACATTTGCTGGTCACGCGTGGGTGTGTCTCTTACAAAACGGAAAATTAAAATCTATTATTTTCTTGTGAAATTCAGCCAAGGTGCCTCATCGGTGTTAAATGCCACAGAGGGTGGTGAGAGTGAGTTCTTGGAAGAGCGAGGGAGGTGATGTTAAGAGACCTCTTTCGTTTGTTGAGTTTTACTGGTAATCAAGTCAGCTGCTAAGTGCGGTGAACGGGTGACTGGGGCCACCGCCCTGGTATTTTATTTTCATGGCAGACTAGGTCAATTGGACTGTAAGTGTGTAAAGTCCATTGACAGATGGGCCGCTGACGTAGCGCTGTTGGTTGAATTCTGAAAAGCTTCTTATACACAGACTTACGCATTTTGTGGTCTCCCGAAAAAAAAATGCAATTACGATTTGGTCTAAAATTCGACTTTCTATTATGTTGACGTTATGAATTTAACATCATACACGACTCGATTGTGATAAGGTACACATATAGGGTGAGCATATGTGACACTGCAGCGATCTCTGCGAATCTTCAGAGATCGACCGAAGATGGGGGAAGGCTAGTTGAAAGGCGTGGGCACCCTTATAAGGATCTTAATATCTAACCTTCATTTCGGACAATGGTACCATCTCTCCATTGGCTCTGTGTTGAAATTGAGTTCTGCAACGAAGAGCAACCACGACAGATACCATTCCTTTTTATAATAGCGGATAGGCGATGAAGTTTTGCATTTCTGAAATGAACTTGTGCTGAACTGATCCTTATGCTCTAGTCGGTGTATATGTCGATTCTGTGGTCGATTCATGAATGCTGTGTGGCGTCCGTCCTTTAGCAACTCTGCCATGCACATAGGAAGGGCTTATTTATAAGATTTGTTACCACGCAAATGAAATGGAAAGCTCTGTTCAGAATTCTGAATAGCACAGATTGCGTCGATAATTATGGACTACAGTCGATTCAAGACGATCACAAAGCCTGATCAGAGTAAGCAGGCGGATTACTGGTCACAGGACTTTTGCAACTGCACCGAAGAAGTCTCATTTTAATTGCAGCGCTCTCTTCCTCAGGGAAAGTCTCTTAGGATTGCCTTAGCGAAATAAACACTATTCTTTTCTGCAGTCTCCATCACTTCTCAAAATCAACCAACTAGTTTTCTTAATAGGATCGACTAGATTGTTGGCAGTAGGTCACTTAAACCTAACCACAACCAAGCCTGGTGTTTGGTGACCGGTGACTTGCTCACTTATCAAACCGATTGAAAGTAAAGTGAGTGTGTGCCAAATTCCTGAGTCATCAAATATCAGACCAATGACCCTTGGAGAGTATAAGCGGTCAGGAAAAGCAGCCTTCCATTGCCGACTGCCCTGGGCACCCTGGATGTCAAGTCTTCCTCAATAGGATGCAGCAGTAAATTCAGTGTCTTCCCTTAATCTCCGGTTGAACTCTCAGTGAATGCAAAGTTAATACGTTTAATTTTGTTTTTAAATCTGTTCCAGTCATAATTTGTGGATCAGTTTAGACCACAATCCAATTAACACTGATCTAAGTGCGTTGCGGATCTCGCTGACAGCCCTCGTTCCCAGGCTTACCTTCTCTTTCATTTTGAATCACGAAGGTCACATTCGAAGACCCCAATGTGATCCATTCTACGTAGAACCTGCGCTGGGATCTCAATTGTGGAATTAGCGTTTACCTCCAGTCCACAAAGCTCTAAGCAACTCGTGCGGGAAATTTTTCTTGCAATGTGTTGTGCGATATTTTACATCGTCTGTCATTACCATTGAGGCCAAGGAACTTCAGTTTATTTAATTTGTAGTTGTACCGAAGACAATTGACGCTGACGCTGATGAACTGCACGTTCCTAAGGTATAGACCAATCCAACCACAAGTCCTAATTGCTTACAGTGACAACACTCTTTCGACAGATTCCCCATATGCGACAATTTAGTCTGATAATGCATTAGTCGATTGAAAGGGGAAATGTGTAGAAAGTGGTCAGTCAAACATTAATGTTCAAGCATCCTATTGGTGTTTGTTATAGTCATTACGACGTTAGATTGCATCAATTCTAGAGTGAGTTGCACATGGAGAAGATTCGAAGATGGTGTGTACATGATTCTAGAAAGGCCTCAGTGGATACAAGGCCAACGCCGATTTTACCAAGTAGAGTGCATGGACAACTGGACTTTGATCTGAAGCTCTTTGTCAACTAGCCTGTGGGACGATGCAACATCTCTGTGCCATTATTCGGTACAATAGATCTTTAAGATCGCTATGGACGGTAAAGGTCTAAGAGGAAACAAAAGTGGGAGAGAACAGCACTCAACATAATCTGCGGAAATAAAAAGCAACTATCCAATAAAGGCACGAATTTCCCCTAGCACCGTTGAATGGAGTCTTCTGGAGGACTTAAGACTTAAGAGACATGCTAATGCAATCTTGTTCTGTTTTTTCCAATTGAAGCACAAGCGCAGTCCCTAATGGCCGACTGACT
Organism: Eristalis arbustorum; assembly: GCA_916610145.1. NCBI lineage: Eukaryota > Metazoa > Arthropoda > Insecta > Diptera > Syrphidae > Eristalis > Eristalis arbustorum. Next base: position 31,105,218 of record OU744318.1, read on the forward strand.
CGTCAAGTTTCAAGTAAATCTATAATAATAATATGGGTGGCGCTACAGGCCGTAGCGGCCAGGGCCTACCTTGTCAGCAACCACTCGTGTTGTGCGTGCTTTTTTTTCTTTCACGAGTGGAATAGACCTACAGTCTTATGCCGAATCCGAACCGCTTTGTTTGAGAAGTTGTGAAAGCATGTGAAATATGCAAGAAAGTCGAAGATTATTTTTGCTCAAAAAAAATTCGACGAGGACCTCGCAATACAAAGTGCACCCGCGTCCAACTTCTACAACAGGTTCTCAACCAACGAACCAAACACAAACATTTTAAAATGTTGATTACGAAATTGCGACCACATCCTTAATTTCTGATTCAACAGCCTGATTACACGCGAACGCTTTGAATGTTGAACAACTCTCCGATATCGCAGAGCACGTAGTGGAACATGTTCCACAATTCGTCGGCATTTCTGAGAATCCGGAACCGATTTCCACCCACACATCAATTCGATGCCAGAGTAACAACTACAAACAACAAAAGTTCATCTCACCCATCGTCCTGTTAACGTATTTAACACAACTGCACGACTGCACACGTACGGCAATTATCAGTGCAAATGTCAAGAGTCAGTAGCGAATCGGCTTAAAAACTTATCCCGCCACAACTTGACTGTGGCCGGGAACACGAGCAGCAGCTTGAAGCGAGCAGACAATGAAACGGATAAACCAACATCCGACAGGAAGCTTGTTAGAAATTGTGGCGGTTACACAAAATGTTGCCCTTTATCCGGGAGTTTTTGAACAAGTTTTTCTAGTGTCGAATTTGAGTACATGACTGCAAATTAAAACTTATATTCCAGCCAACAGATTGTTTTGTCGATAATACGGTTTGTTTTCATTTTGCGGTGAAAAATTCGCGTGAAGTGGGGCTTATTTTTTCTCTGCTTGGCGAGACTTGTGAACTTTAAGTTGGGGCGTTGCCTGGTGGATTGTTTAATGACTTAAATTACATGAAACCCTAATTAAATCGTCGCTTTATATTGCCATGCTTAGTAGGGAACATATGGTCACGATGGAATGATATCGTTCAAGTCGCACGATTGATCGTTTTGCGATGTTTCTGACGCCACCTCTAATCTAATCTATGCTCAATTTCAGGCACAATTACAACATTTTTGCGCTAGTTTTATATCCAAGGCTAGAGGGTTCTTATCGACGATAAGACAGACGGCGAGATGCAACTATTGTTAACATGGGAAAGTAAACAACGTATGCATTGACTAGTATTAGTGTGTTTGCTCTACAAATCGAGTCGAGATGGTTGATATCACCTTCATTCTGTGAACGGTGCGTTCGTCATCAGTGCTGGTCAACTCGTTGGCACATTACGCACAAATACATAACAAAAGAGAGCCGTCTGAGTGCGTTTAAACTTTTTAGATAGCACACCCGAGGATAAGGCAATCACAGCGATAGCGTTGGCCAAAGACGATTGAGCATTTGCCGAGATGGCCCATCTCAGACGGCCGATAGTTTACTTTTCTAGGTAGCTATAAGAGAATCGAGACCATTTGTGGTATGGACACCCAGCCTGTGAGCAGTGGATGGGTGCTGATTAGCCAGCTAGACGGTGCACAAATGGCATGACGCAGACACCTGGAACATTTCTAGTAGGGTACAACGAGACAGTTCAGCAGCACTGCAGAAACTAATGTAGTTGCCAGCGGAAGATGGACAGAAGAACATGCAGAGGCAGTATACAGAGCTACCAAACACGATCGCCCCGTTGGCGGAAAACTAGAAGCTATGTGGGCAATGTCTACCAAGACTATCGTTTCTTTTGGAAGCTAGCTGAGGCGACGACGGCAGTGATGTGATGGAGGATCCTTAAATTGTACCGTGGTAATTCAGGAAATCTCCAATACAAAAAGTACAGGTTTGAGAAACCGTCTACATGTCAGAAGTAGAGGTATTTCACTAACAGCTACGTTCATGCCTATGTTGGGAAGAAGGAGGGGTGTTAATTCCGACTTCGACTACCCAACAATATTGAACGTGTTAAGGACACCTTGAATGCGAACCAGAAGTCTATCAGGCCCTTATTCGAGTTGATGAACTAATTGTGTGTCCTTTTGTAAAGATTATTTCATGGAGAGTCAAATTGTAGTCATGTTTTCGAGAATATTGTTTCATTATTCGTGGAATGCAGACTTCTAAGGTTCGATACAGATGAGTTGTTAGACGTACACCAATATAGTCTAAAAGCGTCAAATCGGCAAATCATGGTAAAAAATGAGAGATGAATGATCACCGAACTGAGCAATTGGTCTATTTTAGCGTCGACTTGCTTAAACTGGATTTCGTAGTTCATCTTCCAAGTGTCACATTCAACTTAAGCCCAAATTGCGAACAGAGAAGAAGTCACAAACTCCTCTCTAAAAAATGAGATGCTCGCATCAAATAATTTTGTGGACAAGTCACAGTTCGTGCATTTCGTGCACCAAGTGAAGAAGTTCAGGAAGACCAGGAGGACTCGTCGCGTACACTTGCAGTGATGTGCACATCCCAAACAAGCAGCCAAGGGTAAAATCACGAAGCACTTCCTTGATCGACCACTCTCACAAACTGTGCTACATGATGTACATCGAGAATCATATGGTCTGAGTATTACCAATCCAAAACAAATGATCTCGTTCGGCTAACTCGACATGATATCACTAGATTATTAGTGTTGGATACAAACCGATAGCAGACCATGCCACGAAACTATTTATCTCACACGACACGCACTGTAGCAGTTGCAACAACACTGTTGAGGGAGAGACCTAACCATTTAAAGCGGCATACAGAGCATCAGCCCCATTCACATGAAAAACGTTCTCCGTATGGCTGAGTGGAGTAGGAGAGGAAGACTCTGTCCTCTGGTATAACGATCAATCGACTGATCGCTGACGGAAGAAAACGTAGTCCTTATGTGTGGTGACAGCCTGCTCTTGACCTTGTCTCGGATATAAGTCAAATCAAGGTTCAGGCTTAGAATAAACATAATTTCTTCTTTTCAAAGACTTTAACTCCACAGCGTTCAATGCTCTTGGCCAACATCAGACGAAGAAGCAACTTTTCGAGTCTGCGTGTGGTTTTGGGCGATTTTAGTTCATTTTCCATTCTGAACTAGGTCGTGGAGAATTCGTAGTCTAAATCCAAGAGAAAATCAAATTCGGTTGCAACGACCGCGATTAAGGTTGAACACAGTAACAGGCAAGTAAAAATGTTCGTAGGAACTCCCTCTCTTAAAAAAGGGAAGCAACTCCTCAAGCTCACCAGGAGTCAAATTCTTTTAACCACAGGCTTTCTTACTGAACATTGCACAGTAGGCAAACACCTCAAGACCATGGGCTCAACGCAAGACGTCACTTGAAGAATGTGCAACGATGACAAAGAAAAGCAGAACACATATGTACTGTGTTACTGTTACTGCCTGGTCGATACACGTCAAGGACACGTGGGCGGATACTATTATACAACTTTATTCGTGCGGTTTTTGAAGCTGCCAAATCAAGAATCAAGCCAATTTTCGATATTCAGCTCCAACTCACTCTCTCTGCACGAATTAAATTATAGACCACTGGCCCCAACCCCGTAAACCATGCTACGTTTCATTATTTACTCAGGTTTTCAGCGTTAACTCGAAATGGAGGAAATCAGAGACCACTGTGATCTGGTGATCTTTTCCCACGCCTCCTAAACCCATCTAATCTAAGACGATTACAACATCAAACACGTCGCGCTCATTGTGTGACTCCAATGTTGGCTTTCATCCGCTCAATTCTTCAGTTCCTCTGATTGTTTGCTTTGTGAAGATTTGAGGACATCCTCGCAAGACATCAATCATCTCATCTCATCACCCGTCAAATCTCAGTTTCTCCTCCCACTCAAACACGCGCGAATTCCAACCGATTTCGTCCTGCCTGCCACATCACACGTGCCCGTTGACACCATTGCCAGTGTCCTCTTCATGCGGCAAATTAATACAACTTGTCTCATTGTTCGCACGGTTCACAATTGGCATATCCTGACAAATCTGAAACAGGAGCCGAACATTGAACTGGGAACAATCAATTGACAGCGTGACACTTAACATCTCGTGCACATGGCAACTCGGGACCCTCCCTCTCTCCATTGACACGTTAAAGTCAGGACGATGCGATGTCAAAAGTGTACGCGCACGGTATTGCCTGAAAATATATTCCGTATTCAAATGCCATTCACAGCGAACACGATATGCATACACTCGTGGGAAGATGGGAAATTTCCATGCTAAGCTGCAGATAAGCAAATTTACATTCCCTACCCGTGCCGCCACTTCTTGAAGCTCGTTCTCGTTCAGTTGCGATTGAAATTCACTTCCCCCGCCTTAAATGCCTCCAATTTGTGCATGATTACTGACAGCTTCGCCCCCGCATCGCGCTTGCCGGCGAGAGACTGGTCGTCCTGCTGATGAGGAGTCAAATGGAATTCCACTCAACGGGCTGGGCTCCCAGTTGAAAGGACGCCATAATCAGTGCGGAGATATTCCCTCTCGGTGAATCGGGGGGCAAATTGTTTCTAGTGCTTCTGTTTTTATTTTCAGCGTCAGCGCCTCCTCTGTTGCGTTTGGTGGACCATCGATCGAACTGCGGGCAGGATGGTGTGGGAATGAATTTTTCAAACAGGATTTTCGGTCACGCATACCAGAGCGTCCGCTCTCCGGCGTGGATCCTTGGTCTCAGCTGCTTAGTGGAGGCGCCGCGCCACGTCGTTGATAAGCGTTTCGCTTGATTTATTCGTCAGCGGCGGCGGGAGTGTTGTGCTCAATTTGCTTAATGCTATGCTTGCGGAGTCGCATTACCTGTTTGAACTCACCGACGCCGCGCCGTTTGATGGGAAATAATTTGAATTCGGGATGGAAATACAGTCCGGCTCTGTGGGCAACACTTTCAAAAGGAACGCGTCGTAAAGTGCTTGGAATTCGCTTGATTTACAATTGAAATTTGTGTGGTACGGGAGCTGGGGTCCTTTGGGGGTCTTCTTTATCCTTAACCGACTAGCCTTTTAACTCTGCCCGTCTTTTGCCTGCAAGATACTATGCAGCGTACTTGGGGTAGCACCAGTCTCACCTCAAACAGAGACACAGTATCTGTTCCAAATTCGATAGAAAAGTCGATGATGATGATGAACACCGTGAGCTGATGCCCTTCCCTACAAAACACTTCAATGAAATCTCCCCGCAAAATCAAGCACATTATAGTGCTCTCAAGTGCCTCTGTCTTCCATCAGCGATACGGCCTTCCATCCGTTGTCATCGATTCGCTGTACAGGCCTTGAGTGGAAAGGAATCATCGTCTTCGTCGTAAAATTATTATCTTTTCAGATTAATCACAAATTTATTGCGTTCCTCAGAGCGCTGAGCTACGTCAGGATTGCAGGATTTGGGCACATACATACACTCGACAGCAAAGTGTATGTGTGGTGAGGTGACGTTAATTGACATTTATTTGGCTGTCAAACGTAACACGATGAATGGCCTGCGTTATTGGGATATAATGATATTTTTGTAACTTCGATTCTGGGCCTTGTGTGCTTATTTTTGCTAGTAATCTTGGTGATTTAAGGCCCGTTCTGAAGATTTACTTTAATTGACCTCAAGGCAAGTGACAGGATAAGACTGTGTTCTAAATCACGTTTTTTGAACTCATAAAGGGCGTGATGACAGATGTGTATTTCCACTGCGGTGAAACTGGTAGCACACCATGCGCGTTTATTAAATTGAATGTTTCTTTTATCGGGTTAGGCAACTGAATACAGAAACAACTTTACGAATGAAATGAACATCTCATCTCTTGCGTCGTTTTTCTGCACTATTTTAGGCTAACACTCTTGTCAGAAGCAGAACTTCTAGTAAGTTCGTCTAGGCCATACACCCCTTCAGTAAAGCACATCTTACTGTAAACCATTCGAAATTATTTAATTGCGAGTCTACACATGACGAGGAGAAGGGGCCGATTTTCATAAGCTGAGTCAAAAAGAGAATCCTGTTTCCCCACAGGGTTCAAAACTGAGTCCAATTCTTTTCGTACTATACATGAGTATAAACTGTATACACAGGGAAGACTCAATCTTCTACAAGTCAGTTCAGTTGTTGGGATACGCAGATGGCTTCCACATCGTCACGCACTCTTAGCGCACCGTAGTGGTAGCCTTCACGGCAATTGAAGAACAAGTGAAACGAGCTGGTCTTAAGATCAATAAGAATAAGACAAAATCCATCTAGGCCAGAACATCACAATCGACCACTACAATTTCAAGGTAGTGAAGTCGGCAATCGTGAACTCCACGAATAACGTCTTAGTGGAGATCCGACGTACCATCGCCCTTGGCAATCGATTCTACTTCGGTTGGTCACACAATTTGGGCTCGAAATCCTGACTCTTCTTCTTCTTTGCGTGGCGCTACAGCCCTGGGCGTCGGTCAGCATTCCCTTCAACTAGAACGATCGTGGACCATCGGGGGCGAGGTCTTCCTCGCGTTGACTCTCAGGGATGGCCTCGAAGGAGCGTTAGTGTCCGTTCTCTCTACATGTACTAGCCATCTGAGCCGAGACATTGAATTCGTTGGACTAGACCAACGTCGTTGTACAACTCGTAGAGTTCGTCGTTCAATCTTCTCCTCCAAACACCTTCGCAAACGCGACCGAATGTGATTCGAAGGATTTTCCTCTCGAAGCATATCTTTGTCTTTATTTGACATTGTCCATGCTTCTGGGCTATCAAGGTCTTGTATTGAGATAGCTTGGTGTACCGTGACACGCCCTTATTTTTCAATTGCCGCCTAAGTCCAAAAATATTGGCAAGGGCTATCCTTCGTTTTATTTCCGCGGTGATGTCATTTCCGCAGTTTATTCCAGAGCCTAGATAGACAAATTCTTTGACTACATCGAAGTTCTTGTCCGAGACTTCGGAGTTGGTAGACCTTTTTCGCAGACAGGATATACTTTGTCATACCCTCATTAACCGCAAGACCCATCTTGGCCGCTTTCTTGTCGTTGTTCACAAACACCCCACTGACAGCACGTTGTGTTCTTCTGATGATGTCAATGTCATCAGGTCACCAAGGTTCTTGGCAAGAAGCATTTGATCACTCTATGCTAGGTCTCAGGGCATAGGGGCGTAACCTGCAATGAAGTAACATATGAACTCGGTAGAAAAGACGGTGAATCCGACGCATTCCAAGTAATCCCATATTTACATCTGCCCTGGCATCAGGTACAATAGCGCAATAATGGGACTTAACCGAGACGTGAAGTAGAAATTAATCACTACCTTAATCAATGCCCCAGTCTTTGCATACTGAGACAGAGAACACATGGACAATTCCTTGCAGTACCTTCAAGAAGTAGCATATATTCCATTAAGACTATTTTTCTGGTAATTTGAGCGATTATCCAAGAGGACGTTGATGACTAAAAGGACCCATGTGGCTTGCGGAGTCTCGTTTCAGATTATAGCTTTTGTTTTTCTATCCAGCTGCCACTAAATGTTGCATAAATTATTCTTTTGCTGTGCTGCATTTCTATTCCACACAGAGCTTGTCTTATCATTCTGTGCAATTTCCATTTCATGCTTGTCATGTGTGCTTGATGTGCCACTGTTAAAAACACTATTGACTATCAAATGTTGTCCGATAAGACTTATAAGACTACCAGTCACCCTGAATTTCAGAAAACCAACAATTCGCAGACCTTTCCAGAAGCAATCTCATCATTCCACTCCCTTGCCGACACCATTTTAATCACTTCATTGTAAAGACTGCGAAAATGAGGAGCCTTCATAATTTTCCACAATTACGCTCATGACACTGTAATTCCAAGCCCACGCCGTTGCTGTCACCTCGAATGTCTAATTAAATGGTTTCCAATTACCACCTCATTGAGGGACGAACCTGATACCTCCGGCAACCCTTATCGCTGTGCTCATTTCATCGGACACCCTGGACAGTGAACAGCGGCCACTGAACGCTGAGCACCCAGGTGTAGGCTTTATTGGTCTCGTAAATACAAGCACAGCTACTACCGTTGCGTGCGAACATTTCACTTTGTTTTGAAAGGTCAAAACCATTAGTTTGACGTCTTAAATGTCAAAAACACATTCTTACCGAGGTCACGTGAATTACGTTTTTGTTCGTAAACGAGATTTTTTATCGCCGATATAATGAAAAACAAAAGCCGGCCATATTTATGGTAATTATTCAATTACTTAGCAATTGAAAAGCGACCGAGCAGAGCGGATGAGTCGACAGGAGCCAGTAGACGACGACAAGACACTCGGGTCAAGTGGGACATTCGACTTCGACTTCGGAATGAATTTCGGTGAAATGAGGCACGCATGATGCCGGAATTTATGACAGCCTGTGTGCGTTGTGCTCTCTTCTTTATCTGGTGCCATGGCTGAGCAACAATAAAGAATCACAGTGTAAGTGGAACAGAATGCTCGAAGAATTTAATATGCCTTTGCAATCGCTTAGATTACTTCTGTCAAGACAACAGAAATGAGAAAGGAAGGAATGAATGCCTGTGCAGATGTTGATCGGTGTTAAGTTATGTCCTTTCGTTGGACCGGCTTTCGTTCTTCTTGCTTCTACTACATATATTGAGTTTGTAGACGCTGTTCTTATTCCTTGCTCCAATTTAATTGAAATCATCTTCAAGATACAAATAACCCGTGCTACAAGCATGAACGATTCACAGAATATTACTCCTGTTTCGTCGCGCCAACGCCCTCAGCCACACCTCTACACTTTTTTACCACCTTGCCGACGGGACTGTCTCTTATTACTTCGCGGAACTGACGTATCACGCTCTATGCTCTATAGTTGCCGACTCAGCATTCCTTTCGTTTGCCTTTTCTTTTTTAGAATTCTTAATTCTATCCGTACGCTAGTTATAAAGGCAGTACTGCAGTCATTTGTCTGCTGATCATGTCACATGCCTGGCTAGGACCTCGGAAGTTGGTGAACGTGTTCTCGTTACCACAAAACGCCTGCAATGAAAGTTGCGTGCGCTGGATCTTCCTTTTGTAGCGTTCATTCTGGACAGAAGGGTGAGCTTTTGTGACCAAATCTGTTGAGGTATTTCCGATAACCTCCATGGCCCGACAGGCACTGCGTCAGACGTTAGTTGCAGATCCCGTGAGCTCTCGATGTCCCCACTTCTACTGCGGGTATTATTTCATGAATCCATGTACCTTTGGTTGTGGTGTCCCATCTGGCTTGCCAAGGACGGTGCCTTTCATTTGTCTTCAAGTACCTTGTGTAGACCCTTTGCATCTCGTTGGCGAGAATGTCGATAGGGAGTATACCCATACCAATTACGCATCCTGCTTTGTCCAAGATTCTGCGGAGACCGCTAATTGCTCCTATTGCTCAGAGCCTGTCTAAAAGCTTCTTAGTTGTCTCTTGGTTTGGTAAGAGCTCCTGCCCATACTGTTGCGGCGTAAGGAAGGATTGTGTTTCACAATCTGGCAATAAGGATCCTTCTAGTGTACTCAAGCGTTTCAATGTTTGGTAGCATTCTGGAAAGTGTTGTCTGCATCCTTGATGCTTCTTTGAGGCAGAACTCAATGTGAGTCTTGAAGACGGTTATCGAGCATTACCTTCAGGCATTTTAAGCGTTTTTTGATCTGATTATCCCTGAGCCAACCCAGTTATTAGGACAGCTTTGGTCTTCTGGACAGCTGGCTTAATTTTGGTAGATCCCACCCAGTCTTTGATTATGGTGATCACTTCGTTTAAGGCGGATTCCACCCAGTGTATGTGTTTCGCCACCCACTTGGTGGCAACCGGCAAAGCCGATGCCTTCACTCCTTGTGATAGCGACAACCAGAGCACACCGTAATGCATTAAGTTTCAGATGGGGCTCCAAGCACTGATCTCTGGGTGACCCCGCTGAAGCTTCATACAACCTCAGGCCATCGTCCGTCTGGTATCTGAGGTTTTGGCTCGTTTTGTAGACAGTGTTCCCTGAAGGAATCCTACTGTGAATGGCAAAACTGACTAGAAACGTATAGTCTCGGATGAGAGGCCACAAGACCTACGTACTGGGGAAGGCAATCAAGTTCGAACCAAGAACTGAGTGACCCTACATTGGAAACCTCCTTTGGGCAATGCGAGAGAAAGCTGGTTAACTGACTATTTCATTTTTAAACATCTGAACACACTGGCGCCGGCTTTAACGAAAACACTTGTGTACTGAGTATCATAGTGCTGCACGGAATTCTTCTTCCCCTCTTGGCGCTACAATCCACGGTGGACCTAGACTCCAGATAACAAGCCTCTTCAGTTGACACGACCTCTTCCAGCTGTTTCCAAGTTCGTACGCCATGTTGGTTTATGTCCTTTTCTACTTGTGTGCGCCCTTTTGTCATGGCCGTCCTCTTTTTCGAGGTCCCACTGTCGAATAGTCGACAGTGGGACAGTGTGCGTTACACAATTGGCCCAACAAATTTTATTACAGGATTAACAAGAACACAAGCCCAAGCCAAATAGGTTTTTCTTCTTCTTTGTGTGACGCTACAGTCCGAGGTGGACTTGGGCCTCAACCAACAAGCCTCCCCAACTAGCTCGATCTGTGACGAGCTGTCTCCAGTTTTGCACACCATGTTGGTTGAGGTTCTTCTCCTTAACCGCGGGCGTCCTCTGTTGCGTTGCCCCACAGGTTCGGATTCAAAGATTTTTTCCGGCCGGAGCTGAGTTGTCCATACGCTCTACATGGCCAAATAGTTCATGCTTGCATAAATTCCTCCCGATGGCATTGGATTGCAGACTGAACTTGGATAAGGTTCCTCCGCAATGTGTTCCACCTAGAAGAAGAGTAAGTAGAATTTTTTCAACGCGCCGCCGAACTCAGTCTGTCAGCCTGTGCAGAAGTCTGCCTGTTAGTGAACTCTCCCTGAAGTTCAGAATGACATCATCGAGACCGCGTAGAAACCTTTCAAGTTCACATGTCACATTTTTCTGAAGAACACTGTGCTTCAGAACAGAAAACCGTCAAAAGTCACTGACTGGAGTGCATACTGCCAATGCCAGCTTCAGAGGTGTCTTCAGAATCCGGGCGTTGCATTGTCGCGATTTCTCAAGCACAGGCCATAAGTAACCATAAATGGTGGAAGTGTTTGCAGATCATAAAACGTTGTCATAAAAAATTACATCACTGCCGAGGTTGTCAGACTGCCCATGAGTCACAGGGCAGCCAAACGTGTTAAAACTTAAATGAACTCAATGAACGTCAGCCCTAAAGTAGCGTTGCAGAATGATTTGATCGAAAAGTGTCATAAATTTAAACGTCTTTAATCGACTCCTTTGGGAATGGGCGATTGACATCATCTTCGCAAAGCTTATGCAGCGAACCCAACGTCAAAATGTGTTATGACAAAATACAGACAAACAAGTTGCTCTGCTTCAGCTCTGCATCCTCACTCCTTGACGGTCGAGGGGTACAAACTCGTTTTCATTTTAATCCAGTCCCCAAACGGAAACAATTAACGATGAATACGGAGCGCGCACAGTGGAGCTCAACAGTAAGCAAAAACAATTAAGGTGATTAGTCAACTAGCAAACAAAAAAAAGCCCCTGTCTGGCTACAAGCCCATCCCAGGAGTAGTTATTAAAAGGCGCTCATGCGAAACATTTACGACCGCCGCGCCATATGGGACAAATAGACGCTGTCGTTTGCGTCTGTAACTCTCTCCAAGTTCCTCATAAATGTGGCTAGACTGACTCACTATTTAGCGTTCGAAAGCGGGTGTCCTGGAGGGAATAGGCTTACGAGCCCTCGATTGTTGCATGGGATGTATGGGTTTTTAGTTGTGACACGTCATCTGCTTATTGGTCCCTTCTATTGATGATGGTCCTGAGAATGCGCTGCCAGTCATCACGATCAAACTGTCTTATATCCGCGATGACTTGGTCTCTATACAGGAGGTTCGGTCTCCCTCTCCGTATCGAACTAGGGAGCTGGGATTCTACACCGCACAAGTCGTCCAGCTCCGCAAAGTAGTGTTGGCTAAAGTACTGCTGCCTTTTTTTTGCTTAGGGTGGGCATTCGCAAAGAAGATGTTGTGTGATATTTTCAGTTGCCAGGGATTCTCCATACTCGGAGCCATTTTTCGCACAATTCTCCGTTGCCTTGGATGCCAGTATGTCGAGTTACTCAGCATATTCGTCAATGGATATCTTAAAGACGATTTATCGGTACAACCTGACACATTGCAAAGTCAAAACGTCCGATTCTGATACAGTTGACTCTCGAAAAAAATAGAGATGACTTTGTTCTTGGTCGGTGTAACACCACACTGTCTCTAACCCGTTCGCTGTCAGTTCTCAATCATTTCTGTTGCCCGAGGTTTTCGCACCGGACTTAAGCGGTTCGTTCCCTTAGTTTCAGTGGCAAGAGCTAGGTGGCCTCTCTCCTCTGTCTCTTCATATCACCAACTCTAGAGAGCTTCGAAACTTCTTGAATCATTATCCTTGACGACGAGACGAGTAAGTAAGCGTATCCCTTTGCTTGTCTCCTTTTTATTAAGTAGGGTTTTTACTATGCCTTATTTTACAGCCCACATTTCTGTCCCTCTGAGATCAAGTTGCAACCTTCTACGATTAATGGCCAACCATCCTCGCGTCTGCTTGTAATTTATAATTCGAGTGAGTGACAGGATTCCTTGTGATTTAATGCGTCTAGGCCTGTGATAGGGTGTCTCCTTGAACATGAGCCTCTTGGATGAAATTCAAACTGCTTCGTTTGCCAGTGTTCTTACCCACCCATCGTCATGCGATAAAAAGGTATTTTCACCCTCGGCTCCAAATCCGCTAAAAACTAATCGTTTTCTCGGTGTCCTCTGCCCCCACTAACCTTGACTTGCACTCAGGGCGGTGTTTCGCCGCTACTACTCCAAGATTAATGACACCTCGGGCGGCGATAATTAATCGTTTTCTTCAACCGACTGACACCCACCCAAGGACCTGCCTTAACTCTCTCTTTTCTCCGTCTCTTCCAATTTTTTTGTCCGTACTTTCAACTGCCCCTCGTTCGACCAAATCAATAAGCTCTTGGTGTACCTCTGTCGCCACCCTTAAGTGAATGCACACGAATTACTCGTATCATTGGAATTGGCCAGGACACCTGACCGCTCCGGCTTAGTCCATCACACAGCTGAGCTATGTTTAATGACAAGCCATTATCCATCCACCCTTCGACCACTCCGACGAACGGATCACACAAACCGCTCTCTTTTAAGCCGGGTCATTAAAAAATATCTCGCCGTCCCGAAAAATTATGACCGAAGTTGGCCTTAATTGTTTTTCCTTTCGTCCTTCCCGGCCGTCCTGGCCGATGATTACTGCTGCTCATTGCGGCCACAAATGAAGAGAAAACATAGCTTTGTCGCCTGTGCCCCCATCCAGGTCCAGGGGCTCAGTGGTTCTGTTGTTATTTTGCATCGCCCCGGGGTAATTGGATCTCTCTCGCTCGCAAGGAAACTTTTGCTACCCCCATTACGTGTCTGCTTCTGTGAAATGGAAACTTGTTAAGTGTCAGAAAGTTGTAATAATCCCCGACACGTGTCCTGCGACGGGTGCCGGGGTGCGAGAGCTATGAAAAGGCCGTGTCTCATGTGTGTTTTCGTTTTCTGCTTCCAGATCTCCGGACGGCGTTTGACTTGCTGGACAGGAATCGCGATGGACGTGTGACAGCGAACGAACTGCAGTTTATGCTGAAAAATCTCGGAATCAACGTGAGGGACGAGCTCATCGATGACCTCATCAAGGAAGCCAGTCACACGGGTAAGTGGGGGAGTCCACCTGTTGTTCATAACTACCGCCTGGCTGCCGCCCGGTCGCATGCCATCACTCAATTACGGCCTCCACGGGAGCGTGAAGAGGTCCGTGGGTTCATTTGATGTGCGACTGGGACTGGCATTGGCACTGTCTCGCGGCTACGGCTTGATTGATTTTCTGCAGAGTGCCTCGAGGGTGAAAACATGCAATTAAGCGAAGCAGAAGGCTACTCCTAATGTGCACCTACAAGCGTGCCAAACAGAATTCCTCAGAAGGAACTGATGCGATATATTGCGCCGTACAACGCTAATGGGCACGTTATTTCAATCGGCGTAGGTTTGGATTCCATCGACGCCCAGTCGGTGGTCGCCTTGGGCGAGATCCAGGCATTCGTGTGTACGCTCGGTCGGTTTCTTTTTTATTTCATTTCCCTTCAAGGCCACCGAATCCGAGAGGGAAGACGGATTCCTTCTGCGGAACATTATTCCATGCGCCGGATCACATTGTCAAGCCGGAACCCGCACACACGCACACACCGAGGAGACGGCTCAGATTAGCCTGCATGGCAGTTCGGAAGTCAGAAGAACTATTTGTAATTCTGCTAACGAACCGGAGAGGGATTGCCTGCCAAATGGATGATGCTACAGAATTCAGCCAAGGATGACGTCTTGGGGATAAGCTTCTGCGGTGCGGCATGCATGCGGCTTGTTGGAATTTTCATTTCATCATCTGGCCGGCCACGTGGCCACCATTGTGTGTGGTGGTTAGTCGTTTCGAACGTGGGCGTGGCTGGTGGTTTTCAGGGAAAAAGATCCCATTTGGTTTTCAAATCTCGTCCCATCCCGAGCGGGGGTTTCAATGGCATCCGGTTTGGTTTAAGGTGGAATTTAAGGAGATATCAATGCTCTTGAAGTCGATTCGGCATTTAATAGATTTTGTACCGCCCGAGGACTGAAAACGTACATCTCTTGATTTGTTTTCTTCGGTTTCATTCTTGAAAACGTAATTGAACGATTGTGAAGTTGTGTGAACCAATACTGATTTGTTGGCTTTTGGTTGAAAAGATGTACAATTTCGTGCGGTGCGCATTGGTCCTGGCGGAGCACAGTGGATTGTGGACGAAGTCAGCATTTGCCTCTTTAAAGTTACTTAGATAAACACTTTGTACCGTGATTGCCTCAGTTTTTCCTAATCCTTCATTCATTCGACCACTTAGATGGATGTTTGATGCTTAAATTTAAAGACAAATACAAAGAGTAGAATACTAATCACTGTCGAGTGTCCTGTCGCTACAATTAACGCCGTGCGATCGTGTAGATTTCTGTGTGAATCATTAGGAACAGACTGTTATCGGTAAGCTCGTCAACTCCCTTGATTACTTTGTCACCAGTGAAAGAAAAAGACTGTGAAAGAGGCATAACAGCTATTTATTGAAAGGAAATACAATTTTTCAAGCATTTTAATAAGACTGTGCATTGTTAAATTTACTGACAAAAAGAAAAAGACTTGCGATTGTTCTTCAGGAGAGCTTTGAAAGAGCTAAAGGTCTTCTCCACCTAGGCAAAGACAAGCTGCGCCCAGGTAAAAGAAACTACGTCGTTAACTGAAATTTTTGAAAAATTTCACATTTTTCGTTGCATTTTCACGTTTATTCACAAACTAATATCGAAAAATCACTGAGAAGCACACAGGTAGAATGCACGTGTGTAGATGCACACACGATACAAGTAGTGTAGATATTACTGCAAACTTCGCTTTGTTTGACTAGGTCAGGTCAAAAGGCAGAAAAGGGCAAAAGTAAGAAGAAGGCAAAAAAAAAGCAAGGTCAACAAAATGTTCGCACTATGAGTTAGAGTCAATTGCGGATGATAAAGCTGCCTGGAGAACTGTATTGCGTACTTCGCGTTCACTTTGTACCTTTTGCAACACTGAAGATAGTTGCATGTATCACAGTGGCGTGTGAGGTTCCTGATTAGTTAGTCAACGTTGCATTAAACCTGTAGGACCCACTATTTTTATATATAAGGTCTTGTTATTGCAGCTCTTACTCAACATCGCTTATGTTATCATTGTACACTGGATGTCCAGTAACACGAATTCTATAATGTGCCGTCAATTTTTAGTGTCTGGTCATTTGAACTTACTCTTCATCTTCCTCTTCGCTGACGTTGATGACTGTCTCCTTTCCTTGAAATCGAACAGCATTCGTTATGTAGTTACAACTCTACATCAATGATTTTATTCGTTTTTTAGATATCCATAAACTTCCAGGTGATTCGTTATATTGAACATTCCTTTTATTGGCAGTCCTTATACCGGACATCGGGTGTATTATCTAATAAGAAATGGATCTGAGTACTGCCTTCCATTGGGGGGCGATGTTCGATCCTAGTCACTGCAATGCTGAAAGAAATCGTAGTTCGTTAAAAAAAGACACTATATCAGTCGATGATAGTGAAAGCTAAAGACGGGCACAGATTACGCGTAAAGACTTACGCCCTGAACAGCAAAAAAAGTTTCTGATCCGGCATCAGAGCAGCCTTGGGTGTTTGCTGCAATCATTAGCTTACCTCAGAACAGGTGTTTTGCAAGCCAGATGGCGCCGCTTGAAGTTGATCTGTGCATGAACTATGATTGTAGCTGTGCACTTATACTTCTTATGTTAGGTAAATGAGTCTGAGACTCTGGTATGGACTCGCCGATATCGACGACGACAGACCGAGCCTAACTAATCCTAATGAACTCGAGTCTGTCCCATCCAGGTCTGTCACTACTGCAAGACATTTTCTGAAGCTCTGAACAGTGGCTGAGCAGAGTGTTCCCATTTGTGAAATGATTACGGTCCGAGACGATCACACATTCTGAGTCGACTTTTAGGACTTTTATCGGCGTCATTTATGGCCACAGGGTCAATGGAACTCACTTTAGACTAAGTCTGCAAAACATCGAAATCATAGACGACGAAGGAAAAGTGTATTCACCGCGTGCGTATGTAGAACATTTTTAATATAATAAGGCCAACTGCATGGATTCTAGGGCGTATGTGGAACATTTTCTGAAAAAATTATCACAAGTATGGGAATCTTGTGGCTTGAATATGTTTAGTTCGAAAGCAAGCATCAGAACTGCGGAAAGATTGTAACATGGTGATGATGATAGACCAACCTGGGGGGCGACTCAGAATCCTTACATCATCCGCAACTTCCAACTGCCACAGTGACCCCTGTACACCTAAGTTCATGTTTTCATCAACTCTGAGACATCTTTGTTTATCTCTTAGGTTAGACGCCTCCTCATCTTCAGATTCCGAATAAAACAATATCATATTTCACAAATGACTATACAATGAGACTTATAAATACATGCCACAATGAAACTCGCATCGAATTACATGCTGGGTAAGAAAAAGTATGCTTCGGGTTGACTCCATCGTATATTGGTGTTCCCTCTGGTGTTGTTCTGCTGTAAACGCGACTTACATTATGTCAGCTAACCCCGTCGGTAAAGGGCTCTATATTAGTTGCCTCTAGACCACAAGAGCCCCTTGGCAGATCTCATCTTCCAGTTTCAGGTCTAAAAACTCCTTCCAAGCCTTTGCGCAGAGTCCGCGACCAGGGACGTCTAGTTTTAGACAACCAATGAATGTGGATGTAACCTCAAAAGTGTTACCTACTGCTACTGCACTGCTACTGCACTACTGGTATGAAACGGTTGAGGAATGTCCGTGAGACTATCCGTAGAACAAGAACGTCCTCTAGCGACAACAGCATGAAATGTCGTTGCTCCAGCAAATGCACTTTAGTGGCTTGTTGTATCTACTGACCGCCAAGCCATCCCCACCCACTGGAGGTCTGCATTGAACCCAATTTCCACCGTGAAACATCCCTCTCCCTTGCAATATCGAGTTAAAGCCAAACAAGTGAATTCAAAGTCCCTTTAAATCCATTTTGTCTCCGTCCCTCTGTGCAACCTCTTAGCTGAGCTTCTCTTAGTTCAAACGTCCACGTGATTTAACGATTTAACGCCACAAACAATCTCAGCAACCACATCAGCATTCACACGTGAAGGTCGCCCCGAGCTGTGTGCGCAAGCCATCCATTCATCAAATTTCGAATTTCGTCCTCGACACAGTAAACATCTCATCAAATCCCTCCTTTGATGAGTAATCGGATCTGAACACCTGACATCCGTGCACAATGGCCCGTCAGCACAGCGACTCGCACCCACGCATCCCCTTTGTCTTCGTGCTAATTTGAGCGCCGAGGACTGTCTCCTGTTTGCCACTAAATTTAATTGCACAACTACCCACAGAGGTGTTCGATGCTGGTGGGTGTTTATGGCTTCAGCGTGACACGCAAGAGGTAGCCCGCAAGATCTCCTCCTCGTCGTCAAAGGCGACCTAAAAGTCTGGATAACCGAAAACTTCAAATGAAATTTTATTCAAAACCTTCTTTGGATGCCTCGGAGAATGCCCCCCCGAAGGTGTTCGTCCACCCAGGCGAAGGAACGCAATCACCAGATAACCTGAGGCGAAGGCAAGGGTGCTCTGCTGGGTCGATGTTGATGGAATTATTGAATATTCGCCACGGGGGCTGCTCGCAAGTGGTGAGCTCTCCGCTGGGTCGCTTATGTTTGAAGGTGTTTTCGATTACTTTGTTTTCACTGGAAATTAAAGCGAAAACTTCTGCCGGCAAAGGGATGCTCGTTGCGTTGGATGCTTTGCGTTAAAGGGATCAACTTTTCCGTCTAGACTCGTAAATAAGCGTGATTCTTCTTGCCGAAGCTGACGTTGGCTGGGTGTAGAAGTATCACCTTTCTTATGGATGGCACC